>OY776250.1:8143338-8774886 GCA_963675405.1 Cosmorhoe ocellata | reverse complement strand
ATAAATGCATTTATGTCTGTCAACTTATGCATTACGAATCTTAGCTTTTAAGTCTAAAGACTGAACTTTCCCTCGATGTGGGTGGGGGAGAGAGGGGAGGTGGCTTACCTTCAATGGAAACGCTTTCTCGTATTAAAAGAAAAGTATTAAATTCTCTTGGTATTATAGTAGTAAGTACCTACTAGCCGGCTTCGATTATATTTTAACGAAAATTTTAATCTCAATCTTACTGATATTATAAATGCGAAAGTTTGTGCAGCTAAACTGGTTTCGATTGAATTTAGTGTGAATGTTGATCGTACAAAAAATAACAGCTACTTTTTATGCCAAAAAAACGGTTAGTATTAGGTATTAGTAAGTTTAAAACCTAACACAACCACTTGGCAATAGAGTAACTTTACCCGACTACGTAGAGGGATGATAATGTGTTTGAGATGTATGTATTTCTGTATAATGTATGCTATACAAAATATCAAGTGATCTAATAAGTATTGAGACTGTTAGAAGATATTTTAAGTATCTATTATTTATAAGGTAAAATAGAACTTTCTTAGGGTCAATTTATACTAGCGCAGAGTCGAAGCGCATCGAAGCGTCTATCCAAAACTTAACATAACAAATTCAACCATAACTCCACAGCGTAACGCTCACATTACTTCTGAGATTTGAAAAAGACGCGCACATTCTTCGGAATTCGCGCGTCTGCGCGTGACCAACGTTGATTGGTGCGCGCGCATTCTCGCGTATCCGTGCGCCCACTAGCGAACCTATCCGTCATCAGTCTGAAATTGGCCTGCGTCAGTGTTGATCACGATGGACTCGTATTGTATTGGGCGCGCATTCGTGCGGCTTCGCTTTAGTTATATAGAATTTGACGCTTCGATGCGCTTCGACTCTGCGCTAGTATAAATTGACCCTTACAGTCGCATGATACTTAGGTAGGTAACGTAGGTACCATGTGTTTGGGGCACGCACGACTCACATTATAAGAACTTACCTTGAAAACCTTGAGGGTAAATCGTCGTAAATCTTGATATTAAATGGACTGAAATTTTGTTTATAAGTAGTTTGTCACTAGTTTTACTATGACTGATGAATCTCTATAATTATTGAGCAAATGTATTTTATTTATATAACTATTAGGTATTTACTTACTTGAATGAATGAGCTAATAAAACAAATTCGTTTCTCTAAGTCTTCCAGATAAACAGTATTAAAAAGATACTTATTGTACCTAAATATCATTGGTTGTGATATAATTCTAGAGGTATACCTGTATTTACATTACTTAGCTATAATAATAGGAAAATATTATTTTTATTGCGTGCATAGCCCGGAGTTTATAATCATTTTGTAACATTGTAATGTGACGTAGGTATTCACTATTAAGTATGTATAACAAAAGACATTTATATAATATACTTACCAAACATATTTTTATCAATGTTATTTAATAGTATAGACAGTTATAATTATTTTACAGTGATGAAATCACGTGTAGGTCTATCTAGCCAAATATAATATTACTTATTCACTTATCATTTAATTTTGTTAATAATTTTCACTGCTAATTTTTAATAAACATGCACTTTTAAGGTACTATCATCTTTTCCTATTTCCAGACACCCTCAGCAGACATCCTGTGTAGGATTAATTGAAGAATTGTCTTAAGACATAGGTGTAAAGGCTTTTTTAGGAGATTAAGGGAGTTAAAATAAAAAAAATTATTCAGTGGAAGAATTTATTTTTTTCTTATTTAATTATATGTAATTAAAATATGCATGTATTATTAAGTAATACCAAGTAGGTAATACTCACACAAGTACCTACTCATTTAAATAAAAACACCCATTTCTCAGCAGCAAAATAAATCACAGTACAAATTACCAACTAAAATTTAAATCAATCCTTGTTATTTATCTATGTCACTTACTAGGTCTAGGTATTAAAATTAAAAATTCAGTCATATTGGCATAATATACTTTTGTTTAAATGTAAAATACTCTGATCACAATATCGCGCTAAGTATATTATACCAGTGCTTACTTAGGTATGTTTAAGTTGCAGCTAATAACATTTTATACATGAAAAAAAATCGAAGTAGGTAATCATAAGGAGCCTGCGCGGGGGTAGAATTCTAGTATTTAACGTTTTCTTGTAACTACAACGGAGTTCTATTCAAATCCTATCTCAATACCCTATAGGTACTATAAAAAACAATGCGCTGTGAAGTCATGGAGGCCAGATATTTCTTCAGCTACAATATTTACGTGGACATTGCAATTTGTGTAAAATACTTTAATTATTAATTTTTCCCGTTAGTTTCATTAGAAATAGCTGATGTTCACCAATTTATTTTGTAAAGGCATGTAGTGTATGTAGGTACGTAATCCAGTTATAATAGGTAGGTATATCTTTGATTAAATCGCTTTACTCGTATTATGTACAATAGGTAGGTACTACTGATAATTAATATATTAGCCAATAATTGCCTACATACCTAGGTACTTTTTGGAGGGCATGTTTGTTTCTCGGATGTTTGAGAAAAATGTCGCATGTCTCAGTAGGTATCTAGAAGTCATGCCAGATAGAATTGGGCCTCTATGATAAAACATATAGGAAAGTGTTGTACCTATACAAACTTATGACGGTCTTGTATAGTAGGTTACAAAATTCGCGCAAAACCTAATTGAATACCTAGATGTATGCAGTACCTACCTATTTACTACTTGATTAAATTTATGGTAATACTTACCGATAGTGTCATCATGATAGTATGATCAAAAAACTTAAACATTAGTGCTTCTATAGTACCTAGGTACTAATAACTACATGAACAGAATTGAGTTCTTAATACTTAAAATTTACAATTTTATAACTTAAGTAGGTATGTTTAATGTTACTTGGTAGCCAGTTTTACAAGTAAGAGTCATTACAAAAATATGAGATCAATCTCCGATGATAAACAAGCCCAACATACTTTTTCGAATGCATTAAATTATTTTGGTGGTATAGGGCCTAGGGTATTTGATTTTATAAATAATTACTATGGGTGCTACCACAGCAACATAAGTGCTACACACAGTCAAACTACTCACTCACCTAACTAAGCACTAACTTTAGACTCATTAAATTAGCTCTTACATATTTAAGCAAGCATATAGCCTTTATCATGCAATCATTTATTTAGATGGTCAATATAAGCAAAATATACAAATGAAGAAAATATTATTCATAAGTTATGAATTATGATAATTATCTATTAACCAGGGTAACTAAACTACCCCACATACCTAAAATTTTCCCTTTATTTCCTTCTTGTGATCAAAACAAGAATTTGATATAATTAAATCTTAGGCTTATGAAGAATTCAGTGAACAAAATACATACTTCCTAGGTAACTAGCATGCACGTCGCCAATTGGTTACTCTCTTGAAATGCTTTCTTATTTCCTCCATTGCAAGGAGGTAACAAGATGGCGACGGGCATCATACATTAAATTAACTCACAATCTTCCTAATACTTAAAAGAGGCTTAGGCTTACATACTGCATATGATTAAACTAATAATTAATTAAGCAATTTCAACATTTATTGGTTTTTTACTTGGTGGGATATAAACATTATAACCATGTAGCTAAGTACAATAGTGAAAATTAGTTATTACCTTCATATAAATAGACCCTAATTAGAATTAATACCTAAGCACAGGGTAGCTAATAAATGTTTAGTTACTTACTACTGCAAACTGACATAACAATGCAGATGATAATTATATTACAGCATTTCACTGTAGTATAGTCTTTTTTCAACCAATTGAGAATTAATTATTTTCAGTTATAGTTAATAACTATTTGTACTAAGCCTTAACATAATCTTAATCATCATCTAATTCAATTACAATGGGTTCAACATTTTGAGTTGCCTTATTATACTCGCTCTTCAACTGCGACAGTATTGTACACTTTGGTATTTTCAACTCTTCAGCATCATCAATCAAAACTTTTAACTTTTGTAAGCGTCCAATATCAGGACATGTTGGAAGCAAAACATTTTTAGTTTCAGTCATCCACTTGTCAAAACTATTGACCCTGAAATCAATAGTTTGGAGCATTATGTGCAACTCATCCATATCATAGCGGTAAAAGAGAGTCTTTTTGTTCAAAGGACAAAGGCAAAGATCATTTGTATGCTGTAAACAGGCCATTTGTTTACAATCACTACATGACACAGAGGAAAGGAAACATGTTGTTTTGCAAACCTCACATAAACGTTCATCATCACCAAGCAACTCAAATGCTGTTCTCCTAGCACTCTTCAATCCTTGTTTTGAAATTTTAGCTCTTAAGGAACCTTCATCATCAGTGGCACGTACAAGTTCTTTTTGCGTTTCCAAAGCTGTGTCTAAGTCTAAGCGATCACCTTCTAATGCCATTTTGCATATCAGTTCATCATGTGAAAAGACACAGAAACGTCTTAGATTCTTGTAGTGGGTTATACATTCTCTGCCAACTTTTAACCAATCCGGTGGAGCAAAATTCACAGCTTCGGCAAAGTTGTAACCCTGGTTAAATCCAGCATGGTATGCTCTTGGAAATGTAACAACAAATTCTCCAGCTTGTTGATCAGTTCTATAAATGGGAACACCTGCTGCCATCAATATATTTGGATTCATTATGGTGACTAGTTGATGCAGTAAGTCAGGCTGTGATTTGAATAGATCAGGAGCTGCAGCTTTCATTGCATTTTCTAATACTTCTGCTCTGCCACCTGGAACTCCATACCAGGTCTTGGCTTCTCCCCAATGCAAGTAATTAATTGAATAACTCCAATGGTCTTCATTATGCCAACAGAAAGCAGAAAAACACATCCCCACATACATCCAAGGTACAGTCATTCCAGATATATCTGCATTAATAAACCTTAGCACAGAACCATCTAAGACTGGCAAGTTGTTAAGATTCCAGCCAGAATCAACATATTCTTGGTCTCCAGGATAGAGGTTTAAAGAAGATTTTGTTGGGAACCCAGAACCATGGTCCATAGAGTGTAGATCGGCCCCATACTCTACTGTAACATCCTCTTCTACTGATGATATTATTCTCCAAAACTCTTTTTCAGCCACAGAAGTTGGCACTAAATGGCCAGACATACTGAAATAATCAGACTTGAATTTATCTGCCATTTCTCCAAACTGTTGAAGTGTATATTCTCTTTCTGCTTGCGCAAATCCAAAAGCTTCAGCAGGTTTATGTACCTCTTGAACTATGCAACATGGGCATCTCCAGTCTCCATCTGGCACACAACGGAGTGGTGGTTTAAGACAGAATGTATGGTAAGTATCTGAACAACCATTGCAAATTAGCAGTAAATCTTCTTTGTCATCTTTTTGGCATATGGCACACACATAGATAGCTAAGGGGTCCATATCATAACGAGGTCTTTTTCTTGATTTTGTTATATCAAACTCCTCATCATTTAGGCCTGGCATTTTAGGCCCAGGACCATAACAAGCTAACCTTCTTAGTTCTCTGTTACATTTAACCTCATCATTATCACTGCTTTTAGTGGTATCTTTATCAGGTTTTATATCTGATCCTGTTTTCGTTTTTTTAATGCTAGTATGGGGCTTTTCATCTTTGATTTCAGATTTGAACTGAGTTATGGATTCTATTGAAACTTCTTTGATAATTTGTACATCAGAATAATTTTCTTCTTTTGTTTCTAGCAGCATGTCTCCTTTTTGTTCAGTCTTTTTTACAGTTTTTAATATATCAGCTTTACTTTTTTCAAATATTTCATAGGGCAGTAAGATTTTTTCATAATTAATCCGTAGGAAGATTATGGTATTAGCATTTTGGCTATACCCCATAGCATGAGAAATTTTCCGCCATTTCTTTGGTGAATCGCATCTTTCAAATCCACCTTCTTCATCCACCCAGAACTTGAGACAATATAAATCAAGAGTCTTATTTTCAATCATAGGAATTTTAAGGGGAGAACCCTGAAGATCCCAGAATTTCAAAATTTTTTCAAGAAACAAAAGCTTCAGGCGCGTTATGGCTTCCAACTCATTGACTTTCTGTATTCTAGGAACAAATTTTAATTTATCCACATCTAATGAAAATGGTGGTTGCCATCGCGATGGTGGTCTTATTTTGCAGATTCCTGTTTTCTCGGCAACTGGGCGAATCTTAGCGATATACCCCAGAGGATCCGAGAATTCTTCAAGCGTGGGCTCGAACACGGGCGCTTCAGGAGGTGGAGTGAAAGTAAACTCTGCACTTTTTTGCATGGCATTTTTCTGAATATTCTTTGTATCCATAATTACGTTAATTGAGATAGTGGTCAGTATTTTATTTAGTTACCTACACATTGCTCGCGCACTGCAGCATCTTTGTACTAGGTATGTAAACAGAAGATTTATTTTCAGTGTAGTACGTGACTTCTCGTCGGGTGTAAATGGCTCCTTACCAATTATCTTCAAACTTCGCACACGTTTGTATTCAGCAGGTTCATAATTAACAATTTCAGCTTCTGTTTCTTAAGAACTTTATCCAGGAGATGCGTTAAAGAGGAACACATTCACAGTTTAACTTCACGAAATCGATATTTTATTCAATCTCCGCTAGTAAATTGTATTGCTCTTGTCCAAAAAAAACTTAATTATTTCGTTTTTAAAGCAGTACATACTGCGTGACTACATACGGGTACTAAAATTTTGTTTTGACATAAAAATATATATTCTGTGCTGCTTTAGCTTCAATCAAACCAAGTTTTTTCGGAATCGTGCACTTCTTCTAAATATAGTCTTTGGTCTGGTCAGTCAGTCAGTTGAGTCAGTCAGTTAGTGTCAGTGGCATGGCAAGTCAGTGGAGAAGTCTGAGGAGAGGTCACATCGCACACATTCACATTCTATTTCTATTTGTTTTGTTGTGTGCTCTAAAATAAGTGAAGTGAAGTGAAGTGCACATAATTTATTTTCTAGATTTATAGGTTAGTTTTAGTTACATATATAATTTATTAAAAAGATACATTATATTGTATGAAGATAGATTTTTATTTACGTAGATTCAGATCTATTTATTACTGTTGAATTATTTTGGGAAAATTCGAATCTATTGACTTTGAAAATATTATAGAAATTGACGCGGCGGACGGACGCTGCTGATGTGAAGACGTTGTGCTAATAAAATTACAGACGAAAACGTTTGAATTAACAGCTAAAGATGTTTAATACATTACGCGGGGTGCGGATAGCAAACGTTCAACTGCAGCACCTGCGATGTGCTCACAGGATCAGAGGAAAAGCACCAATTTACTGTAAAACAATAAAAGAAAGAATAGATGAACTAAATTATAAAGATGATTTATATACAGCAAAAACTAATATAGGATTTCCTCGGCCAAAGTAAGTACTTTTTTGGCTCATATAGCTTATCCTCAATCTTCCTCTTCCTCTCTTTCCTTCCACTTTTCTATAATGTTCTCGATTCTTGTTCTACTCATAGTACTTAAAAATAATTAATCTGAAGATACAATGTATATACACTGCCGGCCAAAAGTTTGAGACCACTTATAAAAATCTTTGTTGACAACAAAATATTTCAAAAGTACACATGATAAAGAGCTAATTTGAACACCTGCGTATTTTACTGTTGTCAAAGAATTTCTAAGAGTAATTTTGACTGTATATTTTCAAGTTATCATCTTTTTAAGGTTTATTGTTTCAAAACATCAATGAGTGCCGCGCACGTACCAGGTGGCAGAGTTATTGTAATATTTTTATGGCCTGCTCATTACTAATTATTTTGGGTTGGTTTCGCGTTAACCGTACTTCTGGACTATTTTAGCGTTATAAAACACTTTTTTTACCTGAGTTTTCATGGAGTTAATCTTTTGCTATCTCGATAAGTCTGAGCTCGTCGCTGTTACAGTGAAGACATCTTAAAATGGGAAAAGTGCGCGAAATTAGCAGTGAAACTCGTTCTGCCGTAGTTGTTTTACACGGCGAAGGCAAATCGGAACGTGCGATTGCCCTTTAACTTAAGTTGTCGAAGACTTGTGTTCATAACACAATAACCAGATACAAGAAGACTGGCAGTAATCAAGATCGTTCGCGATCGGGAAGGCCGAGAGCTACCACTTCTAGTGAGGATAATTTCATCGTCGTTACCAGCAAGCGGAATAGACGCCTAACAGCACCAGAAATACGCGCAGAAGTAAACAAATCCCGATCAGAACCTGTGTCATTGACTACAGTAAAAAGACGATTGAGAGATGCTAATTTATTTGGTCGCGTCGCCGTTCGAAAACCCCTACTAAGGCCACAAAACAAAAAGAAACGAATGCAGTGGGCCCTTACCCATCGAGACTGGACTGAAGAAGATTTTAAAGAAGTTCTTTGGACAGATGAATCCAAGTTTGAAGTGTTTGGATCAAAACGACGAATTTTTGTTCGTCGTAGCGCCGAGGAAAAGATGATGCCAGATTGCGTGGTGCCCACAGTTAAGCATGGTGGTGGTTCCATAATGGTCTGGGGATGCTTCTGGGGCCACGGAACCGGAGATTTAGTACGAGTCGAAGGAATCATGAGAAAGGAGCATTATAAACGAATATTACAGCAAAACGCCATTCCGTCTGGTTTAATATTGATTGGAAATGGTTTTTTTTTCCAACAAGACAATGATCCTAAACATAGTTCAAAATTATGCAGGGGTTATTTAGAACATAAAGAAACAGAAAAGGTGTTGAAAAACATGGTGTGGCCCCCTCAGAGTCCGGATCTCAACCCAATTGAGCTATTGTGGGAAGAGCTGGACAGAAATGTGCGCAGTTGCTGTCCCTCATCACAAGAAGACATGTGGAAGGCTTTACAAGAAAGCTGGAACAATATTTCACAAGATACAATCGATAAATTGATTGCTCGTATGCCGAGACTAGTGAAAAAAGTAATTCAATGCAAGGGAGGCTTTTTTGACGAAAAATCTGTTTAGTATATGAACGGCATTTTTAACGTAAATGGTAGATTATCTTTGATTTTTTGTTTTCTTTTTAACGTATGTGTATTAGTAATTAAGCATTTTAATTAATAATTAAACAATAATTAAACCTCTTGCTTTGTATTTTGAGTTTTATTTCATTTTCCTACTTTGATTTAAGTGGTCTCAAACTTTTGGCCGGCAGTGTACTTTGTATATACTTTGTATCTTCTATAGATAGCACCTTTAGCACCTGTACCTTAGGTAGCAACAGTGCATACTTTTTAAGAAAGTATGTAAGTAGAGTTGTATTTATTTAGTACCAAGCATATTATACCTATTACAGATCATCAGCTGAAAATTTACGTAAAATAAGAATGGAACAATTGAAAACAATAAAGAATGATAAAACCATGGAACAACTCGCTCGTAATGGCAATCTAGAAGTTGACCTAAATGAAGTAAGAAGAGAGTGGTTGCAAACCAATGGACCACTTCACAAAAAGCAAGTAGCCGATCACTATGCTATCTTTGACCATCTATATGGTGAAGGATTTTTTGTTCCATATCTGAATTTAGATATAACATATGACCTGAAAAATGGTACATTTCTACCAGTTTATTCTGGCAATGTCATCAAACCTTCCGAGGCTTTGGAAGCTCCTGCAGTATTCTATGAATCAGATGGAAATACACTTTGGACTTTAGCATTAACAAGCTTAGATGGAAACTTGTCTGAAAATGAAAAGGAGTGTGTTCATTGGCTAGTTGCAAACATCCCTGGCAATGCAATAGAGAAGGGCGACACTCTTGTGGAATACCTTCAACCTTTTCCACTCAAAGGCACTGGATATCACAGATATGTCTTTGTTCTATACAAACAAGATGGAAGAGTATCTTATGAAATACCAAAAGGTTACAATTTAACATTCAGATAACTTATAACTCTCCCTTTTGTACTCGATTGGTTTATTACAATATTTTATTTTCAGTGACATTGGCATCAGCTCTCGGTGACAGAACTTTTGTAACCCGAGATTGGTATCAAAAATACCAGGATAACATAACTCCTATAGGGCTCGCATTCTACCAGTGTGATTGGGATAGTTCTGTCAAAGACTTCTTCCATTCAATGTTACAAACTAAAGAACCAGGTAATTGATTCATTTTATCATGTTGGCTTACACTGGCCTTCAGATTTATGATTAAATTTGCATTTATTTTATGTTGCATTACACAATTACAGTTGAAAACCCAAATGCTTTTTGTGCAAATGAATATAACTAACACTTTATTTTTCTCCAGTGTATGAATATGACTTCCCTGCACCTTACATAAGACCACAAGAGTGGTTCCCGAGAAGAAAGCCATTCAACATATACATGGACAAATACAGAGACAACAAACAGATAAACAAGGAGTATTTGCTGCGTAAACTCAAGGATGAGGATCCATTCAAGGCGCCGCCACCACCATTGAAGTTCCCTAATGCTCAGCCACTTCCTAAAAATATGCCATCTTGGTTGAAACTCCATGAGAGGAAGATTAGGTTGGGTTGGGGTAGAGTTAATGATGTTTGAATGTGATTTGTAGTAAATAGACCTGTTTTACTGACTGTTTATCTTTTTAATTTGTCAATTTTTCTAATGTTTATGATGAGGTGAATTCATTCCACCATAAACTGGAGAATGTATAAAAAAAAATCTTATTTTACAATCTTTATTAACCATTACATTTAAAAATAAAAATATATCAGACCATTACTAATGTGATATTTCACAACTCGGGCACTAGTCATAAAAAATATAATCAGATTGGACATGCTAACATAGGATAGGGATTACAGATTACAGACTTATGAACGCATGGAAATGGAAACACTATGCAACTATTTTGTTGCTAACATTTTAATGAATAAAAGAGATGATTAGGTGTGTGACGTAAGAACTAAGAAGCATGATATTATAAGGAATTGATACTTTCCAAGTAATTATGAAAAAGTTGGCCATTTAATCACTGCCAAATTCACATTTTAGAATTCTAAATCAGTAGTACCGACAATATGCAAACCAAAGCATTCTCGTATGGCAACAGTTTATTCTTTGGCCATAATTTTTAACTATATAATTTTTTTAGTTCTAATTAAATTTTAGGTGATTGCAACAAGGCCATGATTCGTAATTTTATAAACAAAATGTTAAATGCTTCTTGAATATTATTAACACATAACTGTATTATAAATATAATTGATCAAAGTTACAATTGAAAACTAAGTTGATAGGTAATTATTTAAATGCGTAAATGTGTTTGTATGACACAGTTGCTGATTTTTGAATCATGGCAAGTGTGTTGATATTTAGTCAAGACCAACATCATCATTATCAGCAGGTTTCTTTGGGGCAGGCGGAGTACCAGCGCCAAAACCTGAAAAAAAAGTTGACTTATTGGTTAAATGTTCTGCATATCCTAATTATTTTTTAGCCTAGTTTATTAAATCTATATTCGTTTTAATAAAATTATACTAGTATAGATTTAATAAAACTATAGCATGTAAAATTATGTATTAAGATTTTTGAAAAAAAATCTCTGTAATCGATACTGAAGCTAAATATGTATTTATTTAAATTTTTAGATAGGATTTTGGATACTTTTTATCCCAAAATTCAGCACGGTTCCTTTGGGAGAGGGATGAAAGTCAAAATTTGTAATTTATTCATCAACACATAGTTCAATTTAATGAATTCTTTTTTAGTTAGAAAGTACTCTTGGTCGTTTAGAAAATTTAGACATCAATTATTAGGTCCAAATAGCTTGAAACCTCTTGCTGATGAGATAGGTAGTATTCAGTTTATGTAATAAACGCTAGCGAGTCAGCTAGTCCTACATAAGGCTACAGTGTAAAGATTAAGAGTTGCGTTTTCTTAAGATAAAGCTAAGATACACTGATAATAATAGACTCAATGATAGTAATGACCGCAACTACTTTTATATTTTTTAGAGAATTACTAATTATTTACCAGGAAAACCTCCATTAAATGCTTCCCCTGATTTACCGAACTTCTTCTGCAGTTTTTCGATAACAGCCATTATCTTAGGATTATTCTGGTATTTGACGAAGTTTCCAGGGTTTGACGAGACATCCTGGAATGCAACTGCAACTTCTGGGTCCTGCAGAAAGTGGTTCCAGATTAGAACCTAATATTTTTCAACAAGAGGTTTTCAGTTCAGAAAAGAGAAAGAAAAACCAATTTATTTGTCACCACTAAAGGACTTAAAATACAAAGAATATAAAAATAAGTAAAATAAATAAAAATAAAACAATAATTAGGTAGAACTTAGATATAAAAGTGGCGGTAAATTGGCCCACAGCTCAGCATAATGCTACAGTCTGTAATGCTGGTCTTCTGCCGAGGCCAGTGATGACTCCACATAGGTACATCTATAAAACAGGTCCATATAAAGTCTCCACCTACTCAATCATTAAAAAAAGCGTTATACCCCAGATCAAATATAGTACAGATAGACAATCTCCTACTTCGAATCGTGAAACGGTTTCGGGCTATTTTTCTGCGGGCTATTTTGCCTTCCACTACTGTACGCTAGATGTCGAAATTTGAGCAAGATCTAAGACCCTAAAAAGGAGGTGTGCTAATAGATGGCGCTAACTAAAGCGTTGGGTGTGCCAACCGACGATAGATGTCGTTATATTTTGTTCAACCTTACGTGAAATTTTTCGGGTAAGTGAGCGCTGATTGGTCCGTTCAAGGTTACGACAAATCATAAACATAATTAGGGATGGGGTAGTTAGTTTCTATGAAAACAATAATCGATACTTGTTTTTTTTTGTTAACCTAAGCAAAGTGAAATGAGATGTAAACAAGTAGGTAGTCACTTTAAGCTTCAAAGTATAATGTAGGTATATATTCATTTATAATATAATAATTAACTATGTTATGTCAATCAGTGAGTCAGTGGTAATCTAGCATTTAATAATAATCGGGTGATAACTAGTAGGGTTAACATTTAGGTACTTTACCTACATTTAGTTATGTATAGATACCTACCATATAGCAATGTGACGTAAAATATTATTTCAATCGATTTTTATAGAATTCATTATAATAAATCCTCAAATATAATAAACCCAAATCGATATTCTCATTATGTACCTACTACGCGACCCGGAACGGCACATCACTACTTACACGTGCCATAACAAAGAATAAAGAAAAGCAATACAAAATTGTTTATGAGAGAAAGGGATGTATAATTGGTGACGTTTTGTGCAATGTAGGTACCTACAGTTTTTACAAGGCAACGCCGACCGACGGCGGGGCGCCACGCGGGGTAGCGGGGGAAGCATGCCATTGATGATGAGCTATGACGGTTAATTATAATCTTTAATCGTATCTACATAAAGTTCACTTTTACATAATTTGGTTTACGGAATTGGAAAATACCTACTTGCATTCGTCGTGCACTAGCACTCGTGCTGTTTTATGGATCACTAGCTTCCACCCACGGCTTCGCCCGCGTGGTACTTTGAAAAACAAAAACAAATCTATCCCGCGGGAACCGTACATTTTTCCGGGGTAAAAAGTAGCCTATGTGTTAGGTATTCCAGACTATAATCTATATTATGGTATAAATAGCTGTAAGTAGGTACCGAATTTCATCCATAACAAATTTTCGCGTTTATAATATTAGTAGGATTTTACTTTGACTGATGGTGATGATAGGTAAATGATAATCATAGTGATCCATCACTATCTCTAGGGTTACCTACCTATGGTACCTATTTGGGGTGATTTAGTTTAGGTAGGTAGGTAAGTACAGGTAGGTACCTACCTAGTTAGTGTATCTACCTAAGTATATAATATTTTTTTTAATAAGTAGGTACCTAGATAGCTTACATAAATTGTAAATTAAGTTTTTGTATAGGTAGGTTTACCTATCTAAAATCAATAAAACAAAAAATAACCATTTTTATTTTTACCTAGTCTCTAAATTCAGATCCGACCAAAGATTTCAATCAAAATCTTTGGATCCGACCAAATTGAGTTCGTCATTGCGTACCTAGGTACCTAGGTACCTACCTACCTACAGAACAGACAGTGCGACTTCACTAATTGAGTATTTGAATGTTTTTTTTTTGAGATAAATGGAAAGATCATATATAAGTTTTATAACAAAACTATTTTTTATTTTATATTTTCGCAATAATTCAAAAGTTATTTCAAAATAAAAATTATACTTTGAAGCCAGTACCGAAAACACGCCGACAGCTCCCGAGCGCGCGTGACGTCACAATGATAACAATGATGTACCATTATGTACGAATACTACGAAAAAAACAAACTCCCAACAAAATGCTTTTACATGTTCCCCAAGATACGGATAAGATACCGTACGGGCATATCCACGATTTAAATCTTTGCTTGTAGGTACATTTTTAATTTAGGTAGGTAGGTATAGGTAGGTACACCTACATCCTTGTAGTACATTTTTACTTTACTCAGAGGTAGGTACCTACACCTACATCCACTCCACACGAACTTCCGATAAATTTGAACTTTTTTCGAGCATAGATCTATGAAGGTACCTACTCACTCACACACATACTATATCCTCCAGAATATATATAGAAATAAGTTTTCAGGCGCCATCTATGAACACCAAGTAAGAAACTATATAGTTGGTTCAAAAATATCATTGTGTTGCCGCTACTGGCCGCAAGGTGCAAAATATATTGCAAAATTTTTTAAATTTTGTTATGAAAGGTTTTTTTATGTTCTCGTCATGATTTTATTTAGTCTAAACATAGTTAAAATATAAAATATTTATCTCAGTGCATAATTTCGGATTTTTATGATCTTTACGCAATCATTAATAGGAATTGATACTCCTAACGCCATCTCATGAATTTATTTAGAACTAGAAATCCGTTGTTCTGCATTGCGCCCCATGGTTATACCATGGTTATACCATGGGGCGCAATGCAGAACAACGGATTTCTAGTTCTAAATAAATTCATGAGATGGCGTTAGGAGTATCAATTCCTATTAATGATTGCGTAAAGATCATAAAAATCCGAAATTATGCACTGAGATAAATATTTTATATTTTAACTATGTTTAGACTAAATAAAATCATGACGAGAACATAAAAAAACCTTTCATAACAAAATTTAAAAAATTTTGCAATATATTTTGCACCTTGCGGCCAGTAGCGGCAACACAATGATATTTTTGAACCAACTATATAGTTTCTTACTTGGTGTTCATAGATGGCGCCTGAAAACTTATTTCTATATATATTCTGGAGGATATAGTATGTGTGTGAGTGAGTAGGTACCTTCATAGATCTATGCTCGAAAAAAGTTCAAATTTATCGGAAGTTCGTGTGGAGTGGATGTAGGTGTAGGTACCTACCTCTGAGTAAAGTAAAAATGTACTACAAGGATGTAGGTGTACCTACCTATACCTACCTACCTAAATTAAAAATGTACCTACAAGCAAAGATTTAAATCGTGGATATGCCCGTACGGTATCTTATCCGTATCTTGGGGAACATGTAAAAGCATTTTGTTGGGAGTTTGTTTTTTTCGTAGTATTCGTACATAATGGTACATCATTGTTATCATTGTGACGTCACGCGCGCTCGGGAGCTGTCGGCGTGTTTTCGGTACTGGCTTCAAAGTATAATTTTTATTTTGAAATAACTTTTGAATTATTGCGAAAATATAAAATAAAAAATAGTTTTGTTATAAAACTTATACAGTCGTGGTCAACTAATTAGGGACATGCAAGATAGTGAAGAACAATAACCGGTTATGTACATACAAATATAAAACCCTATTGATTTCTCAGTAACTATTATTTGCATAATTTGGTCCGATTATTATGCTTTAAATGGCTGTAAATAAAAGAATAAATAAATAGAAAAAAGTATTTAATATCAAAGGTTGAACATGTATTCAATTTTAAGGTATAATTCTGTAGCTGGACATTTAATTAAGGACAGTAAACTATAATGAAAAATAGAGTTAAACAAAACTAATAATCTGCAGTATTATAATATCTTTAACAGCTCCATTTTATTACGTGTAAAATCAGTACCCAGTAGCAAAACCTTTGTTAGTAATTACCGCTTGACACCGATGTGGCATAGACATTATCAGTTTCTGGCATGTTTCGACAGGAATGTTTGCCCATGCCTCACAAAAAGCTTCATTAAGTTCATCTAAAGTTGTGGTACGATAAGTGGCTACTTTTTTCTTGATTTCGTGCCAAAGGTGCTCGATTGGGTTAAGGTCCGGGCTATTTGCTGGCCAATCTAGCACCGATACTGACTGACTGGTAAGAAACGACTTGACTGAACGGGCGGTATGTTTTGGGTCGTTATCATGCTGAAACGTCCATATAATAGGGAGATGCTCCTCAGCATAGGGAAGCATCGTTTCCTCCAATATTGCCTTGTATTGATGTTGGTCTAAGTTACCCTGAACTTTCCTCACAGGTCCCACTCCACGTCCAGAAAATGAACCCCACATTTTAATGTTTCCACCGCCATGTTTCACCTGCTTTTTTGTGAATCTTGGATTCATTTCCGCTTTTACTGGACGCCGTACGTATTGCCTTCCATCTGAAGAAATCAAATTAACCTTGGTCTCGTCAGAGAATAATACATGTTGCCATTGGGCGTAGGTCCAATGTCCATATTTACGTGCAAACGCCAAACGAGCATTTCTATGTTCTTTCTTCAACAACGGTACTTTGCGAGCCACTCTTCCGAACAACCCTGCTTCTACCAGACGTCGTCGAACGGTCCTAGCTGAGACACCAGCTCTTTCGTCTGTCCCAAACACTTCGTGTTTAATTAAAATAGAGCCTAGAAACGGATCTTTCTTAGCTAACCTGGCTATCATTCTATCTTCTTGCGGAGTTGTTTTTCTCGATCTTTTTGTTCTGGGCACATTTAAATCTGTGTTATTGCGTCTGACATGTTGCACTGCATTGTATACCATAGTTTTTGAACAATTTAAATGTTCTGCTATCCTTCGGTATGGCCAACCATGCTCGACAACAAACTTCATGATAATTTTTCGTAGTGTTGGATCGCAACTTTTATTTTTACCCATTTTTCTTCAAAATATTTTTCAAAACTTAAAATAAATATCGGGATTGCCGCCAAAACTACCTCGAAACAATAAGAGAAGAAGTAAAAAAGTATTGAGATTCAAATTTTGAAAATAGAACGCAATATCTCAGTGTCCCTAATTAAATGGCCAGCCAGCATTATTTGAACAAATAGCACTACGATAATCTATCAGCTATACTGTAAAGAGGTTTAATGTTTAAGAAGTTGTTATTGTTTGTATAATCGGGCACATAAATGACTAATTATACTTACATGTAAGAGATATGGAATATGGTTTAGATTCGTTGGAAAATAAAAAATAAATTCACAATTCGGTTTAACCAAAGAGTGTCCCTAATTAGTTGACCACGACTGTATATGATCTTTCCATTTATCTCAAAAAAAAAACATTCAAATACTCAATTAGTGAAGTCGCACTGTCTGTTCTGTAGGTAGGTAGGTACCTAGGTACCTAGGTACGCAATGACGAACTCAATTTGGTCGGATCCAAAGATTTTGATTGAAATCTTTGGTCGGATCTGAATTTAGAGACTAGGTAAAAATAAAAATGGTTATTTTTTGTTTTATTGATTTTAGATAGGTAAACCTACCTATACAAAAACTTAATTTACAATTTATGTAAGCTATCTAGGTACCTACTTATTAAAAAAAATATTATATACTTAGGTAGATACACTAACTAGGTAGGTACCTACCTGTACTTACCTACCTACCTAAACTAAATCACCCCAAATAGGTACCATAGGTAGGTAACCCTAGAGATAGTGATGGATCACTATGATTATCATTTACCTATCATCACCATCAGTCAAAGTAAAATCCTACTAATATTATAAACGCGAAAATTTGTTATGGATGAAATTCGGTACCTACTTACAGCTATTTATACCATAATATAGATTATAGTCTGGAATACCTAACACATAGGCTACTTTTTACCCCGGAAAAATGTACGGTTCCCGCGGGATAGATTTGTTTTTGTTTTTCAAAGTACCACGCGGGCGAAGCCGTGGGTGGAAGCTAGTGATCCATAAAACAGCACGAGTGCTAGTGCACGACGAATGCAAGTAGGTATTTTCCAATTCCGTAAACCAAATTATGTAAAAGTGAACTTTATGTAGATACGATTAAAGATTATAATTAACCGTCATAGCTCATCATCAATGGCATGCTTCCCCCGCTACCCCGCGTGGCGCCCCGCCGTCGGTCGGCGTTGCCTTGTAAAAACTGTAGGTACCTACATTGCACAAAACGTCACCAATTATACATCCCTTTCTCTCATAAACAATTTTGTATTGCTTTTCTTTATTCTTTGTTATGGCACGTGTAAGTAGTGATGTGCCGTTCCGGGTCGCGTAGTAGGTACATAATGAGAATATCGATTTGGGTTTATTATATTTGAGGATTTATTATAATGAATTCTATAAAAATCGATTGAAATAATATTTTACGTCACATTGCTATATGGTAGGTATCTATACATAACTAAATGTAGGTAAAGTACCTAAATGTTAACCCTACTAGTTATCACCCGATTATTATTAAATGCTAGATTACCACTGACTCACTGATTGACATAACATAGTTAATTATTATATTATAAATGAATATATACCTACATTATACTTTGAAGCTTAAAGTGACTACCTACTTGTTTACATCTCATTTCACTTTGCTTAGGTTAACAAAAAAAAACAAGTATCGATTATTGTTTTCATAGAAACTAACTACCCCATCCCTAATTATGTTTATGATTTGTCGTAACCTTGAACGGACCAATCAGCGCTCACTTACCCGAAAAATTTCACGTAAGGTTGAACAAAATATAACGACATCTATCGTCGGTTGGCACACCCAACGCTTTAGTTAGCGCCATCTATTAGCACACCTCCTTTTTAGGGTCTTAGATCTTGCTCAAATTTCGACATCTAGCGTACAGTAGTGGAAGGCAAAATAGCCCGCAGAAAAATAGCCCGAAACCGTTTCACGATTCGAAGTAGGAGATTGTCTATCTGTACTATATTTGATCTGGGGTTATACTAAGCATTAGAAATATTATTCTAACATAACTGCCCTCAAATGCTGCAGACCTATATCCAGGCATTGCCAAAAGGAGATCAGAGCCAGACCTAATGTTAAAAGAGCTAAATGAATACTTAATATTTCTCTGAGAAACTGAATAAAACTCACATTATAAAAAAAAATATGTGATCACGACTGTAATCCCCAGACTCGGTAGATATCTCAGATCTTTAGTTACTTAGATCTTTGAGGATATCTAAAGAGGGTAGTCAGAGGCAAGTCCAAACATGACATTTGGTACATGCCCACATTTTGCACAATAGTTAGTACTCCGTACGTGACAGGTTGCAAGCCCATCGCCGCTTATAAGAATACTAACCTATGACACATACCTTCGAATTTTTGGTTCTAGGGTATGCCGGTTTCCTCACGATGTTTTCTTTCACCGTTTAAGAGTACTGGCATTGCGCACATACATTTTTCGAATGGAAAAACTCATTGGGGCACGACCAGGTTTGAACCCACGATATATTAAGTAGTAATTATATAGTCTAAAAATAATCATTAGGTACTTGGAAGGCAGCCATAATCTCTGGATCCATGAGTAGACTAGTGAAGTCTTTCGGGTCGGCTCCAAAGCCTTTGAACTGTCCGGCATTGCCGAAGGGCCCGGCGCCGGCGCCCGCGAAGGCGTCTTCACCAGCTGCGGCTGCCGCCTCCTCCGCGGCTTTAGCTGCGTTAGCGCGAGCCTCCTGCGCTTTGCGTGCTCGCCTAATTTTCTCACGGTGCTGGAAAAAAGTTTTCAATTTTATTATCAACTAGCTTTCGCACGCGGCGTCGCTCGCGAAGTACCTACATAAATATAGTCTATGTTCATCCTGAAAGTTCATTCTACACATTGTTGAAAGAATTTTTGAAATAGGTCCAGTAGTTTCGGTGCCTATTCAATCCAAGCAAACAAACAAACAAATCCTTCCTCCTTATAATATTAGTATACATTTTGGTATAGACTAGTTGTTTCTTAATAACCAATGGCATACTATAAGATTTGTACATATCTAATACTGATATTATAATGAGAAAAGTTTTGTGTTTTTGTTTGTAAAGAATAAACCCAAAAACTACCAGACCAATTTCAAAAATTCTTTCACCATTAGAATACTACATTATCCCTGAGTAACTTAAGCTATATTTATTACTGGAAATAATTAGGGATCCATACAAAAACTTCAATAATGTAAGTAACCCAAGGTGTAATAATTAATGGATTTTTGCAGCCAGATAGTTGATTAATTTTATTAAATCTTACATGCAATAAAAATCAGCTTTGCAAACAAGTTGGGTACTTTGTTAGATTATTTATTACTTACCTCTTTCTCTTCATTTTTGCGCTGAAGAGTCAGTTTGTGCTGGCGCAACTTCTCAGCATTGGGCTTGACTTCCTGCAGCCACTCATTGGTCTGATCATCATAATCAATCTTCAGAGATTCACAGAGGTCATGGCATGCCTCTTCAAACTGACCCAGAAGCCTTGAGAAAAAGTATTTTATATAAATAAGTTTGCTGGGATAACTAACACCTATTATAAACCAACAACATGAAGATTAATTAAATAAAAATAAATACATATGATCATGACTGTAATCCCCAAGCTCGGTAGATATCTTCCTCAGATCTTTGAGGATATCTAAAGAGGGTAGTCAGAGGCTCGTCCAAACCTGACATTTGGTACATGCCCACATTTTGCACAGTAGTTAGTATTCCATACGTGACAGGTTGCAAGCCCATCGCCGCTGATAAGAATACTAACTTATGACATACACCTTCGAATTTTTTGTTCTAGGGTATGCCGGTTTCCTCACGATGTTTTCCTTCACCGTTTAAGAGCACTGGCATTGCGCACATAAATTTTTCGAATGGAAAAACTCATTGGTGCAGGTTTGAACCCACAACCTTCGGATCGTGAATGAAAATTGTGGAAGATGAATTGTGGATTCAATAAATTATATATTTACCTGTAAGCACGGCCCCTAAACTTGTAAGCAGCAGCGCTATCGCAGTTGAGCTCGAGAGCATGTGTGCAGTCTTTGATGCAGGAGTGAATTTTGTTCAATTTCAAATATACCTGCAATTTTAATATTTTTTAGTACAATTAAACATGTAAGACTTTAATATAAGTTATATTTAAAATAAATTGCCCAATTTAATAGCCTACAATCATTCACAGCTCAATACATGGAAAAAAATTGTGCGTGGAGTCCATCCGCGCAGAGGTGAAACTTACTGACACTCGCGCTGGCCTATACCGTATTCTATGGGCATGCGTTCGAGTGCCACGCATTCACTCACGCTGTCTCTTTCATACCCCCTTCATGGTAGCAACGTTTAACACAACCATGTCAGAAGTCATATTAGAAGTTTCACTTCAAAATTTGTTCCAATATTTTTATTTCTATACTAATATTATAAAGAAGTTTTGTATTTTTGTTTGTAACAAATTAACTCAAAAAGTAATGGTCCTATTTCACAAATTTTTTCACCATTAGAATGCTACATTATCCCTGAGTAACATAGGCTACATTTATTACTAGAAAAAATTAGTGATCTCTACTAAAACTTCTATAACCCAAGTTGTTATAATTAATGAATTTTTGCAGATGAAGTTGCGGGAAATAGCTAGTCATAAATAAAGTAAACCATCACCTGTCCTCTTTTAGCAAAGAGAAGTGCACTCTGAGGGTTCAGCAGTATAGCTTCACTATAAAGCTTGATGGCTTCATCAAACTGCTGCTCTGAAAATGCTCGCATAGCTGCAGATCTCTTCTCATCTGACTGGTCGCGTTCTTCTTCTGTAGGCTCCTTTGATGCATCACCCATTTCTTGAGATTTGTCAATTGGCTCGGATATAATGACACCTGATTCCAAATTAAATAGAACATTTTTATGATTAAAGAGCGCTGGTGGTGTAGTGGTAGCACCCCTGCCTCACGATCCGAAGGTCGTGGGTTCAAACCTGGTCGTGCACCTATGAGTTTTTCCACTCGAAAAATTTATGTGCGCAATGCCAGTGCTCTTAAACGGTGAAGGAAAACATCGTGAGGAAACCGGCATACCCTAGAACCAAAAATTCGAAGGTATGTGTCATAGGTTAGTATTCTTATAAGCGGCGATGGGCTTGCAACCTGTCACGTACGGAATACTAACTACTGTGCAAAATGTGGGCATGTACCAAATGTCATGTTTGGACTTGCCTCTGACTACCCTCTTTAGATATCCTCAAAGATCTAAGTAACTAAAGATCTGAGGAGATATCTACCGATCCTGGGGATTACAGTCGTGATCATATATATATATTATATTATATTATATTATTTTTATGATTGCGCTTAAAGTAACCTACTATGTGATAGCTCTTAAAATTATAGTTTGGTGTTGTTCAGATTTAGGTAATAATTTTAATATTTAATAGTAAGAATTGTATAATGTACAGGTACGAACATTTCATGTACATTTTTCTCACATTTAAATTATAACTGTAGGACACAAGTGTCACTCAAAATAACCTGTTTTGTTTGAGAGTTTTAATTGATATTGTTTTTCCCGTATTTTGCAACATTTTGTATTTACGCTTCACTCCTATTGTAGGCAGCATGATGTAATAAATGAATCATCCAACACAATAATATTTTTTCAATTCAAACCTGATCCTGATAATAGATCCTGAGATTAGTGTGCTCAACCAAACAAACAAACTTATCAGCTTTATAATACTAGTTTAGTATAGATGTGAGTAATAAACCCTAGTGTCTCAAAGAGTCAATCTTGAAAATACCTTCCATATCCAGCTCCACATCTGATTCTTCATCTGAGTCCTCGGAAGCTACCGGTTCCTCAGGGACATTGGCATTGCTGCTGGGGCTGCTGAAAGTAAACATTTTGAACACTTTATTATTAGTATTAAATGGGTATTTATTGCATTCTAATTACCTTTATTATAATACTAATAATATTGATGTATTATTATTAGTATTATAATAAAGGTACTACAACTACCCCCTTTAGATATCCTCAAAGATCTAAGTACCTAACTAAAAATCTGAGAAGGTCTAGAATCTACCGAGCCCGGGGATTACAGTCGTGACCATATATATATTTTTTTATTTTATGTGTTCAGATTGCGTAAGTTTAAAAGTATATATTTTGAACACTGCACTATGAGATTACCTGAATTTGACAGTCAATAGTCAATTATGATTTTATTCAGTAAAATCACAGGGATCATTTTGAATCATCATGTAAGATGGTGAGTCTAGGTGCCAATTCCAGTCCTATCCCCAGTCCGAGAAGAACTGACAAGAAACTTGCTGGGCCCTAGCGCTTTTTTAGTATTATGATTCTTGTTAATTTTGTTAGGAACACCTAGTTTGAGCTGATTCGTCTCAAGCTTTTTTGTCATCTAAGTAGGCTGATATTCTTTATTAAGCTTTACGAGACAGTTTTTGTTTAATTACATTTTTTAATTTCCCAATCGATAAATCAAGCATGTCGCTTGGGATCTTGTTATAGAAGCGTTCACATTGCGTTATAAAGTATTTACTTACTTTAGTGAGCCTAACCGTGAGAACAGTGAGTTTATTTTGATGTCTGGTGATAATTAATATTTTTCTTATTTTTTTTAGTGTAAGTAACAAAATCGTTAACAAACTTACGTATCTCCAGATGGTTTAGCGCTGAACGTAGGAGCTGGCGGTAGAACAGCTCCCAGTGACAACAAAAAGTCTTTAAAGAAATCCAATTTGGGATGGTGAAGTAACATGGGATCAGATTGGCAAACATTGATAAATGCCTTCAACTGCACGAGTTGATCGGCACTAAAAGGACATCCACTCATTTTTATAGCTATTTGACAAAACTGCCGGTGAACTTGGACAAAATTCGGGAAGTGATGAACTAACTTTCAATTTGAAGCCGTGACTCTTGGAATCCTGAAAACAACACAAGTTACAGTATCTAATGAAGCCGGGGGACACTTAGAACTACCAGGTAATGCATTATTACGCGTACTTTTTCTAGAAGATTCTAGATTATCTACTCTAGCACCGAGATACTGATTAGCATTCAACAAAACAAAATGTCATCCTGCCTGTGCCTGCCTGCATGACAAAACTTTTCTCAGTGTTGCCGGCAGTCAAACTGAAAAAGTTCCACACTCAAGACAAAAAAATTGATAAATTGTTAAAAATCTGTTTTAGCCATAATACAAAAAAATTTTTTTTACCTACTTTAGGGATAACAATGTGTCACCTGACTGCAAAGGAAGGGTTATGTTTTTCGCGCGTAGCTTTTATCGTTTGTTGGTTTGTAAATATATTTATTACCTCGTACTTCCAAACGGCTGGATGGATTTCGACAGTTAAGGTAGGTATCGTTATGTTCATCTTATAAAACCCAATTGTCCTTAGAATATAAAGGTGAAAACAAAAATCTACATGGTGGATTTTTAGCGCGAAATAGTAATACGTAATTGAAAAACAATTATACAAACCTATCGAGTTCCTATTAAAAATAAAGAAAATCAAACCTATCAAAATTAAAGGAAATTAAAAAAGGATTACAAATATGTATATATTTTTTTAAATAACGCGATCTGAACACATTATTATTAGTATTAAACAGGTATTAATCGCGTTTTATTTACCTATTTTTCCCGAAATTTCAGTCATCCCGTGACTACGAAAGTGTGTAAACCTGTAGAAACGTCGGGGAAAATAGGAAAATAAAACGCGATAAATTTCCGTTTATTATTAATAATAATGATTACATTATAATATTTTAGTTGCATCCTTCAATTTGATTAGGAATAATAAAATTGGTTTACAAAGTTTCATTCTAAAATTATTTACCTACCTTTTACTTTTGTTCATAAGAGTGTGACGGGACACTAAAATAAAATATATAATTAAAACAATCAAAGACCCGACTGCAAAACAAAGACAATTTAAAAGTAAGTAATGCACTACATAGATGGAAACAAGATCCAGAATAGAAAACAAAATTATTATTGTATTAAAATAAAAACTAGCAGCTGGGGGTTGGAATTTACCCAATAAGGAATTAAAAATTCCAAAGTACCTACTTTGATGAATGAAATCTGATATAAAATCAAAAACAAGTCACTATATCAGTAAGACAATGCTAAAAACTTAGAAAGATAGATAAAACCGCAGATAGAGAAGGCAATTAGTTAAGCAAATTAATTCATCTGTCTACGGGCAAAAAGTCCGAAAAAGTCCGCAAGACGTCATGGTCCGAAAAAGGTCCGCAGACCCCTGAAAAAGTCCAAAAACGGACCAAAAAGTCCACACCGGCAACACTAGAAAAGAGAACTATGAGCACGAGTGTTGCCAGATGAGACAAATTATATTACAGTGTTTGGTGCTCAAAATTACTCAAAACTACAGTGTTTGATACAAAGTTACAGTAAAAGTAACAAATATACAGTAAATTTATTTTTGCCCATTGAAAAATACAAATTATTTTTTTTTAGTATTACCGTGTACAGTGGATCGTGTGAAAACACAGTAGATCTGCTGTAATTACAGTGTAACTGGCAACACTGATGAGCACAGACGTACTAGAATTATTGTGATTTTTGACCCGCCTAAGGATGAACACTGAACGATGAGTGGTGAATGATCCATCCAATAAATAAATAAACCAAGGGTGGAAGTCATTTACTCTGAGGGAAGTTTAAAATTCACCATTTATTTATTTTTGTGTTTTTTGTGCAAATGTCGTGTTTGGTGTGTAGAAAACACACTTTACTCTGAGCTTTCCTACTAAAAATACTTACTAAATCTGAGCGGTGAATTGAATTATTATTATTACCTCAGATTAGTACGGTAGGTCCTTCTTCTTTTACCTTGTTTATGGCATCTGTCATCTATCATCTCATCTGTCTGTTTGTGTCGATTTTGCCAGTATCAAATTAGTATTAGTGTCAATTTATTCAAGCTACAATCAAATTGTCAAGTTAATTTTTACCTATACCTATACCCAAAGAGAATATAATCACTTGGCTGCCTATACCTATTGTTTAAAATTGTATGACACAGACAAAGAGAATATAAATAAATAAAATAAATAATGCTGGACAATCCACACAGCATCATCTAGCCCCAAAGTAAGCTACTCAAAGCTTGTGTTATGGGTACTAGACAACTGATATATTTAATACATTATATACAAAGATAGATATTTTTTATTATACATAGAAAACACCCAGACCAACGGAGCAAATTTCTGCAGATCGTACACAAATTTGTTCCGCGGCGGGAATCGAACCCGCAACCTCTTGCGTCGCAGGCGGACTCTCGCCCGCTGCGCCACTGAGGTCGTCAAAATATAATCAATACGTTTACCTATACCTATTGTATGACACCTCAGAGTAAAGATTATGACACAGAGGCCAAAATAAAGAAGTGAAGTGAAGTTTAAAATTGACTTGACAACTTGACTATGACTCTGTGACATTGACAATACCTATATAAAAATACACTTGACACTGGCAAAATTGTTCTATAAGAGACAGATGCCATAATTGAAGAAGAAGAAGAAGAGATGCCTTTTTAGAAGAAGACGTTGACGTTTACTTTTAGTTGTGTATTGTTTTCAGCGCCATCTATTTACAACTTTGAAAACTTAATTGGGAAAAGCTTTCCCAAAAAAAAAGCATCGTTAACCCGGTTTTAAGAAAACTTTTAATGCGTTTTGGTAGATGTCACTATTGCTAAATATGTTTTATTAGCTTAGGTACTTATTCTGAAACTAGATGGCGTATGAAGTAATTTATTCAGTGGCAAGCAGGCAAGAGAGCGAGTAAGTTAAGTAGGTAAATAGGTACTTACAAGCTATTTAAATAACGCTGGATCTAAATAAAACTGTAAGGCAAACCAGCCCCAATCCAGAGAGTGAAAACAGGTGAGTAGGTAATTCAAATACTTTTTCGATTATTTCGTTCGACATAATACTAGGACTCACTTACTCAGGTGTTTGATTTTGTATCAGTGTCAATAAAAGTCACTGCATAGGACTTGGAGAGACTCGCAAAAAAGATCTATCGATCTAAGAAACGGATGCCATAAAGAAGAAGAAGATAATGATTAACTCTACCTAAGTAGGTATTAACTTAGTTGCGTACCTACTGCTAAAGGTACACAATATAAGAAAGGTTTTTACTGCCAACGACGATTTTAGATACATAGCTATGTTAAGTATCTACCTACCTCCTATGCATAGGAGGTAGGTAGATACTTATCTTACCTTCTCCCAATAGATACCTACCTATATTTTCAGTAGGTACCTATAGATAACTTAAAAGCGCCCAGCGCCATGCCTCTCTTATGTACCTATAATTTTTTGCAATGCTCGACAATGGCAAATAATTATAGGTATATAAGAACCCATGTAACACTTATTTAGCAAATAAACATTCTTGATTCTTGATAATCTATCTCCTTGCCAAATTACATTACGATACCTTCGTGAAAAGATGACAGCAGACAGAGTAGGTAACTTTCGCGTTTAGGTATAATATTAGTATGCATTATAGATAAAAATTATTTCCCATTCAGTAGAACCTATTCTTAGCAGTAGGTAGTGTGTGGTAGGCAAATTGACTACAGCGAGTCTGCATTCAGTTCTACCATGAGTTTTCACAATCTACACTCGCTAGCGACTGTAGTTAAAAAAATGTATGAAGACTTGTACAGCGCTTCTAGCGGATAGCTGGGTACTAAAACGTCACGTAGTTAAACTATCCTACGTCACAGCGTACTACAGCGACTGTAGTTTGTGCTTCATTAATTTGCTCAGAATGTGATACCATGAGTAACAACTTTGACAGATGTCACAGTAACGTACTATTACTACTGTAGTAACGTCAGCCGATCTAAATGTGACAACTCATGGTAGACATTCAGGGTATCTCTCGCAAGTCCCGTCGGTTCGCTAACGCTACCTATTTGGTAACGATTGCACGTCTCGGAACGATTGTCGAATCCACTCTGTGGGTACTAAATCGGAACTGTCGTTAAGCTTATCGGCTACATGTGACTCGTTCAGGTGAAATTACTTCGTCGCTGTTACTGTAATGAGCCAAGTTTCGGTGTGATAAGTGCGATAGCGGGCTTGGACAATTTAGTTTTGATTAACCGTTGAGATATAAAAGCAAATAAATAACAACTAGCACTCAGATACATGATGTAGTTTTAAGCCCACACTATTCCCTGTATCGTCGGTATCAGAAATTACGAGTACCAAGGTGGTCCCTACCAAGAAAGATATTTGCCGAACATCTCTCACGCTGCGGTAATCGAACCAGCTCTTCACCCATCATAGCTAGACACTCGCCCGTGGTGGGCATCAAGGTCGTCAAAGCTTTTTCATATTGGTCTATTTTTCTTCGTCGATTTACTAGCTGACTGTTGGAATTTTTTATTTAGTTATTTTTTTATGACTAGATGGCAGGACTAAAGTTGTTCAAATGCTAGATTGCGCTATCTTTGCGTTTAGGGTAAATCATAAAAAATGTGTTATAAATATGACTTTGTCTCCTCTCAAAACCATACAACTTCTTGCACCTAAACTGTTATTTTAATTGGTATAGCTTTAATTGGTGCACCCTTGGACCTGGTGGTGGTTTGTTCACAGACAATAATGATGATGTAGAAAGCGAACGTGCCCTACGTTCGCTTTCTACATCATTATTATTGTTGTTGGCAATAATTATCTGACAATATCTGATAATTAGGTTTTCATATTGCTCATTTTACACAGGCGGCCTCTGGGTTACTTATGCCAAGAAGTTTATCAGCGTCCTAAGAGTTTATAATATTTTTCAGGGCGATATGGTACAATCGTGGCATAATGCGTAGCACAATCGTAGTACAGTCGTAGCATAATACGTAGCTAAATCGTAGCATAGCACAATCATAGCGCTGATAACATAGCGCCACATGAGAAAACCGTAAGCATACTTGCTTAATTACTTACAAGTACATACATACATGATCACGACTGTAATCCCTGGGCTCCGTAGATATCTCCTCAGATCTTTAGATACTTAGATCTTTGAGGATATCTAAAGGGGGTAGTCAGAGGCAAGTCCAAACATGACATTTGGTACATGCCCACATTTTGCACAGTAGTTAGTATTCCGTACGAGACAGGTTGCAAGCCCATCGCCGCTTATAAGAATACTAAGCTTTGACACATACCTTCGAATTTTTGGTTCTAGGGTATGCCGGTTTCCTCACGATGTTTTCCTTCACCGTTTAAGAGCACTGGCATTGCGCACATAAATTTTTCGAATGGAAAAACTCATTGGTGCACGACCAGGTTTGAACCCACGACCTACGGATCGTGAGGCAGGGGTGCTACCACTACACCACCAGCGCTCTCAAGTTACAAGTTTAATGTTATAAAAACATTTTATAAAATGTATGTATGTCTTTACAAAACAGTTGGACACTTCTTGTAGATTTGATCCTGTATGCCTGGAAAATGTGTCGTAAACTCGTAACCAATTGATGACGCTGTCTATACCTAACCTATGTATGTAAATGTCTAACTATCAAAATTTCATTTAAGACTATTTGATGAAATAATAATTTAAAAAAACGATGCGTTCAGTTATAACTACCTAACATCAATCGGATTTGTATAGGCAAAGATGTTCAATAAAATATAAGGCACTTGGCCTCCTTTGATTATAAAAAGGTGAAGAGAGGTGCTAAAGCCGATGGGGAGAGCTAAAGGGTAGCTTCAGAATATTGTTGAGAGTACCCTTGAGTAGATTTCGACGACCGAGTGCATTTATTATTGTCATTCTGTCTGTGAGTTACGGTATTTTATATTACGTCTACGTACATAAACTCTTGTCAATAAGTAAATAGGTAAATCTTAGTCATCCTAGTTCACACTGTTCACTGATGACGCGATTTTCGTTATCTAGGTAATTCTAATTATTTTGTTTTGTTTTATGTATTTATGTTTTGTTTTGACTTTTGTTTTTATGTTATTATTATTAGATAATCTTGATTACATTTTTTGTAAGAAGGATCATACAAAAAAGCGTTAGGACCGAGACGAGTTTCTTGCCTGTTCTTCTCGTACTTGGGTTAGTTTGGAATTGGCACATAGATTCACCTAGCATGTAAGACGTTTCAAAGTGATCCTTGTGATTTTACTGAATAAAATATAAACAATTTCAATTTCAATAATACTGTATTATTATTTTTAACCAACTGCGAAGAGGGTAATGTGTTTGGGTGTATGTACGTATGCGAGCTCCTTTGACTGTCGGTGTAGCTCAAACGGCTGGACATATTTTGAAAAATGAGGTGTCGTTGGATTCTTCTGGATTACAACAGTGACATAATGTTAAAAAAACTAATATGGTGGCAGTAAGATACAATTTTTAATCCATGTTGAATTAAAAAAATAGCAAATGTAAATCGATATGAAAAAAAAAACTGCAAGTATATGAATTCGCCTAAGTCTATACTAATATTATAAAGAAAAAAGTTTTGTATTTTTGTTTGTAACGAATAAACTCAAAAACTACTGGTCCGATTTCAAAAATTCTTTCACTGTTAGAATGCTACGTTATCCCTGAGTAACATAGGTTATATTTTATGTAGGTACCACGCGAGCAAAGCCACGAGAGGAAGCTAGTCGTCAATAAGTTAACATTGCATTTGCATTGCATAATGAGTGCAAAAAAATCACAGTGATGGCTGTAAGAAACTTTTTTTCGTTTACAAAAAGGTTTAAGTATATAATTATGACAAGCATCGAAGTTTAAAAAAAAACATTATGGCGTCGTATCGTAGTTCTAGCCCGACACGTGTGATTTAACGACTTTACGTCATCTTCGAACACGTTGATATGGTGGTAATTCGGTTGTTTTGCAGACTAACTTAAAAAATGCTACCATAAGTACGATCTTATTTGGCTTACTATAAAGACCAAACTAGCGTAACATTTTTGAATGACAGTTTTAAAAAGATCTAAAATTGACATAATCATTCTAATTTAATTAATTTTCCACCATTTTCACGTAGCTTTAGTCGACACCAATTTTCATGGCTTCTAAAATACGTTAATCATACGTCAGTTTAGTCAAATTTAGAATTGTAATTTAAAATGTTTACGCTAATTTAGTATTTGATGTGAACAAAATAAGGTCGCGTTTATTTCAGCATTTTTTTTAGTTAGTTTTAGTTAGTCAGCGGAACAACAGAATCACCACCATTGTTAAGTATTTAAAAGTACCGGTTTCAAGATATTAACGAGAATTAGGCTAAGTTAACTAAAAATACTTTTTGGACAGACACTTAATTTGTATGTAGGTATTCATGTTACCTCTGACTCGCGGTATCACACGTGATTAGGCCGTTAAACGTTTTAGGATTTAATTAAATCTCATACCTAAAATTAAATATATATAAATACCTATAATATATAAATATATATATATATATATATATATATATATTTATATATATATATATATATATATATATATATATACCTATAATAATAAATAGGTAAATACCTATCATTTACCTAAGTATTCATTGTTTACAGCATAAGTAAATTTTGTAATGACAAACAGCTTCATTCACACTACGTTTCCACAAAATATTTAAATATTTCAAATTGTTTTGTTTGAGCGTCATGAAAATTTCAAAAACACCTATTGGTGAGAAATACCTTTAACAGCGTCTGTTTATTATAAAATTTAAACACCAATTTAATATATTAATTAAATAGGTACCTACCTACATTTTGTGTGTACAGGTGCACTAATTATTTTGCACATGCTTTGTTTATGGGCCGTGAAAAGAATCTTTATTCGCGTTTGGTTATTTTATAATTATAATATTCATATTATTTTAGAAATAAAATTTTGCGTGTGCAGTAATTATTTTGCACATGATTTGCTTGTGAAAAGTTTGATCCTTAATAACTTGATGTGATTCTGTAAGTTTTGATTCGCGTTTAATAATTATACAAAATGGAAAGGTTATTAAAATTAAAAGAGTCTCTGAATCGTACTTTTATTCTTTCAACACACTAATTACGATAGAACTAGTGACATTAAGAATAATAATAAAAATAATTACAACAATAGACGCAGTGTTCCGCGTTTGTGGAGTTCGCCACCAGGATCTTCAGTCGCGAATAGCTGTAGGTACACTTACTTGTCTTTTCACTATAGATACTTTTAGTAACTAAGTACATCTTAGTACCTAAGCACCTAGAGAGTACCTAAGTATTCTTTAAGTAAATAGAATTTTAAGTAAATGTTTACAAAATAAATACTCTAGATCAGATGATTTTATTTTGTTTTTTATTCTAAGAAACTCAGTGTTTGCAAAGTTTCAACAAACACAATTAAAACAGCGCCTCGCATGTGGACGGATTCCAAGAGATTGGAGCATAATTTTCCAATGTAAATCCGGGCTTAGAGAGCTTAGAGCCCTTTGAATTCCCTGTCTGCCCCCAAGGAAGTTTCAACAATAGCTACTTGATTCGAACAAATTGAACTGTTGTTTCGTGTTAAAAACATTGTACACGATCATGTATACCTACTTTATAATTGTATGTACCTATACCTCTTAGTACATTCATATTTTTATTTTGCATTTTTAATATTACGGTGATGATTTCTATTTCAGAAGCAGTGATTTTCTAATTACAGCACAAAGGCTTAGTAAGTTCCAGAATTAGCCTCTGCCTCCATACGAGCCTTCTTTTCTACTCCAACATATATCAGACCAAAACTCATGCACTTATCTTCCGGGAAGCAGCTATCCCGAGCCCGACACACGTCAATTAGCTACTTCGGAGCTGCAACTACATACTCGTAGTTCAAACAGCGCGCTAATTATAAAGTTTTTTATTAAGCACTTAACAGATAGCTAGGTATAAAAAACAAACCTATTATCCTACTATTCCACTAATCCTACTGTATAATCCTACTCTTACGCTACTGACTGACTGACTTATAGACAGATCAACGCAGAACTTAATCATAAATTTAAGCATATTAAAGCCATTATAAGCCTAGTTAATTATATTTGTAGTTTAAGTTCTTTTCCGGGTTGAAGTTTGTGTGTAAACAAACATCAGTTTGTCCTTTTCTCTTTCCTGCTCTATTATCAGATCCTGATCGCCATCTATCTACATTGAGACATTGAGACGATTCTAATAAGCCTAAAGACGATACGTCTGCCCCATCAGGGCAAAGTAACTGTCCTTGCAATATCAATGAAATATAACAGGATTCGATTTTCGACTTAATTTCGAATTTTGAAAGTTGCTAATGATCTTCAAAGGGCTGAACAGAATTGCAAAAATCTCACGTCAACTGTCATACAAAAAAAGTCAGTCAAAATCAGTATTCCGTGTGAGAGCTACGATGCCACAGACACACAGATACACTAACCCATCTGTTACCGTTGTCGGGGGGTTAAAAAACATTACACGAACAAAGTCGCAAGGAAACACATATGCGCGAATGTTGTGTATGCGTATATATATGTTTGCATGAATATGATTAACATAGCCTACAATTTTATCCTTGAAAAACCTGAAGGTGATGAAAGGGTCAAAGTTTATCAATACACAACCATGAGGAGAGCCGCTAGGATTATAAAAAAAACCTTTGTCGATTATAATAAAACGAACTAAGTTTTGTGAAATAGTAGGTGAAAACTGATATTCAACAGCTTTGAAGCTTTTGAGCGGCAAAAGGTTTGAGACTGCCGAAAGTTTCTTTAGATAGATCAGTTTAGATAAGTTCTCGCTATGATACGGCTGAACTTCTTCTGAATCTGAATCAAGTTTCACAGCCAAAGATAGTGATAATTTGTTTTTATTCTATCCAATTTTACAAAAAAAATACTAGGTAAGTACATATTGGTGCAACGCTGGAGTTCATTTCTAAAAAGTAATGGCGTTTGATGTCAATAACCTTACTAATCCTATTCTTAGTTATTACTAGAATAGAAATTCTACTAATTGTATGTATCTAGATGTTTTTACTCTTTCACGCTGAAACGGCTGAACGGATCTGGATGTTACTCGGACTACACGTAGTTTATGAAGTGGAATAACACATAGGCTACTTTTTATCCGGGTAGATTCCACGCGAGCAAAGTCGTGCGTGTTTGTGGTAAAATTTATAAAGGTGATAATTATACCTACCTATTTTTCTAATCAAGAAGAAGTGTTGGTTTTATTATTGGTTGGTGTTATTTCACGTCATTATTACGCTATTAATATTGACGATCAAATTCTACTTGTGATTGCCAGATTATGTGGTCATCGATTAGATTGAATCATATCGACGCCCACATCTAATTATGATACTTAATGACTACCTATTCTTATATCCGTAATAGGGAAAGTAACTCTGTTTGTTTGTTTCTTACTTTTACACGGCAAGAGATAGGTTGTATTCTGGAGAAGGACCGTGTAAAAAACTAAGAAGTCGCAGGTAACATAGCTATTAGTTATAATATTATGCAAAAGTTTGCGCGTGAGTGACACAGACGTGTGTAGTGTATGCTATTTATTTCTGAAACGACTGAACGGTTCTGGTTGAAATTTTATATGAATGATTGATGAATATCTACATTATACCCTGGATGCTTTTACACAAAATTTCCTAGGTGACAAATAATAGGGGGTTTAAAAATTAAATTACGATTAATAATTGTCAGTAATTGCAATAGGTGTCAAATAATAATTGATAAATCACGTTGTTTTTTTTAAGTAGTAATTAATATGAAGTCACTAAAATAGCTTCGTTATTAAAGCTTTTTTTACCAGAGTCTGTGACCTGATCCACAGTTTTCAGTTCAGTGGCACGAAAGTGGATAATAAACGCATTTAAAAATGCATGAGAAGCATACCTCAGGTCATTGTAAAGTGCCCACACAATTACAATTTGGTCTTTTTGGTAGGTCACTATCCGAAATAGGTAATCTGTTAAATAGCATAAGCTATTTTATTAACCTATTTTGAGTTATTATTTAACCTACTTCTTACCTACTTACTAACCTGCTCATTATAAACGGCTGAAGCATCTAAACTTTTAAGGTTTTTCAAGGCGTATTTTGGTTTTTTGAATTCGAATCTTTATACAGTGCGTTTATTGTATCCAGTGCCTTAAAACAAAAAAAAACCATGTAAGATCAAAAACTAGTCAACATATTATATTTAAAGTGGGCTTGCTCTCCGTTTTCAGGCAGGTGAAGGCACACAGTGGATATTGCGCCCCAAGCCAGCAATAAAATCGGGATCAGCTGTTATGACTGCACTTACAAAGTACAACAATGGCGAAAAAATAGCCGCGTATTATGGTTGAACTGAATAGTCATAGATGTTGAGCTGTTCGCCCTATCTTTTGTTGATGGAACTGGGGTGCGAAATCTCTGCGGTGTGGGCAAAAGTTGCTGAATGAGAAACTTAAATTATTCACAAGGACAAATAATACTATCCATGCTACGAGTAGTAATTCTGATTATGGTAACAGAAATCTAACTATAAATACAAAGGTTTTTACCTATTTTCCTTTAGGTATTTGGCAAAGTCAACTAACTTTGATGCCTTGCGATAAAAAATATGGAAACCGAGTATACCAGTGAATAAGCGTATCAGCTTTTGTTTTGCACCATATCCATGAATTGATAGAGAAGAACTTAATTCATTCGAACATTTCACAAATCGAAAGCTGAAATAAAGGAAAATAATCAGGAACAGGTGTCAAACAATCCTTTTATATTGGTTCCGACCGCACTCGCCAGCGGGGTAGTCGTAAAAACTTACCACTTCATCGAGTGGGTTTCATGAATCGAGTTCAGTTCCGAGATCGGGGGGGCTCGGGGAAGCTCGAATCAGATCGGCTCGAATGTGCGGGCGGAAATTCAGTCTTCATACGCCAGCACAGAGGACGCGCGTCTCTCTTTCCCTCTTCCAAATTGTGTGACATCGTTAAATACAAAATTATTCGGTTACAATCGAGACCGTGATCGAGGAAAATTGTTTCGAAACATGAACTGCTTTAAGTTTCAGTGAAAAGTGTAACGAGTTTAGTGAAATTGGATTGTAAAAACTAAGTTGCGGCGGGAATGACATTTGCTAAGGTTGGTAATAATAAAAAACTTAGTCCATTTTTATCTCTAACAGTGATATTTTTATGTAAGGACTGAATTGATTGCTGGGAAGATTTTCAGGAAAATGTGTAACAAACTGAGATGTTGTTAAACTGGAAGAAGCTAGCCGCACGAGTAATTTTATTAATTTGATTAAGAGCTCGAAGTTAATTTATTTTCGCAAATTTTCAGCCGTCCTTATTTACAATTAGACTCGTTTGAATAAGTGTGTACTTCTAATCATGTCTTAAATGATTATACGTTGGTGAGAGTTTGGTTTAGAGAAGCATGCATCACTTTTGGCTGGATTGTCAGAAACTTTCTTACAGGAAGTTTACAGTTAGGAGGAACACACTGACATACAATGAAAGAATAAAGATTTCATGCGAGCTCTCCGCGTGACTGCAAATCAACCAAGAATATAGTACAAGATTGTTCTATATCGATGATGTTAACGTCGACTTCTTAGGCTGCAGCTGGTAACATGCCTATAATATTTAAGGCCGTGTGGCTTACTATATTTATAAAGATGTAACTATTCCATACGTGACAGGTCACAAGCCATTGCTTTGAGTAGGATGATAGAAACACTCTTTTATATTTCTTTTAGTTTACTTGGGTCCGATTTGTAATAAAATATTTATTTATAGTCTAAGTTGTCGGGTAACATTTATATCAATTAAATAAGATATAAAATGTATCAATGTTCCACGACTCTTCTTTTATTGTAATACTCGTAATTCAATCAACGAGTAACTTGGCAATTTATTTAATCGAAAGTACTTTAAGTACATCTCCTTATTCCAATGGTACGAAGATCTTACTACTAGAAGTAGGTAGGTTCCTCAGTAGAGTTAGTATATGTATTTAATTTAATAGCATTCGGAACATAGCCAAGGAATAAAATTATCAGAAAAATCCACTGTCAGTTAAATAATGTGGTAATTCTCGGATTTATTTTAATTATGAGCTGCGTAAAGCTGACTGTAACTAAAATTAACGTTTCAATTAGAAGGTAGCTATAACAGCCTCGGTAATGCTTCAGCGTGTTACCGTAATTAGAGTTGTGCTTTATGGCGAATCGTCACATTATTTTCAGTAGGTAATGAAGTCTGTGTTTGGTAGTCAAACCGCAATAATATGGGTCGTTTGTGGTGACACTACTTATTTTTTTTTGTTTGCATTGGATTCAACGTACAATGAGGCTTGCAACTTGAGGTTTTAATCATAGGCCAAGTTTTCATGAATAGACCGTAAGTGGTAACTCGCTACGGTTCGATCTAGTGTCAATTGGGAAGGATGACGTCATGACAAGATGGGCGACTCAACTTTTGTTGAAGCCTTGAGGCGAAACGCGGGCTAATTAGGCTGATTCTAGTAAGACCATTTAACCATACTTCGACACACACTGGAGAAAGTGCATTGACTTTTGATAAAATAAATGAAAATTTTAACACGCTTAGTTTCTTATGTCCGCAATTGGTTTTCCCCGTAGATAAAACAAAGATTTATGTCAGCACTCCGATTGATATTATATAATTTGTCGAATATTTCCGAGCGTAGAGAGCCCTTGTGTTCGATGCTATAATCATCTCTTTCATTGACATTTTTTACACTTTTCCTCGGGCAGTGTTCTTTCAGAAAGTTATACGAGTATATTAAGGATGTGATTTAAGTGATGCCTCGGAAATTAATCAATCACGCAAAATCGACATAACAGTTTTAATTTGTATAATATGTAGCACACCTAGTTTATAAATAACACAGGATATTTGTTTTACGAGTCCTGGTGGTGTAGTAGTAGCACCCCTGTCGTGGGTTCAAACCTGGTCGGGCACCAATGAGTTTTTCCATTCGAAAAATTTATGTGCGCAATACTAGTGCTCTTAAACGGTGAAGGAAAACATCGTGAAGAAACCGGCATGCCCTAGAACCAAAAATTCGAAAGTGTGTATCATAGGTTAGTATTCTTATAAGCGGCGATGGGCTTGCAACCTGTCACGTACGGAATAATAACTACTGTGAAAAATGTGGGCATGTACCAAATGACATGTTTAGACGTGCCTCTGACTACCCTTTTTAGACATCCTCAAAAATCTAAGTACTTAACTAAAAGATCTGAGGAAGATATCTACCGAGCTCGAAGATCAGTCAACAGGGGTAGCTGCCGTGATCATATATTTTTATTTATTTTGCCCGAAAAACGTCCTCAATGAGATGAAAAAGAAGTTTAATCGCCATTGCAACCACGGGGCGCCGTTGGTATGTATAAAAACGGTTCAAAATGTTCTCTATTAGTGAACGTCTTCATTATTAAACAAGTAAAAGTAATAGAAAATACCTTCGTATAGCCGACTTCTTGTCATTTTATACAGTCACTCATGTGATCCAGGCATATCCAACGATTAGTCAAAATGCGTTCAGCTGGCTACAACGACACGCTCACATACATAATTATTTAATTATCTAATTACATATACCCTTACATCCCAAACAAATTAACCTCCTTCTTTGTAGTCGGGTAATAAAAGTCTGGCGTTTGCCTTGTATTTGGAAAATGAAAACAGCTGAAATGGAAACATACTATATGTGTAGGTGATTCAATTATTAGGAGACAATGCCTGTTTAATTAGTAGGGCCAGCGAAGGGAATCTTCAGTCCATGTTGATATTTTGGATGTCAAAATAATTAGATAAGTAGCTACATAGTAAGTACGTTCATCCAACGGATCTAGGCATTCGTGAAGTTAGCCGCAGGCGCTGCGCAGTATCGTTTTTCGGGAGCAATTGGAGGTATGGAGAGGGACGGTGGGACTGTACATGCGCAAACTCACACCAGTGGCTAACTTCACGAATGCTTAGATCCGTTGGATGAACTTTTGAAATTGAAATTGAAATTGAAAAATATTTATTCAGTACAATCACAAGGATCACTTTGAAACGTCTTACATGCTAGGTGAATCTATGTGCCAATTCCAACCTAACCCAAGTACGAGAAGAACAGGCTGTACTAATCTAACCTAAACCATAGACTTAGATTCTTATATTTACATGGATGACGTATCGTTCCTTTAGATGAATTTAGAGAGAGACTACATGCAGGTGGTCTAGAGTGGCCCTGTAATTTGTCTCTGCGTTCATGGATTCAAATATTGTTGTACACCACTCTCGCGCTATGAGCTCACAAACAACACGCACGTTCCAAATCACTTTTATGATTTCGGCTTAAAAAGTCCCGTTGAAATTCCTGGAAAATACAACAATAGTCCCAGGAAGATATTTAAAAAATGTTTCAAGCTCGCTCGCTCCATATAAAAATTGTTGGTACGGTTTTGGCACCTTACTTAATTAAATCTCGGCAACGAGTTCGCGAATTCATGTTTTTCATGCCCATATGACGGGGCTGTGCTTACGTATTTACAATTGTGCATCTATAAGAACCCAGTGAGCTCACCGACATTCATGGAGGATATAGATTAAATAATGTAGGTACTCTGTGGAGGATATCTTTTGACACGTCATTTATCATATTCTTTACGGTTCACTATACAAGGAGGTCGATATGTGAACTTTCATTATGTACATTTTCCTGCTTCAATATTAATACTTTCTTACATATTGGAAGTCTTCTGAAAAAAGATTTAGTTGTGTAGTTTATTATTTATTAGAGTTTTTTCCTTGGTTTCGTGGTAAAACGCTGCTTTAAGTCTGTTTCCTATGTATCGTTTATCTCCAAGACCGTTAGCACCGTGGCTATTGCATCAGGATATCACAAAAAGCAGAAATATGCATCTTTCAGCGATGATTACATATCGCACCGTGAGAATAGAAGTGACTCAATTAAGAAAACATGATTTTTGGGAAATGCGATTTAAAGATTTTACGATTGCGTGTTTTTTACTAAATTGTCCTATGACATAACCAAATTACGACTTATCTACATTTTTTTACAAACTATGGAATACTTTAGGGTTTTATCTAAATTTTAAACTTATTACTGATTCAAAATAAATTTAATTAATTACTCTATTTACTATTTAAAAAAAAGCTTCCGACATTTAAGTCGGTTTTGTACTATAGCAATAATTTATTAGTATTTACTAATGACTTAAACCTTAAACGGTCATTAAAATAAGCCTTAATATAGTAATAAACTGATATAACTCGATTTAAGTCACAATAATTTACTCTAATACTAACTTCTAACTAAATCTCTACTTATGACTTAATGCAATAAAATGACACAAAACAAACATCGGTCATTTTATTACTCCAAATTTCAACAAAATTTTACCTAATATTTGCATACAAAACTGTAATATTGAGGTTTAGGTCACATTAATACTAAACACGTGACGTCTCACGGCAATCCTGGCTGACGCAATACTGAATATAATCACTTTTTCACTAGGTGACGGACGAGGGATCACCGAAATGAAAGAGACGCACCTATTACGTTTTGACGCATTCTAACCAAAAAGCGGCAGTTTTTTATTCACTAGGCGATGCAGTTTTTTTTTCTGAGTCTTTCTACATATTTAACTCATTTTACCTGTTTTTTGAGATGAGTCACTTCTATTCTCATGGTGCGATATTCTTCCTTTCTTGGTACAATTTTTAGGTTTGTGGTGACCTAAGGCATGGGTTATATCAAAAAGTTAATCAAAAGACTAGTGGACGAGTCCAATAGATGAATTGTTTATACATAAAATATAATTATTTACAGGGCCGTCATCACCGACAACATAAAATCAGTACCACGCCGCACAAACCTATGTAAAAATGCTAAAAACGTGCCTCAGGCTTCTCCAATTCCATTACTCGTCTGGCCTGTATTTATCGAACTGTTCAATTTATCGTGTTACCAACGAGTTGTTACTATTATTCAATTAGTGTTCGTCAATACTATAGCCATTTTAATACTTGCCAAGGTACGAGAGGGATGGATAAAAAATTACAGATTGCGTTGATTGGCTACTTTATTTATAAATGGAAACACTACACGTCCAAGAAAACATAATCACGAGTAAACTCTAGGCTTGGCCGACATCTCCATCACTACCCCGTTTAGGTATCCGCAAATCTCCCATTTGTTGTAAAAGATATTTGTGACATAGTTTTATTTGCTGACGATACTTCATTAGTTTTTAAAGTTGACAGAACCAATTCGAGTTGTGACTACGTAAATGAGTCACTATCATTGATTCTGAACTGGTTCACTGTAAATAATCTTCTGCTGAATGCTAACAAAACAAAATGTATTAAATTCACTTTGCCCAACGTAGTCCATAGGCCAACTAATATTAAAATTAATGGGGAAGCAATGAATCTTGTTGATTCTACGGTTTTCCTTGGTATCAATATTGATGCCAAACTGCAATGGGGACCACAAATCGATAAACTTTCTGGTAGGCTTAGTTCCGCTGCATATGCAGTTCGTACGATACGGTGGCTTACGGATGAAGCTACAGCTAGATTAGTTTATTTTAGCTACTTCCATAGTGTTATGTCATATGGTATAATTCTCTGGGGAAAAGCAGCGGATATACAATCAGTATTCGTATTACAAAAAAGGGCAATTCGTGCCATTTACAAAATGAAACCGAGGGACTCTTTAAAAGAAAAATTTAAAGAAATTAATATTCTCACAGTAGCGGCACAATATATATACGAAAATTTACTGTACGCTCATAAGAATAGGGATAGACTTCAGAAAAACTGCGATGTACATGGAATCAATACTAGGAACAAACATAAATTATTAATCCCTAAGTTTCGGTTACAAAAAGTGAACGGGTCATTTATGGGGAACGTGATACGTTTCTATAATAAACTTCCTATAAATGCAACTAAACTTCCTGTTAGAAAATTCAAAGCCTTCATTAAAAATAATCTCTTAAAGAAAGCATATTATAATATAAATGAATATATTGATGATAGGAACTCATGGCCCGATGTCGCTCCGCCCTCCGACAGCTAACCAATTTGCAATGTAAACGCTGTCCTTTTGTTTTATGTATTTATGTTCTGTTTTTATGTTATTATTATTAGATAATCTTGATTACATTTTTTTGTAAGAAGGATCATACAAAAAAGCGCTAGGACCGAGACGAGTTTCTTGCCTGTTCTTCTCGTACTTGGGTTAGGTTGGAATTGGCACATAGATTCACCTAGCATGTAAGACGTTTCAAAGTGATCCTTGTGATTGTACTGAATAAATATTTTTCAATTTCAATTTCAATTTCAAAGGTAGATTATCCAGCCTTCTAATATTACCTTCAAATAATATATAAAAACTAGTTTTTGTTTTTCTGGCTTTACACGCGTGGATAACTAAATAAAAAGTAGCCTGCTATTTCAGACCGTTCAAATTTCATCCAAATCCGTCTAGCCTATTGAACCGTAGACAAACTTTCAAACATGCAAACATCTAAAACTTCGCTTTTCTAATACATATTAGCAAGACACATTTTTGTGTTGAATATACAAAAATGCCTTTGGGCAAAGGGTAAACAATATCCTTGTCTGACATCGATATAAATAGTTATTGTCTGAAGAGAAATATGGTGAGTTTCACAAGCAAGAAAATACAGAGTAACACTACACAAAATGTGCGGTGAAGCAGCAGGAACTAGGTACTGTCCAGCGTGGACACGTCGATAATCCCTTTAGCCGGTAACGAAGTAACCAAGTGCCGGACAGATACTCGTAACTAGCTATCGCACCTCAGGCTATTTTCAAAAAGATTAAAATGTGTAAAAGCTTCAAACGCTAGATAATAATGCTTTTGGCGTGTGGCATGTTTTCTGATGAAATAGATAGAAAATATTAACAATTAATATAAAATCGATTTTGGCTTGGGCTCTTTATAACTACGTACTTACATATATATCACATGTATGTACCAGTAGCAAGTTTTTGGACTAGAAATGAGCATGTGTGTCAGTTTCGAACAATTGCACGTTTAGGGGTAAACATGAAAAACATGTAAACACACCGAATTTACTGTAGAAGTGTATAGATAGCTTACACTATAGATCAAATCAAATCAAATCAAAATATATTTATTCAATAATATAACAGGGATAATTTTGAATCGTCTTACAACTAGGTGAGTCTAGGTGCCAATTCCAGTCCTATCCCCAGTCCAAGAAGAGCAGACAAGAAACTCGCTGGGCCCAATCGTATTTTTTTGTATGATGCTTGTTAGTTTTGCTAGGGATACCTAGCAGAGTTGGCTGATTCGTCTCAGCTTTTTTGTCATCTTAATACTCTGATATTTTATTATAAGCTTTTCAAGACAGATTTTGTTTAATTACATTTTTTAATTTCCCAATCAATAAATCAAGCATGTCACTTAGGATCTTGTTATAGAAGCGTTCACATTGCGTTATAAAAGATTTACTTAGATACTTTAGTGAGCCTTACCGTGGGAACCGCGAGTTTACTTTTATGTCTTGTTAGACGTTATGATTATCACTATTTTTCTTAAATAAATATTTTTTTTTGTGAACATACACCAAAGCTTTCAAAATAATATACTGACATTGCATTGTCATGATAAGATACCTACCTGCGTTGAACCGAAACGCGGCATCAGCTTTGTTATTGAAATGGGTAGATAATGCATTATAAAGTCTTTTCTTCTATTAAAAGTTATTTTACTACGCTAAGATGATTAGATTTCGCTCATTTTCTTTCAGTGAGTAGGCTCTTGAAATCAAATTAATTTTGTCCCAGCAGCATTGATGTTAGGAGGTAATTGGATTTCGTATTAAATTAAAAGCTTTTAAGAGGCACAGATTAAATAATACTATACTAGTTAAGAGGTAACTTTAATTGCCTACTAAACTATTTCAAACTTTTAACATGCTTTGAAAGTGCTTACTTTCGTTTGGTAAATATGATGTAAAAAACGACCATAGAAAAACTAAATTTATATTTTTAGCTAATCATTTCACTAGAGGAACTTTCCACGCCATCGTTCGCTTTATGTTATATACATACAAAATCGAACCCTTTAGGTTTAGAATTTATAGAAGTTAGCTGCAGCTTTTAGGATTTGAATTTATGAAATTTCTTTCTTTAGAACTACACAACACAATTATTGGAATATATTTTATAAATTTTATATTATTGTAGAAGTTACGATTTAGGCTTTAAGTTTTTTGTCAGTCAGTCAACAGCTGCATAGAGAAATATATTAGTATGTATAAATAAGTGCATAATTTAATACCTATTATAAGTGGCGCTGGTGACAGAAAAGATGAGGTGAGTTAGCGTTACTAGGATGGACTGTGTGAAAGATAACATGAGAAAGAAAGGAGTGAGTACCAAGATGACGAATGACAGAAGGAAATGGTAGAATATCACATGCTGTGTCGACCCCACATAACGTGGGAAAAAGGACAGGAAGAAGAAGAAGAAGACATGTGCATAATCTTAAATATGTTTCTTAATATCTTATCTGTTCTTGGATTCCGTCGCTGAATTGCATTAATCTGAAACAGATAAGTTTCAATTTATTGTTAGATTATTATAGTAAGTTCGTACGAGTCGATGACCACTTCAACAATCAACACTTGTCAAAACTGGCTCAAATTGATTGAATAAACACTCTTATGTCATACCAAATCACTTGATTACAATGAAAACTTATTGACATTGATTGTAAGCAAAGATCCATAATCGCCCCACTGCTCTAGTGATGGAGTTAATGTGGCACCCGAAAGCCTCCGTAATAGCCGACAGCTTAAAAGTCGTAGATTTTACATTTAGATGGATGAGAATTGTGTAGGTATTTGCATAAGTGTATAATTTTTTTAGTGACCATCTTGGAAAAGACATGTTGGTGGGCGAGTGTCCGGTGATGCTCCAGAGGTGAAAAAAAAAGAAAAGAAAGAAAGAAAAAACATAAAACACACGCATTTTAAAATTTATTTTTAGTACCTAATATCCATTTATACTATCGGGATTATCTAATACAAGATACATTCAATCCATTCCCTAAATTTTAATACTTATTCAAAAATTATAATGTAAGTATTTACGATTTACTGGAAGTATGAGATATTTACTATTTTAAAATATTATCGTCTAGCGTCATGATAAAAAGGATAAAAAGTATTCTCGAAGCTAATCATGCTTGAAATACCGTTTGTACGAGTTACTATAAATCTTGTTCCGTGAAATCTCAGAAGTTTCGCAGGCGCTTTCCTCAAAATATCTCCAGGGAGCAAAGTTTCCTGTCTTTTCCCGCAAAAAGACAGGCAAATAAACCCTCCTTATAAAATAGGAGATTAATTTGATCGCGGTTGCGCGTGATGAAATTCGATTAGGTACCTGCTTTGTAACTTCATTATAATTATTTTCCTAAAAATCTTCATATTGTAGGCAAAAGGGTCATCAAACCGATGGTCGAGTTTACTCAGAAGAAGAAGAAGTTTCATCAAGAAAGGTCAGTGATTATCAATAGATTCAATAACCGCTAATGTGTATGTTAGGGCTGGTCCTGGCCCTTCAATTTATACTTTTAACCAGAAATACTGACTGTTTTTTCGTTGCTCAAATTACCGTCACAAAAAATAGCCTCAAGATGGGATAAGGGAAGGAGAATCACGATGATGCCTCAGCCTCTAGTGGTCCACCCTGAATTGAGTTTTCAAATTAAAGGCAACACCATTAAATTTCGATCACAACACATCTACGTCATCAAGTAATTTACGACAGTGCAAAACGTTGAATGAAGCAATCAAGCTGGGCAATTGCTGACAACACTGTTGTGCTGAAGGAACAGCAGAGGCCTTACCACAAGCTCTTACAGACCATCATGTTTCAGAAACGTCACATTCTAAGCTTAAAGTACGAGTAACACTACTTTAATACAATTTTTTTAGGTCAAGCTAAACTTTTGTAGTTATTGAGCACAAAGCAACTTATTTATCTTCTCGCACCACCTTCTTTTCTACAAGTATAATTCAAAATTTCGGTTGATTCTCTGTAAACATTTACAAACACATCGTTCACGAAACGTTGACTTTTGGTTGGACTTTCGCAGAATTGTGACAAGCCACAGCAACCATAAACAAGAATTTAATTGTATTAGGTCATGCATGTTACAAAATGAATCATGTTATATTAATATATGAAAATAAATGATTAATAATGATCAAAATAAATGATTTTTATTATTATTATTATTATTTGTTATATTACTTTGATTGATATTACCCGAAAACCTTCTGGTAAGGCCTCCGGTTTTGTTCCTAATGTAAGTACAAAACTATGCATGCTGATCATCATCATAGACTTAATTGAAATGTAGGTATGTCCTGAATATACTTTCAACCTCCAATCGCGTTTGGAAGGAGTCTAAAGATCAAATGTGTAAAGTTGGCTCAACGTATCTAGGCATTCGTGAAGTTAGCCGCAAGAGCTGCGCAGTATCGTTTTTCGGGAGCAATTGGAGGTATGAGGAGGGGGGAAGGAACTGTACATGCGCAAACTCGCACCTGTGGCTAACTTCACGAATGCCTAGATCCGTTGTATGAACTATACGAGTACGTGATATGCCACTACAAATGTTGTCACAACACTTAGCCACTGCACTATTTTGAAATAAATAAAAATAACCACAAGCCAAAACGCCATCTAGGTAGGTATATTTATTAGATTTTTTTCCAAAAAGAATCATCAAAATCTATTCATAATTGTGTGAAAATACGAAACAAACACACAGTCGAATTGAGAACTTTGAAAACTTTGAGAACCTTTTTTATAGTTGGTTAAAAACAAACCACTAAAAGATTACCGTCATACCACCCACCTTTAAACCTGCCGCCACCTCTATACACTCGTATGTATCTTTTCGAGAATAAGTAGGTACGAGTAAGTTACTCAGAGAAAACTAAGTACTTAACTAAGTCAACATGCATTTGCTGATGTCACAAGAAACATGTGAGTAGGAAGGCCGTCTCATGGCAGCTAGTGTTTAGATAGGACAAAAGCTCTAACTAGGCCACTTACGACGTCTCAACCATCCTACTTGTTTACAGAGCAGCATATGCATAATATGCTTAAACAATAGCAAAGTCGATTTCTTTTTTCATTAGGCAAAATATTCCCAAAATCTTTTCTGTTTAATAACGCAAAGTAAATGCATAATTAAACATAGTTACTTTCTAATTCTTACAAAAAAATAAAATAATATAACGAAACATCAAGAACATTAATATCTAGGAACAATACTACTAAGTATCTTTATTGTATGCTTGTAAATTCAATGCCAGATCTTTCAATACAGTGATGTCGGCGCCAGAAATGGCCCTTCCCCGATTAAACTCGAATTACGAATTTTGAAACAATTTATTGAAACTGTTGTAGGTCAAAAATAGTTTCAGTCGGCTAAAGATATACCTCGTACAATTCATTGGTTCGAAAAGTTTGTCGGCACTAGCCATTAAAGCTAGTAATTACGGTTCTTGAAACCAATAGTAAAATACCACAAGAAAACAGCTATAACTCAAAGTTAAATGATATTTACGGTAGTCAAAATAGTTAAATGGATAGCTACTACATAATACATTTTGATTAGTGTTCTTGTCAAGGGTGGGGTATCAAATATTTGCAAACAAATCGCGCTCGAAGCGTTGCGTCGGCCAAATTCCACTATTTTTAATTATATTTGTTTGATCCTGAAACCGGAAGTTAATTCATAATTATCATTGACGGCCGTTTGTTGTATAATATGTACTATGTACCCACATGCGTCATATTATGACGTAGTCATTTAATTTCGTAATCCGGAAAAGCTTATAAGTTAATTTCCATTAAGTTAATAAAAATAAATTGGCCAAGCTCGACTCCGGCCACGTACACTAATAAGTTAGTAAGTAGGTATTAGAATTAGTTTGTGACATCATAAGAAGAATTATTAATATTGCGCTTTGGGCCACTTTGCCGACAAGTTCAATATCAGTAGAAGTGTGACAGTCTTTGTGCTAAACGCTCTCTTCCGTGAATAAATTTTAAATTAAATTGAAACTCTAGTACGAGTACACCGATGCATTATAGTTACTAACTAAATTTTTTATACATCTATTATATACCTACTAATAGTAACTATAATACATCGATACTCTAAAAAGTATTGGCATTTAACGGGTTCTTCCTGAGTACAACAATAGTAGTGAGTAGTCTAGAGTAGTTTTTAGTATCATCATCATCATCCACAAGCTTGATGTCGAGTGTGACACACTCCATGGCTCTCTGTGCAACCCTCATCCGGTATCTCTTTCAAGATCAAGCTTGTCAACAAAATATGTTATCTGCCTCATGTCGCAAAAAAACGGACCGTCTTCAAGGTCTAAATGGTTGTGAAATGAAAGGTTGAAGTCAGTTCGTCTCATGACGAGTTGGTCAAAAGAAAATATACATTTCACTGCAGAGCTCTTATATAAGTAAAGATACAACTCGGTAGCTAAGATATTAAGTAAATAAAGGCACATAATTTAAACGGTCTAGGTAGGTATTTTCTAAAACTTATGAGTAATGTAAATACTCCTAAATCACATAAATAAAATAAATATCATAAACGTCCTTTAGGGAATAAAATTACCATTCTACAATTCTCATTACGTTACCAACAAACAAATGCGGGAAAGGTGACCGGCAAAAAATAATAAATCATCAAAAATACCTGGCCCTTTCGCGAAAGGAGTCATAATATGGAAAACATTAGATTCTTTTCTCAAATAATGTCTTTATTAGGGATTTCGATGTTGTTTTTATTTTATACTGGCAATTTTTATTTTCAACTAAGTAGATGACCCGGCCGACTTCGTACTGCCAATCGATAAAACGTTTGTATGAGAAATAGAAAAGGCTATTTTTAGGGTTTTCCCGGCAGTTATTCGAATTTTTCTTACCTTTTAAACCTTCCCTAGACCTCTACGAACATTTCAAGACCAAGATAAAATAAATCCGTTCAGCCGTTCTCGAGTTTTAGCGAGACTAACGAACAGCAATTCATTTTTATATTGTATATCTAGATTCTCCAATACTCGTATATAAAAACACACAATGTATAATTCTACAAAAAATCCGAGGAGATAAAAAAGTAGGTAGTTGAAGCTAGTATCCTTAAACCATTGATTGTATGCTTTGTATTTGTTTGGTAGGTCTACTTCTAGTTAAAGAATAAGCATACCTACGGTACGTGTTTCATCAAAATTACTCCACATAAAGATAGGAAAACAGATAGACAGGAACTCTAAAACCTAGATAAACAATGCTAGAACCGTATTCTGATAATCATATAAAGTACTTTTACTACGAGTATAACTTTTTTTCATAAAAATAATATGCTAAATATGTTTTACCAGCTTCCGCCTACGGCTTCGCCCGCGTGGTACCTTGAAAAACAAAAGCAAATCTATCTCGCGGGAACCGTACATTTTTCCGGGATAAAAAGTAGCCTATGTGCTATTCCAGATTATAATTTATTTCTGAGACGAATTTCATCCAGATACGTGCAGCCGTTTCAGCGTGAAAGACAAATTCAGATATCCTTACAAACTTTCGCGTTTATAATATTAGTAGGATTATAGTAAGTAGGTAGTAGACAGATAAACTCGGGTTTATGTGTTGTGTGATGGTCCTTAGCAACACTTCCGGTCTGAAGCTCTAACATTTAACAACTTTGTGCCTACATATAAACGTAATATCCTCTGGGTGAACTGTTTTCATCAAAAACTTCAATGGGAATCGCTAAAAGGCCGCGTTTAAAACTTCTGAAACAAAGATTGAAGCAATTTCTGGCACGTTTACATGAAACCTTCTAATGTTGTAGTTGTGAGTTTTGTGCTGATAAGAGGAGTTCGAAACTTCGCCTCAAATCAGAACAGATCTTTTATTATTATGAAATCAGGATCAATATAAGTACCTAACCTTCAAAAAGGGGGCAATGTTTGTATGGGAACTTTTTAACGGGTGGTGCGATTGGTCTGAATTTTTGTTTGGATACTATAAATGCAAAATAAATAAATACGTATTTCTGGATATTTCAAAATAACCCTCTTTAAAGGGTAAAATGAGGGTAAAAGTTAGTATGGGATTTTTATGAGTTGTGTGATGTGTTTGTAAATGGACAAGTGTTTCTGGATATGTCAAAATAACTCTCCAAAAAGGGTAAAATGGGGTGTCAAAGTTAGTATGTGATTTTTTTATATGTAAGCAATGCGATTGAATTGAACCTTGATTTGGATACGGTTAGGTACGCGCAAACGTAGTTGCGAGCGGGTCAACTAGATGGTATAGAAAGAAGAAAATATCTTTAAGCAGATAAGTGGTATAGCGAACTATATCTCAAACTGCTCATACGAGTATTAAAATAAAATGCAAACGTGCCTACGATATTATTTACGATGTTTATAATTCACGAGACAAAAAGGTTTGCACAGCACAAATACAGTTCGCTGACCCTCGTCAAGCAGCCGTGTAATCCGCCGACGACATTAGTGTCCTGTGACAACACGAGTAATTAATCTCAAATATGGCCGAATTATTTTGATGTCTTTATACACGATAATAGGTAATATCAATGTTTAAATACATAATTTTTTTTTGCACGGGTGTTTACGCTGCTTTTACGTATGTAATGAGTAACTGAATGGAAGGATACATTTTGTTTAAGGGCAATGTGTGTACCAGCATCAACTAAATACATCTAATTACCTAAATTTGTAGATAAGTAAACAATAAAATGAAAAACCAGTGTTTAGCTTATGGGAAAATGTTTATTTAAACATAATAGTCATGTTTTTTTTTTTTTTTTTTTGCGTTCAGTGAACAATATGCTCTTATACATCATGTACCTACATTATTTTTGGAATAAATTTTAATGTCCAGTCAGTTTCTTTTCTAAGCAACCTATTGCTTTTGTTCACTTTGTACGACGCTCCGGATCTTTTCAAACACTAAAAAAAAACAGTAACCCCACAAAATATTTAATTAGCTCCCAATAAGCTTGTTCAGTACCTAACTCTATTCATTCATTGTTTGTTATTGATATTATGTTAGTTGATAGAGCACCCTAATTTGGTGGTGGTGGTTAGGTGGGAAGGGCTCACTCTGTGGTTTTATTCTTGATATAATATCTAAATTGATATAAGTCTTAAACCGATATTTCGAAAGTGATGTGGTTTTGATCCAGTTCAGTTGCTGAGTGAGTAGTTGTAGAAATTTTCCTCGATGAGTGATTGAACGATGAATGAGCCACAGATAATGTTGAATGGTGCTCACTAATAGACACAGATTAGGAAAGGAACTCAGGAAGGAATGACGGATTGATTAAGGTGCTAACATTACAATTCTCCTTTAAGGAAAAAAAACAATTCTCCTTTTTTAGTGGAAACATTGAATAAAAAACAATCGATTTCAAATAAAAATCCAGTAGGTACTTATCTATTTCTCTTGGTTATTTACAAAGACGAGCTAAAGAAAAGTAAACAAGCAAGATAAAATGTATTCCGCTGCTATGGTATGAGTTTACGTTCGAGAATTACATTTCGCACGTAGGTACATTTGGTAATTTTTATCAATATAATGTTTGACCTGATTTGACCGACGTTATCATTGTCAGTGATTGAAAGTTACCTGTAATAATTGTGTTTGCTGGCCTGTTTTAGGCGGCTACACATTGTGATATCATTTATATAAGTATCTAATTATTTTAGTACGAGTAACTACCTACGAGGATTTTTACCATAAAATCTTTGTATCGAAAAAATATTAGTAAAATCTCGTAATATCTTTGTAAGACTTATCCTTGAATAACCTTGTAACATCTTAGAAAAATACAGATTTGAAAAATAACCTCATTGCTTGGAGGTTCTTTTTTAATCTACAGAACGTTAAAACGAACTACAAACTCACGTCAGCCTTTGGCGAGGAATAAAATAACGTTCACTGGTTACGGATTTTGGGAAATACTCTCTCGACTCTACATTGCATTGTGGGTGAAAGCAATAAAGTTGTTCAATGAAATCGAACGGCCCGAATAGAGAGGTAGGTCACAGTATAGGCAGAGCAACAGTAAATGTACTTAAAAACTACACATATGATGCTGCTTATAAACGTGATCTGAGCCGTCGATTGTCTGCAATCTCCTTGTAACTTTATTATACATAGAAACTGTCGCGATGCCTACAGTTTGTATCCAGATAATAATAACAAAGCAACGTGGAGTGAACAACTTTCCTGAATTATGCCAGTTCCCGAAGTACTGCTTGATCTTTGTGATGCCGGCAGCCGATTGCTCGAGTCCAGCACGCGATTGCGTGACTACAAAAGGGCACACTACAATTACACTACCGAACGGCCCTTGCTCACTCAGCACGCGACTACTAATAAAAAAGATACCTAACTGCCGTATAAAAATCAAATGAGCGATGTCTGACTATGCATTGTTTCTGAAACAAGATTGATATTTTTATCAGACAATTTCATTTTTCATTTCCCCACGATTTGGCTGACATTAACATTTAACACGGTCGATGGTTTTTTATAGCAGCAGTAGGTACACGACGGAAGCAACCAGGCGGAATGTTGGTTTCACATATTTTATGATACACCCATTACAGGGTGTTCCTATAATGGTTTTATAACAATTATATGGCCTTGAAACCTTATCGGAACGTTCCCCGTAAAAGCGCTGGAGATGGGGTTTATTCCACGCTTTTATATAATCTATATTCACAAATACCAATGGCTTTTAGCTACCATTTATCTAAGTAAAGTTAGTTCAAAATTACAATAAAATCTTATTGCATCCACAGACCGAGAGACAAACATGAACTCATGAACATGGTTTGTGTGATAAAAGCCTTTTGCAACACAGAATGAAAGTAGCTACGAATTTTCGTAGAAATAGTTGCGGTTTGTATTGTATAACCAGCTCTCGGTTTGCGGTCAGTTCAATAACTATAGGAACAGTGGATTGCTTATATTGGTAACGGTACTTGTGTTTCGGTTCACCACTGATCCCACTGTTTAGTGGTGAACCCAAACAAGTTCATCCGCTAAGCATGCATGCCCTCTTTATAATTCTGGGCCTCGAACATACATAAAATATCTAAATATTTTATGTATGTTCCAAAATACATAAAATATCTAAATATTTTATGTATGTTGGAGACCCAGAATTGTACCAATTTGATGGTAATGCATTATATAGTAACTGATAGTTCACGGATAACGAAATGTTATATTATATTATGATATAAACAAGTCTTTGATCACACTCTATTCACCCCTAGATTGAAGAGCGATATAACTTATCATCTTTAATCCAATCTATAACAATTCAAGTTTTCGAGATAGACCTTGTATTACGAGTATACTGTGATTTTATCAAATGTGTCTTTTTTTAATTACTTACCTATTCAGATACTACTGATAAAATATTGTTTCCTTCGTATTCATTTATATTATACTAGCTTATGCCCGCGACTTCGTCCGCGTAGAAATCGAAAATGATGAATTTAAATAAAATACGAAACACGTCTTCCATCATTACCTAAATATTAAACGGGTCTTGAGTATTGCGTTTTATTTACCTATTTTTCCCTATTTTTAACGTTGGGAAAAATAGGTACTTAAATAAAACGCGATATATACCCGTTTCATTTCGGTTTTGCCTATTTTTACATAGCAACATAACGAACCTACTGTTCGGGGTAAGGCAATTCGGTTTTGTATATTTTTACATAGCAACCTAACAAACCTACTACTCGGGGTAAGGCAATTCGTTTTTGTATATTTTTACATAGCAACCTAACAAACCTACAGCTCGAGGTAGGGCAATTCGGATTTTTATATTTTCACATAGCGACCTAACGACCCTACTGCTCGGGGTAGGGAAATTCGGATTTGTATATTTTTACATAGCAACCTAACGAACCTACTGCTCGGGGTAGGGGTAGGACATAGTGGAACTGAGCATCGCAAACATTGACTACCTCTTTTATTTTGTACATAACATACCATACATACATAAAATAATATTATATAAATACACTTTATTTATATTACCTACTTTTAATGTCAGCTTTGCATTTTCTATTAGGAAGTTGAGTTGCATTCCCAGAATGTTTATAACCTAAGTATTAAAACGTTTTGGTATGGATAAATCTATCAATAGGGTTTCATTATTTTCCTGGTCCGTGTCCATCTTCTGAGTTGTTATGAAGGATATATCTACTTTTGGTTATCTAGGTATAATATATCTACACTGTGCCAGTGAATAACGAAGGAAATAGATACCTGTGTTTTGTTCTATCGAAAATATACCTATCAAACGTCTCAGTATCACAAAAGCCAATACTGTCGGTGCGAGGAGACTCCTTCTATCCACGCATATCCTAACACAGTTTAGTTACAGTTTCGTAAACTAAAATAGGTTTACTTTATAATAGGTTAATATGTAAATGGCAAGTACCTACGAAAACTTTAAAAACGGAGTTCTTCGACAGACCAACAAAAAGGACTATCCCACTATTGGACATTACGCACCGTGACCGTCAAACACGCGTGACATAACACGGAGTGTCAACAGAGCACATGAAAAACCTGTTCTCCGAAGCGCCTATACTTCACAAACAGTAAAAATACAAGAAACATTTTTAAAAGCTACTAATTTTGTTTTAGATTACCACGAGCTGCTAAGGACAAAGCCAAGAAAACAATTGTGATGTGAAAATATTTGCCACGGGGATTATGGAGCAGCGACCAGGGCTCCAGGATCCCACCAGGTCGTTTGATCACATTCGATGGCGGGCAAGAACAATAGGTATAAAAAAGTACCTAATAATAGGTCTCATTAAAATAATCCAATAATCCTTCCGTTGGCGTCCTAGCGCTACGACGTGACGTAGCCAATGGTGAATACAAAAAAAAAGTATGATTCTCACTAGTCAGAAGTACTTTGAGGAATTTCTGGAATAATACAACTTACTCTTGTTATTCATTGGTTTTCTAAGTGTGGGTACCTTCACTAAATTTATATCCTGCGTGACATTTCAAGGTCGCACCTCTCTAAACACAATTATCGGAAGATTAACGATACGCCTGGAATTGATAACAAATGGTCCGCCGGATTCGATATACGATAACAAAGTGAGGGTTCCGGAGATATTTTGCAATAATAGCTGACGGTCACTGTCTTCATACATATACCAGAATTATATAGGGTGCCTTTATGTCACTTGGTATAAAAACAAATAAAGCCAAATCCATTCCTAACAAAAAAATTGTTTGTGTCGGTCCTTAGATCCGGTTTCCCAACTGTTTCACATATATTTTATAATAGTGTGTATATATTAATATAATATTATATGTATATTTCTGTAAGTAAAGTCAATATAACGATAACAAAGATCCAATAACGACATCATTAAGGCATTTAAACTGATTAATGTTAAAAAGACCACTGACCTCTGGGGCGTTTCTGTTAGCGTTGTAAAACCATTGATTGAAATTATTGCACCTGACCTAGCTTTTATATTTAACAAATGTATTGACAGTGGTGTCTTTCCTAATTTAATGAAACATAGTAAGATTACACCTTTGTTCAAATCTGGTAGTCATTCAGATCCTTGTAATTTTCGACCAATATCAGTGTTACCTACATTTAGTAAAATATTTGAAAAACTTATTCTTAATCAATTACAAAGACATTTTAACATTAATAATTTACTTGATAAAAAACAATTCGGATTTACAAAGGGCCGCTCAACCACTGATGCCGGTGTTGAGTTGGTATCACATATTTTCGATACCTGGGAGGAATCTCACGATGCCTTAGGTATTTTTTGTGATCTATCTAAAGCATTTGATTGTGTGCACCATGAAACATTAATCATGAAACTCCAGCACTATGGTGTTAGGGGGGCTGCACTTAATCTTTTAACATCTTACCTCACTGACAGACTACAGCGAGTTGAAGTAAATGGGAAACGTTCTCCGGGGTCAGTGGTAACAATGGGTGTACCACAAGGACCAATATTAGGGCCATTTTTGTTTTTAATATATATAAACGATCTACCAAAACTTGTTAGGGATGATCAGGAGATTGTACTGTTTGCTGATGACACGTCACTTTTATTTAAACAAAAGCGGCGTACGACTAATTTTGACGATGTGAATAATGCAATCTCTAAAATTGTAAAATGGTTTAATGTAAACAACTTATTACTAAATGAAAAGAAAACGAAATGCGTTCGTTTTGTACTACCAAATGTTAAGCAGATAAATACCAATATAAAAATAAATAACGAAAATATAGATCTTGTGGACACCACAGTGTTCTTGGGCATAACTCTAGATAATAAGCTTCAATGGGGCCCGCACATAGATAAATTGTCGAAGAGACTTAGCTCTGCAGCATATGCAGTTAAAAAGATCCGTCATTTCACCGACGTAGAAACAGCTAGACTTGTATATTTCAGCTACTTTCATAGCATTATGTCTTACGGTATTTTGTTGTGGGGGAGTGCTGCAGATATTAACACCATATTTGTGTTGCAGAAGAGGGCTGTTCGTGCAATTTATAACATGGGTCCCAGAGAATCTCTTAGAGATAAGTTTAAGGAAATTAACATTATGACAATGCCATGTCAGTATATATATGAAAACTTGATGTATGTTCATAAAAACATTAATTTATTTAAAAAAAATAGTGATTTTCATAATGTTAATACCAGACATAAAAATAAACTAGCTGTTCCCACGGTTAGGCTCACTAAAGTAAGCAAATCCTTTATAGGGCAATGTGTACGCTTCTATAACAAGATCCCAAGCGACATGCTTGATCTATCGATTGCGAAATTCAAAAATGTAATTAAACAAAACCTGTCTCGTAAAGCTTATTATAGAATATCAGAGTACTTAGATGACAAAAAAGCTTGGGACGAATCAGCTCCAACTCTGCTAGGTGTCCCTAACAATGTTAACAAGGTTCATAATACAAAAAAAGCGCTAGGGCCCAGCGAGTTTCTTGCCAGTTCTTCTCGTACTGGGGATAGGACTGGAATTGGCACCTAGACTCACCTAGTATGTAAGACGATTCAAAATGATCCTTGTGATATTACTGAATAAAGATTATTGACTATTGACTATTGACTATTGACTATTGACCAAATTTTGTAATAACTTTACCGGGTGGATTTTGCAAAATATTTTGATCTACACTTTAAATAAAGGCTTCAATACTGTTTCAAAATAATTCAGCAACATATACATACTCGTAGTTAGAAAGAACACAATAATTCTGTATTGAATTTTCATGTTTATTAATGTTTATAAATCTAGCAACTCGCCAACAAATCTAGCTAATAAAATTCATGTAAAAGTACTAACCTTTCAAACCAATAACAGCTTCTTCTACTTTCTGACTCTTTTTCTTACCATTTCCCACGCTATGTGGGGTCGGCACAACACGTTTTCTTTTATTATCCGTATCCACTCGTTTATCATAAATTCAAACCAATCTTAGCACCCGCTAACTTTGACACATTATTAAGACTTTTGCTTTTACGAGTGTAGTATTAGTAGGATTCGTAGGAGTAGGATAAAATATAATAAATAAGCACTTTGTGATAAGACAAATAGGTCTATCTAAAGATATATCGCACGATGACGAGGTAATAACATAAAAACCCGCCTTACATTAGGGTAGAGCAAAAATAGAGAAAAAAAAACAAAACATGATCACGGCTGCAAACCTCTTTGTAGACAGCTCATAAGATCTTCATTTACTTAGATCAAAAGAGGGTCATTCACACGTCCAAACATTATATTTGACACATGCTCACCTTTAGCGCGGTAGTTAGTATTTCGTACATGACAGTTATCTGATCTATCGCCGCTTATACTCACCATTGAATTGCACACATCTTCCATTTTATGCCAGTTTCCTCACGATGTATTTTTTTACCAACAAAGATCCCTGGAATGGCGGACATCTTTTTTTTTCAAAATTTTTATATATGAATGTTGTAGGCACCATCAATACGTACTGATACCATGCAAAATTCAATATACGAGCAACGGCTCTGATTAGGGTCGGATAGAAAGACAGACGGATTGGCTTAACTATAAGGGTTCCTTGTTTGATTTTGGAATTCTAAAAAGGGTGCTTCTAATATAAATTCCTTAAATCTGAAAATGACCCACATAGAGAACCTTCAAGACCTCGCGGCAGGATCATAAAACCGTTAATAAAATCCATAATAAAGCCCACAAAATGTGCTTAACCGATATAAAGCAGTGGGTGTTCCAAATAAAGTGGGCCAGACCGAAAGGGTAAGAAACTATAACTCGTCGGTATAATAAACTCCTTTATTATAGTAGGAATATTCATTTTTAGTTTTCTTTGGTATAATGTCTACCTACTTGCTGAATAAATAATGTAACACTGCAGTCTAATGTAATTATCATTTTTGTAATTAGCTACATATACATAGTCGACTATACCTACTGTACTATTTACGTCTTTCCGTCATTTCTTCGTAAATAACGAAAAAAAAAGGAAAATAATTTACCGAAAAATATGTTCCAAAAATCTAATATAAAAAGCAGTTTTTTCCCCCATATTTTCCCCACAACCTTGCACTCTTTCTTTTTCTATAAATTTTATTCGGACATTCAAAACAAAAAATGACAATTCGATCCCGCAGTTCTCCAGTGATGCACTCACCAACGCACAATTTTTTTTTTGAATTAAACTATTACTTATATACTGTGTAGTTCAAATCTTTTATGCTTTGAGGGTTTGTTCGGAATAAATATAACCTATGTGTTAATCTGGGGTATATCTATAGGTAGGTACATTCATACCAAATTTAATTCAAATCCATAATACTGTTATAGAGTTATAAAGGTCAAACACTTCATCCGCACACTTGCATTTTTTGTATTAAGGGCGTATTCACAAATATTAATGTTTTTTAGGTACTTACCATTTAATGAACCAGGAATCATTGGGTACACATAATCTCGGTTTTTATAATAGGTATAGTGATTACGTAACAGTATAGTGTTACGATTTATTATGATCTTAGACACTTTCGTCCACGTCAAAAATAAGTAACAATTTTTTTTAATCGGGATGATGTCTATGTAAGACCGAGAAATTGGAAATTCCATTTAGCTTTCAAACCATTTTAAGTTGAGGACGTTTTGCTGTCAGAGCATTATTACAGTCGATGTGCAACAAAGAACGTTTAGCTTCCAAAACCTCCTGATCCGAAATGAAAAGAAATAAATACAGTGATGATCGTTAATTTGGGACCTACCTCAGGTGGAATAAAGCATAGCAAATTTTTTACTGTAAAAGCTGTTATTTTTAACGCGCACATATTTTTACAACTATAATAAAACGAGGCTGACACGATTATTTTCAATTTCGATCAGTTATGTCTTAATATGCTTGTTGTCATTTCAAACTTGAGCATGTTACTCATTTTCAAATTATATTTTATTATTTTTTCTCTTTGAATCTTGTCACTACGACTTTCTTCTGTAACACTGACACAAAAAAAGAATAATGGTTAAAGAGAATGTAATTACTACATACGTTAAAGAAGTTATCATTTCAAAACCATCAATAAATTCAATAAGCCAAGGTAAGATAGATCTTTGTCTCTGTCTGAATTTGACATTTAATCACAATTATTGGCCTAAACTTTCAATCTTATTGCATGCTGAGTGTTCTCAGAACATTTCAAGGAAATGGGTCCCAAATGAAAGATCGCGACCGTACCTATAGTATACGAGTATTCGTTACTTGATAGCTTGTAAAGTTTACTTCCCTATGACGAGATACGTCATACCGATACATTCCATTCGATGACACGCTGTCGACAATTGTTTGACATCACAATCGCAAGCATCAAAAGCTACAGAGTACAGAGCTTTTGTTTGACAAATTCCTCGGAATCCACAAAGGATTGGAGCGCCTCGAAATATGAGAATATTTAGGACTGATATTACGAATTAGTTTGCAACACAGCGAATATTTGATTTGATGAATTCGATTGAAATTAATAGAGCTCTTCACTCTAATATCTGATTCAGTAACGAAGCGCATTGAACTTAGATCCTGTATCATGTTGTGAACCAATGAGTCTCTTTCATATTGTCAGTAGGTAAATGCGTTATCATAAAGATAAAGATAAAAGATAAAGATAAAGATAAAGATATACTTTATTTGTAGCTGAAGTAGGCATTAATATAAAAAATCCTAACTTACTAAAATAATTAAATTACCAACACCATTATAAATTAAATAACCCACTTAAAGCCTACCTAAAAGCTACAAAATGGCGTTCGACTCAGCATATATTATGTCATAAGAATATTAACACCACGGCAAAAATGGTTGTGCTCGATCAAAATATAGAAGCAGCACAAGTCCATTTCGTTCATTAAAACCTTAGAAGTTCATAACAAATTGATTAATTAGCAACTAGTATTAGTTGTAAGATCATAATATCCTTATTCAATTATCCGCTTGGCATACCTTAATTAGTTATACTCGTATAATAGAAATAGTCATAATGGATTTGCTTTATAATTGGACATCCACTACCTGACTCAGTTTTCAATATTAATTAGGTAATGTAAATTGCTCATTTAGGTAGGCGACTACCGAGTAGCGAGTCCGAAATAGTCTGTATAAATATTAACACTCTACACAGACTTGACCCCACATAACTACACCTTTCTTTACGCACTGAAACAAAAGTAAAGATCCTATAAATACCTATTGTCGGGTTATAAATTGGCACATCAAAAAGTTATAAGTTAACTAGCTGTAACCGCGACTTCGTTCGCGATTGCCATTTGTAACCCTCCCTACCCACCTCTTCATTTTCAGTCGAGCGTCTAGAATATTAAAATAATATATATAAAGTATCTCATACAGAACTGAATGTATTTCCCAGTCACACCATTTAACTCAATTTATCTTATCTCGTAGCTCAAAACCACGACGGAAGTTAAAACATAATATTCTCATAACTAATCCTAGGGTCCCGCAGCGCACTCATTCAGCGCGGCTACATAAACGCGGCTTAATTTTAACGTTTTACTAAAGGAAGCGCAATAAAAACCGCGCTTATTCTCCTCGGAGAGTTGGAAGGTCGAAGGCGAGCTCGTAAATAATCGGCATATTTAACTGTGTGCTAGGTAGGTTCTTTTATTCAGGGCTGCTCAACATTCTACTCTGTGACGTGTTTGTATAAACTGGATGTGGATTGGTCAGGTTCCGACAATGTTTTAATTTGAGTACCTACATACTCGTAATAATACAATACTCTGTGGTTTATTACCTATAAAATTGATCAAAACCGTAATCGTATGTAACTGCGAGGGAAGGTGTTAATTCATTTCGCTCGTTTGCGGTAAGCAGTCTGGTTACAGACTAAAAACGTTGCTAACACAGGTGATATTGTATAAATTTATAATTTCAAGTTTTAAGTTCAAAGTTACTTATAACAGAGTGCCTATAAGAAATTACTTAACGAGTTTTGAAAGAATGGACTCTCAAAGAACAATCAGAAGTTTGAAAGCATCGAAACAATCCAAGGGATGTTAAATTATTCACAGATTTTTGGGGACCAAATGGAGCTCATCGAATCTAGTGATTGGTTTTTTATTTTATCCTTATATATCTTGCAACATTATGACAATATGAACAATATGTTGAAATCTCCAGAAATGTGAATGTAATAGGAACCTACTTACAACTAAGTATGAAATGTTTCCAACGAATTTTATGATACAATGATCGTAAAATGTATGTGTCCAGTGTCCGTACAGGTGAAAGAAAACACCACCGCGAGAAAACGGGCATAACCTGAAACCAAAAATTGTTTAATATTTCTATGATGAGCTAGGCTAGCATCCAGACACGCACGGATACTAAATAATAGTATAGTAGTGTGCAAGACGTGGGCATGTGCCAAATAAATGTTTGATCGTGCCTCCTCTTTTTAAAAACCCCCAAAATATTACCCGATCACTGTCACTCAAAAGATGCTTACCATAGAATGAGAAATCTGAAAACTATAAGGTTGATAGACGCTAATAGTTTTATACATGTGATTTGACCTTCCTGGCCCTCAAAACATAGATTCATTCGTATTTAACTTACTCCCTTCGTAACTTACCTACACAAGGACAATCTCGACAAATAAATATGTTGTTACAAAAAAAAAAAAACTTAATATAATGGAACACCGACACGGATGGTCGTCGTTACACAATATTGTGACATGTTCGCCACATTGTATTGACTGACGTGTATCGAAAAACTTCCACGCTTTCGAAACGGTGGCCAAGAGTGCCACCAAAAATACTAATCTATACTAATATTATAAAGAGGAAAGTTTTGTATTTTTGTATGTAACGAATAAACTCAAAAACTACTGGTCCGATTTCAAAAATTCTTTCACCATTAGAATGCTACATTATCCTTGAGTATAGGCTATTTTTTATGTAGGTAATAATAATAATAGTCACTCAGCAGTATATTGAATGCCAAAATGGAAAAAAAAATCATTTGTTATAAGGTTTTTTAGGAGCTAATCTTGATTAGGTTAAACACCTATTAATTATCTTGGAAAAACATAATATTTGAAGCCCATAATAAATGGTTAGGTATGAAAATTCCATATAGCAAGTTAGGTTCACTTAGTCTAAACCTAAACAAACACTTCTAATACATTATGCTCAGGAATGGAACAAAATGAGTCTCAACGTTCGTGTAAATGTAGGTTTGCTATACATATACTCGTATTATGTTGTATATAAGCGGTCTACGCTAAAATAATGTTGTTATGAAAATAAAACTATGGAAGGTGTTAACATTACGAGACTCAAAAATACAATAATACGCTCTAACTAATTAGAAGGTATATATTTTTAAAACACATGTCTGGCTTACCTATCCAAATAATTAAGATAGGAATATAGCGTAAGAAAATATATATATGCTTATGTAGCACAGTGGGGATAATGTTTCTTTGAAACCGTCTTCCCATCTCCGTACGTACGTATATTACCCATCTGAAGTGCTCATACAAACGGTGTTCAAAGCAAAGCCTTGTGACTATACCAATACTGTTGTACCTACCTGTGTCGGGCTACGAGGTGAAACAATGACTGTGGGTACTTTAGACGCCCATTCGTATTTGCATAACAGCCGCAAAGCTGTAAACTAATACTTGGCACGAAAGCTTAACTATTCAAAATTGTGGGAAAGAGTAGGTATCCGATTTCAGTGTGAAAACAGACTGGCTCTACCGGCTCGTTCTGAACTTTGATTTTTTATTTAGGCACAACACGTTGCAAACAAAAATAGAATGAACATAACTAAAATAAATATTTAATCTGTTTTGTTACATAACTTTTGAGTGCACAGCAAATCAATAATTTAGCAGTGTATTTTTTACAAAAAATTTAAAACAACTTCAAATAACTTTAATCAAACAAACATAACAAACATAAAAAAACAGACGAACCTCCTCTTTTTTGAAATCGTTCAAGGCACACGAAAAGCCTGTTTGAAGACCAAGTCATACATCAAACAAAAAAAGGGGTAACACATTATGAATTTAGGTATCCAACTCGGATATCTGTTGAGAAAATAAAAAAATGGTATATACAAAATTTATAACATAAGTACATACTTTATATCAGTGAACGATCAATGTGCTTTAGGATTCAGCTACTAGTAGCATTAGATTCTCAGCTATAGCATCAGATTGTACCTACACAGTTCTATGATTGCGTGCTGAAAGTCAAGTAAATTTCATAATTTTGGAATGACACACTTAATTCAGCTAATCCACTAACGACGAGTGAAGAGGTTCGCCTTTACGACTGGCTACCACCATAACTTTGCAAGCTATAATGATTACTACAATCCTGTTCTAATAAAACGTGCGCGAGTTTCATCAAAAACTTGTGCAAGTTCAGAAAAGTCTCTGTTCGAGTGTAGGATGCAACTTTTAAAATCTTTTCCACATTTTGCGCGTCCTTGTTACAGCCGTAGTTTTAGTTATAAATCATAGAAATAACGTGATTTTCTTTTAAACATTTCAAAATTGGTACAGTTAACGATAATTATTATAATTTGTGTTTTTGTTCACAGGTCGGGTGCGAACTAGGTTATGTTACGTGAGGTTGAAGACGACCGGTGTGGCACAGGGTGAGCTAGTGCTTGGCGCCCGATCGATGTGGGTGTGGGTGATGCTTGCGATGGCGGCAACCGCGTCCGCCGACTGCCCGCGCCATTGCGAGTGCAAGTGGCGCAGCGGCAAGGAGTCGGCGCTATGCGCGCGCGCCTCACTCACCTCCGTGCCTTCTCACCTCGACCCCACTACGCAACTGCTCGACCTCTCTGAAAACCGCCTACCCATGCTTCGCGACGACGTTTTCTCCAACGCTGGCTTGCTCAACCTGCAACGTCTCTATATTCCTGGCTGCAATCTTCGCTCTATTCGCCAACACGCTTTTCGAGCACTCGTCAACCTGGTCGAACTTGATCTCTCGCGCAACCGCCTCGACGTCATCCCATCGCACTCTTTCGCCTCCATGCGAGAACTTCGAGAGCTAAGACTGGGTGGTAATCCGATTTCCAAAATCGGAGACGAATCTTTCAGTGCATTGCAGAATCTAGTGAGGCTATCTCTCAGCAGTTGCAAGATATCAGAGATAGAGCCTCGCGGTTTTGCAGGCTTAGAATCATCACTGGAATATTTGGAACTTAGTAGAAATAAATTACCGGTGCTACACGTAGCCGCTTTAGCACCGTTGCGGACGCTCAAAGGCTTGGAGCTGGCAAATAATCCCTGGGAGTGCACGTGTGCGTTAAGACCGTTGCGCGATTGGATGATTAGAAAAAACGTTCCAGCGACGGTGGTTCCAGATTGCGCTCTTCCTCCACGCTTGATGACTCATTCTTGGGATCGACTCGATCTGGAAGACTTTGCTTGTCAGCCTGAAGTTAATGCTTTAACAAGTCACTACTACGGGCTAGAAGGAGATGCGGTGACGCTAGTATGCCGAGTTACCGGGGTGCCGGCGCCGCGAGTGCGATGGACACGCGCAGGCCGTCTACTCGGCAACACTACTACGAACGTCAATTCCGGAAGAGCTTTTCTGTTGCGTAGTGAAGGTCAAACTAGCAATTTAACCATAAAATCCGCCGACATTCAAGATTCTGGTTCATACACATGTAACGCTGAAAATAGAGCTGGTAAAGCTGAAGTGGTTTTAAATTTAATTGTAGCAAAAAAGCCGGAAAGCAAAGGTTTCAGTGGTCGTGCATTAATGGCAGGAATGGCGGTCTCCGTAGTGATAGTGTTAAGCTCATGTCTTATAGGGCTTTGTGCGTACGAAACTCGTAAAAAAAGACAGTTTAATAGGTGGAATGAGCAGATAGTGACTAACAACCACCGTGAAGAAAATTATGAGAAAATAGACGCTAATATTAAAAACAATGCGGAAGTGCCTCGTGTGATATCTTCAGACAGTAGTCGCAAGCGAGGGGACTATAGGAATGTGCCACTGCACGATCCGGAAGATGACTTTGAAGGGCGTGCAAGGGCAAACCCGCAGGACGAAAGAGAGCGATCCAGTACTCCTTCGCTCGAGGCTGGCTGGCAACGGGTTGACTTCGAATCGAGTGGCAGAAGCATACCTGAACGTGATCTTCACATACCCCGGCTCAGTGATTACAACTTGAGGTAGGTACCACCTACCCAATATTTTGTTTAATGGCTTTTAACCAGTTGGAACAATTGTACTGTTTCAATAATTCTTGCAAGACCTTTCATGTGATTAAAATTCAAAAACTAAGTTTGCCAGCTGTACCATCAGCTTATTTTTTTTTTATTTTCTATTTTACTCCAGAAATGACCCCCTTCGTCAAAATTAATTAATTTAGTTTATATTACGTGTTTGAGTAACAGAAGTGCATATTTGTATACCTACCTTTCAACAAAAGCGGCTCACTACGAGTAGATTTGGAGCACATTGACTGTTACAGACGGACAGACAGACACACGAGTGCTCCTATACGGGTTTTGTTTTTATTTGGAGGTATGGAACTCTAAAACAATAGAATTATGTACAAGAAGCCAACTCTGCTGATGGAGCTTTTATCAGAGCGGCCCATCGTCATAACTTAGCAACTGTTGTACCATCTATACCTTTATTTTATTGATCCGATCCATATGTACTCTTAAGTATTCATAATGTTACCTCGTAATCTCTCTATTATATCAGCTTTTGCAATATGTTGAGTAACTCATAGTTCACGTATTTATCATCTGTTACAGGTCCGAAGCAACTTCAGAGTCCGTGCAGAGCTCAAATTCAATAGGCATCATGAACCCTCACCTAGATATATCAGAAAATAGGAGATATATTAACAAGCCCCGACACTCCTCACACCGAGCCCGGACGCGCAACCGCCAGGACAACGACCTCTCCGGTAGCGACAGTGAAAAAAATTACCCCGACCTCATAGAAATGAGCGCGTTAGGATCTTCTTCGTACTTACGTAGTGATAAACACGACCCTTACTGTTTCTACACAATGCCAAGGAGGAAAGATGGTGACAGCCGTAGCCCCCTTCTGAGCAGCAGGAGAAATAGTTCTGGCGGTGATTCTGTCACATATCACGATGAGAGGCTGTACGATAAGACCCGACTGAGAACGAGCGGCAGACGTTCCAATAGTTTTTTAGACTTGTCAGCGGGGAGCAGCCACATGCGCCGCAATCCTAGCCTTCCAACGTCACCTTCAAGGGGGCTACCTGCCGTGCCGTCCGCCACTCCATTACTTGACTTATCCGGTCTCCGAGATTATTCACGCGCAAGCGCCGCACACACGTTGGAAGATTACGATTTCCGCGCTTCACAACTCGAAAAATTCTTAGACGAATACAGAACTTTAAGAGAGCAGCTCTCTAAGATGAAAGAGACGAGAGAACATTTGCAAAAATCGAGAAAAGCGGTGGAAAGCGATGTTTTGAAAGGGAAACCTAGTATAGCCGTGACGGAAACGTCATCGTCGGTAGCTTTGGCCGATGCAGCGTCTCCGCTAGCTCTCAGCCCACCGGAATATAAGTCACAGCAGCTACGAGCTGAGTGGCTAAACACATTACTGTATCGAAACCAGTAGATTTTTTGTTACTATAATTATATTTCAATGGGTACTATTGTAATACATAAATGTTTCAAACTTTTAAATCATTTCATAATAACATAATTCAATTAGCAACATTCTAGATGTAAGATTATATTGTAAATAATTGAACTGACATTGATGGTAAGGATTGTTTGTAAGTCAAATGCGAATGAGCATTGTTTATGTTACAATAAATTGATATCAATTTAGTCTATTTTTAAATGAAGGTTCTCAATTCGCCAGTAAGTCTTTTTTTAGACTCCGGTGTGTTACAAATAGATAACCTCCAGTTACCTCACACTTATTAAATTTCCTTTCTGACGCAAACAAAAGAAAAATTACCATTACAATAGGATGGTTCCTAATTTATTCCTAATGTTTGAGATTTAAAGGAAAAAGAAAGATGATTGATCTTATAGTGCCCCAAAGCACGCTCGCACTTGTCCGTCTTTATTATCACTAGTGTTGTATGGCGCATCTAAACTAATTAGTATACTCTCGTAAGCATTAAATATTCTGAATGATGCTTCCATGTTAGGTTTTCTAACAAGTAATTATCTGTACTAACAAAGATCTCTACTGAGCTACGTACTCGATGAAGCAAAACGAAATTTTTCGACGTTTTTCCGTTTTTCTGTTTCAATAGCTACTACAAACAAGTCTAAATTAAATCACACCCAACAGTCACGTACATAGGTCTGACCTCACACTAGGATTATCTGTATCGTGGATATCAGAAACTACTAGTAAAATGGTACCACAACACCCAGACCCTAAAGAAATATTTACAAAACATGCAAACATTTCTCGCACCGCGGGAATTGAACCCGTACCTATCGTGCCTCAGCTGCTACGCCATCAAGGTCGTCATTAGAAACAGCTCTAAAATTTATTCAGCGTAGCCTAAAGTATTGGTATTCAGCAGCAAAAAACGAAATTCCTTCACTATTGAGTGCGTCATTTGAAGTAGCATTGGACAGGCCACATGGCTAATAGAACTGACAACAGAGAATAAAATATTTTCGAATGGCGACTACGACCTGAAGACGAAATCTAGGATTATCATGGACCATTAACGTATTAGCGGTCACAGGAAGATCGTAATCAGACCGTATCAGAGAAAGCTTTTAGTTATGTCCAGCCGTCTAACGGCTGGCGATCTTGCTGAGTTGTTTGTACCGTAATTTAAATATTTACTATGTCGCAGATTAGCATTTTACATAACCAGTTTTTCTTATACAAACTCCCTGTTTTCACTGTGAAATAAAAGTTCTAGAAGGCTGTAGAGCCTTTGATTTAACAAACCATGTCAGACAGATAACAAAATAACTTTATTGGGTTTCGTTCACTTACAAGAAAGGTGAAGGTGTCTTTGTAAAGTGTGGAAGCTTTCATGCAATAAAATGGAACTTACATTTAAATAAAAGATTGTGCTCGAGGCTTGTTACTGGCTTCCTTCTCACGCGGTCAGCTTATGTCACTCCAAATCATCTTTGTCGCGCAGTTCTCGTCTCAATATGCAAGCATTTTGAACTTTGTTCCTAAATCCTGAATAATATATAAAAAATGATTAAATATGACTGGTGGAGAACATTATCTTTGCTTCCGCTCAGCTAAAGTTTATTCATAGCATGACAGTATAAATAAATAGATAACTATTGTTGGAAATTTTACACAAACGCCATTTAGCTTAAACATAAGCAAATATTGTACTATGGAAACCAAGGAGCTGATAGATAGACTAATTACATAGATACTTGTTTTAGTAAATACTTAGATAGAATGTAAGATGAAGAATTGTCTTGTATAAGTGACCCAGTCACTGTGTTCATCACACAAATGTTTGTTCTGGGGATCAAACCTACAACCTACAGCGCAGAAGGCAGAACTACGAGTGCTACTGACTGAGATGTGAGGCCAGTCTAAGTACAGTATGAACTACAGACTTCAATCGATGCGCTGAAATACATATTTTAGTAAAAAAGTCGTCTCCTGCGCATTTTATTGCTCTCAATCATCGGTAAGTATCAACTTTGTTTTAGGTTGGTTCTTTACCTAAAATGTGTGGCGATTGTCTTTGGTTTGTTTGAATTAAACAATTTTAATTAGTGTCTGATTACTACGAAAATTCACACAGCGCAATAACAGGTTTATTATTTGCTAAACATGTTGTCTGGAGCATCAAACCCGGTTTTTAGCTTACCTACGGGTTTTTAAAGAGTGGAACGTGTGCAGTGCGGGTAAGTACTACATTTTTATCTGTACCTTTTCGTATGCAAAATGATGAGCTGCACTCAAGCGACCGACGACAAAAGTTTGTAAAATTTCAGTTTCTATCTGCAGAGACATTCCGTGGACCTTATATACCCGTACCTATAAATGTGTGAAAACTCATTAGCATTAATGTATACACACAGCATCGGTATTGTTTGAGACCAAACCTTAGCATCGTTGATGAATTTCAATAATGCCTTTAAATTTATAAATTACGTAGCTGACGATTACTGAATAAAAGACTTGTGGTCCTCACTATCAGGATAGTTTTGAAGTAGACTCGTGTAAAAATCTCATATTTTCAAGATCTTGTTTTCAATCATTGAATTTAGATTTGATATTGAGCTTTATTAAGTATCTAAGTTTAAATAAGAATGGGTCAATCCTTAAACTCGTATATTATATTAAACAAAGTCGTGTAAGTATCACCATTTATAACTCGAAAACGGCTGGACCGATTTTCATATATTTTTTTTATTTTTTGGATTTGTCCAGAAAGCAGATTAAATAAAAACTAAAAATATTTGAAAATTGATTAAATATGGAGGAAGTTGCGGGCACCGGCTAGTATTAGAATAAACGTAAGTAGTTTTCCGAACTTAGATGTTCTAAAAAGAAGAAGGCGAACTATTACCTCCGCGTCGCAACATGGACACTGAACAGACCTACAGTAGAATCAAAATTACGCGACCAATAGACACTGTGAGAGCTCGCAATTACAGCTGTCCAGGCGAATTGTGTGTTCGACAATAAAAGCGATACTTTTATTGTTGTTGTAAATTGCCTTCCCGAGACGATGTCGTCGCTCCCCGTTGCGTATTCTCGCTAAAACTTCACATTGATTTAATGTTATTGTCCAGTAAATCCAGCACTGGAACAGATCAATGGCTAAAAAGCTCAATAGCACAGTTACAATTTATGTACTTTATTTTACATGCTGAAATAAATTTCGTATTTTTAAGCACTTTTCCCTTCTCTCTGCTACAATATCATTATCCTGACTACGCATTTCAAAGAGTGCATTGTTGTTTACTTGTTTTATTTAGAATAGTTTTACGCAATACTGATGAACTGTACAAATTGATCAAGATTATAATTATTCGTGGTTGCTTGGGCATCTGGTGGGTCCAACCGGTTTCGTCAACTAATCAAAACAGGGAACCCAACTAGCTGATGTCTAATGGCTTTCAATTCCAAAGTACATCACCTAATTAATTTATAAAGGTTTGAATATTTTTATCAAAAGCTTTATTGTTTTACTTTTGAAAGAGACCAAGTTATCCTACTCGTATTATTTGTTCAAAATAAATGAAATATGAGCAAAGTTGGAATACCCTTATTATGAGGTGAAATTTCAAAGTAAATGGTGCACATTTCCGATAATTCTAGTTCTTACGTGTACAGAGGCAAAAATGTATGGAGCGTAAGCTTGAACCAGTTGTTAGATGGTTGTCACACTCAAAAAGTATTGTTCTAAAAAAGAAGCCTAAAAATACGGTGTTTGTGAAAACACGCGAATAAGGTGCCTACCCTTAAATATTCTGAGGACTTTACCATAATATCTTAGAATACTCTGAATTTAATATCACAGCTAACAATATCAAACAAATAAATTTGAATATTGCAAAAAGTATTCTATAAGCATTTACTCGAAAAATATATGCCAAAGTAACAAAATCTCTAAACTGCAAATTAAAGAAATATCTTGCGTTCGTTCGGCTGAATTGGCTCATGAAATAGAAGGTTTCAACCAAAAAGCATTTTGCTATAAAAAAGAATGTTATCAGAATTTGAATAATCGTCGCATTCACATTCTTGCCGTGCGAAGAACGAGTGTGCCAAATGTTTATTTCAATTTTGGGTCCATAACCTGACTGGCTCTGTCTTTCAGTGCGGTCGGTACAAGTTACGGGGAGTTCGGTCGGACCTATCGTAAATAGAAATTGACATTGGTATTATTTTCGTTGAAGACGGACTAGCTCCGACCGAAGGGTCGACGCCGTCGTTTTTTCGGCCGCGGCTCGACCGCAGCACACTCGGACTGCTCGTTTAGCAAAATGACGGACGGACCTTTTTTATCTCGTCCAACCGCAATTTGTTGCTGGCGATCTGTACTTGCGATACACGAAGCTGGCTTTCGTTCCCGAACACATTTAAAACTGCTCTTCCATAAATATTTAGTTAGCGTTCAAATGTTGACGATCGATCCATTTAGATTTTTGTCTCGGCGCGGCGTGACTAGTAGTAAAAGTCCAAACAACGAACCTAACTATAATAGCGAGAGCTAATAATTATTCTTGTATCTATGAAAACTTTGCGTATAGAAATTCATTATACAATCTTCGTATCTGAAAATAGTGTATGTACTTATTTCTAACTTCGGGTATTCGGGATGATCTTCAGTTCGAGTTGGTACAAAGATAGCACAAGTTTGCAAAGATTTTCGTTCAATGGGTGTGCAACTTGGTAATCCGGCTACGGACATTCTCAAAAAGTACTGTGTCGTTTTTAACAATAGAGCATGTCTGTGTCGTAACAGGTTTTCTTTGGGAAACTTTTTCAATTCATGCAATGTTTCATGTTATTTTCGGTAAAAGTGAGCCAATTTTTTGCCTTTACGAAGAAATTGCTGCCGCTTCAATATTCACAGTGGGTTTACTCAGAACATGCTATATAAAAGTTTTGCTTTATAAATGTAGGTCCGCTTTCTTTCTGACTCGTGAAGTTAGAAATCTGAAAATATTCGTTAAAACTTCGTAACATAGGTTTCAGGGTTACTTGTATTTTTATGACTGTAATAAACGAGTCCACCAAAATATAATTTATAGTTACTAGGAAGGTATTTCAAAGTTACTTTTCCATTTCAGTATTTTATAGGGGTTAAATGTACACCCACTGTAACGTAGGCACTTAGCGTTTTCAAGCTATCAAATAAGACGCAATCATTATAAAGTAAAACACATTTTTGTAAAGTTTAATATTTCTCGAAGACCAGCATCAAAATCAACACCTTACAATTTATTTGAATGAATTCATGAAATAGACAACTCTACTTTTCACAGATACAATAGGTAATATGAATTTAATTGAATTGAGTCTATTACTATATTGATTCTTGAACACATTATAATAATTAATAAAGTTTGTTAGATTTTTGATTGAAGACCTTTTGCATTTAATACAAAAGTACCTGGGTGACCGAGCTAAGCTCGTTTTTTGGGGTAAACGACATTTTCAAAAATGAAACCTAGCTAGATCGATTTATCACCCCCGAAACCCTCTGCATACTAAATTTCATGAAAATAGCTGGAGCCGTTTCCAAGATTCCAAATATATATATATATATATATATATACAAGAATTGCTCGTTTAAAGGTATAAGATTATTTTTGAATCAGCCAGCACTTAAATAATGAAAATACAAGGACGTTTGCTCGTGTGTAGATTCGTATTTTGCTCGTTTGTAATGTAAATTTACCTTTCCTTAGTTAGCGGGGCCGGGTGTGACGTCCAAAACCGGGAACGGCCCAAATGCCACTTAGAGAGCCGGATTGTTAGCCGTAAACTTTTAACTCCAGTGTTCTGATTTGACGACAATGTTTTTGTGTAACTTTGTTGAAACTTGTTATGTATTTGTTTTATGTTTTATAGGAAGTTTTGAGTCTCTGCTTCTATCTTAATATGGAAGCATGCATGATCCAATTATTCGTAAGTGTTTCAGAATGTAGTAATTATTAAGTTAATACTATAAAGCAACTAGCTTCCAACTAGAATTCCAGCGTACATATACGGTAACTACTTTCCAATAGTAAGTAACTAGTGAAAAACAAAAAAAAATCTATCTCACGGGAACCGTAGGTAAATTTTTCTAGTATAAAAAGTAGTCTATGTGCTATTCCAAACTAGAATCTATATCTGTGCCAAATTTCATCCAGATCCGTTCAGCCGTTTAAGCGTGAAAGAGTAACAAACATACATCCATATAACCACACATCCATACATTCTTACAAACTTTCGCGATTATAATATTAGTAGAATTACCAGTAGTACCTACATTCAGTATGGTTTATGCCCAGACAAGGCTCAGTCATGTTAAAATTACTTTTATCCTGAAAAGGAATATTCACATTTCTGTATTTATGCATAAAAACATGTGAGTCAATCTGAACACCAAATGTACCTACTTGAGGTTTTCAAAGCTACATAATAGTCACTCAAGTCAACGTATAAGCACACACTACGCCTCGAGCAAAAACTACCTCAATGTCCTTTGTTTGCTCCAGACGGTAGAATGTAGACGGCATATAGAGACAATTTTCAAAAATGGCATCGTTAAAAATAGTGAGGAGGTAGTAACAGTGTTCAAGGGAACTCATTACCGAACTCCTTGAGGTACTATTTCGGGTGAATAGAAGCGGCGCGGCGCGTCGAGATAGCGCGCTTATGAGCGATATCACGACAAACGAAGTGAACCCTCCGAGCCCGCCTTTCGCTCGCTTTGCTGAGATTAAAGTAAGCAAAAAAAGAACTGTTACAATACCTCCAAGACCGTTTGTTGAGGATACGAGTTGTTGGCTAAGGATGTGGTGCCAAACTTTGCGAACGTATAAATTGGATCCGGATGTTTGGGCTTAGAAACGCGCCTGTTATTTTGTTTGCATTATAAAGTTTCGTAAACCACTAACCTCATGGGGCGGTAATTTTAATACTGGGGGGTGATTGGAGCTGTGTTAAAATATGTTACGTAGGAGTACAACACACATCTTTGAATTGCATGCAGGGTAGCATCATATTGGAGACATGCTTTTGTTACTGACTGAAAATCAATGCATGTCGCAGTCTAGCCGCTTAAAATGTAGGATTTTTGTGCCGTGCCAAAGATTGATGTATTGTGTGATGGTTTTTGATACAAAAACAGATGTTGTGTTTTTTAAAATGGTTTTCGAAGACGGGTAGCGTCAGTATTTTAAAACAATCCTTAAAAAACTGGCTCTTGGATACTTCAATATAGTCAAATTCGAATAGGAGCCACTATTAAACAAGCCTCATCACTATCATTGCGGCACAATGGATATCAGACATGGTCACCACCTCTTGTCACCGGAGCGAAATCGCCATCGTCAACGTGGAGCCATTTGAAAGCCGGACGGACTATTTATTGTAAATAATAAATTTATTATAGTTAAGAATAAAGTTGCGAAACTGTAAATCCTTTTTTGACCAATAATTAGGTTTATTACTGTTCATCTTAATGAGCTAATTTATTCTTTTTTTTAATTGCCTTTCTGGCCGATCGGTCACAATAGTTGAGAATACCGCGCTACTTTATATAACGCGGGTAGACCCTAGGCGAAACCATCTAATTTCACCAAACAAATTATATTCAATATAAAAGGATCTTAATTAGAATCGCCGCATTGTTATTATTTGGATTAAAGGCAGTTAATTAACTCAATAGCTGAGTTAGCTTACAACACTTTCATAAATATTTGTATATAGTAGGTGTAGTGAAGTATGAAATACGTGAAGAATTCGAGCTTATTTAACATTTTTTGGGTTACAGATAAGGTACAATAAATATTATAGGTATTTTTCCTTTTTAAGGGGAAGAATTTAACATACCTATTAATAAATAAGGAAGAAGTTAACAAAAATATTATCCGCAATATATGATAGAAAATAAACATTCTCCAACTTCTGAAGAGCCACAAAAAAAGTATTTTATCAAATAGCTACTCAAACTTTTACAAATCACATTATGATAGCTCTCAGACGATATATTGGAGTCCTTTCGTCGCAATATGGCGGCGCGGGGTGGTCGATCGCCAACGACAAGTTGAACCAATTATGTGGTGGCTCCGATCGCTACTGCCACTACGACATTCAACAAGGTCGTTTTTTATTCATCTTAACTTTTTAATGGATTTTTTTGTAAAGAAAAATTGATTGGTGATTCTGATCTCGGTTTCAATAATGTCATGAAATCAACTTTTACAGTAACCTCATTTACTGGTGGGATTCTAATACCTAAGGTGGTCATAAGGTGGTAGGTACATGTATTCCATCCAACACCGAGTTGATCACTTATGACTTATTTATTATTATAAGATAAAAAATTATATAGCAAAGATGAGGAGTAATAGGTTAGCGTGGTATGGGCATGTTATAAGAAGAGATGAATGTCATGTGACGAGGAGAGTGTTAGATATGAATGTGGATGGATACAAGGGTAGAGGTAGACCAAAGAAAAGATGGATGGACTGTGTGAAAGATGCCATGGGTAAGAAAGGAGTGAGTAGTGAGATGACGAATGATAGAGGGAAATGGAAGAAGATCACATGTTGTGCCGACCCCACATAACGTGGGAAAAGGGCAGGAAGATGATGGTGATGATGATGATGGTAGGCTTACCCAGGTACTTGTGTTATTTGAAATCAATTTTTGAAACGTAACTGTTATTTGTTATCAAAGATGACCCAAACGACATTATAACAAACCCATCAAAAGGGTACCTCCACTGCGCTCCAAAACCTATTGTTTTCAAAATGTTAAGTTTCATACATTGATTCCACTGCGCTCCAAGAATTTTTAAGTTATAAAATAATTTAACATTTGAGTTCCACCGCGCTCCAAGAAATTTTGAGTAGAGTTAGCAAAAAAATAAATTTAGGATGAAACATTATCATCTTCCTGCTTTTTTCCCACGATATTAACGATATTTGTACCTGTACAAAACGAACAAATTATGGTTTACCTTTTATACTGACTCTATCTTTTTTATTTTGGAGCGCTGCGGAAGCATTAAAATAATATTGGATAATAAGTACTTGGAGCCTGGAGTAACGCATTCTTGGAGCGCGGTGGAGCTACCCAATCAAAATAAGTACCAAGATGACCGAACTTGCTCTGTTTTTTTTGGTAAACGACGTTTTCCAATAATGAAAGTTAGCTACTCGTAGATCGATTTATCGCCTCCAAAAACCCCTGCATACCGTTTCCGAGTTTCAGATTGTATATGTATACAAGAATTGCTCGTTTAAAGGTATACGATGTGTATGCTAAAATGTAAAAAAAATAGTGCTGTTAATTCATAAGAAGTGAATTTAACATATCTCTTAATACATAATATTATATGCATATTTATATGAAACTCTTATGTTACTGACTTACTGATAGATAGATTGGCTAACTACGTCCAACCTAAATAATAAGAGCTAGAAAGCTGAAATTTGTACGGCAGGTTTCTTTTTGAAATTTGAAGGTGCATTGAAAAAAGGAATTCCAGAAAAATGTAATCTCTTAGGGGTGCAGGTTTGTGGTTTGTATGAAAAAAAAAACATTACGTGAACGAAGTCGCGGGGAGTTCCTCTAGTCGATTATGCTTTAGTTACAAGTTTAATGCCTCTTGCTCTTAATATATAGTGAACTCTAACAAAAACCCTCGTAGAGTCAGTGAGAAATGGTTTCGTAAAATCTATTACTTGCTCTTTGACTATAAAATATATCGATAGAAAACAGCAACTTGAAGGCATGAGTGTCGATGGGGCAGCTTTTAAGGATTTTAATACAAATAAGTATTTCCAATTCACGAACCAGTTTGCATTGTTTTAATAATTGAATGAATTACATTTACTGTACTATGAGCCAACCTTTGTTCTGTTAAGTATCATAATAATTTAAATTTAAATTTTGATCTAGGTAGGTACATAAATTAAATCAGTTAGGTATAAATACTTTCAAATCGATTCAAAAAATGTTGCACGGCGTCACAAATAACATAAAAAACAATACAAATGTTTTATTCAGGAATAAAAGATACATAGTTTACATAGATCACAACGGGTAACAATACTTAAAGGTATTTTTATTTTTTAGGTTTTTCGATATACCTACTTGTTATAGGTGTGTTCGCTCTTCCACATTGTTAGAATAATATTTAACGTGTTTTTTTTAAACTTAAGTAAGTATTCTTTATGTACAAGCACACTACGCTTTCGCTACGTGAAATTGGTAAATATATTTATTAGTCCAATCACCCAACTTTTCTTTCTTTTTCGAAGTCGGGTAAAAATACAATAGTTGTATGTAAGTACCAAACGGTTATTCACAGCCCGATATTTTTTTTATTAAATATTGGTCATTTACCAATTCTTTTATAAACTATGAAACAAAATATTAAAATTATGAAAAGATATTTTGCAATACATTTTCTGACTAAAATGACTCAGCCATTCGGTCATTAAATGCCCTATAAATAGCCTAGATTGTTATAATGTTCTTAAAACTCCATATAAGTACTCGTATTTGGAATTTAACAAATACTACTGTTTAATTTTGGAGAAAAGGGATATTCAAAATTGCAACCGCTCGGTTGGTTTGCGGTTTGGAGAAAATAGAACGAGAAACAAATTGCTGCACGACTAAGATAAAAAGGTCCCGTCATTTTGTTAAACGACTCTGAAGAAAGCAGCACAAACAACGCAGATACTCAAGTCGCATCAATACTCTCAGCTCTATACAAATAAATGACCATGTAATTACATTACATTATATAGAGTTTCATTTGTTTGTTTGTTGGAATTGCATTGTAGTGCTCGGATACTTCTCTGATTTGTTTTATTCCACTAGTGGAGAGGATACTTCCGTCATTGTTTTAAAGAATTTAATAAATGAAAACGGAAAAAAATGTTTTCAGTGCTATATGACGTTGTTCTGAAGTACTTTTACTACGGTTGAGTTTGACCATCTTTTGAATTGTTATCAGAATCAGTATGTCAAATGCAAGTAAAATGCCATGTAACATGCAATAACTACGATTTTTTCTAGGGATAGTATTTAAGCTAGTTTAGTCGAGTTCAACAGTAGACAGTTTAAAAAAAATATACGAAATAAACAAAACATGGTATTTACCGTGAATGTCTATTGTGAAAAGTTACACACGCGTACATGAAGAAGTTTACAAACTTGTGGATCGTAAGCCGTTATCACAACACACAGGCAACTCAGCTTGGAGTATGAAAGGCTCTTTCATCGCGCATTCTTTGTCTATCCCCGAATTCATGTGTAGCTGTCGAGGGAAGCAACTCCTGATGACGCTGCTGAAATAAAGTGCTGTACACTCGCGCACAGAAACTCTAAAACATTGAGTCATTTTGCTGTGTTTACGAGTTACGACTCACGAGTGAACGCCCTTACAAAAATAATGTTTATTTGAAGTTTATTTTTTGTTTTGTTTAAACTATAGCATTTTTAGATTTTTATCATTAGAAAGCCCTAAATTTTATGCTTAATAAATAAATACTCGCGTAGATAATTCTGATTTTGTATTTCACAAATTGTTTCCATTCCAACAATGCAATTCACTTAAGCTCTTAATCTGAGACATTTGTTGCAGTTAGTAAATATATAAACTTAGCTGTTCCCGTAATTTACTATAGTAAAAAGCTCAAATAAGCGGAGAAGACTCTCAGCTTAGCTAATAAAATTCGGAAAAAGACGGATAAGGCCTGTTTATATTAAAAACATACTTCGGCTTGAACATGACATATTACGGTAAAATCTACAGCAGTGAATCTAATACTATCGTTAAAGCATTAGTCGTTAGCTAAAGGATTACCCGTTGTCACGGTGTCTCGACGTAATGAAAATTTAAGGTTATTTTGTTTCAGTATCAGTTACAAAGAGAAGTACCTACTATTGACGTAGTGGCGTAGCTTTTGAGTTATTTTTCTTTTGTAAATTAATTCATAATCTTAACTATTTGTCAGTTTGTTCATTTGTTAGTCGTCGAAGCCGTAAACGTACATAAGTTTCAGAACTTGCGTTTTGTGCATTGAAATTTGAAAGTTTAATTCCATAGCCCAAGCCATTTAAAAATGTAATAGCATGCATACCTACTCTTATACTCGTATAAGATCATGTATTTCCGTCTGCCGGCGTTACCTAGAAACAGATGATAATCTGTTTCTAGTGAATGCAACTACGAGTATACCATGCGTGCAAGCGTAAAGTGATTATGCCTATAGGCATCAGAGCATTCTGTACTTTCCTTGATTAACCAGAAATTGTACTACGGCACAATATTAAATAAATAAATAAATAAATAATGCTGGACAATCCACACAGCATCATTTAGCCCAAAAGCTTGTGTTATGGGTACCTACTTCTTCTTAATTTAAGAGTTTGACTCTTGTCGGTATAACTGATGAATCTCTCTCCATTTAGTTCTTTCCAGGGCAGCCTCCTTGACCTCTTTATACGACATGACAGCTACCTTCTCTTTCACTTATGGGTACTAGATAACTGATATATTTAATACATGATATAGGTACATAGATAGATATTTTTTATTATACATAAAAAACACCCAGACAACGGAACAAGTTTCTGCAGATCGTACACAAATTTGTTCCGAGGCGGGAATCGAACCCGCGTCGCAGGCGGACTCTTGCCCACTGCGCCACTGAGGTCGTCGTATTTGTCTTATAAGTAGGTACTAACTAATGCATTGTATTTTGACAGTGTATTTCTCTCAAGAAATGGCAGGATGAATGGAATATAATTCGGTTTTAATACTGCAAACGTCGCGTTGGTCTTTTGATGAACTTTTGAATTAAGACCAGTTCGTATTTTTTAGTTTGAAACTATTATAAGTAGAAATAAAACGCATAAAAAGTAAAATTTATGTGAATATATTACCTTAATAGGTAATCTACCTTCACGTGTCGTAAGGTTGAAAGCGTTTTTGTCGTACAAGCAATATGTTATTAAACCTGGAGACTCAAACGTCACCGAATGCACCGAAAAGCCAGAAAAAAATAGGCAGATGTAAATATTCTTTGCGCAGTCAGTTCGTTCCGATTGATGCGCGTACAGAAGTGTGGTAAAAATAGTTAATGCACGTACCTATAATAAATACTTACAGAAAAATATGATTTGCAAAATAACGAAACGTGAAACAAAAGGCGCCACAGCAGCTCTGAGCTAATTTATGTAGTTCAAGAAACTTTAAGCAATTGTACGGCAGCAATGAATAGTTTAAGTAGAAGAAATAACAGTTGCAGATGGAAGATTCACTGAAGATAAACAGACTGCTCTTAACATCAATCTGGACTCTATTGACTGAATTACGTCTTAATTGACAAGAATCAGAACAATAACATGTACTAATGTGTATCGTATTATTTAATTTAAAAAGTTATAAAGCCACATGCGTCATGTCATCATGCGATCAGTAGCATCTATTGATATATTTTGACAACCTCAGTGGCGCAGCGGGCGAGAGTCCGCCTGCGACGCAAGAGGTTGCGGGTTCGATTCCCGCTGCGGAACAAATTTATGTACGATCTGCAGAAATTTGTTCCGTTGGTCTGGGTGTTTTCTATGTATAATAAAAAATATCTATCTATGTATAAGTATAATGTATTAAATATATCAGTTATCTAGTAACCATAACACAAGCTTTGAGTAGCTTACTTTGGGGCTAGATGATGCTGTGTGGATTGTCCAGCATTATTTATTTATTTTATTTATTGTATACAGTATTGATAACGTTATTGATTAGTAATTTTGTACTGTGAATAAAAATAAGTACTTATTAGGTAAGTACGAGTATGTATGGCCGGCTTTTTACTTCACTGTGAGCTAGATTTTTTTGCCCGGGGTTCATCGTATGGCTGCAATAGAATAAGTAGACTTGAAGTGGTACAAGATGGCAGAATAATATTTTATTCGGCTGCACCGCGGCGGAGAAAATACTTCGAGGAAGAGCGGCCAACATGATTAATTACGAAGTAAAACGAAAAAATATATATTCAAGAGATTCGCTGTAACTACTGTTATATTTTAACTTCGTCAATGAGACAGCCACCTATATAATATCTTATCCTCTAACCTACTCTTATTATTATTTTATATGTGAATGCTTGTTAACACGTATTTCAGAAACTACTAAACCGATTTTGATGGAAATTGGAATATAAAAAGTTACGTTCTGGAATAACACATTTTTTTCTTTTTCAAAAAATAACCCTGTAATGAAACATGTATATTTTTTGTTATTATTATGTTAAAAACAAGAGAATTCAAATTTTATAAAACAAAGGAATATCTACAAACAGATGGATATCAGAACTATCATAGATATCAGCACTGATATTACAGTGGATAGCTAACTTTACAACTGATATCTGATTATTGGAATCATCATCTTAACTGAACGTACACGCTGTTATTGAATCTAAATTATAGAGATAAAGCTTATTTTACATTGGAAGCTCTTTCAAAGTGACACACGCCTGCGTACATTTTTTAAAAGCCCGACACGTCTTTCGGCGAGCGAGAGTACGTGGCATGGCATAACAAATAGCTAACTTAATTATGTCGTTCTGTCTTATGTGGGACGTTTAACGTCTTGGTGAGGACTCTATAATTTAATTATTTTAATGTTTTATACGTTCGGCGTACTACAGTGTTTTGAATGAATTCAAAATTTAATAATCTTATACCTTTAAACGATCAATTTTTGTATAAGTATATATTTATGGATATAATCTGAATTTTGGAAACGGCTCCAACGATTTTCATGAAATTTAGTATGCAGGGGGTTTTGGGGGTGATAAATCGGCTTATTCCCAAAGTACTCCATTCTTTTGTTCAAAAAAGATAAGAATCTCGAACATTAGTTCCCAATCTACTCCAAAGAATTATGATTAAAAAAAAGTAAAATAAAAATAGTGCGTTTAAATTTCAAGACTACTCCATTCAAAACATCGAAACAAAATAATGTTAGGAGTACAGTCTGTCACAGTATTTCTGTAATAAAATTAGGTACCTATGCTGGCAAAAGTTTTCTTCAAATTAGGAATTTAGAACGTTTACGTCTGCGGTAAATAAAGTAAATTGTAATATCACTTCAATATCACTTAGGTACATATGTACTTTTAATGCATTATTATTTAGAATAAAAGGGTAGCAAAAGAGATAAGTTTTGTTTACACCTAGGTATGTTAATGTCACAAGCAAATACCAAATTACAAATGATTTAATTTCTGATAATAAGAGCGCTGGTGGTGTAGTGGTAGCACCCCTGCCGAAGGTCGTGGGTTCAAACATGGTCGTGCACCAATGAGTTTTTCTATTCGAAAAAATTATGTGCGCAATGCCAGTGCTCTTAAACGGTGAAGGAAAACATCGTGAGGAAACCGGCATACCCTAGAACAAAAAATTCGAAGGTATATGTCATAGGTTAGTATTCTTATAAGCGGCGATGGGCTTGCAACCTGTCACGTACGGAATACTAACTACTGTGCAAAATGTGGGCATGTACCAAATGTCATGTTTAGACTTGCCTCTGACTACCCCCTTTAGATATCCTCAAAGGTCTAAGTAACTAAAGATCTGAGGAGATATCTACCGAGCCTGGGGATTACAGTCGTGATCATATTTATTTATTTATTTTATTTTTTTATTTCTGAATATATTCTAAGACCTAATATGTCTTGCATTAGCATAATGCATAGCTGAAGAGACTGATTTTTACAGGTAAGTTATAATAACGGGTGTTTTTTAGAGGCGAAGAACTTTAAACTGAAATAAAACAGAGAAAAACGTTATTAATTTATACATCCAGTTGGCTTTATTCATAGCGTTTTTTTTATTTCAATTTAAAGTTTCTAAGCTTTTCAAAAAACACCCTTCTGTTAATACGTCATGGTTTTTTTTCTATCAATATTTATGGTAAACTTCTAAATTTTGGTTCCTCATAATTAAGTAGGTAGGTATATTGTTTTTTTTATTCTACCGTCTATTTTTGAAAATGTGTACTTATGTTGATCTTCTTCTTCTTTTTCTTGATGTTGATTAGATTAATATTTTATTTTAAATCTTCATTCATTTAGGTTTAGGTAAGGCATTTTATGACGTTATAGGCGCTTATCGCTATAATAAGAGTAGAAAAATCTGTTTATTGTACTATTAAAATATGTATTTCTTAAGCTGACTGTACGTCAGTTACCTTGTGGAGTAAAATGCGAAATAAATCAGTATTATTTACATTACTGATGACTAATATTAAATGTTTATAAATTATTAATATTATTAGTATAGTTGATAATTATTTTTGGACACCAGTGGGGTGGAGTCGAATTTAACTAAAAAAACAATATTTTGTTTGTGGAGTAGTTTGAGAATATTTCTTGGAGTACTTTGGGAACAAAACGTGGAGTACTTTGGGAATAAGCCGATAAATCGACCTAGTAAGGTTTCATTTTTTGAAAATGTCGTTTACCAAAAAAAAACCGAGCTAAGCTCGATCATCCAAGTGCTATCTATTTATTTGGAGAGCTGCGTCAAGATAAAAATTATTCAATTCGGAAAAGGAGTCATCTTAATTCGTAAAACCGATCACTTCCGAACTAATGACCAATAACAATTCGTCATGAAACCACGATACTACCATAAATCAAATTGAAGCGTGAACCTACAGAAGGTATAACATTAGTAACGTGTCAATAGCGCAAAAGTTCGAGATTTTAATTGAATAATCATTTCGGAAATGTTCGGTTTCATGAATTTAGCCAATGTGGCTTTCAAGTTGAGCTGCAGAGTTAAATTGAACGAAAAATATTTATTTATTACTAGACCCGACAGACGTCGTCCTGCCCGACAGCAGCGCCACCTACCGGGCTTAAAATTCAAATCAAGCGAAAATGTTTTTCTTTTATTTTATTACTAGCTTCCTCTCGCGGCTTTGCTCGCGTGGTACCTACATAAAAAAAAACCTATGTTACTCAGGGATAACGTAGCATTCTAACGGTAAGAGAATTTTTGAAATGGGACCAGTAGTTTTTGTGTTTATTCGTTACAAACAAAAATACAAAAATACAAAAATACAAAACTTCCTTCTTTATAATATATGTATAGATATAGATATAGATTTCTTCAATTTTCCAATGTTTTTAAAATTTATTCTGCTATTTAGGACAAAGACAAATACAACAAATCAAAAACGGAAATCGGAAATCGGTCCAGCCGTTCTCGAGTTCGAACAAACCCGACTTTGTTTTATAGACATTATCAGCTCTATTATCAACGAGTTACAATGAGACTCGTTTGGGTGAAACACGTTGGGAACCTATCCAAACTCATAATACTTAGGACTCGAACATCAAAAACAAGCCTAAAAACTTTTTATAGTAACTAGGTAAGTGCCGACGTTTGTACTATCTCTATTACTATTTCATAGTCAGAAGAAGTTAAAGTAGTAGTCGTAGTACTATTATGTATGTAGTACTTATTCAACTTGTTATTTAAATTCGATCATATTTCCTTATTTTCTTTAAATTCAACGCGCTTTTTAAAGAGGCCGCGCTGCGGTATTCAGACATAAGTAAGTACCTAATGCTTTTAATTTCCGCTTAAATGAGTAGCTTCAGTTAAATGGCAAGTCATGGTGACTGCAACACGAAGAAAGTAAATAAAAGAGTGTCTCAGTCCCAGCCCATTTCAAATGTAAATCTCTGTCGTTGGGTCGACTCTCTGGAAAAATAAGACGTAGGCACAGATAAAATGGTGCTTTTGTAAAGCAGATTCACTCTGCGAGGCAACTCAACTCGTGCTAGCTCTCAAAGTGAAAAATAAACTGCAAATGAAAATATGCGAAATCGTGAAACTTATTTTTCGGTAATGAAGACTTTTCAGCAAATACGTTTTGTGGGGTAGAGCTTTTACGATTCAAAATTCAACCATCGTTAGATAACAACCAGTGTTAGATATTTCCAACAAGCACCGATGTGTTTATTTATCCCTACAAGACAAATAGTAATGATATCATACTTCTAACTAAGTATAATAAATAGTTAATAATAAAATTGTTGGGCATTTCACATCTAATGCCATCTAGCCCCAAACTAAGTAATAATAATTATATCCTTCCTTTCTTTAATATTATAATATAAATGCGAAACTTTGTGTGTTAAGTAAATGTTTGTTAACACGTATCTCTGTAACTCAATCGCTTTTGATTAAATTTTGAATGTAGTCTAGGTTTTAGAAACATATTAATCATCAAATTTTCTAAAATCTTTAAGTAAATGGGATCAGTTTCTTGAATATAATCTAAAAACTATCGTCTACAGGAAATCACATAAGCTTTATATGATTTCCAGTAGACGATAGTTTTTAGATTCCATCTACTTCCATATTTACTTTATATTATAAAGTGACATAGGCCTGACTAAGATCGGCGATGTTGTTGCTTGCTGTCGTTGAATTGGAACATTGAGACGCTTTCGAGCCCTCAGTAGGATTTGTGCGATCGCTCCGAGTGCGAATGTGAAACAATGAAACGATACTCGTACATGGAATGTGAAACACTGGCATTATATACGAGTTTAAGTTTTGGGCCTAGAATAAGAGTTTTTGTATGTACCTACAGAGTCTTTGATTTGAGGATCTGTCAAAAATTACCAAATAGGTACTACAAATTACGAAATCGAGAACCTATTTCATTAACCGCCCACAGTTTTAAGTAACGCTAGAGCTATAGACTTATATTCAGATTATCTACAAGAAATATGCGGTGGCCTGTGTTTTGTTTTAGCGTTTATAAAGCGGGGAGCCTTTATGCTTTATAGCTCAATAATATAGGTCGTAAAGTCCCAAACCCTCCGCTGATCTTACTCTGTTTCACAATTGAGTCGTCCCTTGGACTCCTTTAGTGCTTCTTGAATAATTCTGCTTTGTACAAACCTAACAAGATGGAAATGTTCGGTGTTCTTGTGTTATCGATCTTAAATAACATATCTGTTGTTTGTAAACTGAGTTAGATGTGTGATTTGCGTAATACGTTGGCGGGTATTGTTTGTGGTTAGTGCAATGTACTTTTATTGTGGTCGCAATACATCTTATCATTGGGTAAATTGAATTTGAAAATATAATTTGAAAAAAATTAAATGTACCCTTGGTGGAATAACTTATTATCAACCAATATTTTTTTGCTCCATCTTCATGCTATCATTTTTTTAAATAACGGTTGTTTTACGAGTATAAACGCAAATTATTTTTTGAAATCCAATTGATTAGAAACATCTAACTACGTTAGTTAGTATCTTGTGCATTCTACCTAAACCAATATTCTAGCAGTTTTATTATACTCATAGATGCTATGCTTTTCCATGTTTTATTCTGTTGCAACGGTGACTCAATTTATGTTTCATTATTGTACGTACCTACATTACTATGGTATTATGTTTTTGATATTATAATAATAATTTATTACCTTGTAGCAGTTGCTCGCGACTTCGTCTGCATTTAATTAATTTTCAAATGTATTAATAATTATTCTGCTACTTAGGACGGAGACAAATACAACAAATTAAAAATCATCAAAATCGGTATAGCCGTTCTAGAGTTATAAGTGTTCCACCAAACCCGACTTTGTTTGATATATGTATTAAGAAGACGAAGATAATTAAACAAACACTCAGTAGACATTATTATTATAGTGTAGAGAGGCACTAAGAAAATTATTCCTGAAATATAATCTCTAAGGGGTGCAGAGCGAGGTTGAGGTTTATGTGAATAAAATGATAAATTTAATTATAAGTAGGTACTTAGGTACTTACTTAGATAAAATTTTAGGTCCGCTTAGCCATGTGTTTTGGTCAACCTATCTCAACCTACTTACTGGCATTACCCAAAAGAGATTATAGAAAATACAGACTATAATATATTTTCTGAAGATATAAAAGACTAGGAATAAAGTTTAAAAAAAAACCTCATAACATTGACCTATTAAAACTATCATAAATTTTGTTTGGCATTCGATACTTGTGTCTGTCATGATTGGGGGGGGTTTGGACCTAGTCCCACCACGCTGGTCCAGTGCGGATTGGTGGGCGGGTCACCAGAGCCTCGTTTGCTAGTCAGCAGGGTGTACCACGGGCCAGTGAGGTTGGCTTGGGTTCCGAGAAGATGTTGTATAGAACCCCTTACACCCCGGAATAAAAATCGCACAAGATCGCGAGGTCTGGAAGAATTGGGGGGAGGCCTTTGCCCAGCAGTGGGACACTAACGGCTGATATAATAATTCGATACTTGCACCAGGCAACCCACCGATCTATCAAATACTAGTGCTAAAGATACCCAACTTAAGACAGAACGTGTTTATACGGGTGTTTACTAGAGCGTAACACTCGGATCGGCCGATAGATAAGTCTCGTGGAGTAGTTATCGGACCACAAGGGTAGTAAAAGCTAATTGGTGGGGCGGCAGTAACCGACCGAACGTTCAGGCTGCATTCACTTAGAAAGCAGATAACGGGCGTCAGTTGGTCTAATTAAGCGGCTGGTACACTTATCCCTACCAAGCTATTCCTACTGGTAGGGATAAGTGCACCTTTGCATAGGTTTAGTATCTATCAGCTAACGTTTAACCCTAGTTACATGGAGTTAGCGCACACGTATCATACCATTAAATGAGCAATTCTTGTATATATATCTTATCTATACTAATATTATAAAGAGGAAAGTTTTGTATTTTGTATTTTTGTTTGTAACGAAAAAACTACAGGTCCGATTTCAAAAGTTTTTTCTCCGTTAGAATGCTACGTTATTCCTGAGTTACATAGGCTATATTTTATGTAGATACCTCGCGAGTAAAGCCGCGGACGGAAGCTAGTCATATATATATGATCTGAATCTCGGAAACGGTGCGAACAATTTTCACCTAGCATGTAAGACGTTTCAAAGTGATCCTTGTGATTGTACTGAATAAATATTTTTCAATTTCAATTTCAATTTCAATTTCATGAAATTTATTATGCAAGGCCTTTCGAGGGCGATCTATGTAGCTAGGTTTCATTTTTCGAAAGCGTCGTTTACCGAAAAAATTACCGAGAAAAGCTCTAATTAATGGGCCCTGTTTCTGTGTGACTACAGCCTCTCGCCACTGCGATTGGGAAAATTAACCTCTTTCTCGGCCGGCCAATTGGCGGCCTATGATTAGTTTGTAATTTGTGATGGGCTTTTGTGAGTTCAGTTTGAATTACGGCGCCGGGTTGTGCGAATCCAAATAAGAAATGGTACATCAGAGGAGTATTTCGATGAGGCTGGCTAAGTGAGATAAATCTCGATCTACCTAAACGAAATTATCCTATATTCTAAGAAAGTTTGTATTATGGTTTGTTACTCTTTCACGCTGAAACGGCTGAACGGATAGATTATATTCTGGAATAGGCTACTTATTACACTTTTGGGAAATTTAAAAATAAAAGTAATTAAATAGAAACTGTCTCGCAAAGCTTATTATAGAATATCAGACAGATGACAATAAAGCTTGGGACGAATCAGCTCCAACTCTGCTAGATGTCCCTAAAGATATTAACAAGGATCATAATACAAAAATAGCGTTAGGGCCCAGCGAGTTTCTTGTCAGTTCTTCTCGGACTGGGAATAGGTATGGAATTGGCACCTAGGCGCACCTAATTATAAGACGATTCAAAATGATCCCTGTGATATTACTGAATAATATTTTTTGACTATCCCGAAAAAAAAACGGTTCCCGTGGGATGATAGCTTTGTTTTTATTTTTCAAGATACCGAAGCCTATAAGGGTGGAAGCTGATAAGATCACATTTTAGCAATTTTTATATAATCCTCGGAATAACAGAATTACCACTCTTGCAGCGACATAGTTATTTTGAAACAATATAAATGTCTGTTCTATCTAGTATGTAGGTAATACCTATTTATTCTGTCTGAAATGCAATGTGATAACTGGAGAGATACCAATTGAAAAATATGAAGCCGTGTAGAAATTGCACTTGACAGTATCCGCCTCTCTATTGAGCGGAAGTTATGCAGACATTTCTCATAACGCATTCAGGAATTGAATTGAAGGAACCTACATAAACAATAGAGGGTGACGCCAAATAAAAGGCAAGTTATTAACTTTTCTTTTGTAGCCAGCTTTTGTTCTTAGAAAAGAATAGCTAAATAAAGAAAAAGATAAGTATATATTTTTTAATTTAAAATTTAAATATTACCTTCAGCCTATTTACATGTTTTGCCATAAAAAAAAACACAAAGTAATAAGTACGTATTATCTATCAAACAACTCTATTTATTCTCCATTAGGGCTTCTTGGGCCGTTTAGTCAATGAGAGCATCATTGCTTGATTTTTTTCTCTTACTGTTTTGAGTTTTATTGTGTAGGTAATTTCGGTGATATTTTTTCAAAATTGTAGAGTTGAAGGTGAACTGTATTTCTCTTTAATTCGTCCAAAGATAAAAAATACTCAATAAAACACTTTATTAACACTAGCATAATTGTTTTTTATATGATAAATAAGTAGGTATAATAATACAATTTCATTTATGACCGTTTTAATAAATTCAACCTTTTAGAGAACATTAAAATAACGTGCTGTTTATAACAGTATACCTACTTTTTTAGTCATTTGTATGTACCAACGTTATCAAGAAAAATGACGTAGTTTCAAAACGTTGTAGTTTGAAGAGAATTGGTTTAGCTCAGCGTGACGCACGCTACACAGAATTTCGTTAAGATAACGGTGATGATCGACACCGCCGCAAATTGGTCCAATAATTCAACATCGTTTCATCCTTGCGTAGAGCATGTTTTGAAACATTATGATGAATTTGATGTGTGACAAAATAATACCAGTGTACAAAATGTTACCACAAAGGGAGAAAACGTTAATGTATTACTCTGTGATGGTGAACTAAATCAACTAAATAACATAAATAAAATAAAAAAAGACAGTCTTCTTCGTTTTGAAAAAAGTATAATTGTTAAAATATAATTATCTTGTTCGTACCTACATTATGTAGAATATGCAATACTAAGTATGTTCATAAAAAATGCAGATGAAGTGAATCAACCAGCGTACCAGGAAATTGGCGTCTTCTCTGAATTGTAGATTGCACTTTTTTCGATGAAAATGGATCGACTCGTTCTTTTAAAATAAATCCTACTTCTAATATAAATGCAATGTTTGAACGTGTTTGCAGATGTTTGAACGGTTTTTTGTGACTTAATCATGCCTTGAATAAAATCTGGTATAGAGTTATTCTGGATTTGGAATCACCTTTTTGCCTACCAGTAACTAAAACGTCATTAATAAGAAAAGATGGATGGACTGTGTGAAAGACGATATGTGTAGGAAGGGAGTGACTACTGAGATGACGGATGATAGGGGAGAGTGGAGGAAGAGAACCTGTTGTGCCGACCCCACCTAGTGGGATAAGGGCAGGAAGATGATGATGATGATGAACTAAAACGTCATTAATTCTTAAATTCTTATATAAAGTTTATTACCTGGTTGACCGGGCTTTGCTCGTTTTTTTTTGGTAACAGACGTTATATTAAAATGAAACCTAGCTAGATCGATTTATCACCCTCGAATACTAAATTTCATGAAAATCGCTGGAGCCGTTTCGGAGATTCCGATTATATATCTATATCTATATAAGAGCTTAACCTGACTGACTGACTGACTGACTGACTGACTGACTGATTTATCATCGCCCAGCCGAAACCGCTGAAGCTAGAAAGCTGAAATTTGGAAGGTGGTTTCCTTTTATAACAAAACCATCCACTAAGGCGGGATTTTTGGAAATTCCACCTCTAAAGGGGTGAAAAAGGGTGAAAACGTTAGTATGGAACTTTTTAACACGTGGAGCGATTTTCATGAAACTTTGTTTGTGCACTGTAAATGCAAAATGAATGGACACGTGTTTCAGGATTTTTCAATATAACCATCAAAAAGGGGTCAAATGTGGGGTCAACTTTTGTATGGGAACTTTTTAACGGGTGGTGCGATTGGCCTGAAACTTTGTTTGTGTACTGTAAATGCAATATAAATGAACACGTGTTTCAGGATTTTTCAATATAACCTTCAAAAAAGGGTCAAAGGGGGGTCAATGTTAGTATGGAATTTTTCTAACGGGTGGTGCGATTGGTCTGAAACTTTGTTTGTGTACTGTAAATGCAAAATGAATGGAAACGTGTTTCAGGATTTTTCAAAATGACCTTCAAAAAGGGGTCAAATGTGGGGTCAATGTTTGTATGTGAACTTTGTAACGGGTGGTGCGAATGGTCTGAAACTTTGTTTGTGTACTGTAAATACAAAATGAACGGACACTTGTACATAATATACACACAAGAATTGCTCGTTTAAAGGTATAAGATAGGTGGGCAACAAGCAAGCGTCAAAACGAAAGTGGGTAATAAAGAAGTGAGTACAAGGCAAGACATTGCTCACCGCAAAAAAAAATGGGGATGTAGGAAAAAAAATGGAAATGTAGAAAATTGCTTACCTAGGTATCTCGTACATAATTGTCTGGCATGAAGAAGAACGATACAAAATAATAGACAATATTTTGTGTCGAGCGCATGATATCCCGGCTAAAATAACAGTAAAATAAACAATAAAAAAAAACTATAGAGAGAAGAACGAAATCAATGCGCTGTTAAAAACTCTGATTGGATCTCTGTTTACTCTGCAGGAATACTTTGTACTTTTTACTATTAACACAAGTTTCGGAGACTTCTGCCACTTTTCTTATACTGAATGTGGCCCAAAGTTGAATGGGCCGATTATTCACGGGCTCATCTTTGACCTTTAAACTCTCTTGAGGAGAATATAATCGAGTTTTTATTGCGCTTCCTTTAGTAAAACGTAAATAAATATATTAAGCCTGGTTTATGTTTCCGCACTGAATGAGTGGGCTGGCGATTTTAGGATAGTTACGAGAATAATATTAAGCATGATAAAACCACGAGATGAAGTGTAGAAATTAAGGACTCTTCTATAATAAGTGCTTATTGTTGATCATAAGCAGAGCAGGCAAGATTTAAGGCGAGGGCCCACTGCGGCTGCAGTACGCGAATATGAACCCACAGCTATGTATAGCGTGGCACGTCACAGGGAGAGGCTACGCACGTGCCTGCTCGAATATTTTGCCTACGTAGCTCAACGCCATGTACGCTATGCACGCTGTACTCGCGGTACAAACAAGCCATGTACCAATGACGTCAATTCATGCGTAGCCTCTCCGTGGGTTGCAGTGGACACAACCACATATGTACATTTTCTTATAAAGCGAAGCTTAATACACGTGCGTAGTCTCCGTGCGCCGCGGTGGGCCCGCGCCTTTACTCTGACCGCACGCTTAGCCACTGCACTGGCTTTAGCCATAGCTTAGAAACTTGATGTCATAATAATATACGTACTCTGTAGGCAGTCTAATCGCTGATACGCGTACAATGTACATACATTCTGTCAACATGTGGAACCCGACTGCGTAGAATTGGTATTGAGTTTAGTGAATTTAAACTAACTTTTCCTTTTATTGCCTTGTTTATTTTACTGATTATTAACACACGTGACGTTTTTTGCTCAAATAGATCGACGATATTTCTCATTTGTTAATCCGTGCTATAGCTAGCTACGGACAGCGACAGCCGAACAGGCGGCTGTCGCTTTTGTGTTTTTTTTTGGCCTTAAGTAATTCCTTTTTTGCAGTCGGATAAAAACAGAAGTAATATTGTGGGTCGACTTCAACTAATGATTGTGGCCACTGGCAGCTAAGAGTGCAAATGCAATTTGAACAATATTTATTTCATTATTATTAAAAAAATACAATTAACCTCGAGCATTCATTTTGTTTCTTTCAAAGATTAGCACTTTTCTTAGATACGATTTTATAATCTGACTGCACTGCGTTCTCGAAACTTGTTATGAGTTGACTCACTGTAACTATCTAATTTCATGAAGCCCTCAAATTCTGGACAACACTATGAAAGTGTGTAAAACCAGTGTTTCAGAGACTAATGTCATTTTCTTATACTAACTGAAAAGTAAGCGCAACCAAGTAAGTAGGGTATATTTTACTGTAAATCAAATAAAATAAAAAACCGTACTCTCTGCTCCTCTTTCATCAAGCTAACCGTACGATAAAAAATATTAAAAAGAGTCGTTTCCAATTACCCTGACTAACAATAAGTATCAGAACTAATAAAAAGTAATAAATATTAATATTAACAAATAAATTAACTAAGAATTTATTAATTTAAAAAGCTTTTGGACTTTGCGGCTACTTGTGTTCTACTTGTAGCTTTTGCAAGTTCTTGTATTATTAGAGTAGCAATGGAAATTGTGCTTTCCAATGAAGTTTAATTAAGTCCACTCTATATTCCCTAACTCCTACAACTTAGGTACTTTGAATAGTTAATTCGTCATACAAATACAGCGACACTAAGCAAAGTAGGTTGCGTAAATACACCCTTGATTTTTGAAAGGCTTTAGTGTCTTAAAGAGCGTGAGCGTCATATGCCGATGTCGATCGTTTAATAGAAAATGCGGTTTTTACCATATAGCTCAGTAATCTATGCATTTACAGCATCCGCCCACGGGTTCGTCCGCGTAGAACTTGAAAAACAGATATGTACCTACAGCGTGATTCAGAAACAAACATCCATCCATCCAAACTTTCGCATTCATAATATTATATTTATAATCATTATTATACATATTACAAAAATCATTGACATTTGCCGTGACTTTGTTATATTACGACCGCTAATTATAATCTGCCGTCGTCTTTTACGAAAATAACGTTATATCGAAGCGTGTATTCGTATTTACTGCATTTGACATTACTAATGCTTCCACTTTTAACTGGACAAGTTCTTATAAGAGATGGATTTTACAGAGAATAAACGATCTTAAAATAGCTCAAAAATCTTTTAGGTATATGCACTAAGTATGCAAAAATAACTCAAAGAAGTTTATTGAGTATTTATTGGATATTAAGCTGCACTCGCCGGTTTCCTCACGATCTTTTCCATCACCGTTTGAGAGTTACTAGTACGCTCATACATTTTTCGAACATAAACATTCCATTGATGCGCTATCGGATTCGAATCCACGACCTTTTTACACATTGAACAAATAATAAACTGACCTACCTTTAATTCCTTTTCGTGTCAATGTTTTTTGTTGCTTTTATGTAGGTATATTTGCTAGTCTCTTTCCCGTTTTATTACCTACAATAGATTATTTTCTATGTATGTGTTTCAAATAAACCGTTTTCTATTCTATTCTTTCCTATTCTAATTATGTTGAAGTATGAATTTACAACGTAGGAACCTTTTATAATACGTGGAAAAAGTACAATATAGTATATAATGTATAATAAGTATATAATGAGAATGTCCTTGGTGGGATTTGGAAATAATACTTAATATAATCTACCTACTTCACATTATTTTTATGGTATGACTAGTTCTTTAGGACTCGTGTAAAAGGATTAAAGTACGCCTCAGAGGCTCTTTTTGTGCAGTATAGATACGTTCATACTATAAATAAGTAAGTAAGTAACTAAGTTATTGAATGTTGAAGTTGGAAATGTGCAGATGTAAACAAAAATGCAAAAAGTGGTAAAACGCATAACATTTTTTACTATTAACTAAAGTTTAGATTAGTTGCTAAACGAAACAATTTATAAAAATCTCCACGCTTTTGTACAATGTAGGTATTAACACGTTATATAAAATATAAAGTAATGTTACTTCAAATGTCTATATTTGCATAATTTTGCATATTACGAACGAGGTGGGAAGACAATGATTAGGTCGTACACGCGTGTCAGCGAGTTGAGTGCGCGGGCAGTTTATTGAATCACCCGTCAGTTAGGAACCGTTTTTGACTTACGCCACGGTAAACTGGCAATGATAATGTTAAGAAACCAACACTTAAAGCATCAGCTAGTATAATGTATTTTTAACCGACTTCAAAAATGTCACTAGTTTTTTTCAAACCAGTGTATAAAATTCTAATGATGTAGGTACCATGTGATATTTGTAGACAAAAACTTCATTATGTAGGGGAAGCGTGTACGAGTTGATCCTAAAATGATCTCCTTTAAGGGGATCAACTCGTACACGTTTCTCCAGATTTGACGTTCTTGAATTCAGCGCATCCCCATACAAAAATGTATGGAGAAATTATAATGCCTTTTCTATTGGCTGTTCTTTGTCATAAGTGAAAAAGTAATTTAGTTGAAAACGAATTAATAAGCTAGACGTAGGACTATATAAGCCACAATTTCTTATAATTTACACGATATAATATGCAATGGATTAAGCTATTTTGGTACCTAACCAGACCCCATTTTTCGTCATTTTTAGCGCATCTTGCGATAGTAAAACCATATTTACATGAAAATGTTTTATAGAATTGCCCTGAACTGTTTTTATTGGCTACCTGTACGTCGATTCTGTAAAATTCTCGCATCTCACATCGCAATTCACTCTCACTTTGCGTAGGGTTCAAAATTACATTTGACATTTACCTTTTTATTTGACTCTTTGAATCGGGTTCGAGTGCGAAGCGAGCGTCGAAGTGACTTGGGAATTACCGTATAGAATGCCCTTCTTACGTCATCTCATACTTTATCTGTCAAAATCTCCCCGTCAATTTAGTTCAACTCTCTGACACGCTCGCAAGAGTGGCGTTAGTGTAAATTCGAATTATCAACCGAGTTTTTAGAATGCCAATCAAGAAACTCACAGCGGATTCAGATTCGAACTTTAGAATGAGGTCTTACAGAATCACACAGCTGCAGAGATGAATATATAACCTTCAATTTGATACCATAGCATCTTTACAGTTGTGATTCCTGGTTCTTGAAATGGTACCTAAAAACCATTGATTTAGTCACTTAATATAAAAAAAATCACTTGAAATTGTTTCAGTAACCCAATACCGTAAGTCTATCAAGATAGTCGTTTCTATAGCTAGATAAGAACAAGACAGTTATTATAATGTCAGTTGTTTAGTTTCGCTTCAGCATCAGTAAGATTGCCACGTACAGTACATTAATATTGCAAAATGGTTTTAGGTAAAGTTTAGGATATACCGCTCCTAAGTTGTCTGTGTATTACAAATCATGGTTAGCTAGCTGCTGCATTTATGTTTAGCGTTGCGCTTATAATTTTACATTTAGTAATATAAAACATCTTGTGAAATATTGTATAGTGGGACTTAGCAACCTTATGTTATTAAGGATGCGGCTGTAATTTCCGCTGCGGAACAAATGCTTGCATGATATTTTGTGTAGCACGGCGCAATAAACATCAATACTTGGGTAAATTACCTACTTGAGTGGCCCTTCGAAGTACATAGGTACCTACTGTAACATTAAACTGTTGATGAAAGCCGACGACTCACCGTAACCTATGCTCAATACCAATAGAATCATACGCGTGTTAGTTCTGTTCAACAATGTTATTTTATGCGCCCATTAAATTCACTGTACCAGTGCTCTTAATTATCGATGATCGTTTGGGACATTTTCAATCCTCGATTATGACCGGATAAAAATTTTCAAATCTCACTTTAGCTAATTCTAAAGTACTCTTATGTTTATGCGTTGGTAGTTTGTTATCGATATAAAGTAATACATAATGTTTAAACGATAAAAGCTTCCGCGCGCGACTTCGTTCCACTCGCGTGGTGTCTACCTTGCTAAAAAGGAGCATATTTAGTATTTTTTGTTATAAACTACGCGTATTCCAAGTTTCATCCAGATCCGTTTAGCTGTTTCATCGTGATTGAGTAACAAATAACCATACATCCATTTATCTATACTTTTGCATTTATAATATTTATAATTAATAATAATAAAGTAGGATTGTACGCAGAATATCTGACCGTGTGAGCCAAAACAGAGTCATCAATAATCAATTATCTTTAACCTGGTATTTATGACAAATGCTAATAGAAAAATAAGTTAATATAAAGTACTTATAAAAAATTATAGTAAATGTTTCTGCTATTCGGGACGGAGACAAATACAACAAATCAAAAACCATAAAAATCGATCCAGCCGTTCTAGATTTATAAGAGTTCGAACAAACCCGACTTAAGAATATTATATAATATTATGAACCCACAATCATGAAGTTTATATTAAATTTGGTTTTGCCGGGTCTGATAACGTAATAAATTTTAATAATTGGATTAAATACTTACATTCACGTTTTATTTCAAAGCTTTATAAAATCTAGTGTAATGGTTTTTGTCATTCATTTTAATTGCTAAATCTTTTGAAACAGATCCCGCATGGGATTCTTGCCATTGGCCTATCAAAAGGCTTTCAATCGGTTTCCAGTTTTAATTGAAAACTCTTATTGGACCGAAGCAAACGCTCTGAGCCATTAAAATGGATGACAGTGATTGAATTCATTCAAAATTATAATTTAATTACTGATTGAGATTTTGTTAAGTTAATCTTTAGAACAGCCGAAAACAAGCTCAATACAAAAGGCTGGTTCTTGGATCATTACAATTACTGTTTCGACTACAATGAAATACGACCATAGTTTATTACTTGGTTTGGTAGTGTTTGTACACAGTTCATGGAAGTTAACTGCTGTAGAATTGTCTTTTTAAATGTTTTAAATCATATCACTTTTTTCAGCAGCAGAGAAAATATTTATCCAATAAAATATTTAAGAAAATCTGATTTCTTATCTTTAATAATCAACTGAAGGAATAATTTTAGAGACTTGCTGCCCTAATGAAAAATACTTAAACTGACTTTTAAAACGTGACGGTGACTTTTAAAACTGACTTTTATATTGTTGGCCAGCGCTTTGACTTTTCGGTTTTAAATGTTTTTTTTACCTAGCAAATAATCCAAGTTATTTTATTGAAAAAATGTTGAAAATTGTGAATTGATTTCTATCCCTTTAAAAACCGGCCAATTTCATAATGCAAAACGTGCCAATTGGCAACAAGGCATGTTTGTTGAAGAGTTTATCGAAACGCAATCAAATGCTTATTCAGCTTCGTTTGGGAATTAGGATAACGGTGAGTGTGAGCTGCTAGGTGAATCCTCGAGAGTTTTGCAAACAAATATCACGGTCCTTATGTAAACAGACCCGTAATTGCACCTACCTGTTTAGCGCAGATTGAGCATGCCATGACTTTGCTTAGTTTTTATTTAATAATAAGTAAATTATCATAATGAGAAAACTTTCGTAAAAAATATACATACCGAAAAGCTTTTTACTAGACTATGTCAAAATTATTTTATCCTAATGTACGTACATTTTCCTCAAAATACGAAGGGAAGTGGTAAAATTAATCGAGCCATCAAAACCTTTTCATGGAAAACCCTAGCTACCACAAAAAATTACTAAATCGCGTACATATTCAGCTTTCACTTGCCGTTCCTCTCACGGACGAGTATTACAGACTTGGATTGGAGCTGGTAAATTCTCCTGGTAGCGAGGCAAAAAACGGAAAAGAAATACAAAAGGCGCAAACCGACAAGATTACTCGGGGCCTCACGACGACGGAATATACACTATGCGGCGAAGAAAATAAGGCTCATATAAAATCGTGTAATATATTGGCAGACATGTTCGTGAGCTTCATTTGGGCAAAGGGAGGTCAAACACTTAAACTCCGGAGATACAAGATTGCCGACGAGTTGGACCAAACGAAGCAAGCCTTATGAATCGCTTTCGTGCATGCAAGGGGGATTTTTGAGAGCCCTGTAGAAGTATGTTACAAATACAAACTAGGTTCTTATACCTCGTAAGAGCCTCATTTCGCGGAGGAAGCTTCTATATGCAATTTCGATGTTTCATGCAGAGCAGTTTTTGCGCTTTTTCTATTGTAACATCAGCAAAATAAAATTAAAAATGAATTTGTCAAATTGATTAATCAAATTACTCTGTAGCAGATCTCGAAACGAGTAAGAATCATCTAATAAGCAAGAGCAAAGTAATTTACTACCTACCTATGGAGCGCTATCTTTGAAGGTTTACAAAATCAGACTGTTATTCATAATCAAGTAAATAGTGGTATATAAAACTGTCAAAAAGGTTTTATTGTTTGATTGTTTCAAACAATGAAACTTATTATCTAAGACTCTACGTTGAGAACGATGGTGAAGATACCGAGAAATAGTCTCTATAAACAACTTATCTACATTTTTTATGACGTTACCTACTCGTAGGTACCTACACTATGATACTAGAACCATTTGAGATAGAGAAAGGAAATGGAAAAATGTGTGAAAAAACAAGCCTTTTTCCCTTCGAAAGGCGTGAAGGCGACGCATCACCTATTTCTAAAGGAGCGTAAATAAACGCACGTTTGAGAGTGCGTCTGAACTCTGAATCGACACATAGGTACGGCTGTCCCCTCAATGTCAACAGAAAACGTCTATTCAGGATCAAAAAGATAACATCGCTAATTTTTCCTTTGGAAATGTTTTAAGTTCAAAGAGATGTCATTGATCTTTATTCTTTTGAATAGAACTCGTCATTTAAAATCCCTACTATTTTCTATACTTATTTTTTTTTCTATCTTTAACTTTTTTGTTGTTGTTGTGTTTATAAATGTACTTATTTCCTGTTTAAAAAATACCTACAAATGTGATACAACCAAACAATTATAAATAGATACTTCTCAAGGTTTCAAAGGCTTTAACAGTTTGTTTAATTTAGAATCTGTTAGCTACCTAGACTTAAGCTGGTTAGGTACTTGCGAAAAAATACAGAGAGAGATTGCAAAATCAAATCAAATCTTCCGTTAGTAAGTTCTAGAAGCTGGCTAAGTTGTAAATCTCGCCGGCGAACTAGTATTAATCGTCCGCAATGAACAACTAGTTTCTCTAATTATTTCCTCGCCTTCGACCCTCCGGTTTTGTCTCTCTCTCTATGTCCTAGAGCAGAGAATAGTGCGCGTATTCAAGTTTCACTCTAGCCACCCCGGCTATTAGTAGGTTCTACTACTTAGTACTACATACATAACGATTATAATTGATTAAAGTCTATAAAACTATATAATATCTACATATTTATCTATTGTGCATCACTTCATATCGAAAAGTCTTTGAGTACATTGAAAACTTTTTTTATGAAAAGGGAGATAATAATTATGTACTATTATAAAACGTTGACAAACATTTTTTAGCATCTTTAGAATGTATGACTGTCCATCTATACATAAAATATACTGTATACATTTTGATAGGACTTTCAATAGCTTATTTTTCAACTTTGTTACTGGGGTATTGTGGGGTATATGATCAAACATTTGTAGTAAATATATAGCTTTAACCGGAATGACACAGAGTAGAATAAGGATACCATTAATCTTGAACTCCAATTTGGATCTTTGACTGGTGCAAAACAAAGCAAAATGTTTTAGCTGCAGTGTTTGGGTTGCAAACGTCGTTATTCTTTGCAGTGAAAAACTCTTTAAAAATATTCGAACGTGTGTTGCCTGCAAGTTAGCTTTTATACACGGTTAAAAAAGTATATGTATAAGTGAGATAGTAAAACATGAAAAACCACTAAATTATTGATAAATATAAATATTAGCAATATTGCAATCATCCATTTTAGTCAACGCGACCATAATATTAAAATTTATGGATTATTTTTAGGTACAAAAAAACATTTATAAAAAGTTTTAAGAAATCATACTAAATAATAAATTACAAGGGAAAATGTTACTGCTCTTAATTAACATCAGTCTATAATATGTTAGTAGAAACTAAAGAAAAATCAATCATAAGTAATCGTGCAAGGAAGGCAGCGAACTGTGCCAATAGTTCGGAAAGTTTACACTTAGAACTTTTTCAATTGAAAATAAATTGAGTGTGTGCAACGCAGAGCATACTGCTTAAGGCGCGGACAAACAAAGCGATTTTAAATCGCATCCGACTCACGCCCCCCTTTCGCAGTTATCAGAGCTCACTGCGAGCTCACTGCGCTAGTATATAAGTCATAAAATTGGTTTACTCTTAGTTACCCATGCTTTGCTGACAAACTGCGCCGTAATCGTCTCGTTCTTGTTCTAAATCCCATAAGCAGATAGCGATCAAGTTGATCAAGTTTCACTTCTATAAAGAGATGGTTACAATTTGATTGTATACTTATTATATGTATACAAGTCAGTTCGTCATTACTTTTAGATGAAGACTTATGAAACATGGCAGTCGAAATGTAGATTGGGAGCCGGAACTGTAACCTCCTCCCTCTTGCACCCATATCTTATGGTGCTACATTATCTACTTACCTAAAACGTTATTTTACCGGCAGTCTATGAAGTTACTGTTGACAGCTGCACTTATAATAAAAACTATTAAAACTATTAAAAGCCGAGATCCAGAAATAATAATAACTGATTTTGGGATCGGATTCATTATTGTAAAGTAAGTAGGTACTTTTTTTCCAATGATATCATATTCTTTTGAGATTACTAAAGTCAATAGGGTTTAATATAGGGTCTGGTACTATAAGTAACATGCCTGCTTTTAAATCTGCTGTTCTGAATGAAATGTGACAAATGTAGGATGAAATAAATATGGCGAAGGGCGAGCAAAATTTGTGATCTGGAACCCGTCATATAATGCGCTGTCTAATACATTTCATCTTATACCTTTAAACGAGCAATTCTTGTATATATGTATATATATATATATTTTCTGAATCTCGAAAACGGCTCCAACTATTTTCATGAAATTTAGTGTGTAGGGGGTTTCGGCGGCGATAAATCGATCTAGCTAGGTTTCATTTTTAGAAAACGTCGTTTACCAATAGAAAAACCGAGCAAAGCTCGTTCACCCAGGTACTATTTATTTATCTTATGTCACTACATACACAATTTATTGTAAAAATCTATGATTGACTGCTTCAAATTGAGTTAATTTTAATTAGGAAAAAGTACGGATAATCAGGGTAATCTAATCTAAGCTAACTTATACACATATGCGAAAGTTTGGATGGATTGTCATATGGATGTTTGAGATAAATTATAGTCTGGAATAGCACATAGGCTACTTTTACTACGCGGGCTAGTTTCTCATTAACATTTTAATAAGTAAGTACTTAAGTACGAGTATTAACCTGATAAAAAAGTATTGATAATTTGTAAAAATAATAATAAAATAAAATAAAACTACATTTCCTTTTACTAAATATTCAATGAAAGACGTTGTAGCTTACCCTCTATTAATAATTACCCTGATTGACAATAATTAAGTAATAGACATTGTAATCACAAATCACATAAGTACTCGTAGACGGATATGTTATAAGTATATAAGGTATCCGTTTTTCCTTTGGACGTTCATAACCCTAGAAAGGAGTAACATATGGCAGTACTTTTTCAAAGGTTCTCGTAAGACGCAGAATTTTGTGCTTGTAAGTGCGCTATAAAAGTAACTTGTACGAATAAATATTGTTGATGAGAATGTGTATTAGGTAGACGCATTTAGGCGTCTATCTTGTACCACAACATATATAAAATGGTAATTTTGCTCTCTGCTATGGCTGGTTTACTATTTATAACTATTGTCATCAGTAATAGGCGGAGTGCCTAGTAGGTCGAGGACCTACGTGTGCGTAACAAACCATATAATGGAAGCTTATTGGGAGGCCTTCCGTGACTTGAGTGTACTTTGAGATTTGAGAACACTACTGAAATTTACTACCTAAAGTAAACAATTAAAAGTAAAAAGGAAATCAATCCGTATGAGCCTTAGACGTACTAACACAAAGGCATAGAAAAGTTTAGAGAACTATACAAAATGCCTAAAATGTATATAACTTTTCTAACGCCTTTTCAATAACTTTTTCAGGCACACATTTTTTTATATAACAGTGGGTGTTAGAGACAGCTCCCGCAACCTACATAGACCTACGAAATTAAGTCTAAATCGCGTTATCTCAAATTATGGTTAGCTAGAATAGTTTCCATGATATACAAGTAAGATTAATTTCAGCCCTTATAATCTAATCTAAAATTCACTGGTCCAGAGCTATGGAATAATTTCATTCATCCCGGTTGAGGTTTTTAGGTTCGCTGTTTTCACTGCAACTTTCGTCTAGACGAAAGTTGCAGAAAGTCAGAGCAATTTTTTCAATTTTTTATCTAGTGCAGATTTAAGTAATAAAATAGAATCCCAATAAACAAACACAGGTTTCAAAGTCTCCTACGACCATTACAAATGTTCTCGGAATCGACAATTTATTCCATCATGGTTACGCGTTTGGTTTGTTGGTTAGGTACCTATACACCATTTGTGATACGAGTATAGTGCCAATATTGACCGATCGCGGGCGACAGTCAACGATTACCACGGTATATCCAATAACAGACAATGCTCAGTTACGCCTGACTTCTCTCTATATAGATAGGACGTATAAATTTCCCATAATTTCGTCGTTAACGCAATTTCAACTTGTCGAAATTGTCATTTTAAAATTGATATCAAACTATGTGGTACCATGAGTAGCACTAAAAACTAACTGTTTGAAATAATAATCATATCAAAATGTTTATTCCGCAGAAGAGGCTAATTTTATGGCGTGGCGGACGACCGATCGGCTGAAACGCAAGACTTATTAGAGAAGTTATACTTCCGCGGCAGGACAAATTTTTGCATGATCTGCTAGTACCACTACACACCACATGCTTGTTATACCCTATTATGATACGCCTTATTGTACAAACTTATATAGTGTGGGGCAATACTATTCAATACTGGGGCATACTGAAACATTGCAAAACACCTCTCTAAAGTACGGAGATAGTTATCACTAAAATAAATTGAAAAAAGAGTGTCTGAAATAATTATGATAAAGCCAACATTATCTAGGTACATGACTTGTAAAGAATGCCATGATAACTGGTCTTGAGTATTCGCGCGCCGCGGTGAGACTGCCCTTTGTCAAAGCAAAGCGCGTGCCAATTCAGACGTGTCCAAAACAAAGATAAAGAATAATATTACAAAACCTCTCCCGTATTAAAAAAAGTTTATAGTATTCTATGCTATACTTTCCTGAAATACAGACGACGCTAACGAGCCAGCTATGAATATTCTCGATTTCTTGCATATTCAACAGGGTATGAATCATAATACTTTTATATTTAGCTATTAAAAAGGAGCCGCGCCTAAGTTTTTTGCTGCTATTGAGCATTCACTTGGCATTTTTATGGTAAAATACTTACCAGTTAATCGAGATTCAAAATATACCTAACCGGTCTTATACATCTTTTTTCTAATAATATTTCCCCAATTAATCCCCAATAATAAGCCCCATTTAACGGATATGCTATAAAATTCCAACTTGTTCTGACCTACAGGGGATTAAGAAACACATCCCTTGTTACTGTGGATTTATATATTGATCGGTCAGGCTGTGTAGTGGTTCAAATCATTATTTCGGATTATTCTTCAGTATCAAATCCGGCTGCCGTACTTCAAGTCCATTTCCAAAATTTCAAAGTAGGTACTCAGAATGAATCAAGCTGCATTGTTACGATTTATTCCCATCTTCCAACCTAGCTTTCCACCCTAGATTGGAAGTTGTGAACTTTATGTGTTATCTTCTAACCTCTGCTAGATTGGATAGTGGGAATACATAATCATAATTATTTTTGTTTCCAACTTCCAAACTTTGACAGTTTGATTGATGTGGTACATTCATCGACGTAAGTATATCTTAAAATACACAACAATGGCGATTTGGTATTTCGTTTTCTTTTTCGTAGACTCAAATCGAATATCCATTGTACCTAATAAGTACGAGTATAATCGAACAGTCGGATTGAAATGGAACCTTGTCAAAATAAATGTAAAATAAAAATTCTCGAATAAGTACTTAAAAATATGCAAAATAATTTCTGTCTAAAACTTTTTATTTCAACTGGCCTAAAGATACGAAATGCAAAAAAAGAAAATATATGCGTATTTACTATTGGAGTATAGGAATCGTGTTTAACTTCGTTAGCAAAGAAATTCTGAACGATAAATATCTGACTTTGGCAAAGTCAAAAATTATGTAAGCAAACTATGTTTATTTTTGTATGTTTACAAAAATGTCATGTATGTTTTATGTATGAGTTACAATATAATACAGCCAATTTATTTTAGTATACTCGTACTTACAAAAATCGTGAATCCCTTTTGAAATATCCTCTCATTGTCAAGTTCATGCAGTTGCTGCAAATGAAAATTCCCGAATCGGTAAGCAAACAGGATCTCAGTCAGACACATTAGCTGAGACACTGGCTTCTCTCCAAATGATAAGAGAAGCAGTGCTGATAATGCAGCTTAACAGCCAGTAGACAATAGGTCATCCGAGCGTTTTTATAAAATGAATATCCATCTTATAACAAATTTATCAACTAATCATAATAAAGTTATCAATCGAATCATCGATTGCTTAAAACAATGAGCAATAAATACTAAAGTTTTATTTTTTCTTAAAGCGTCGATATTATAAATCTCAATCGTAAAGCAATTAAATTAATTTTAAAGCATGAAATAATAATACGTTCTGCTTTACGTCTGATAAAAGATACAGCAGAAAGGTTCTATTATTAGGAAGGCCACAACTTTTTATCACATCGAATGGAGTCGACAATTTTATAAAACTTTATGCGTGTATAATAAGTCCTACATATAGCTATACGTTATGGTGAGCATATACGTTTAAAAATTTAAATTTCCTGTGAAGTTTGAGTATTTGAGAATTTAATTTCGTCATAGCTTGTACTATTTTAGTGCTCTCGTTATTTTAGTGAGTATATCCGTTTCATAATGGGTGATCTTTCCTTATTTCAACACTAAAAATACTAAAGCTGAAGCCGTTATACTTATAAAATTGAAATTCAATTGCTGAGCCAGAAATCTGGCTCTCATTCCTTTCCAATAATAAAATAGATGTTTGCAATAGTAAAAAGAGATAGGCACTAGAAGAAAAAAAAATAAGATTCAAGAAACGTCCTCATTTCGCTGATTCTTCCTCTACCACAAGGCAGAAAGTCGTAAGTACCTAGATGAAATCCGCATTTTGCATAGTCTAATCATGTACTATGGAATAAGAAGCAGGTATGCTTTAATAGCTTAAAACATGCGTGTGCACGTCTGTAAACCTGTAACATTATGCATATTATAGGTGTATAAAGGTACGTTAATGTTTTCTTCACCATTTCTCTGACTTGATAGCTGCCTTATTCATGAAACGTGCGATAGCAACGTTTTAAGTGGCAAGTTGGGAAAGGAACTTCAGAGCCTACCTACTAAGTGGTTTATGTTATGTATTATGTATTTTTATGTTAAGTATCAGCCCTACAAAATTATAAAACAATATTATAGTAGTATTTATAATATGCAGTTTTTGTCGTTAAAAAAATTTGGCCGGTGGAACTTTTTCATGCTACTTAAAAGTAAGTTGCTTACTTGGAAGATAAAGTTCTTTACCAGTTTACCTTTAACTAAGAATAGCGTTAATAGGTTTTCTAATTCTCTGCCAGTGGTGGCCGATGTCTAGTACCTAAAAAGGATTTTTTTGCGGTCTTTATAAATTATTGGCTTTTAACCCCAATAAAACTCGACGAAACCTATTTTATTACAAATAAAATGTTAGTTATACTCGTATCATAGGCACATAATTATTCTATAGATGAGCCTATAATTTATCATTTCATATTGACTTCAACCCATGACTTTACACTCGGGGTTAATATAAAAAGTAACTTATATGATGCTACATTTGTTTCACAAACAAACAGCCAAATAGGTATCTATATATGCTTTCACATATATAATATTAACAGGATGATAAATAAAAGGGTTATTTTCATGTGATTATATTTCCCTATATTGGTTTCTATTATTTAAACTGCTGGGTGGATTTGTCCAAGATATCTTGTTATACCTACCAACAAAACTTTAAATAATTTTACTTCTCATACTGTAAGAAAATAGATAGATAGATAGATAAACATTTATTTGCTTCTGCAACACACAATAGGTACATAAGTATAGGCATGTAACAAAAGTAACAACATAACAAGCTGACAAGAAAGAAGTAGATCATGCAACATGTGGGTGAGATGATGATACAGCTTAAAAACAGGTAACACAAAAATAAAAAAATGGTTACAAAGAATACAGTGTGTGCTGCAGCGAAGCAAAAAGGCAATAACTCAGCGCATAGTTTGCTCAAGAGCAAACACTGATTTTCAGTATCACCTAAATGAGGTAACCAGAAGAACGAGATACCAACAAGTAGAACGGTGTGTCTATAATACTAAACTAAGATGCTGTTTGACCGTTGTCGTGTATTAAAATTAAATAAAAGAAAAAAAACATGTAACAAAATGTAACTTAGTTTTCGTTTTGCACTGTAAACGTGGAGTATACTGGGTTTTAGTGTATGGGTGACAGATGAATAAACGTTAAAGTTAACTAAAATCGATATACTCTCTGATAGACAGTTGATTTGGTAAAACAAATATTTTTTTTCTAGGGTAATTAGTGATTTTATGCAGCATAAGATTTATACAAGTTTGGGCGAGTCCGCCTTTTTGAAGTTGGTTCTACTTACGAATTTATATAACAAAAGTTACTATATTATGTCGTGTATATACGAGTATTATTCTCCACTTTTGTAATTTATACGTTAAACTTGTATCTATTAATCATGTAGGTAAGTTTTTGCACAGATTGTTTCAAACGCGCGGTATTCCCTACCCACCCCTTACGTTGATACGCACAATAATGAGTACCTAATTAATTACGTTAGGGCAGAGAAAAGTTTTCGTCTTGACAAAGACTTGCTGTAATTACCCGTATCAGAATACTTGTGACTACCTAGGTAGGTATTTTTTTAGTACCAAAATATGAATCGAGGAGAAAATATTATTCTAAGGAAAAAAATATTATTTTTCTTTTCTCAATATCCAGTGCTTCTACGCATACATTATTATTCTTTGGGTTTAACACGTTAAACTTGTACTTAGTACTTGATGCTTAAATGGAAGGCTTCAAATTACAAAGCCAGGTTTAACAATTGAGTATTTGAATTTTTTTTGTGATAAATGAAAAGATCATAATAAGTTTTATAACAAAACTATTTTTTATTTTATATTTTCGCAATAATTCAAAAATTATTTCAAAATAAAAATTATACTTTGAATCCAGTACCGAAGACACGCCGACAGCTCTCGAGCGCGCGTGACGTCACAATGTTAACAATGATGTACCATTATGTAGGAATACTACGAAAAAAACTGCCAACAAAATGTTTTTCCCCAAGATGACGAACCTCGAAATATATGGTTTCAAGCAGCGTGATAATCCCAAAAAAAATTGTTGTTTTTTTGTTGTGAAGATCATTTCGATGTAAGTATTTACTTTCGCCGCTCTGAGGGTCTACCACGAGTTTTCACAATCTACACTCAATAGCGACTGTAGTTAAAAAATGTATGAAAACTTGTACAGCGCCTCTAGCGGATAGTTGGGTACTACAACCTCACGTAGCTAACTATCCTACGTCACAGCGTACTACAGGGACTGTAGTTTGCGCTCATTACATTGCTTAGAATTTGGTACCATGAGTAACAATTTTGACAGATGTCATAGTAACCTACTGTAGTAACGTCAACTGATCTAAATGTGACAACTCATGGTAGACGTACAGGTCACCGCTCTTTAGTAACTATTACAGATCCGCCTGTACTGTTAACATTGTGACGTCACATCCGTGGTGATCCGGTCACGTGACTTATTTTTAAATTTCATCAATTTTTAATTGTTTATAACTAATTGAAAATTTATTTATTTAAGTTTTTTTTATATTAAATATCAATATTATTGATAATAAAGTATTAAAACACATAATTATTTTTTTTAAATACTCAATTATGTCGTGTAGGTAATAGGTACCTATACTATGTTGTGTATATAAATATTATGTTTCTAAGTATTTAAGTTTTATGATAGGTAGATAGTTAAAAGTTTAAATTATAGCTGTATTCTAATATATTATTCTATTAAATTATATTTTATTCTATTTTATTAATCATCGTGAGGAAACCGGCATACCCTAGAACCAAAAATTCGAAGGTATGTGTCATAGGTTAGTATTCTTATAAGAGGCGATGGGCTTGCAACCCGTCACGTACGGAATACTAACTACTGTGCGAAATGTGGGCATGTACCAAATGTCATGTTTGGACTTGCCTCTGACTACCCCCTTTAGATATCCTCAAAGATCTAAGTAACTAAAGATCTGAGGAGATATCTACCGAGCCCGGGGATAACAGTCGTGATCATATATATATATATATTTTTTATCAGTCACTCAATCGCTAGCAACTCAAACCTAGTTAGTTAATAACCGTAATTAGATTGGCCAAGCGCGTATCGGACCATGTGCATGAATACTCAGTAATGTTGTTGAAAAGTCAGTAAAAATCTCGGCAGTTTAAAAGTCTTGAATAATTTTCATCATTCAAGTTCCAATTTAATCAGTGGTCTAAATTGTACTGCCGAATAATTCATGCGTAGTTTGGATCTAACTGATTTTGATTAGCCTGCCCTGAATAAACCCGCGTGTGAAAATTATTTCGGCTTCACTGTTTGTTTAGGCGTGTAACTGGTCCTGAAGGGCAACAAAGTGAAATTGAATTGAAAAACTTCTATCTCATTTAATTCGTTTTCGTAGCAAACGTATTCGACAGTAAGAAATACATATTATTGAATTTTATTCAAAGAGATTGAACACATTAGAATTAATTATTAAGGGCTTAGTGTAGGTAAATAATTAATCAATTTATGTAACACTACACTCATAGATCCTATACAAGAATCGTAAGTTTAGATGATGGAAATTAATTAAACTTTAACTTGAAATAGAACTCAATGTGTTGGTAATTGTATCATTTTTTCTTCTAACTATGCAAAAACTTGTAATTTAAAATATGTGCAGTGCAACACTGAAAATATTTTTGATAAAGTAAAAGGCAAAGATGTAGCAAAGATTTTTTACTTAAATTAATTATCAAAACGTTAATTGAACACTATTTTCTACTTGTTACAAAGAGATAGAAAACCGGCTTCTAAAAGAAAGTAGTATCCAAGTCTGTGGATACACCGCGTCTTTCCTAGTGACAGACACAATCTGTTTTCAAATAAGTAATTACTTCTGAAAGCCGAGACGAAGGAAATTAATTTCTTTGTTACTGTAATAGCATCGATGCTGTATTTTTGTATTTAATATTTAACTTTTGAAATGTGGCAATGTTGTAATTCATCTTTTTATTCATCTTCTCTGAATGATGTTATTAGCAAGGTTTTGTGAATTATTTATAAATCGGCTACAATAAGATTACTGTACTACATACAATTTGTGAGTTATATAGTTTATATTAGTACAATACAACCAACTTTCTAAAACATCACAGTGTTATTAGGAAAATTATATAACTATTTTTAAGTACCTACTTTGATTGGTATGGTCTCAGATTCTCTTTTAAATATTTCAGACATCCTCTCAGTTTATATTCGTACTTGATACAAAATTTAACGTAGCAGTATATAGAAAATAACTTATATAAGCATAGAAAGTGGTGTTTTCTGAATCTGAGCCAGTCTTTAGACACATAGTATTGAAAAACAATAAATAAATAAATAATGCTGGACACTACCACACAGCATCATATAGCCCCAAACTAAGCAGAGCTTGTATTATGGGAACCACATGACTGATAAACTACATATACATTTTTTTTTGTAAATACATACATTATTATACCTAGAAAACACGCAGACCTGAGACATATTATAGCTGCAAATAATGCAAACATTTTTTTAAGTTCTTAATGTATAAACTAAAACCAATGGTTTATAATTTATGAAGGACTTAAAATTATCGTGATTATTTATTTTATTTTATTTTGTTATATTCGGAGGACAAATAGTTTTATAAACTTTACAAATAAAAAATATTAAACATTTATATCATACCATAGCAAAACATAGAGACCATAGATAGCAAAACAAGAATGCGAACTAAGTAAGTACTTAGATAACTTCGCATTTTTGAATTCGAGTCAAAAACGAGCAACAAGAAAAGTATGATATCCTGATTATATTTTTCACAGTGGCCAACAAAGGCACTTACTTCGAGTCACCTTAAACCACTCTAAGCGGTAGTGGCCTGTCTAAAATCATAATGCGGTTATTATTTCACCCGGGCTCGTAGCAAGGCTCTGCTGTCGACATGGCGGCCATTTTCGCAAAATTATCGCTACTCGCCTGCTCTACGACAGCATCGAGGAGGTACCCGCGAACTTGCAGAACGCATTAGCGAAAAATATTATCCCAAGAATACCCTTTTACTCTATATTCCTACTCCTGTATTCTATATTCTATATACGCTGTGCTTTGTTTCCGGTTAACTTATCTTGTGCTTTAGGAATCTCACATGAGTAGGTAGATAATTTACGGCTGACACTTCTACTCTCTTTTCGTTGTTTAATTGTCTTTTGTACCTGCCTCAGTTCTTGTTTCTTATACGAGTAAACACATGCAAACCTGTTTTTGTTTAGAATTAAAATTGTTTACTTTTAAACGTATTCTCTTTTATTTTCTATTCATTTTTGACAAAGAGTCATGGCAAGATAACAATAGGTGTGCTCTTTTGTATTTTTAATGATTTTCATTTCAATTAAGAGAAAGAGAACAGTTTTGCGTGTTGAATCTACCTAAGTACTTTAAATTAACTCTGTCACGTTTCTGTTCCTACTTGAAGGCCAATCTTTCAGTAGTCAAGGAATTGTAACTATTAACGAAGAAACAAAGGGACATGGTTTGCTATTTTTCGTGAAATATCTACACGTAGATATTATCTATAATTAGCAGATTTGATTGTTATGGTTCATGTGTTATCGTAATAAAAAAAAGCCAAACACTGTGTATCAAGAAAATGGAGGAATTAGAAAAACGCTTAGGTATCACGTTTACTCAATAATGACAAGGGATCATAATAATTAAACCACGTCAAATCGATGACGTCAATTTTATGACGACCGACGTCGTGTCAGAAGAGTGACGCTATAGAGAAGTTTAGCGGATTTAGTTTGAACTTATATTCGTTCGTTATTTGACTACTTATAATAAAAATGTACCTTCTGGTAGTTGTTGTGGTGCCGTTTATATTATTGGAGGACTCTTCTAAAAAGTGATAATTGCAATTAGGTATCATTTATTGATATTGTCATTATATATTTTGTAAACAATTCTAAGAAAAAACATTGATTTACGAGAAAAATGAGTAAAATAATATTTTCATAAAATCACGGAAGCGTCGCCGGCCCCGTTTCCTTTCAATGCTGAAAAATTTTACCTACTTGATCTAAAGAATGTTTGCAAAAGAAAGCAACTAAATTTAAGAGAACCTTACAAGATTTATTGCTATATGACGACAAAGGCAGCGGAACCGCTCCGGGATGGGCGGGCCGTGGTGAAATATCTCCAGCACTTGGCAAATCTTCGGGTTCAAATAATATTTGTCATAATACGTTTTACCTGGATAGATGGCTATTTATATACAAAAAAAAAACAAATATGTTGGCTCCATTTTATTGTAATAACAATGCCAACGAGCAATTCTTGTATAATATATATAATCTGAATCTCGGAAACGGCTTCAACAATTTTCATGAAATTTAGTATGCAGGGGGTTTCGGGGGCGATAAATCGATCTAGCTAGGTTTTATTTTTCTAAAAACAAGATTTACCAAAAAACAGGTACTAGGTAATAATTCGCTGAACATAATGTACCAAATGCGGCAAAATAATGAAATCATAATTATGGGACCTTTCATTATTTGGGTTTTGTTCACAAGAAACAAGAGAGCTTTTTCGAAAAAATTAATAAGTAACCTAAGTAATTTAGGAATTGTGCTACAAAAATTACTTACTCAATGTTTTTTTCAAAGTTTAAACAAGTTAATTGCCATTCTAATTGAATAGACATGAGCGCAATTAGAAAACTAAATTGCGTAAGAAAATACGAAATCAATATTACCTTCACTTGAAGATCAAATAAAATTTAGGGTGGAAAGCAAAGTAATCCTCGCAACAAATTGAATACACGATTGTATCGACTGCTGTTTGCTTACATCTCCACGTATTTCCCTAAACCGTGTCGATTTCAATGAAATGCTTCATGATTGAAATAAAATTCAAATTTTCGAGATTCGGTCCCTTCTAGAGACCCAATCAAATAAGGATCATTCTTAGTACCACACGTTGTCTTATTTAAATAAATGAACATGACTACTTCGACACATAAGCTGTGCTCGCAGAAAAGCAAGTGGATTTTCTCAACATTGCTGTAACTGTAAAAATAAAATAAATATGATCACGACTGTAATCCCCGGGCTCGGTAGATATCTCCTCAGATCTTTAGTTACGTAGATCTTTGAGGATATCTAAAGGGGGTAGTCAGAGGAAAGTCCAAACATGACATTTGGTACATGCCCACATTTTGCACAGAAGTAAGTTTCCCGTACGTGACAGGTTGCAAGCCCATCGCCGCTTATAAGAATACTAACCTATGACACACACCTTCGAATTTTTGGTTCTAGGGTATGCCGGTTTCCTCACGATGTTTTCCTTCACCGCTTAAGAGCACTGGCATTTTCATTTTATTGTATTTGTATTATTATACTAGATCTCTTTGAAATAAATATATTATATAGCTAACATAAATTATAATCTACTACATCCAGTTTCATTAATTATTAACGATACGATTGGAAGAATTTGGAGAAAATAATAATATATACCTACCTATTGGTATTGTCAACACCACATTTATAGAAAGCATAGTATCTACAAGTTACCTTGTTTTTCCTCTACTACTAACTTTCACAAGCTGAGCTGAGGCTACCGACTAAGAAACTTTTACACCCGTATCTATGAAATGAAGACATACATTTTATAGCAATTTAACTTGGAGTTTCCGCTTTCTGCCCTCAAATCAAACGCATTCGTCAGGCGTTGAATTGAAAATCGCTCATTAGTTTGTGCAATCGGGTGTTCGGCGCTCGCTTTAGAGGATACCTACTTAAGATGTCGAGCTGCCTTTATAATGTATACACTGAGAAACAATGGTGACTGGATAATTCTCAAGATTCCTTAACAAGCATTTGGATGAAAGCCAAAATAACGAGCTTTATTTTAGGCTTGATTCACATTTAAAAATACGTCCAACTGTGTCGCTTTTGCATACACACATCTTATTCATACCAATTAAGATTTCTTTGTTTTCTGTTAATATTTTTTATTGAGGTAGGAATATGATTTAAATTTGAACCTGTTGTTAATGATTGCTCTTGTTGGAGACCCTTAATCCGATATAAGTGGCGTTATTGTACTAGGATAGATAGATATCTGAAAACCGCAGATACCTATAAAAGATACCTGATCCAATATAAGTGGAATTATCGTACTAGAATAGGTAGATATCTGAAAACCGTACCTATACGTGTAGATGTATCAATAGTCGTCGAAATTCTGTTAATTGGTTCGAAGTGGTAACCCAATAATTTTGTCGCATTATTTACCAACAATTTAAATTGAATGAAATATTTACGTGCCAAATGATTTGCAGCGCAGTAGACACACATGTTTTGTAAATATTTGTTCATTCTACGTACAACAAAACCAAGTTGGTTGCAATCATGCTGCACGCAAATAATTCTCAATGCGTTACGTGGATCACTTCTCACTACTTTTTAACCTACATGAAAAAAAGGGCGGCTATATTTTTTATCAATTTGGCTGCATTTTTTTATGTTGTTGTTTCGTATTTATTATTGCTCTTTTGACTGTTGTAAAGAGAAATGACCTGCGGTGGTCTATTTCCATGGGATTTTCACTTTTCCTGCAAATTTTCACGTCATAGTTTCGGAATCTACATTTTCGTGAACGATTTCACTTTTATATTTTACTAGCTTCGGCGCGTTGTTCCGCTTGCATGGTATCCGGATAAAAAAGCAGCCTATGTGTTATTCCAGGTCATAAACTACACATATTCCAATTTTCATAGATATCCGTTCAGCTGATTTAGCTTGATTGAGTAACAAACATCCATACATCCATATTTTCGCATAAATACAGTTCACCCAGGTGGTCTCAGGAGGTGGACGGTGGGCAATAACTGAAAAAAAGTGCAGAAGGCAGTGTAGTGTCATCTCAAATGTGTCACTTAGACGTTTGAGCTATAAACTTCTTCGATAAATTCGCAATTTTATAGTTTGCTTACAATAATTACGATTAACACTTTTTGCCACTAACTATGAATTGAATTGATTACAATTGAGGTTGCATGTGTTGCATTCAGGGTATATTTGAAGTTTGTTTTCAACTTTTTGCAAAGAATACACTTCATATGTTTCCAGGTTCATAGCACAAAACTGTATATTAACAAACATCATTATTATGTTGGATTTAGATACTATATACACTTACGAGTATATTATTTAGGTATAAGCAGCATGCAATAAAATTGAACTTGTATGTTTATAGTCGTAAAGCGAGAAGCGTTAGTATCATATTATGTCTCGCTCGGCTTATGTCGAAAACGTTTCCTTATCCCGGAGTTGTTGAAGCTTACAACTCAATTTCCTTTAGCAAATCCTGGATCAGGGGAGGTGTACGCTCCTCAGCTATTTCATGAATATATCAATTCTCAAATCAAATTATTGTGAGGTATATAATCAATACATTGTCGGTGGAAACGGATTTTCTAAATACTTGTTGTATTGCAGGCTAACTAAGTTCCAGATACCGAGGAAACTGCACAGTGAGCTTTCTAGACTTCAATAAAAAATACAGGAGAGTATTGCACTAATTGAATACACTATACATATTACTTACTACCACACCGCCAGTGCTCTCCACTACTAAACCTTAAATTTAAAGCAATCAACAACCAATATAAGTAGGCAATGTTATTCTTCCCAAACGCTTATGTAAATACCTGCCTAGTAAGTCTGCAAAGTTAGTATTAATTTGTGTTTCCCTTTAATTAAATTTTCATACGAGACGTTATTTCGACACGGGATGATTATGTCACTCGTCGTTACCGAAATGGCGGTGGTCGTCATTAAGTCGGAGTGCCCTCGTTTAGGTCTCTGGCGCGTAGCGTTTGCGCGTAAACACAGCGGAAGGAAGGCGGGCTAAAAGCCGGGCCGGCGCAGCTCGGAAATTAGCCACGCTTGCTGGATGTAACACGTGAGGCTAAAAGATTACTTTCTGCGAACTTAGTAGGTCCATACCTATTTACATACGTTCATGCCTTTTGTTTCTTGTTTTCACGATGATGGTGACCCTAAATAGTGTGTATCTTATACCTTTAAACGAGCAATTCTTGTATATTATATTATGTATACATATAATCTGAATCTCTGAAACGGCTCCAACGATTTTCATGAAATTTAGTATGCAGGGTTTCGGGGGTTGGTAAATCGATCTAGCTAGGTTTAATTTTTAGAAAACGTCATTTACCAAAATAAAACCGAGCAAAGCTCGGTTATCCAGGTATTCTAATATTATATTAGATACACACTATTACGCCAGATATTACCTTCCATTATTCTAGGTAGATTTTGCTCAAGTATAAGTATTTTTTTAAAACTTCAAATTGTCTTTTTTGTGAAATTAGTCAGGCTCCTTGGATTTAACTCGTGAAGCTAAGTGATTACATTCTGCAAAACTGAGTATGTATTTGTGTAGGGCTGAAGGTTCCCAACCTTTTGCACCTTTTTGTTTTTGGTTCTCACGATGATGTTGGCCATCTTGTTAATGAGCAGCTCCTGTACCCACTAATTAATGTGCCCTCAATCCTCGAAATTTGGAAAAGTTCAAGTTTTACTGTCTTTTCTATATTAAAAACGTTCTATGACAATTTAGTAACTATGTTTTTTGTTTTACTTTTTGTATCCCATAGTGTTGCCTGGTTTTAAACTTTCATCTCAATGGAATAAAAATAAGTGTAATCTACATTTTGTGTTTTTGTTTTTGTTTCAAAGTAGTTCTACGCCTGATGTGCCGGTACAGCAAGATTAAAATGATACAAGACAAAAGTTACTAACATCTTAGGAGTTCAGAAACATAGCACTTTCATGACATCCGCTTAACTCTAGTTAGATAGGTACTTTGTATACATTGTGTAGGTCATAACTCACTATTTATCCCAAGAGAACGACTGTCTGAATGTTATACAAGACGCGAGGGTACAATGTAACCGAGTCAGCCCAAGATTTACCGCGGTCAAAGTTTGACGTCATTCCCAGCGGGACGCCAAACCAACTGTCGTCTTGCGAAAGTGTTTGAAAACCATACTCAAACACACTTAAAGTTGACTGACATACCTACGAATATAATTTTAAATCATGGCAATTTTTGGATAGCATTTCAACGTTAGATACGAGAGACCGGCCATTCTGACGCTAACCACGCATAACCTCACCATCACTGCCTTTGATACACAGTAGTAGAAAATGGCTTACAATTCTCGCAAAACTACATCTACGCTAGCCATAGTATAGTACTACATATATAGCACGGAAAATATTAAAAACCGCAAATAATTTTAATTTCACGCCCGAGCGACACGAACCACTTTTAATATAGGAATCCATAACAAATTTTCTACTCACTAGAGGAAACATACTCAAAATGAACCAACTATCGTATCATATTTTTATACCTACATTGCAAAAAGTTGTGGTAATTTAAGAACGTTGTATGGTATGGAATTTTTCATTTTTATAGTTATTTGTGAAAAACAGTCTTCTTGAAGTTAAAATTGTATCTCAAAAAATCGCGTCTGTCAAGGATAATCAAGAATAGCCATACTTACAAAAAGTTACAAATTTTATATAAAATAGGTAGGTTGTAATTACAAACAACTACCTGAGTACGACGATTAATGCGTACCTATCTGAATACGACACTATGGTGGGTGCGGGAAAGTGACGCGTTTGTGACAATATTTTACGAGGAGACCATGTCTCGTCCGTTTTGATGTCGACGGGTCGTAGTTTCCCCGTAAGAAATCATTCTATAGTCGTCACGTTCTGGTCCGTCCGTTTTTCTTCTATGGTTCTCCCACTAGTACCTATACCTACCTAATTTTTTTTTGTTTTTACACCATTGTGTCCCAAGATTGTATTTTCTGAGCCTACAGATACATTTATGGTTAGGTATATATACTACTCTAAGTTATGACAATGCTTGTATAAAGCCTGTCTGTCGTTATACTCGCATATACAATTTACTACGCTGGAGCATTGTGTTGTGCCCCGTGCGCACTTCCGACGCTGTAGCGGATACAATAAGAATTGATATGTGCGAGTGTATGAAGACAGCAATATGCGCTATTTCAACCTTCCCATTCGCAGTAAATACAGTAACAGTGCTTTCAGATATCTAAAAGATTACGTAAGTACTCGTCTACTGGCAGCTTTGATTCCTCTTTTGGTGAGCCATAGTTTTTTATTTCATTAGTAGCCACTGGAAGCCGTGTTAAGATTGTCGATTCTTTACATTGATGACTACTTGGCCCGTCTTGTATAATGCTATCAAGACTATTATTTTTGCTTTATATATGTACCTAGTAGGTTTGTGATACAAGCAAATTTTCAAGCTAAAATAAGTGTTCTGCAAGTGGTGAGGAATCGTGCTAGAAAAAAGTTAATTCATGTTAGAAACCCAGAAATTGCTTCACATTTGGTCGTGTATAATTTTTCAGCAAAATAGATTTGTGCCAGTCAGTAACTTCCCATATTCAAAGCACACCTTTAAAAATTGCTGTTTGACTAGCGAACGCTTTTCTATGAGAAAAATGAATCTGCGTGACGTTCACTCGTTATGATGATAATAATGACGAAACGTCACGTCAAGTTGGCTTGTCACGTTTTATTTCAGCTTAACTCAATGAAGCAAACGAGGCTGGCTTTTGTGAAAAAAGTAGGCTTATAAGCGCCTAAGGGGCGTACCAGAAAAGCCCAGCAATAAAACTGTTGAAACGAGCAATCACAAGCCAGTGTAAAGACACGAATAACAACGGCATACACACCATTTTTTCGTATTCCATAAGCGTAGGAAAGTAAAGAAGTAATGAAACCCACCTGACGTTTAACGACAAAGTTCGCCAATTACCTACATATAACTTCCCCGGCGAATGTACTCAGAACTGTGATAGCATCTCTGAAAGCGTTTATGCACGCATTTATACAAACTGCAATAATATTCACAAACTTACTGCCATAACATAACATACAAAAAAATAACGATATGCTCTACATACGGTAAAAAGATATAAAGACAAAAAAAATTGAAAAAATCATTTTGTATCAGTATGTAAATAAAAAAAAATACGTCAATCTTGTCGCAGAGCATTTCACTAGTATTTTAGTATATAACTTAAGAATAAGATTTGTTTTACAATACAAGGCATCGGATATTGATAATAATAATACTTTTTGAAGCGCTTTATGATATGAATGTTATAACCGTATAACCTTTGATGATGATGCTTCCATGTTTTCGTAATATTACTTCTACTAGCTAAATATTTGTATGTGCTCGGCACACACTTTGCTTGCGAATTTTGCGTAAAAAACTCTGGCGTAGCGGCCGCTTATCATTGAAATGTTAAGCCAAATGGCCAAATGGAATAAATATCAATCAGTTATCTAGTTCAGGGGTGGTAAACGTTGCTTTGTACCAGATGATAGCTATTTTTTGTGATAAAAATTTTGTAATTTATAATAAATTTACCTCTTTTGTGTGCTAAATGTCTGTTACTCCCGCATAAGCCTTTTTAGCCACGAACAGAAATGTTTGAGTGCTACGAATTGTCCAGATGTCACCTCAATCATCTTTATTAGATGTAAACAGGCCAATGATTATGATGTTGATGATAATAAAATTATCTCAACGTACGCCTTTTTCTATTGGTTTAGAATATGACATGCAAATCTACATTGCTAAGAAACTGACTAGATATTATTCAAAGTAGGTACTGGCAATGATCACATTCCACTGTAACCACGTTCTCACTAGGACCGGTGAATGGCACCCTCCAACTATTCACGGTTGAGTAATGCGACCACTCCACCATCCACTCCGGTGGAATGATTGTTCTAACATTTATTAGCAAAGTTTATCAGACGTAGCACATCTAAAATCTACATTTAAATTGAGAATAGAGTTTGAATTCTGTGTTTTTGTTCATTTTAGCTAAATGCTTTTCGATTATTATCATCTGATATCTGGGCTGCAAGATTATCAATATTTATCTAGTTTTTTTTTAATTTTTTGTTTCCATAGCGTTCTAATCCACTTTGCTGAGTTAAGATGAGGTTAAATGATTTATTTTGTTGTCATTTGTTATTCAAGTCTACCGTGTTGTATTACATATTAAATATTTATAGTACTCGTAAATGCTGTTAATGAAAATTGAATAAAAAGTTTTAAATATTTTTTAAGATATGTTTTCTGAATGATGTTGGCCGTTGCCTTATCAAACAATAATAGATGGCACTGTGAAATGTCCACCACCATTTTTTTTATGTTACAAAATAGCAATATTTCAAAAACTCTCAGGCAAAGTTTAATGTGGAAATGCGTATCCTCATTCTCTCATTATAAATTACCTCAGCTTTCGCCCCAAACAGAAAGTAAGCTCATAACCCCGTCTGAATTGGGGTCGGTTGATTATTTTATAGGAAAACGCGTATTTTCATAATTGAAAGTGTAAATTAGTTCTATAAAATAAAAAAAGATTTCAATTGCTTTGGTTCGAAGCTCAAAAAGAAATATTGAGAATTCAAGCGGATAAAATCTCAAATTCTTTTTAGGGGTCCAAAGTTCAACAAGAAACCCGTAAAGTTTCGCTATGTATATTGTCCGTCTGTCTGTCTGTCCTACCCTAATCAATTAATTTGCCATTACTAGCAAACTTTAGTAGATGATAGAGATGACTCACATTATTACTGGAAGCAGAAGAAGACCTCTCCCGCTGGCTAGGCACAGTACACTTTTCATCAAAGATAATTTCACACTGAGCTACAACCTACCCAACTCTGGAAACTCGGTTTTACGCCAAAAGTCAAACTATAAAGCGGCTTTATATAGCCTCCGAGATTTTTTTCACGCGGCTGACTGCTGAACAGGATTTGTTAAACTTAGACCATCAAAGCCTGGCCTATCTTGCGAATAAAATCAAAAAATAAAAAGGCCTGGTAAGCCGAATTTGTGTGAAAGCCAACCCTTACTCGGAAGGGTGAAATTAACCACGGAACACTCCAACCCTTTAATTTCGCATTGTGTGCCGCCAACAACCAATACGGATCCCTTGTGAAACGGCGACATTACAATATGGGCGGGTTATTTTATTTGCTTAGCCTATTTTATTCATTTAATTAAGAGAAAGGTTGAATTATTACTGCATTACAATGGGATTCAATGTTTTTAGATATAAACAAAAGGTAGCGTTTATGCCTACCTAATCGTTTCGCTTTGCAATAAAATAGCAAGTTAGTACTTACGTTTGGTCAATTTATTCATTCACCCCAGTACAGAAAAAAGCTTTAATTACGAAAAGGAGCCCTGTAATTCACCAATGTTTTTTTTTTTTTATTTTTAAGCACTGTCGCACTATTGACTTAAGTGTAGAACACATACGAGTACAACAAACAATGAATATCAAACAAAATAATAAAAGATTTTCCTAGAGGTTGAACTAAATTGTTCCCGTAAGCTACTCGTATAATTACGTTTATTACCAATCCCATACGGTATTTTAACAACAGCTATAAACATTTTTAAATGAATAACAAAGAAGCATTTAAAAGCAAGATAAATAATAAATTCTCGCGTGTTTTTGTTGTCAATAAAAATAAATAGGTACGTGGTCCAATGCGGTTGCTGTTAGGCGTTAAATTGAACGGCGCCGCGGCAGTAAAAGCTAATTGAGTGTATGTCCATTAGGGGAGACGGAATCATTGTGAGATATCAGACGATTCGCAAAGGGTACACATTTCTCTTTTTTTGTACCACAAACTTGGTTGCGTGCTACGCCGTAGGCAGCTACGCAGTTTTTTGTGCTACGATGCTACGCCGCCGACTATTGTCACTTCTGGCATATTTCTACATATTAGAAAAAATTCTAAAGTATGCAGAACCAGAACCTTTCAGAAAATTATTATTATCCATTTGACAGTCACAATAGGTACAGCCGTAGGATCTAGAATTTTTTAAACATTTTGACAAAATTATAGTATAAGTATACGAGTGTACTTGATAAAACAACTTTGACAGTCACAATAGGTACAGCCGTAGGATCTAGAATTTTTTAAACATTTTGACAAAATTATAGCATAAGTATACGAGTGTACTTGATAAAACAACTTTAACGAGAAAACCTAAAATAAATACAAGAACATTTGGTTCCTGATCCCACGTTGTAAAGTTGAAAACTTTTGCTTTTGAATTTTAGTTTTAGTTTTATGAAGCCATTTCAGTAATGAAGCTGGTAACTGGCTATAAAGGGGTTTCCAGTAAACAGTTTCGAGCGGAAACTCGCGAGGTCTTCTAGCTTGCTTCTATTTGTAACTATTACTTATGAAACCCTCCATTGCTTTATTGCTTGCGAAAACTCAACAGTGCGATGCAAGTGGTTAGTTCGGCGTCGTGTCGTATGAGCGAGGGAGGCTCCATGGACTGTCAAAAACCATTGTTCAGTATTAACGAAAACTCAATTTCGATAGGGTACAGAACCACTTTGAAATTAAAACCTTCTACAGGCGTTCAATTGTGTAAATAGACACTGTAAAGAACGGAGAAAATATGTATATGAGAACGTTCAGTAGAACTTATATGTCTTACTATTTTTAATCCATGTATTAAAATAGTTCGGTAGCTGGTTAGTAGGTAGGTTGAAACCTATTAATTTTACCTTGTTTTTTTGTGCTCTAAGCTCGTTTTAGCACCATCCCCAGAATAAATCGTGAATATTGAAGAGGAAACTAACCTTTTACTTGCACTTCATATTACATAATTCTATGAATAATTATTAAAAAAAAATATGTAATATGATCACGACTGTAATCCCAAGGCTCGGTAGATATCTTCTCAGATTTTTAGTTACTTAGATCTTTAAGGATATCTAAAGAGGGTAGTCAGAGGCAAGTCCAAATATGACATTTGGTACGTGCCCACATTTTGCACAGTAGTTAGTATTCCGTACGTGACAGGTTGCAAGCCCATCGCCGCTTATTAGAATACTAACCTATGACACATACCTTCGAATTTTTGGTTCTAGGGTATGCCGATTTCCTCACGATGTTTTCCTTCACCGTTTAAGAGCACTGGCATTGCGCACATAAATTTTTCGAATGGAAAAAGTCATTGGTGCACGACCAGGTTTGAACCCACGAACTTCGGATCGTGAGGCAGGGGTGCTACCACTACACCACCAGCGCTCTTATGAATAATTATAACAGAACTTAATCCAATCTACCCTTAGTCAATAGTCAAATATATTTATTTTATTGAAATCACAGGGATCATTTTGAAACGTCTTACTACTAGGTGAGTCTAGGTGCCAATTCCAGTCCTATCCCCAGTCCGAGAAGAACGGACAAGAAACTCGGTGGGCCCTAGCGCTTTTTTGTACATACTACAGGTCAAATAACAGGTGATTGAAACGCTTCCTGATCAGAAAGTCTAGTTTCCGAAATGCCTAGGAAGTTAATGCCTAAAATTAGAGGTCATTGAATCTCACATACGACATCGTATTCAACGTACTCATGATTCATGAATAGAGCCTTCTCAGAGTTTAACCACAAACAGCGAGTTCATCGCACAGTTTACTTAACGTTTATTAGTATAAGCATCAACTATTCACAACGTAGCCACATCAGCTTAACTCTTGCAAAAACCTAGAATACGTGGGTTTAATTTCAGAGAATGGATTCACAATTACTCAGCTTTTTATTCCTAACCTTTGTTGTCCCACTGCTGGGTTTAAGAAAAATATCGTATTTCTGTAATTTTCCACTATTTTTATCAATAGTCACTGTTCTTTGACCAGTCCCACCATTATTGTCTGAATGAAAATAACAAATCACTTGCAAAGGAATGAACGTTTTTTTCTGAATCTAACACAGTCGTAAAATAAACCCTCCAATTAGAAGCCAAAGAAATCAGGCCGAAGGTTTAACTCGGGATTAGGGACCGATAAACGAACCGCGCACAGCTTGGAGCCATATTTATAAACAAGTTGACCCCAAAGACGCCTCTGCCAGCGTCTTCTGACTTTTACACATTGTAATAAAAATATTATACATGTAACAACTTAGTAGCATTCGGGGCATATTACTTGCGTAATTTTTTTTTATTATATACTAACTGATACCTAAAATGGGAAACTCACATACTGACGGTTGTAAAGAAAACTAATTCCATAATTTACATCATTAGAAAAGCCTTCTCATATATAGATAAAGATCTCTTTTTAAAGTTGTATAAAACATACATAAGACCATTAATGGAATATGCATTCCAGATCTGGAATCCCTACTTCAGGAAAGATATTTATCTTCTTGAAAGAGTGCAAAGAAGAGCCACTAAAATGGTACCAGCACTCAAGAATCTTTCATATGAGGACCGACTTCAGGAATTGGGTCTCACAACGTTGGAACAACGTAGACAACGTGGCGACCTGATAGAGACTTATAAAATATTAAATGACCACTATACTGCCTCGGATTTGAAACAAATTTATAACATTAACGACAACGGACTGAGAGGCCACTCGCTAAAACTGGTAAATCTACCTGGTACAAGCAATCCCAGAAAGCACTTCTTGCCTAACCGTGTGGCAAATTGCTGGAACAAACTACCAGAATCAGTGATAAGTGCTCCTTCAGTGAACTCTTTCAAAAACAGACTCGATAAACATTATAAAACAGTGCACTGATAAGATATACACGCATCAGCTTAATAGCTGCCAGTGTATTAACAAATAATAATAATAATAATAATACCCCCTTGTTATGCTGCTGATAGTTCCTTAACATTTCCGATGGAGGTAAATGTATGAAAGGATACTATTCGAAAAAAGTTTTCGTAAACTATCAAAAACTCATACTAGGGGTATATTATATTATAGGTATATTATTTTTATAGGTATATATTACTTATTGTTTGCGAATACGGTGACAAAAGGACCAATAAACAGACCGCTGGCTGAGCGGCTACTCACTGGACTGTTTAACCAGATATTTTGGTTCTTAGCTCGCTATCTCTAAAATGCGAGATCTCTTACTGCAAACTAAGCCAGACTTCAGCAGTTTTTGCTCTGCACACAAAAACATAACAAAACAAACATGATCACGATTGTAATCCCTAGGCTCGGTAGATATATCCTCAGATCTCTAGTGACTTAGATTTTTGAAGATATTCTAAACAGTCAGAGGCAACCTAACATGACATTTGGCACATGCCCATATTTTGCACAGTAGTTAGTATTACGAACGTGACAGGTTGCAAGCCCAACGCCACTTATAAGAATACTAAACTATGACACACACCTTCGAATTTTTGGTTCTAGGATATGCTGGTTTTATCGCGTTTTGCTTCACCGTTTAATTTAAGAGCACTTGCATTGCGCACATACATTCTTCGAATAGAAAAAGTCATTGGTACACGACCAGGTTTGAACCCACGACCTTCGGATCATGAGGCAGGGGTGCTACCACTACACCACCAGCGCTCTCACACAAGATACACGTATAAGCGTCTCTAGTGTCACTGTTGCTACACAAAAGGTCGTGATTTTTGGTGTAGTATAATATACTCGTACAAGTAACACTATAAACGTTGTTTACAGAAATAATAGTAAAATATTATGTAACAACATAATCAATATAACTATTATAAAATCATGACAAATTACAACATTGCGTCGTTCAACCCAGTTTCATATTCCGGAAATTATGTCAGCAATACTCAATTAAAGTAGAGATTACGGGCTTTAGAACGAAATTCATTAAAATCTATTTTGCAAATGTTTTGCAAGGGTTTTATTCAACAGACAGATGTCAAAGGAGAATATTTTCTTACTAGTTGGGTAAGAGCTGCATCTTCAAACGGTCGTTTTGCAAAACTTGCCGCTTTTGCAACCACAAAAGAAATCTGCATCTTTGAAGATATTTATGAAATGTATTTACTCGTAAGTACATATTCAAAACTCAGTATCTCTAGAGATAATAAATAGTATTATCTTTATACCCAATACCGAGATTAATAGGCTTTGTAATAAGTTACAAAACAATATTACATACTAGTTATAACCATGTAGCTACTTATCTAATTAAATATTTGAACATGCCTCTGATTACCAGATCATCCAGATCTAAATTACCTACGAAGAGAATGTAAGAAGATAACTACCAAATACAATTGTATTATTTCATTATCATTTAATGTTCATTCAACACTATTATTATGTATCAGTAAGCAGAATCAATGAAGTTATTCAATCTTGCACAAAAATGAAACCTTCAGCCAATTTGCAATTTTCTTTTAGTATCTCACATTATTTATATTTAAAAAGCAGCTTTTGCCCGTTGTGCCCGCTTGCAAACTACTTTTCATGAAAGTACCTATGTTTTTGGAAATAATTTTCAGTATAATATTGTTTATTTCTAAATACTTGTATATCTCGAGACTGTACAAATCAATATCATTAGAAACATGCTCGTATGTTTTTTTTTGTAGAAATCTCTTTATAGCAGAGAAATATGATATGACAATTTAAATTGTCCATGTGTTTATTTAAATGAAATAAAATGATATTAAATAGTAGGTACATATTTAATATAATATATTTATTTCCTTCTGTTAGAAAATTGTATAAAACTTAACGATTTAATATTATTGCTGCCTTTAGTATTCGATTTCTACATATAAAAAGTTTGTACTTCATATTGTATTTCTTTCTCCGATCATAAAATCAAAACACGCAGCACAAAATGCGCAACTACAAAAATGCTATTGCTTAAAAGCTATAAGAATAAGAAACAAACTAACAAGATAACAATTCTTTGCATGCGGATTTGGTTTTATAATAAGTATACTTACTATCTACTGTTATTGTATCTTTTAGTACTAAGTACTTTTAAATTTCCATGCACGAACTTTCGGTTTTGCTTTGTTTTGGCCAAGTTAACGTCTTTGAAAAGGTTGTCTAATGTTATACAACGGGGAAAGAAAAAACAGTCCATTTTTACGAGTACATGCAAGAGTACCTTCACAAAAGTTTTTCTTAATTTCAATTCAAAATTTTGTAGGCGGCTCTAATACATAGGTATGAGTATAACCATGAAAATGTTGATCGTAGTAGATATGGTAGTACTATGCAAGTGATAGATCTGATTAGAGCATGACAGACAGACACCAAAACGGACATGGTAAAACTAAAAAAGATATAAACTTTGGAATGCTATAATAATTCCCGACATAATTCCAGCTGTATGTATATAATAATTTATATATAATAGCTGAATATGATTTCCAAGTATAAAACTTTTTCTTTCACTTTAGTATGACCGAAACTAAAGCCGAAGATTCAGTAGGACACTACTACTTTATTTAAATGAAGTTTGAGGCTAATTCCCTGCGCGCTCTATTATAATAGTCTGGGGCGTTACGAGCGGGTCTGGAACTGCAGCCATTTCAAAACCGCGAGCGCCCTTACCCCAATCGCGGAATAGATAATATATTACACAGAAGAAACACTAGTTAGCGTAGTGCAAACTCATTCAAACAATGCGTTACAAGTAGAGGTGTAAATATAACGACAAACAGCGCACCCGTATTTTTTTGTTACTATAAAAATTAGTACTCGTTAATATCGTATCGTTACGTTACTCGTTATTTCTGATCCCTCATAGTATGCTGTTATGTTAGAGCAACGAATCGAGTCGTATTGCGCACGCGTATAGTATAGCGTCGTGGCGTCGAAACACTCGTTATTTGTAGAAAACACACATACACATTGCATACAAAACTACGTAAGGTGTATTTTTGACTTCTCCGTATTTTAAACCAGACTTGTGTTTAAGTTCTTATAAATTTAATTTAATTTAATATGTAAAGTGAGAACTACAAGTGAACTGTTGATTTACTATTTTGTTAACTGAAACAGTGTAGACACCCATACTACGAAAAATGTGAGTAACGAGATGCATCCGTGTGTAACGTTTCGTTACTCGGCACTAGATAGCATACCCGTTACTCAGTATCGAACACATACGGTTTGCTACAAATCTCTAGTAACAAGTATTAATTTATTGTTTAATTACCAGCTAGTTTTTCTGATAACCAACTTTTGCTAGTTACTACAAACGACCATTAGCTAAATGGCAACGTTTAAAAAAATAATCTTCCACTAGCACTGATACTTCACTGATAGTTCATGCTGATTATCTACAGTCACGCCAAATTTCATCCAAATCCTTTCAGCGGTTACGTAGTTAAAAAGGTGTAGATATACATCCTCCTCAAATTTTGCAATATTAGTAGGATTTGTGGTAGGTATTTGATTGTTTTCCGGTTAACAAACAATACGTTTGTAATAACAAAGCTACAAACAGAAGCATTAACGTTTTGTTTGAATAGGAAAGCAGTTTACTGCTTTTTGTTTGACCGCAACCCCAGCCAAAAATCACACGCGAAACTACAAGGGCGGGTTTGAACTACGTTAACTACATGCTTGATTTATCAATTGGAAAATTCAAAAATGTAATTAAACAGAAACTGTCTAGAAAAGCTTATATAAAATATCAGAGTACTTAGATGATAAAAAAGCTTGGGATGAATCAGCTCCAACTCTGCTAGGTATTCCTTACAAAATTAACAAGGATCATACAAAAAAACGCCCAGCGAGTTTCTTGTCAGTTCTTCTCGGACTGGGGATAGGACTGGAATTGGCACTTAGACTCACCTAGTATGTAAGACGTTTCAAAGTGATCCCTGTGACTCTATTGAAAATAAATATATATTTAGCGTAAAATAAATGTCTTTGGAGGCGTGGCCTGATGACGTCACAGCCAGGTGGTGCGAGCAAGCTTGGAAGGGATGGACACGGCTCGAGGCTGCAAGCACGCCAGTCGGGGCCCACTTATTTTTGAGCGCCAGAGACGGACGGACGTTACTTGTTGATAATTATCTTGTTCATTTTTATTTGTAAAATTAATTTAATAAGATTTCTTTTAGTTTAACTTTTGTGTTGTTTTTTTTTAATAAATATTGAGTTCAGTTTATAACCTCAGAAGTGGGATTCTTATCCAATTTCGTTGGCCTATCTTGATTTTAAATAATTCAATTTTCAGTAATTTTATCTTTGCATCGCCGACATTTTTAGACCACATTGAAAATGTCGAGCAAACGTAAATCTCGTAAAAACGATACTAGTCCGTCGATTCCTGGCTTAGAGCAGACGCTCCAAACAATTTTGAATCGCCTTAATTCTTTGGAAGAAAGTTCTAGGTACCGCGGTTCGAACGCAGACGACGCGACTGGCTCGTGCGACATCGTGGCGCCCGACCTAGCAGCGCTGCCGCCGTCGGCGCCGGCCGACGAGACGTCTGGCGCGTTGCTAACCGTGCCTAGCGCAGACTCGTGCGCTGCTAGTACCGACTTTTCAGTGCCTCTTACAAGCATGACCCAGTCCAGCGCCGAGGTAGTTATCAACGAGGTAACAGAGAAACTTGTGAGTGCTATCAGTGCAATTCCGGTAAGGTCAAACCATATTTATATTTCAAACTTTGATCCGTCATTGCATGATTTTGATGTATGGTGTAGCGAAGTAGATCACGTGCGTTGTTTGAATCGGTGGGATGATCGCGAATGTTTAGCTCGTATCGGTAATTGTTTGAAAGGTGACGCGAAATCATGGGTAAACGATTGGGTGAGCAACGACCGCAGCTGGTCTAATTTCAAGCGGGACTTTAGGACGTTGTGCCCCCTTCGCATAGATATCGCGAATATTTTATTCGATGTAATGAATACCGATTCAGACAACTACCCTACTTATGCAGAATATGCTAGACGCTCTTTGTTGCGGTTACGTATTGTTAAAGGTATGAGTGACGAGTTAATTGCTGCCGTAGTGATACGTGGTATCAAAGACCCTCAGATTCGAGCAGCCGCTACCAACGCGAAGTTGTTGCCAGATGGTTTAGTAGACTTTCTGTCTATTTACATAAAGCCTACGCAAGTTACACCAGTTCGTTCACGCAGTGGCTTTCGTAGGAATGATTCGCAATATATAAATACGCGTAAACGAGAACCCGCTGATACTAGTACTAGTAAGACAAAATGCTTCTCCTGTGGCCAATATGGTCATAAACAAGCTTCATGTTCCAAGCGTGTAAAAACCGAAGGGTTATCTAGTAGCACCTCATCTTCAGGCACGCCTGGCCAGAACAAAGCTACGCCACCTAGGTCCGAGCCCTGTTCATTTTGTAGGAAGGTAGGCCATAAAGTTGAAGATTGTTTTGCGAAACAACGAGCTGACTCACGTGGTAAGTCAAATGTTAACTTTTGTCGCGAAGCCGTTGATTCGTATAAACAAAACGATATCGCTACCGCTATTATTCAGGGTGTACCTGTAGATGTACTGATAGATAGTGGGTCTACTATTTCCTTGATTTCCGAATCTGTCGTAAAGCATTTACAATGCACACAAACGCCATCGTTTCGTGTATTACGCGGAATAGGTAGTCAGGAAGTAGAAACATCTTATCGCACTATTTTGACAGTCGAGTTTTGCGAGATTACCCTCGAAATAGATTTTCATGTCGTTCCGGACAAATGCATGAACACGCCGGTTATCATTGGTACCGATGTACTAAATAGGGATGGAGTGACTTATACGCGAACACGAGGTGTGCAACGACTCACGAGGGTTGATAGGGTTCTCGAAGTTCAATCGGAATTATGTTCTCATGTTAGCACGCCGTTAGTAGGTAAAGACAAAGATCATTTAATGAACGTCATAAATGAGTTTGCGGAATTTCTTGTTGTAGGTACAGCTACCACTACGGTACAAACAGGTACAATGCACATCCGTCTACACAATGAAACGCCAGTTGTATACCGGCCATATAAAATGTCACATGACGAGAAACTTCGTGTTAGGGAGATTATTAGGGACCTGTTAGATAAAAATATCATACGTGAGTCCGAATCTGAATTTTCCAGCCCAATCTTACTTGTAAAAAAGAAGGATGGTAGTGATAGGCTCTGTGTTGATTTTAGGGCTCTAAATGCGAATACAATAAAAGATCATTACCCGCTTCCTCTAATTGACGATCATATTGATCGCCTAGGTCGAGCCAAGTATTTCACGAGCCTGGACATGGCGACAGGGTTCCATCAGATCAAGCTGGATGATGGGTCTATACATCGTACAGGGTTCGTTACTCCAGAGGGCCATTACGAATATATAAAGATGCCATACGGGCTGGCGAACGCGCCTGTAGTCTACCAGCGTATTATATCTAACACACTGCGCCCTTATATTGACTCTGGTAAAGCTTGCGTATATATTGATGATGTTTTGTTGCCTAGCGATACGATAGCGGAAGGGTTGGAGACACTTCGTGAGGTACTCACCACCTTAACCAAGGCTGGATTCTCTATTAACCTGAAAAAGTGTAAGTTTCTCACCACGGAAGTCGAGTACTTAGGCAGGACCATCAGTAATGGTCAGGTAAGGCCGAGCAAGCATAAGGTTGAGGCCTTAGTCAATGCACGAGTACCTAGCAATGTGAAGGAGGTAAGGCAGTTCCTGGGCCTTGCAGGATACTTCAGGCGTTACATTGCAGGCTATTCATTGAAGACGGCGTGTATGGCTAACTTAACACGCAAAGATGTGCAGTTCAGATGGGGCGATGAGCAAGAAAAGGTTCGTAAAGAAATTATTGGTCGATTAACAAATGAACCTGTGCTAGTTATTTTCGACCCATCTCTCCCCACTGAAGTGCACACCGATGCGTCAGCATTGGGGCTTGGCGCTGTTTTACTACAAACTCACGATGAAGGTCATAAGCTGCCCGTCGCTTATTTTAGCAAGGTAACCCAAGGTGCGGAACCGCGTTACCACTCATATGAGTTGGAAACGTTGGCAGTTGTCAAGGCGTTACAACATTTTAGACATTATCTTATTGGTATGAAGTTTAAAGTTGTAACCGATTGTAACGCTTTGAAACTGACTCAGCGCAAAAAGGATCTACTACCTAGAGTAGCTAGGTGGTGGATATTTTTGCAGGACTACGACTTTGATCTCGAGTATCGAAAGGGAACTGCGTTATCTCATGCTGATTACCTGAGCAGAAATCCAGTAAATATCTGCGAAATTCGAAAACCACTAAACTGGGCTCAGATAGCACAGGCCGCTGACGAGGAGACGCAGAAACTAATGCAAAAAGTAAAGGATGGTAATTTAGATTCATCTCGATACATTGTCCGTAATGATGTCCTTTACTACAAAATGGATGTAGTTGGTGAGCAGTCGAGGTTTCTGTGTTACGTTCCTAAAGGGCATAGGCTTAGCTTACTGCGTGTCTTTCACGATGAACACCAACACATTGGCATAGATAAAACAATTGATCTTGTTTTGAAGCATTTTTGGTTCCCAAAGCTTAGACAGTTTGTGCGTAAGTATGTTCAACATTGTGTCGTGTGTCTCTCTCACAAGAAAATTCCATGTCAGCCTTCGCAGCCAATCGAGTCTTGGAACAAGCCCACTGTACCATTCGATACGGTGCATAGTGATGTATTGGGGCCGCTTCCAGATTCGAATGGATTTAAATATGTTGTTCTTATTGTGGATGCGTTTACTAAGTATTGTCTTCTATACCCGATTAGTAAGCAAGATGCGAAAGAGCTGAAGAATGTTTTTGAGAGTGCGATTTCTTTGTTTGGTTGTCCTAAACTATTAATTGCCGATCGAGGTCGTATGTACGAGAGCTCTTTCTTTGTTAACTGGGTTAAAGGATTAGGTTGTGAGATTCATCTCATCACGCCTGAAATGCATAGAAGTAATGGTCAGGTTGAGCGTTATTGTCGTACTGTGATGAACATGATTCGTGTAGAATCTAATTATAGACAAGAAAGTTGGTCAAATGTATTGTGGAAATTACAGCTCACCCTGAACATGACTTCACAAAAAACTATTAAATGTTCTCCTTTAAATTTGTTAACAGGAATTGAGAGTGTAACGCCGGTGATCCGATCTCTGGTGCGAGATGTAGCCTTGGAAGCGTCCAACCCGAATAGAGAATCGCTACGCGAGCTTGCCCGTCAACGAGCATCTGAACTGCTCGACGAAAATCGTGCTCGTCAAGACGCTCGTGTAAACGAACGGCGCAAGGCACCGCGCACTTTCAACATAGGTGATCTGGTGTTTGTGCGTAAGCATAGTCAGGCTGCCGGCAAACTAGACTCTTGTATGCGTGGTCCATACACCATCACACGAGTACTACCGCACGGGAGGTATGAGCTGAAGTTGGTTACTGGTTCTTATGGCAAGACCACCCAAGCTGCTGCAGAATTCATAACACGCTGGCGCGGGGAATGGACCCCCGATGTGTGCACCACATTTTTTGAGAGTAAGCATATGTTGTTTGTACGTATAATGTGAATTCGTGTAACCTGAGGGCTCTGCACGTGCGTGTCGAGTGTACATCCTGAGGGCTCTGTGTAGTTGGAGACAACACCTGAACGGTGTAGCTTCATGTGTTGGCTGTGTACCCTGAGGGCTCTATACAGGAGGCATGCTATCCCTTTTCCTTTCCTGTTTACGCTATGTACCCGGGCTACACATAGTGATCCAATTCCTTACTAACATATACGGGGCACCCTGAGGGCTCTGCATACGAGGCACCCTGAGGGCTCTGCATACGAGGCACCCTGAGGGCTCTGCATACGAGGCACCCTGAGGGCTCTGCATACGGGCACCCTGAGGGCTCTGCATACGGGATACCCTGAGGGCTCTGTCTAAGTAAAGTTTGAGATTTGAGTTTGAATGTGAACTAATGCGAACAATATGTTTCAGATGACAATGACGAAAATCCAGATGAGAATTTACTAGTCAGTGGTGTTGATGATAATCGCCAAGTCGTGGAGGTAGATGTACATGTTTCTGCATCATCAGCTCACGAGGTAGACGACCTGCAGCCACATCAGCCCCCTGATGAACATACGGGCGAGGGCGCACCGCCGTCAGGAGAGGCCGATTTAGCGTAAAATAAATGTCTTTGGAGGCGTGGCCTGATGACGTCACAGCCAGGTGGTGCGAGCAAGCTTGGAAGGGATGGACACGGCTCGAGGCTGCAAGCACGCCAGTCGGGGCCCACTTATTTTTGAGCGCCAGAGACGGACGGACGTTACTTGTTGATAATTATCTTGTTCATTTTTATTTGTAAAATTAATTTAATAAGATTTCTTTTAGTTTAACTTTTGTGTTGTTTTTTTTTAATAAATATTGAGTTCAGTTTATAACCATATTTTGATTTTTGATTTTGACACGTATACGTACACTATGGTCAAAAATATTGGTTTGTCTTTTTTATTTTCCAAAAGATGAAAAATAAAACTACTTAGCATCGTAATTACGAGTAAATTCATTACATTAGATGCACAATAACATAGCATACATAAGTTAGAATAGTTGAACGACAATTTTTGTTTATTTATTCTGTCCTTATAATTTCACATTATGGTACATGACAATTGTTTCGACAATATGGCTATTTGCAATTTGAATTTTATTTTTTGACTGAGCAATTTTAATCGTCCACCTTTATGATTAATTTAGCTAGAGTGACTCTTTTAAACATACTAATTATTTACTCACTATATCATTTCACTTGACTGTTTGACATCACTATTTCACAAATTATAATGTCAAATCATCCTAATACTTAATTATTTTTAGGGAGGCTCCTATTTGCATAGATAGGAAATTTCACAGTAATTAATTAGTCGTCGTTGCGTTGAGAAATGAGGGTTACGTCTGACCACTTCATTCTCGTGTGACAAGATTAATGGTGCAGTGCCACGCGAACACCGTGCTGCCGTAATCACTATTTAATTTACAGATACATACACAAACAATCCCTGAAACATCAGAAAGAAACGTGATGTCTTAAATAAAACTGGCCTCTGAAACGCTCGTGGCATTGTTCACTACTTATAGGACTGACTGCTATACCAGATCGACGAGATTAAGCAAGGTTTTCTAAGTGGTCATTATAAGAGCTTTATGAGAGGTTACCGCCGCTAACCACATTAGATCACCTTTTGCTCGTAAAAACTTATTTTATTCAATCACATATAAGATAAAAAAAAGTTCAAGAGATAACACAACAGTTTTACATGTATTACCTACTTCGTGCTGAAACATTGAATCCCACTGTATTGCACCTACTTCTTTGTTTATTATTAACTTTTCTTAAAACATCAGAATCAAGAATATTTAATAAAGACCGAATTAAACATTAATAATTATTTAAGTAAATGTAAAATAGTTACCAGTGACACCATTTTTTCGGTTGCTAACACCTATAATAAGAAATATTATAAAGATGTATCTTGCATTGGCGTAACAAAAGAGATTGTATTTGAAGCCCAAGCTATAACCTTTTTTTGCTCCCAGAGCACCCAGGTGTCTGAAGCGTACCATAACTCGCGAGTCGCTTAACCGAAAGAATCCGCTACGTTCTTGGCATAATATACCCAGTAACATCAAGTACCGTTAACGCTGTGAAAAGCCTTTGTTTTGTTAATTACAGAGCTCGAGGCCAGTCCGCACCTGCTTTCACCGCACCAAAATAAACTGGGGACTAAATTTTCTCTGCTTAAAGGAAGCAGGGCATGATTGACCCATGTATTTTCTTGTATTTTTTTATAATTCGAATAATAGAAAAAACATCAATTATGGTCTTCTTACCGAGACCTCATAGTAGATTATTTTAACGAGACTTGCGGCACTTAAATATCAGTCCACATGAACTCGAAGCCATGAAAAAATAAGAAGCATCTGTGAACCAACAACAAGCGCATGCGCATTGCTCGTATTCAAGAAGCTCTCCTCCTTTGCACAACTCCGCGCGATACAACTTCCTCTTTTTGGGGCTAGAATAGAATCCCTGAAATTCATCCCCGTAAATGAGTTTATATGAAATTATATTACGAAAGAAACTGCAGGCTTTTTATAGACTTATTGACTTATTGTAAATGAGGATATATAAATTTCTAAAAATACGTGTCTCGTTGCTCGAAATAATAATATCATGCCTTTTGAATTGACATAAATAATGTCTTGCGGCGCATTTTGCCTAGGGCCGGCGGCGCCCCGTTTCCTTTTCCCCTGCTTTAAATTAAAAGATAGTCCTGACCAATAGTTACTTCCTCCCGCAGAAAATGGAATTCCAAATTAACTTGCATTTGCGGTTTTCGATTGAAAACTTTCGGATAGTGTGTTTTGTGAAGCGGCTAAAACATTTTGTGGAACGTTCACTTGCGAAAATTGAACTGCTTATCTAAACAATGGCAAGACTAAAGGGATTATTCCCAAAATCTCTAAAAAGGTATGTACCTACCGTACTGCTGGGTATCACAAGTATTTTATTATACGAACAACCATATTTTTCTTTAATACCCTCCATCGATTTATTTAAATAGGTACAAGATGGACGATAAATTAATTACTTTTAATATTTTTTTTTATATGTAAATCAGTGAACTAGTATTTTGTAATTAATTAATCATTTCGGCATGTGAACCTGAATCCTCGTTTTTTTTAATCTGCACAAGTTATGTCACACTGGAAGAACTGGTAAAACGATAAGATGTCCCGCGTTGGCTTTAACCTTGGCTTTATCAGACAAGAACACAGATCAAGGCGGAACCATATGATAGTCTGAATGCTTAAATTTGCATCTTTTTAGGCTTCCTTGTATTTATACACTGCTAGAGAGTAGGTACTCTCTGTTAGTGTACAAGTACACTTTAGAATAACCCTAGAGGTGGATCATAAAGAGTCGCGCACAATGATGTTGTATTTATAAGATGAGGCACATGTCTATCCAAGATCATTTAATTACTCTTTTTCGATATGTACAAAGGATATGTAATTTCAATTATCAAAAGTTTCTACTTGATTAGCAGTGGTAGTCGAATTTATAAACTTAAAAAATGAACGTATATAAATTCTGTTCTACGTTAGTTTTTATTTGATAACTAGAACGTGTTTAACTTTTTCCTACCTTGACTAGTTCCTGACTTCGGAAGTCCTCAGCGAGTAATAACACTGTATGCCATTTAGAAGCAGGTAACCCGTCTTTAATATTTAACATCATTGGTTGTATACGTATCGCATTAGTCCTTGACGGGCTATGAGCCGGAGGCGACGCGTGCGCTATCAAGCATTCGGGCTGGTTGGAGAGCTTATGAGGGCTCTAGAGCCTGCCCCTCGCTCCTGCCGACACGTCTCGTCCTTATTCAAACCTTGCACTTTAGTTTGTTAATTAATATTTTTTGGTATTTATTCCAATGAGTTTTTCTATTCGAAAAATTTATGTGCGCAATGCCAATGCTCTTAAACGGTGAATGAAAATCATGAGGAAACCGGCTTATCCTAGAAACAAATTGTGTTTTATTATTATAAGCGGCGATGGGCTTGCAACCTGTCACGTACGGAATATTAACTCATGTGCAAAATGTGGGCATGTGCCAAATGTCTTGTTCGGACGTGCCGCTGACAACCCTCTTTAGATATCCTCAAAGATGTGAGTCACTAGAGGTCTAAGGAGATATCTACCGAGCCTGGGGATTACAGACGTGATCATGTTTAGTTCAATAAAAACTGTAACTTCTTCATTTACACATTTTATTCACAGCGCAATATCAGCGGCAGACAGCAGCCATTGAAATGTTTCAAGGGGTTAAGGACATTCATTCATTTAATTTTATGTTAACCCTAGTCGTCTCCAGTGAAATTGCTAGCACCTCTCTAGGGTAAAGTAATCCGAAGAACCCTTATCGATACAGAAAATGTTCTCTGCCTTTCCTTGTTTAGGTAATTTTGTGATGTTAAAACGGAATCTCCCGACCACGATCTTATCGTTATTACAAAGTGTATTACACAATTGCACATTTCAAGTTAAAGTTCCTCTGGATTAGAGCTATTCAATAATAAAGCAGGCGATTTCAGTCTATATAACCTTCACATCGCCTAAGACTTTGATGGTTTAGAAAAATCTATATGAGTATGGTATACTAAATGTAAAAACATGAAACATAGATAGGTAGGTACTACATGAAAGAATAGGTATAGCCTCATCTCGAAAATCCACCCTGTGTATGGGACTAACTTGAAATCATTTTGTATGCACCGACGGAATAATCAGTTAACGAACAAAAAAATCCAACCGAATTGAAAATACCTACCTTTTGAGTCAATAAAAAGCATGGTATTCCGTCTGTAAACTTTCACGGGCTTCACCAACAAACAAGTTATTTAGGTACATTCTGAAAGTTCTTATAAAAGCTTTACTTTTCCACATTTATTTGAAGTCCACAACAAAATTGAAATTCAAAGAGATAGCTTTGAGTCGTCAACCAGTTATTATAATTCAACTTTATTATTAATCACTGTTTTTTATTAAATAAACGTTTAAAACGCAAAAAAGTCATGACTTTCCAAAAGATCCGTTAACTTATTATCATAGAATTTCAAAATGCTCAAGTATAGAAAAAAAGTTTGTTAAGTTGGCTTTCGAGCGGTTGTAAAAAGCTTTTGAATTGATTGTCCACGAGATTGTAGGGTGTCGGCATTGTTTCAGAGGCTCACGAAGGCTATCCAACTTTTTTCATTAGGACGATCTGTTGTGGCGCGGCGTCGTCGACGACGTCACGATATTACCTACCAAGCGTTATCAAATAAACAATAAACTCGTTATAAACAAAGTACGTTCATCAATTTACCAGCTTAGTATACTTTATCTACAAATTAACCAGCATATTATTTATAGATTAGGAATGTCTGGGTTAGCATATAAATATTAGAACTTATAGCATTTTTTAAAAAACGCATTGAATAATTTAGAAAACGCGAGAGACTGTGTAGGGCCTTAGCCGTTCCGTTTTACCGTTATTTGATTTGGCACCCTTTAAATATACGAAGACCAAAAAATATAGAACAGACTGAAAATAACTTAAATTAACTCGCGATTATCGGGATAAGCTTAGTGCTGTTATGTAGACTTTTTTTATCAAATAATCATTTGCTATTATTATGTGCATCACAAAATCCGCCGTAAGTACGGTTTGTTTTCTCTGTTCAATGTGCACATTTCGACTTGTGAACGTAATATCCAACACAATCTAATTCCATTAGGTAAATTTATTCATAGCCTCTGATTTTGCCATCTGCTGCCCGGTGGAAGTTTTGTCATATTGCGAAGTTTTAACTTCGTTTTGTTTTAGTCTTAATTGTTGATAATTTTTAAGTTTATGTTAAATTGATTAATATAAACACGTATCAAAAAATCGTTTATTTTAGAAAAAAAATATGTGATTTTTAAATATTAGGCTAAAATTAAAAGGGCAAAATAAGTTTGGTTTTGAATCTTAGCCTTAGGATCTAAGAGTTTACATAGTAATCTAAGAAAATGTATGGCATATACATTAGTGTGTATATATATGTGTAGTAAAAGTAGCATAGATGTTATACTGGTCATAAAATACGAGTGAGTATTCCAATTTTTATCCACCCATCCATTTATCTTAACTTTCGCATCTATAATATTAGTAAGATAGTAAGTAGGAAGTAAGATTGGATATTATTACATGCAAAAATAAATATGTTACTTTCTCATCACGCCTTAACAAAACCGATTTTATTGAAGTTTGGTCAATAGTATGTTTCAAACTCTCTATATTGAAACATGGAATATTTTTTAACCCGAAACAAAATTTTGAATATCCCTATATAAGAATGAAATGGAACACCAATATTTGGATGAAAATAACTAATATTTATTGAAAAAAATTAAAAACCCGACTGAAAGTAACTTTTATCACGTTATTGGAGATTTTGATTTTTTTTTTCGTTTTATATAGCCTATGTCACTCTTCTGATCCAGATGATTCCAACGATGCCTCATAATTTGTCAAAATCTTGTTTCGGTTCCAGCGTCAAAAAAATGGCAACATACGTAGATACTCGTATATAGATCCCAAAAACATATATGTACCTACTCCACTCTAAAGTCAGGTAAAAAATAATAGCATTCATACTGCCTTATACTTTTATAATGGCTGCTATAGTGTTTTCAAGCTAAGTGATAATCATCTCATCAACAAGACCAAGGTTATTAATAGAACAATTTTGTACACTGATATAGCTGCAGATCCGCAGGTGAAACTTATCCACGTCAATTCGCGAGCTGAGAAGGAATTCTAAAACATGCTCACGTAGCTCATTTCCTTAGTAATGGAGTTATACTCCACGGCACAATTTTCAATTTCCTAACCTCTTTCGCATTGAATGCGTTCTTTTCCTCGACGCAAATTGAACCTTTCGCAATAGTTTTAGTGCCGTGTGCAAATTTTCTTTTCGTAATTGAGTAACCGTCATCACGTTGCTGTGACGTCATCGTGCAACGTCTACCGTATTTTAGGGTGACTTGGTACACAACCAATCGGTGACTGATTGAAAGATTATATGACTAATCACCCTAGCTTTTGAATGTACCTATAGAAATTTATAACGCCGTCAAATCCGGTGTAGGTATCTGGAAAAAATCGATTTGAGGATTATTCGAGTGCTGCTGATATCAGCTTTCCATTACCGATCAAACTGAAGCATTTTGAAAACGTTTATACTCCAAATTGAATGAATTTCAATAAGCATCCAAAATTTACAGACCTTAGATGGGTATGGAGGTAGGATCGAAAATCCTTCGCTTCGATTTCAACGTCGTTATGTAAAAAAGGTCGAGCCAGATTCTGAAAAGTAGGTTCCTTTATCCGTTTCGAATTTCAAGGGCGAATGTTTCATATTTTATTCGTGATGAGCTGAAATTTTTAAAAACTTCTGCTTATCTGTGCCGACTGGGGACATTCACGTAGAAAACGGCGTGTACACTAACAAGTAAAGAAGTCATTTTTTAAATTCTGCCATTTTTTTAAATAAAAAAATTGTACTACGAGTAGTAATAACCATTGGACATTCAAATTCAAATTCAATTTCTTTAACTCCAAATAACTATCCAATGCAAATAACTATCAAATCCAGATAATTATACAATGCGTTATGACAATGTTTAACCGATGAATCTACGTTATTATTGCTATTGATAGTATGATTATACGTAATTCAACACATTATTTAATTACTGAACCTAAATTGATGATTACGATTTATCTACGGATGTTAAATTAAATCTCTCAGTTTTAAGGTATTATCTTGTAAACACTTATTTTTTTTGGAAATGACCTATTTGATAATAATATGCGTTATGAATAGCGATATATATTTTTAAACTTACGTGATCTGAACACATTATTATTAGTATTAAACGGGTATTTATCGCATTTTATTTACCTATCGAAATATATAAACTTGTCGAAACGTTGAGAAATATAAGTAAATAAAACCCGATAGCCATAATAGTTAATAATAATATAGTACTAATAATAGTTATGAGTGAAAAAAGACGTTGTGATTAAAATTGAGAAGAGTATGTTAAGATGGTTTGGGCATGTAGACAGGATGGATGAAAGGAGATTGACGAAACAGTTGTATAAGGAGAGTGTGAATGGGACAGTCAAAAAGGGAAGACCTCGGCGTACGTACCTCGATCAAATTGGGGACGTTTTAGAGAAAAGCCAGAGTACCCTAAACATGTATACATGTATGAAAAATTTAATGAGGGTGAATAAAGCAAAAGAAGTATGTCAGGACCGTAGCAAGTGGAGATCCTTGATCTCTGCCTACAGCAAAAAAACAGGCTGATTTTATGTTTGTATGTATGTAACAATTATGAATAAAGAGTAAGTAGGATGCCATTTGATAACGAAATCGTTATCAAATGGCGTTCAAAATGCACCGTTCTAAAAGAATCATGGGTTAAAGCAATCAGTTTTTAAAGAAATTCGTAATAAAGCAATCACAAAATAGAAATTGTCTAGTGATATTAGGCAAACTATTTAGTTGGTAATGATCTGATTGCAATTTAGGATAGAAATTGCTTTGGCAAAAATTGTTTAAAGTAATTAAAGTAGGTAAGAGGCTGATTCCTGCAAAGAATGCATTGTAAGGATACCAGTTCATATTACGCACTGTACATAAAAGCTGGTAACCCGCTTTTTGCATAATTACACTTTTATATGACAGTTCATTTAATATTTTGTAATCAACACGCCCATCAATATTTAGGGACAACATCGGACGACGGGCGCGTAACAAAATTAATAACACTGTAATAAGTTTTGTCTCGCTTTTCATTTTAGGAAGTCATTTTCTTCAGAGTTTGTTTATGAAATTGTTTGATCAGCCAATATTGTAAGATAGGTACTCTTGGCCTTCAGTCTTGTATTATTAGGAATTACCTACCTGTAAAGCCTAGTAGGTAAAACACTATTATATAATTATCACTCGGAATACTGTCAGTAAAATTATGCTATGTCAATTGATCCTAATTTAAAATATATATTTTAACCTAGTTTTATTACAAAACTCAAAAATATACATAGCTTGGCTACTTGTATTATTAACTGCTACGTAGGTATGTACTTTGATTCATTTAACTCCTAACTACATACACTGCGCCCGTAATGGCTGCCTCGGCTTGCATTCCAAATGAGCTGAAAATGTATGCATTCTGATAAGCCCTTATTATACTATATGTCCTTTTAAAATATAAGTTTTATATGACATAGTCACTAAAAAATATGTAAACAGATATAACAGATATTTTATAAAAAATGTTGAGCTCTGTACAATCTTTGACACATTCATGATTTTGCCTCAAAACGCACAGGTCTAGTTTAAATAAAAACTTTGATCTATATTAAAAAAAACAGTAAAAACCAGGGTACCGACTAATATTTATACTCATACCAAAGTAAGTTACTTATGCACTGAAAAAATCAAGGTGTGTCAACATAGTTTTTTTTTAATAAAACTTACCACATTTATTTCATCAGATACTGTACAATAGCTTATGATAAACTTTTAGGCGTACATAGATACTGTGAATATTATAATACTATAATGACCTGGCTAGTGAGAAAGAATTCCACTTGACGCTGTAAAATCATATAAAATAGATTCTCATTTTTTTCGTATCATTAGTTTTACCTCGTAGGCTCATTTCGTGCACTAAATTTTATAATAGATGCAGACTCCCCCTTTTTTTTTTGTTTTAAATCCTTTATGGATGCCAACGGCCAGAAGGTTATGTCAGACTCCTGATACTGACTATTATTAACATACAATATTTAACAAACACTGTCTTTTAAAACAAGATTATATTTTATAATCTCAGTAAAACGAAGTACCAAACTCCAGTGTGGAGTATAATTTGACATCACTGAAGCTACTGCGGTACCTAGCGTTATCTTTCTGTGCCGCGTTGACAAAATCAGAGACATTTTGGAGATTTTTCGATTTGCCGCTACACAGGCGGATGGTGCGATTGATTGACTTCGCGACTGCGGACGTAACGTTTCCCATTTATATGAAGATCTCACAAGTTTCAGTACACTGGGATTTGGCCAACTTGTAGGGAAGTTGTTCTTTCTACGTACGCGTATATTGGTGGGTATATGATACGACATAATATTTAGTTTTTTGGTGAGCGTATTCGGACGCTACAACTTTTGGAAATAAATTTGGTGACATATTTCACAAACTCCACCTGGTTTGGCCTACCAATTTAACCTCTGGAGCTATGGCTATTTTCAATAAAATATTCTTATCTGAGTTTTTTTGGTTGAAAAGCCGCTGAGTCTTGTAGCGTTCTGCTTGCAGCAATGCGAGAGTCACTTTATTTTTTATTATTATATTTATTACCCCACGTTTAAACCAAGTTTAAAGCATGTATTTGACTTTGTATATGAAACTGTTTTCATTTATTGTTTACACGTAACTTATTCTCATAACTATACGCTAGAAAAATAATTGCACAAGTTGAAGTCATTTTACCTGAGATTTTTAGAAAATCCAATTTCCATAATTTAGATTACACTTTTCTATCTGACTGTACTTTGGATAAAAATATTCAACTAATAATTTTATTAGCACTAAAACGAAATCGGGTGCCTCCACCACGGGGGCGTCACACACCGGGGGCCTAACACACGAACCCAAAAAGGTTGTAGAAAACGTGTCAGATACTGTAAAAAAATCATTTCCTTGTTAAAAACAAAACATGTTTAAGACTCTTTTAAACGTTTTGTTGATAAAATTATGTTTGTGGATGTAAACGAGGGTTTAGACAATCGACGATAGTTCGTTTATTAAACCAACCTAATGATTTTATGATCGCATTCTGATTATTCTGAAAGAGTGGCGTAATAAAGAGGAGGATGATAATTATGATGATTTTGATTAGGCTGGCTGCTACCACGTTTGTTGTATATAATCTCAGGATGTGAATAGTGGGATAGGAAATACACTTTGCTTGGCATAACACAAACGGTTCGCAAATACAAGTGCTTAGCTATTATTCAACCATGATTACGCTGGCGAGGCGCCAGACACCGACTATTCCTCCACATTACGGTTACGCAAATACCTAAAGATACATCGGTACCTACTATGAAAACTTATTGAAATGGAAACCAGTTAGTGTCCTTATTATAACATCCACCTATCAACTCAGGCCTAACTCGATATAATACAATATTATAAAGGCGAAAGTTTGTCAGAATATATGGATGTGTTAATGTATGGATGTATGTTCGTTACTCTTTCACGCTGAAATGGCTGAGCGGATCCGGATAAAATTTGACACAGATATAGATTATAGTCTGGAATAACACACAGGCCACTTTTTATTCGGGAAAAATGTACGGTTTCCGTTGGATAGATTTGTTTTTATTTTTCAAGGTTCCACCCAGGCGAAGCCGTAGGAAACTAGGATTGAATATATTAATTAACAATTTAAAAAAAATATGCGATAATTACATCACAATGTATCTATCACCGCGTGTTTTTTATTAATTACTGCACTACGTTGGTATCTACGTTTTAACGAGTAGGTACGAAGTTGCGGGTATCAGTTAGTGAGTCATATAAGTTAAAAAAAATGCTAAGTATAGGTGTATCATTATTCAAAATTTTAATTTTAAGATTCGTCATTATTTGTATGAAAATGTCAAAAAAGCAAACCACTTGAGTAGGTACTTACAATGAATTTACAATCCTACTGGTATTATAAACGCGAAAGTTTGTAAGAATGTATGGATGGATGGATGGATGGATGGATGTCAAGATGTCTGGATGTATGTTTGTTACTCTTTCACGCTAAAACGGCTGAACGGATCTGAATGAAATTTGGCACAGCTATAGATTATGGTCTGGAATAACATATAGGCTACATTTTATCCCGGAAAAAATAAGGTTCCCGCGGGATAGATTTGTTTATATTTTCAAGGAACCACGCGGGCGAAGCCGTGGGCGGAAGCTAGAAATATATAAAAGTCTAACCCAACCTACAGGTTCTTACCTACCTATTATTCAATTAAACAACCTAAACTTGGTAATAATGGCTTTTTAGAATTTGTCCCTAATGCCTCTCTTTATTTATATAGTAACAAACAAAACATCCTAATAAAATAACATTTCGAGACGTTATCTGTTTACTTACTCGCTGCGATTGCCCAAATTCTATTCCCCCTGATTTACTACCCTCGTATTTACATACCTACTTTAAATACCCGAAGGTGCGTTAATGCTTACAAAGGTAAACATTGTTCTCCCAAGATGGAGACCCTTCAGGAAGAAGGACGGGCAAAGTGACCTAAATCTTCTATTTTCAACTATGATTTCCTGCTTTTAGTTAAAAATTAAGTTCGTTGAGTATCTATTTCATAAATCCTTACACGTGTAGTGTATCTTATTCAAAGAGTAAATGTTGCCGTGACCCAGTTTAATTCAATTATTTTGTGTAGCAAAACGGTATCTTTGACTATTACTAGGTACTATAGAGCAAAAATTCCATGATTATGAACCAAACATCGTCTGATATCGCTACAACGTCCGAAAGTATATGTATATTAAATGATCTTTCAAAAACATAATAGGGTTTTATTAGGTACTTAAATGAAAATGTGAGGCACAACATCAACATCCCACTTCAAATGAGTCAAGTATCCTTGGCTCTCAACTAAAACGTAGTTTAGAAATACCTCAAATGTATCAAAAGCTATAGAATATATAAAAACATTTTCAAGTACTTAAGGCTTTTCTAAATTAGTTTTGGTGGCCGATCAATATTAATTCTACTCCATAGGTACTGACTTCGGAAGACGTATCGTCGCACGCAAACGGTTTTAAAAGACTGAGTAGGTATGTACCTATATTTTTAGCACAACTCTTTTACTGGGCATCAGCATAATCAAACTGCTATACGATCCAATTATTCGAGTAATCCTTTTCGATGGTTTCTCACAAAGTCCATTTAAAATTCACTTCCAGTCCGCAACCCAACTACAATTTGTCGACTCAAAATTGAATTGCACAAGCGCTTTCATGATCTATTACGATTTACGTAACTACTCGCTAACTCTAACATAAATATAGCAGATATTTCATAGAATAAATTTGAATTATAAGACGCCATTCAAAACTTTAATAGGTAAGTATATATTTATATCAATGTACAAACTACTAAAATAGTTGTATTTGTTACAACAAGATGCAATCAAGCACCACCTTTTTCTCTGTCCGAAATAATTAGTTGACAAATATTTCATTAGTAAACAAGCTGTCCCCGCAAGCTTCGTACCTACCGCCTTCTACATTGCTTAGACAACAGTGAGTGATTATAATTTAATATGAACTTTATTAAATAGTAATAAAGTTCAAATTGACTCTACATTTTATTTAGAAAACGTTTGTATGGGAAATAGAAAAGGGCTATTTTTAGGGATTTGATGGAATTTTTCTTACCTTTTAAACCTTTCCTAGACTTCCACGAACATTTCAAGACCAAGATAAGATAAATCCGTTTAGCCGTCCTCGAGTTTTAGCGAGACTAACGAACAGCAATTCATTTTTATATATATAGATACCTAATAGTAGATACAACTTAAAGTTCGAACCTATCTGACAGGCAACAGTGTAGTTTATGTGGTGGTCGGTATTATGTATAATAAGAATCAATAGTATTCGTCCACACTTGTAACATTTTGCCGTGCATGTGACCGTGTCTGTGTCCGAAACACGCCCACTTTTTCACGAAGTACTTTGAAACTTGTCAAACTGTTACACGTGTTTGTTACGGTACGGTGGCACAATCACGGCCGATTGTCATTAGTGTGGACGGACACTTAGGAACTTTGCTTTTAAAAACCATAATTATCGGTAATGTTTGACTTTGTTCTGAAACTCCTGCAATAATTAATTATTACTGCATCAAACTCATTATTTTCCATTACGTTAATACGATACCGAATTATATTAACTAAATATTTTTTATCTAATATAAGTGGTTGAATTGTAAACCCACTGAGCTCAGTCAATTATGAGCGCAAATAGCAATTATGGTCAGGCATAATTGAGAGAACACGCACACTCGTGGATTATTAGTAGAACCACCTCCGTTTTACCTAGAATGTTTTTATTCAATCAAGCCGATGACTAATTTAAATTAGGTCATAGATTGCTGTGCATTACATTCCTAGTCTTGAATTAACACTAAGTTTCTCGTTTTGTGGATCTCGTAAGCTATTACCTACCTACTTACGAATATACCTACCACTAAAACAGCATAGCACCCAGTAACGGAGAAAACATTAGTCCCCGCGGGAGTCAAACAACCAATACCTCTCGCATCTTAGCTGCTGACTCGTTCCAAGTTTCATCTTATACCTTTAAACGAGCAATTCTTGTATATCTTATACCTTGAAACGAGCAATTCTTGTATGTATATATATATGTATTTATATATATAATCGGAATCTCGGAAACGGCTCCAGCGATTTTCATGAAATTTAGTATGCAGAGGGTTTTGGGTGTGATAAATCGATCTAGCTAGGTTTCATTTTTAGAAAACGTCGTTTACCCCAAAAAAACGAGAAAAGCTCGGTCACCCAGGTACTAACACTTATATTTGAGATGAAAAATGTATTAACGCTTACACAATTTCACAATATTCATATAATTAGACGTCTAAATTTAATTATGTAGGTGACAAATGGCAAATATAATCTATGTAAAACGTCTTTGGTGTACCTTTGCATAATTTATTTTTGTAAGAATTTATAAACTGTACAATAAGGTACAAGTTACATTTCTGACGTTTCATCATTATTTCGTAAGGAGGTACAACAACTTAGCAGTAAATAAACCAATTTCAATGCTGACTTCCCACGCAAGTGTTAAAAAGAAGGTAAAGTTTTCACATTATTTCTGTGAGGGAGAGCGGCAAGAAGTAGGGAAGTTGGCTAGGGATGTTTAAATTGTCGCTTCTGTACACGAAACTGTTGGTGCGGAGTGCGCCATCTGTGACCCACAGTGTGAGTACCTAATGCTTGAATGAAAGCTTCAGGCACACTTTGGAAAGATCTTTTACAAGTACACCGCCTAATATTATACATGCATAATATTATATTATAATATTATATATATGCACGCCTAATATTATATTTGCATATTGTCCTTTAAAAAGGATTATTTTTAATTCGAAGGTATGTGTCATAGGTTAGTATTCTTATAAGCGGCGATGGGCTTGCAACCTGTCACGTACGGAATACTAACTACTGTGCAAAATGTGGGCATGTACCAAATGTCATGTTTGGACTTGCCTCTGACTACCCCCTTTAGATATCCTCAAAAGATCTAAGTAACTAAAGATCTGAGGAGATATCTACCGAGCCTGGGGATTACAGTCGTGATCATATTTATTTTATTTTTTATTTATTTTTATGGATTCTACTTATGACATGGTTCTACATATGATTCACTTAGAGGAAAGCTAGAAGTTTGTATGAAGTATCATTAGATACACGAGCGAAGTCGTGGAGAGTTCTATTAGTTCATACATAATTCTAAGCTACTGCTTGTAGGTACCGTGAAATATTCTGTGTTCGAGGGGGACTGAGGCGTGAAAACTTTCATGATGACAACCTGCGTAATAAAAGTGCGTACAGGTGCGTTGACGAGCTCAATTTGCATTATCTCGTATAAGTAGTTTCAAGAATTTTTTACGGTAGGTATATATTTACAAAATATTCTTCATTCATACCTTTGATTAAAGTATCTCGCAACCATACTGGCATTTTCTGTATAAAAAGCTTTTTCATATTTGCCTAATTATCGCGAGTATGAAGTGTCTGATACATTAGGGAACAAATGTCCCGCAACATGAATATCAAATTCCATTTCAAAGTGCCGCAACCAAATTATTCGCGCAATTTTAACTTATTCCGAGGTAGTTTTAAACAAACATAAAAAGAGATGTTTCACTCTGTATGATTCTAGGCGAAGTGGGTGTTCACTTGTAAATGTTACATACACAACTAAATACAACTTTTACCATTGTCATTTTTCTATTATTTAGCATGATACCTTAATATTTATATCGATGCCTTTCTCGCGGAGAGCTAACAAAACTTTAAACAATAGGTATAGCGGGGCGGTGATGAGTTAATGTTTAGACAGCTGTTGACAACTCTTCTGATTCAATTCTTGTCTAAGGCGTTTGTTGCTTGTTATCACAATACTGCCAATGTCCGTTTCATGTCAACTCTTCTGGTAGGTTTATGCAATCGACGATATTAAAATAACCCTAAAATGTGGTGTAAATCAGTATTTATTCATACTTAAGTGATATTGGCAGCTACGAACTACATAAAATAAATAATAACTAAATAATTATGATCACGACTGTATAATAATCTCCGGGCTCGGTAGATATCTTTCTCAGATCTTTAGTTACTTAGATCTTTGAGGATATCTAAAGAGGGTAGTCAGAGGCACGTCCAAACATGACATTTGGTGCATGCCCACATTTTGCATAGCAGTTAGTATTCCGTACGTGGTTCTAGGGTATGCCTCACAATGTTTTCCTTCACCGTTTAAGAACACTGGCATTGCGCACATAAATTTAACGAATGGAAAAACTCATTGGTGCATGACCAGGTTTGAACCTACGACCTCCTGATCGTGAGGCAGGGATGCTACCACTACACCACCAGCGCTCTACATTTACACTGTAATGGCCACTTATGAAACTAAGTTACCATTGTAAAAAGTCTTCGCATTTCAAACATTTTTCTGCAGATCATTTTGCCCTAATTTACGGCTGGAGTATTTTTTCAAAATTCACTGATTTTTTTCCTTTAATAATTACAGAACGAAAAACAACTAATTCCGAATAAGTTTATGTAACTAACCATTCCCTCGAAATAGCCCAGCAACTCTCAAAACTTCACTGGAGCGAGTCAAGTTGTCGACCGAATCTCGATTTTGAACAAAGTTAGTTTGTTGCGGATTCGCGACATGGCCGACCACTCTATCGGGCTGACGTCTTTGCTGCCAATTGCACTTCAAATTCCAAACTAGTTCTAGAACCTCGCTTGCGTATCAATGAAAATATACCAGTTATTTTACTAGCTCGGCTAGGAGGAACCAGCTTCAGTGGGGCAAACTAAACGGTATTTTGTTGGTAAGTACCTACTAAGAATTTAGCTCAAATATGATATCCCCTGTACAATTTACTTCTCGAACAGCGTACGCATTTTAAATCAGGTAGTCTGTACTTGAAAACAGCTAAAGACCAATCGTCGTGCAGTATTAACTTTACTGATGATGATTTGTAATAGTTATCTATACATACTACCTGTTAAGCACTATTTTGTAACACGTTTGAATAAATTAAATATAGTTTAAATGTGACTTTTAAATTAATCTTTGCATATTCGATATAAGTATTTGCGACATTTTCATTAATCACCTACATTTAGGAAGCAGTGGAACCTGCCCACAACAAGGTATTTTAATTAGCAAGTTAAATGATCGGGATAATAAAATAGTGAATAGTTCTGTTAGCGACTGAAAGGACGTTTGCAGGTACATGAATATGTATGAAGCTGAGTGTACCCTCGGCGGAGACCGCACTGAAAATTATAGCCAAAGTTGGGAGTCAGTGCCTTACCGTACATCATCAATTAGAAGTGTCAGCCTCGTGCATCTCCTTCCTGCCACTGACAAATTAATTAAACCTGGAACTGCAATGCACATACCTAACTTTTTGATTTACAAAACGAAACATTATTTTTACGGCGCAGAAGGTGGAAAATGGCGTGAATCAGGTAATATAAATGAGACTGCTAATTGGTAGATTTGAATCATGATGGACTATAAAGCTCTTAAGGCCCAGCATTTTGAAAATTGCAAGTATTGCAACCCTAATCATTCTATTACCGCTTAATAGATTACATTGAAATTGAAATATACGATACTCAAGGATATAAGTGATAAATCAACCGGAGCTAAAACACGAATTAGTCAGAAAACCTTGGTTAAAAATCATGTCAAAAACACCTCTGAAAATTCAGAAATTCCCTAATTTATCCAGAACAGTAAGGTATTTTGAATTTCTATTTCACATGAATGTAAGTCAGTTAATTTGAAACAAATCAATCTAGCCCTTTTTTTGAAATAAGCTATTTACTTGAACATTTTATGTTTTTTATAAATTGTCGCTTTCGTTACGTAATTCAGAGCAGCCATATTATCATGTCGCACTCTACGTACTTGTCATTTGGGTATTTCGCTTCGTGCTATGTCTGATTCCGCGGAGATCCGCGTTGCTATACGGACCTATGTCACTTTTTTTGTAACTTTTACGTAAGGAATAGTGTGACGAGTATTCTGGGCTTTAAATTTTTGACTGAGTGACATATCAACATCTTAGTCGACAGGAGTCCACTAGCAGTAACTGTATCTATTACATTTCATATTTTTTAACAACTTTAAATAAGCTCAACAGCTTATTTTATACAGTACCTTCTTAAAATATAGCCTATGCTACTCAGGGATAACGTAGCATTCTAACGGTGAAAGATTTTTTGAAATCGGACCAGTAGTTTTTGAGTTTATTCGTTACAAACAAAAATACAAAAATACAAAACTTTCCTCTTTATAATATTAGTGTAAAAGTGTTAATGTAGATTTATTTATTTTAGATTTGATGGCAATTTAAATACTTTTTAAGTATTGAAACAAAACTTGCATCACTGTATAAATATTGTATGTATACTATATCTTGTATTTTAATCTAGGTACCTAAATCAATTGTAACCCACGAATTAATCAATAAAAGAAAAATAATTATTATTTCTATTCCAACAAATGCATACTTAGGTACTAGGCACTTATATATCATCATTTGAGCAACTTTTCTAGACAAAAAGCTCGTAGCTATCACAAGGATAAAATTAACAAATACAGAAAGTACCTTAAATATTATACACCTTACCTATATCTAAGCTTATAAGTTTAATGGTGGGACGCGCAAAGTCGAACTTGAACCGGACGGAACACATTCAAATGTCGAAGACAAAGTAAAAAACAGCTTTAAAATCCACATCGAATGCTTTTCAGAGCGTGACTAATAGGTACTCGTCATGGAACAGAAGACTTGAAAGTAGAAAAAATACGCAGCAGCTGTTTCAATGAAAAATAACGTGTCATTAATCATAACGATGAAAGGAAGGAGCGACGAGGCAGGGCGACAAATACCTTCCTGCAGGCTTGCGCCCTCGCCTCGTACACACGCGCTGCCCTACGTGAGCGACGCGATGCGGCATTATCAGGCATTGGTGATTCTTTGTACGCTATATTGAGAGCTCTACTCGTAGTTCTACTCACGACTGCGTAGTTTGTATAAATAATTAGGTATTTAAAATTTGTATTAAACGGATATTTATCGCGTTTTATTTAGCTATTTTTTTTCCGATATTTCGTCAGGTTTACCCGTGACCACGACAAAAATAAGAAAAATAACGATAAATACCTGTTTAATACTAATTATTATAATGTGTTCAGATCGCGTAAGTTTAAAAATATATATTGCTTAGATATTTAGTTTGCAGAATCAAATAAAACTATAAGACAACACTTACTAACAATCAGTGCATAAACGAACCCATAGTTCCTTTTGTGTTTTAGGAGATTATAACGTCCCACTGCATCTGATATAGTTAAGCAGTGTCAACTTACTCTTCAAACAGTCACTGCATAGCTAAACTTTTGGCATCTCCCCCATATCTATTATATTTTAGCTTATATACGCGGGACAAGGACATTTCACGGCTATCGTTCGAAATCGTATCTTCTCCCAGAACAGAACTCCGTTTACAAACTATTGTTTGAAAACAATAGCCCGCTAAAAACAATATAGCTGTTCAAGCATTGCTGTCAATTTAATTAATATCTACAGTTGTTTTATAATATCTCCCTCAGCGTTTGGGATGATCCGTGTATACATTTAACGTATTTAATATTTAACGTATGAGCCAACAAATAATTGCGAACAGTGCTGTCGGATGATACCTACTAAGCTATAGTGTGCCTTATAGCACATCTGTCTCTCTAGATCTACAAAATATTGTGTAGATACGCCAAAGAACTGTTTAAATAGTAAAAAGTGATTTCGGTGAGAATAATATGTCTGAATTTTAGCAGACATGAGTGTCCTGTAATAAAGTCTCTGGAAGGTTCGCGTCAGGCTTGTATCACTCAAAAGGGGTATATTAAAAAATAGAATACAATACTTTCTTAGCAAACGTGCTCATCATTGCCAGATACCATGTAGTAATAAATCCAGTTATTAATTTTAGTCAAGTCATTTTAATTGATTTAGTAAAACTTACCACGACTCTGCTCGTGTAATGTTGTTTTCTTACAAACTTTACTAGGTACTTCAATGATGAATTTCAGGAATTCCTTTATATCCTAAATACTGCACAACTTACTAGGACAGTCTAGACTAAAACTAATGGTTAGGTGTGTGTTGATATTCATTCACTCACCCAACGATTTTATAATGATAACTAGCTTCCGCCAGCGTCTTAGCCCGCATGTTACCATAGAAAACAAAATAATATCTATCCCACGGGAACCGTATATTATTTCGATAAAAAACGTAGTCTTTCTCAAGCTCTAGTCTATCTTAAATTTCATTAAAATCGGTTCAGTAGTTTAGGCGTGCTTGCGTAACACACAGTCACTTTAGCATTTATAATATTAGTACCTAAAGATAACTAGTGCTACAAAACGCACATAAGTATGCTTATCATTTTATTTTATTTTTCAAATTTAAATATATTTCCGGCAATGCCTCTACTTCGTTGAAGTTACAGTTTGAACTAATTCGGGCTACACTACAACATTGATCAACATTTTTCGACCCGACCCACTAGTGAGTGACAGCGCCAACTGGAATGGAGCGTGCCAACTGGTACCTCTGGTTTCCCCGTTAGCCTCCGTCGGTACGAGTATAACAAGAATTTTTTACTCTCTCTAAAGTTTTTTGTAAAGTCAGCTTCCTTCAAGTTGTGTACAAAGGCGCAAATGAATGTCTAGCACTTTTGCCGAGAGTGTAACCGCGGGCATTGTCTCGTCAGCCGGATGTGACGTCAGTGCTTCCCTTTCGTAAAACTTAGACATTACGCAGTGGTCTTAAAGGCAACAACTTTATTTTTATCAGATATTTTGCAGTGTAGGTACATCTTGCACTTTGGTGTTATTTAACCGGTGACATTTTCATTTGCATAATGTTATTTGTCATACAGTCGTATAAATAATTCTGCCGTGCTAAGGGGGACAGCCGTAAGCAACATTTTTTCTGAAATTGAGTTAGTACCATATTCGGAATCCTCGTGTCGAGATCTATAACTTTCTCTTTGACAGTTTTTTAAAATAAAGTCTCTAAAGGCTTTTTTCAGTTGTGCTAAGCGCCGTAACTACAATTTATTTTTTGGATTTCTTAAAATTACAGCCGTAAACGAACATTATCACTATCCTGCCCTAAACTTCTATAGATAAAACCACCGAACTGGTGGATAAAACTCATAGAGTGCTTACATTAATCGCATTAAAGACATAGATGCGTTACACTAAGAATGTGAATTTAAATCTTTAAGTATTTTCTTACGTTAAGCGTGGTAACTATACATTACGGCGGTAAATGAAGTAACAATCACAGCCTTTAGCCCTTTTGATTCCTTAACATGACAGCCGTAAGTTGTGCAGTTACGGCGATTATGCTTTTAATAAAAGATTTCAATCACTATGTTTCTCTATCAAAAGCGCTTTAAAGAGTGTCCCTTACCTAAAGCGCGGTATGCGTGTTGCTTACGACGCTCATTGTAAGTATTCGTCTATAAAATAAAGCAGGCTTCTATAGCATAACGAGTATTTTGATGTTTTAATATAGTAATAATTGTAATCGGAGTTTAATTTTACAACGTATAAAAACTACATTATTTTCTTTATAAAACATTTTTTTCAGATTTAAAAAAAAGTTAATTCTGTAGACGCAATTGACAAAAACATTTTGAAAACTTTAAGCGCCATTTTCTCGAAACTAGTAGACATGCAATTACGGCTGTCACCCTTAGCACGGCAGAATTCTTGTATACATATAAATAAAATAAATAAAATAAATATGATCACGACTGTAATCCCCGGGCTCGGTAGATATCTCCTCAGATCTCTAGTTACTTAGATCTTTGAGGATATCTAAAGAGGGTAGTCAGAGGCACGTCCAAACATGACATTTGGTACATGCCCACATTTTGCATAGTAGTTTGTATTCCATATATACATATATTGTATATATATATATATATATATAATTGGAATCTCGGAAACGGCTCCAGCGATTTTCATGAAATTTAGTATGCAGAGGGTTTCGGGGGCGATAAATCGATCTAGCTAGGTTTCATTTTTAGAAAACGTCGTTTACCAATAAAAAAAAACGAGCAAAGCTCGGTCACCCAGGTACTAGTCATAAAGTATAGTAGGTACCTAAGCAGTCATATTATTAGATTCACATAATTTGGTTAAAACCAAAAATTATGACTAATAAAAATATTCGAATAAATAGGGAATCGCTTGCTTTTCATTTAATAAGTAGGTAAGAACATACCTTACTTTTATAAAATGGAGCACTTAATTCACTAATTCTGGGACCAACAAATTTTTTTGTTAGAATAATATTAATTACATGTAATTGTATCAAGCTATAAGGTAAAGGTAAAGTCGTTAATTTTACATGCTATTTAAACTGTAAATAACTTGTAATATTATGGATAAAATTGTCATAGTCCATTACGGACAGGAAGAGTCGAAGTGGAAAGCGGAAATGAAAGAAACAGGCGCGAATCGTCGTCACGTCACAGAATAAATAGTAACACCTGCGCAAAGTTTTACCTTCCCAGTACCTTCCTCACTATTTAAACTTACGTGCTAAGATAATTACCTTGTTTACCTATCCGAGCAACTAACTTACGCCAGTGGCTTGACCCGCGTGGTACCATCAACCGTAGTTTTTCCGGGATAAAAATTAAGCCTATGTGCTATTACAGACTAAAATCTATCTCTGTGTCAAATTTCATCCAGATCCGTTCAGCCGTTTCAGCGTGATTGAGTAAATACATCCATCTAAAATTTCGCGTAAATAATATTAAAAATAAAAGATAATAGTAAGATTAGTTCGATTAGATTATACTTACGTCAAATAAAGTTAGACAATCAGGTTTTGGCCTAAGATATTAATACCTACTTCTAGACTTTTTAGCTATTTTAGGAATATGTATGTAAAATACTTACCTTGTCTTTTGGGAGATCTTGATTTGTTTATGTTTATTTGCGGCGATGGGCTTGCCACCTGTCCCGTACGGAATACTAACTAATGTGCAAAATGTGGGCATGTACCAAATGTCATGTTTGGACTTGCCTCTGACTAACCTCTTTAGATATCCTCAAAGATCTAAGTAACTAAAGATCTGAGGAGATATCTACCGAGCCTGGGGATTACAGTCGTGATCATATTTTTTTTTTAATTTGTTTAGAGGTGCCTATCACTTTCAATTGCGGTTATCTGTAACTTCTATATTTTTGCTTTAGTTAGAAAAATAAATAATAATAAATGTACGTACACAAAATCGTACGAACTATGAAGTCCTTCCCGTCTGTCTAGCAGGTCTAGCCCGTATAAAGTGACACAGGCGTCGTCACGTGCCAGTCTCATAATCCCGCCGGGCGCGCGCCGAGATGTCTACTTCATTCCAGATATTCCAGGAGCTCATCAATAGTAAAGGAAGGATTATTGAATTGAGTATCTCTTTTTCACATCTATCGAAGTACTATGAATTTTTATTTTTATTATATTTCTAGAAATTATTTTTTTAACGTGATAATACTCGTAATGTTGTGAAAATATGTTGTGCCGACCCCACTAAGAGTGGTAAAAAGGCAGGAAGAAGAAGAAGATTTTTTGTGGTGATAATTATGAAGTTTCTTTCCATAAAAAGTTACTTGCTCGAAAAAGTGATTTTATGAAAAGTTCACCAAATCGAAAAGTTCGTACCTACATTAGTTCCCAAAAAATGTGACGAAATTTTTAATCCATTAAATATTATAAATACCTAAGTTATTTTCGATGAATGCTACGAGTTTTGGGTGTTTAGAAGTTTTTAATGTGGAACTTCCGAAGAAACCTTTATGTACAACCCATTATCAATGTAGGGTCCAATAATATCAACCTTTAATGTTACCAACTTATATGGACAATTGTCTAATTACAACATAGCTTATGAAAAGGTACATATACCGACACAATTTTAATAGTTTAGGGCAAGCTGCCGGCTTTAGGCGTCCGTAGTCCCAAAAGGTAGGTAGGTATTAATAAAATTAGCACAAGGTTCATTACCAAGTGAATATCAACATTCTTCGGACACCCGCAAGGTCGAAACCATAGAGATCGCCTGACTATTCGGATTGTTCCTAACTTAACTCAAAAAGGAAAACAAACCACATGAAGAACAAAAGAGAAAAGATGAAATCAAGAAATAATAAATGAAAAAAAAACTTTTATATGACACTGTGTAAAATGTTAATTGTAATTGATTGAATTGTGTCCTGCTCACATGCACGGAAGATTACCGACTTAATCTTCATTGTGTTTTTTTGAGACAGAATGTAGCTTAATATGTCCTTTCCGGTGATGCAATCTATCTCTTTGCCAAATTTCAGTAAGATCCGTTCAGCCGTTTAGTCGTGAAAATGTAATAATCAAACAGAGTTACTTTTGCATTTATAGATAAAATTAGTATAGAAGTATGGATGGATTATAGAGAGGTAAAAGTTTATTATGTAGGCGTTAACCATCCGATTTCAAAAATCTTTTACTAATGTGTAGAATGAAATTTCACATTAAAAAAAAGACTATAATGTATTATTATGTAGGTTAGTATCCCCCGGATAAAGCCGTGGACGGAATAGTTTGAAAAAACCTGGTAGCTTTTAAAGTATTACCAGGTTTGTTTAGACTTAAATGTGTAGGTCGGTACAGACACATCATTGGCGAGGGTCAGGTTAGGAATATACCCACGGACTATTTCTGTCCAAGAGTGGTAAACGGTCCCGCAGCTCGAATTTCGCAAATTGCTGTGGTAAAAGCCGCGCTAAACGCGTATTATATTGAGTTAGTCTACTCGGCTATAAAAAGGGATCACCTGTTCTAATCCCGGGAGATCAAGAAGGGACTAGTGTAGATAGTATTAGGTCGTTAAACTATCACGCTTCTCTTTTTTACAACCAGTAGAACTATTTAACGAAGAGCTAATAAATAATAAATAAGACATTTTTGGACTGTGAAATATCGTCACCGAAATCTAAAAAATATTTGTACAAGATCCGATGTTGTGTAAATGTATCAACACAATAACCTCTGTATGCAAAAGTCGGCTAAAATTAAGAAGTTATTAATTTTAAACTACTTCGTACCTAACCACAGTTTCTTAGCAAGAGCAACTTAACCTCGTAGTTCAGCGTTCAAGTTTCTAACAAAGGTGTTTCATTCTTGGCAAGTAAAGCCACTGAGCAAAGCTTGTTTATAAAATAGACGTTTAATGTATTCGAAGACAAAAAATAATTAACTCATTTTTTTTTAAATAGTTTTTTTATAAATGACCTTATGTTAACCTTAGAATGTACCTACCCTCGACCATTCGTCTAAATTATAAACACACACACAGATGATCACGTCTGTAATCTCAGGCTCGGTATACCTATCTCCTTAGATCTCTAGTTAATACTACTTTAAATACTTAAAACTGCGCGTGGCTCCGCTCGCGTGGTGCCGACTGACCCGGATAAAAAGTAGTCAATGTGTTATTAAAAGTCATAAGCGACGCGTATCCCAAGTTTCATTCAGATTCGTTCAGCCGTTTCAGCATGACAAAGTACCAAACATCCATACATCCTCACAAACTTTCACGTTTATAATATTTATAAGTAAGTTTTTTTTTGTCTAGAAGAGCTAAAGCTCTGAAATAATTCATTTTTAGGAATTAGGGAACATATTAAATCAGTGGAAATCAAACTGTAACTCCCAAATGCACTAAGCCAGCATAATTTTAATCTATATCTATATAAGAGCTTAACCTGACTGACTGACTGACTGACTGACTGACTGATTTATCATCGCCCAGCCGAAACCGCTGAAGCTAGAAAGCTGAAATTTGAAAGGTGGGTTCCTTTTATAACAAAACCACCCACTAAGACGGGATTTTTGGAAATTCCACCTCTAAGGGGGTGAAAAAGGGTGAAAACGTTAGTATGAAACTTTTTAACGCGTGGAGCTATTTTCATGAAACTTTGTTTGTTCACTGTAAATGCAAAATAAATGGACACGTGTTTCAGGATTTTTCAATATAATCTTTAAAACGGGGTCAAATGGGGGGTAAATGTTTGTATGGGAACTTTTTAACGGGTGGTGCGATTGGTGTGAAACTTTGTTTGTGTACTGTAAATGCAAAATGAATGGACACGTATTTCTGGATATTCCAAAATAACCCTCTAAAAAGGGTAAAAAGAGGGTCAAAGTTATGTATGGAATTTTTTATTAGTGTGATTTGTTTAAAACTCAGTTTAGATACTTTAAGTGAACGAAGTCGCGAGCGGGACATTAGGTATAATTTAAAACTGAAGAATGTCTACTTTAGAAAATACAGTTGACAGTTTATTTTTATGGTGCAGGCAGTACTTAACCTTATTGTTAATCGTCAGTGAACGTATCTTTTAAAGTTCTAACTAAAAAGTTTATCAAAATTGACGTTACTTTTAAAAATAACAGCATGCCGTAGAGAATTCTATAGATAGGTATAGTTGCTATGATCTACCTAAGGTAATTATAAAAAAATAAGATCCTATATTTTTATAGATATAAACGGCAAAGCGGCAGAAGGAGGTACTGATAATGGATGACTTGACTTCGTTTCACTTGAGGTGGCTTACTCGATCGATAGTTGATCAATCAAAGTAAAGTAAACTTATTAGCGGAGGCAACTGTAATTGACGTAGTACGAAGGTAACCTACCCGCCATCATTGAAATTGTTGCAAAGTTAGCATAAGTGGTTTGAGCCGTACCTACCTGACTAAAATAATATTTTAAAATTGAAGCGCAATCACTGAACTAATAAGGTATAACTTTAAAGTTCAGTGAGCGCAAAGATACAAAACACTTTAGAATTTAATTTTAACTCTATTCTAAAGGAAAGCAACGGAGAGTACATATAAGCAGTATATATCATAATAAGCGTGGTCTCTACCTACCCCGTCGGGAAACAGGCGTGATTTTATGTATGTATATTCAAAATAAGAACCAACCCAGGAGAGTAGTTGGTTCGGAAATTGAATAACAGAACTTTTATAATGATGGATACCTTCTATTAAACTTATCATGATTTGTGTTTACTTATAATCAGCTGGTATTACTACCAGCAGACTAATAAGTAAGTAGATACTCTACTTTTACCGCGCAGACCCTAAATTTTCATAAAAACGAGATATACAAACAAACATACATACTTACACAACACACAAACTTGCGCATATTAAAGTATTATACTCGTACGATAATTATTATTATTAGCAATTCGTGGACGTCAGTGTGTGTATGGAAGGGTGGGGGGGAGGTCATACATATTAATGAGTTAAGGCTTGTTTTTGTTCTGCAAAAACCCCTTCGAAAGCTAATAAAGTGAGTTCCAATGAAAATCACCCGCTCATTTGAAGTTTTTCAATTGAAAAGGGATTCGAGTTTATTATATTCAATTTTCAACATTGGGTTACGTTGGTTCGTTATATTTGGTCTTTATAATTAATATGTAGATACTTACCTAATTTACAATAACACAACTTAAATACCAAGTACTTAGACTTTTTACCTACCGCATACTTGCTAGGTAAGTTTATTATATGAATTCCGCCCATTGCCCATGCATAGGCGTTCGTTTCTTTTTGCGAACTTCGTAGATGAGATAACATCCACTGTCGTGTGTCTAGATTAACAAAAGAACAAAATATCACGCCCACCACAAGATTGATCGTTTACCCTTGCCTTCAAATACCAACGCCGTACGTCTCCCTGAATCATTAATAGCTAATAGATAATTGACGCTGATCACAGACCTTAAAAGTACCTAAAATAGTTTCAAGTCGATGGCTCATATGTAATTCCCGCATTGCGTTAAATTAAGTGTGATTTATTGTACAAACGTTTATTAATTTAGATGTGGCACATTATTTATGGTAATTGCCTGTGCGGTTGTCCATTTTAGTCGAACAGTTCAATCTGATAGAAGCGATCACGTATTACTAGGTTAGAGTAGATATCGCTAATGTTGGGTTATTGATGGAGTGATCGTTCGTACAGTTTAATTGTAGTGGTTTCTACAATGGGGCCGTGGGTTCCCATGTTGTTTTATTCGTCTATTCCCAGTGGCCACCACTTTCGCCACTACTGGTGGCAACGGAGAATACCATTCCCAATTGGCATCAGTGACGTCATTTGCAATAGTGTATTGATTGCCATGGCTATTGAAAAGTCGGTAGAATTTTAAGGTCTTAGAAAATAATTATTTATGTACAACTAGCCTCCGCCCGCGTGGTACCTTGTTTTTTTAGCATTTTTCCAATGTTAAAAACCATAAAAATTGATCCAGCTATTCTATAGTTTTAAGTGTTGGAAAAAACCCAACTTTGTGATATCTGCAAAATCTATAGAAGCAAGCCCATCTTCCTGCGTACGATACTAACGAGTACATTAGGATAATACCCGGATAAAACCCCCAAGGTTAATAGTTGTTAATTATTAAAATGGAAACAATAAAGTTTCATACCAACAGTTTTCAGAAGAAAAGTCCGGGCTACTACTTACTGTCCGCTAGTGCTCTCATTACAATGATAGCTAGGTACTTGTATTGAACCAATCCTTTGCTAGACATTTTGTGAATGTAGTTCATTTCGCGTGATTTGGTTTGCAAACTACAAAGTGAGACATGAGCAGCTGTCGCGCCGAATGTATGGAGCCCGTTATTACCTGTGCGATAAGGCCAATTTATACATCCATGCAGGTTATAGCAACGTGCTTTGAAAGCTACTAAGGCTAGGCACAAATACTAAAAACTGATCAAAAACATTGGAAATATTTTCTTAGCACCTCTGTAGATATTTGATTCTACTAAATCTTATGGATATTTTTATCCACAACCTGAGGCCTTACCACAAGCTCTTACAACCCATCATGTCAGAAACGTCAAAGTTTCAAGCTTGAGTAACACTACTTCAATATTTTTTTTATAGCTCATGGTACGAAATATCAAAATTATATTACTTTTATATTGCTCGAAGAGAGCTACGTTGCTACGGAGAGAGAATACGGCTCCTGATTTCAGTATTACTAGCCATGAAAATATCGAACACAATTTTTCAGTTTAATGAAACTTGATACTTAATTAAAAAGTGATAATCCAGTGCGCTTATAAAATAAACTTTCCGATCCCAAATAAATATCGTACCTACGTGTTAGCCATGTTAATACAGATGTCCCAGAACGTCCTGTAGTTATAGAACTGTTTGTTCTGCCTCTGTGTAAATCGCGGTCCAATATCCTGCTCGACCCGCTCCCTTGCAAATTAGTTCATCAGAGGCTGTACCTACCTACATAATACATTTATCGCAATTTGCAGGAATTCCGACGTTTATACCACAGCCTTAATTTTAGAGCGTTCACTCAAGCATTTTCTACTGCTTTTAAAAGTCTGTTCGTGATCAGCATTAGTAACTAACACGTCCCATCGCGCTAGCGGGGTAGGATTTAAAACTTAATAATAAAACATTATATAATTAAATAAAATATTGGTGGACAATTCACCCAACGCCATCTAGCCCGACACAAAGCAAAGCTTCTACTATGGGAACCAGATAACTGATAGATTAATTATATAAGTACTTACTTAATTTTTTTGTAAATACGTGCCTACGTATAATAGACATTAATTATTTTTTTTTTTATTAAAACCTAAGAACCTAACGAAATAATGGTGGGATGCAGCCGAGAACAGGGATGACTGGAGGGATTTGGGGGAGACCTTTGCCCAGCAGTGGGACAAAATAGGTTGAATAAAAAAAAAACCTTAATACTAGTAACGCTTAATGACAAATACGGGACTCAAACCTGCAAGCTTCTTCGTTACTACTTTACTACTGGGGACGATAACCACTGCAAATTTTTTTAGACCTTTGAGCAACTCAAACAACAAATAACAAAATATCGTTCGTAAATAAATTCCTGACTTTGACATGATTTTATTATAACCGATGATTTTCAGCTATTCAACTTCTACATTGTAATCATGTGAAACTGCCAAACTGCTGTGATAACTGTGCATGAACGTGCGGTAACTTCTGACATTGTGTTGAACACGCCATTGACCATCGTCCTGAAACTATCCTCCTCCTGTCTGCTCCTAAAATTAGCAACATAATATAATACTGAGCACATATAGGTATAGCGTGTCGCTTCATAGATTGTATCTACTATCTAATGTGAATCTATAGTTATGTAATAGGGACGTAGACGATTTGCTTGTGCAGGTACCTAAGTAAACGGTTACATTCAATATCCACTCTGGAATGCCAACCATAATGGTAGATCTGCCTGATTTTCGTTTTTGAAACTAGTGGAGTGATCGTCGATGACTTGATAATGATTATATGATTATGTAAGATTGCGACATTATGACTTCATAAATTGTGCAAAGTTCCACTATTTTTTACGTCTTTATGACAAGTGTGAAGACCGTTGTAAGCTCAAACCTTGTAAAATTCTAGCAGCATCAAAGTTAGTGCATTTTAAAATTTGTGTCTATTTTAATTACGTATTTTTGCATGCTGAAATAAATATTTTTTCATTTTCATTTTCATATTTACAACTAGGTAGTAACTTATTTACCCATAATGTTAATGAGCAACAAAAGGCTTTTTGCATGTGTTCTAGAGTGCAGGAAAAAGCCCCTGGGACGTACTTAAATTTTTCTTTCACCATTTAATCTTTCACCTCACCTAGTTCGAAAGAACTTGTGTGACGATAAAAAGAAAAAGACAGTGGAAATATTTACTTACAGGACGCTGTGCACGTATCCTATCCTTTCCTTTCAAAAATATGTGTTGGAAAATTAGGCTAAGGAGATAAATACTTTTTTGTATAATATAAAACCAAAACTTCAACCATAACAAAATAAGTACTTATAGGGAGGTTTTCATAAGCTGAAAAAGAAGTGCCGCCTAAGCGAGATATTCCGCAGGCGGCCACAACATAATCATTGAATTAAATCAGTACCGTAAGCATGTCAGGGGGTAACAACCTATAACTCAGAAGAGGAGAGCGTCTCGCGGCCCATAACATTCAATCGTCCGCACGAGGGGAGAATTTTGATGACCTCTAGGAAAAGTTTGCGTTGGAACACTCTGTATAAATCCGTGGAGTCATGTCGGGATTTCCTAAATCACCTTTTTTATTTATTACGAGGCTACTACGCTAGGCGACCGTTTAGGCAGCGACGTCGCGCCCGCACGTGATACTTTTTCACAGTGAAAATGATGGACGCGAGCGTGTGTCTCTATTCTGGTCCTGTTTGTGACATTATTTCACGTGTTTTTGGGGGCTAGTCGTAACGGATAGCATTGAGATTCAAACACAGTTTCTGTTTTTATAGATGGCAATCAATCGTAGAGCTAACCCATACAAAGAGAAGGAATAACAAAAACATAAAATGTGAAAAAGGGGCCATGTTGAAGTAAGTACAAAAACGATATACCATAGCTATAATTTAAGTACTTACTATATAACTACTATAGAATGAGCGCTGGTGGTGTAGTGGTAGCACCCCGGCCTCACGATCCGAAGGTCGTGGGTTCAAACCTGATCGTGCATCGATGTGTTTTTCCATTCGAAAAATTTATGTGCGCAATGCCAGTGCTCGAAGTGAAGGAAAACATCGTGAGGAAAACAAGCATACCCTAGAACCAAAAATTCGAAAGTGCGTCATATATATTCTTATAAGCGGCGATAGGCTTGCAACCTGTCACGTACGGAATACTAATCACTGTCCAAAATGTGGACATGTACCAAATGTCAGGTTTGGACGTGCCTCTGACTACCCTCTTTAGATATCCTCAAAGATCTAAGTAACTAAAGATCTGAGGAAGATATCTACCGTGCCGGTGATTATAGTCGTGATCATATTTATTTTAGGACTTGGCACCTATTCAGACCTCAACTTTTTTATCGCTGTCACCGTCACCCCGAACGCCATTTGTACCGAACCTTATCACATTTTGATATTTTTGTTGGGGTATCATTAATTTTTGAAAAGTATTTCATAGATACATAATATTATAATAGTGTCTAAGTGGTGTATTATTAATTAATTTTCTCTGTAAATAAAATCGCATTACAAGCAAAAAATAAAGTTATATACTTTATTTTTTGCTTGTAATGCGATTTTGTGTGTCATGTGTAATGCGAATTAGTGGCCTAATTGTTATTTTAAAACACGACCTGTTGAAATGAATCCTCCTTTAAACGAACTAATTATGAGTAAATAATCACCAATATTTGAGTTGTGAAATGTTAAAAAACAAACCACACTGTAAGTATGTATCTATGTCATATTAATTCAGAAAGTTGATGCTAGAGTATTACAAGGAATTTATTTTCGTTGGCCACATACTAATTTGTGTTCCACCGGCATCATTATAGGAATGGGTTGAAATGTGAAGTAAAGTTTCAAAAAATGAGGTGGATTGAATAGAGAAAAATATTGATTAAGTTAAAGTTTGCGAATTGAATGGAGAAGCACCTCTATCAAGTAGGTATGATGATGAACAGAAAAGAGCACACCTAGGTCGCATGTGAGCACAATAAATCCACGCGTACTCACGATATTCAAGTCATGTATCTCATCGGTCTTCCTTCTACTGGCCATTTCGTGTTTACGCTTTTATTGAACTCGTCTCTCAACTTTTTGTTGTTTGTTTGTATAAAATAAGAAATAAATGTAATTTTGTTATTTATTAATGTTACTTACACCAAATTTTCCGTAGGTAATTCAAACGAAATGTTTTATACTTATTTGTTTTTCATTAAGAAAACATTCAAAAGACATGGACAAAAACTCAGAATAATTAATTACCATAGCAATATCCCGGAGTTTTGAATTGTAAGGGTAGTATGAACGAACTCCACAAAAGCCGTGCACATTTAGTTACGTTGGTTCACATTCAGCCGATGCATATTGAACCATGTCTATTGAGCATCGAGTTGGTTCACACGCTGCAGTATAACACGCTTACCTACGTCAAAGGTCCATAATGTAATTGCTGGAGCTTTTACTGGCTTTAAAATAATTCGAATAGAGAGGACGGAAGTGACGTCACGGCAGTGGCTACGCTGCGGTGGGTTCTTCCGGTGTCTGCCTCGAAGAGCTACCTTTCTGTAGCACACTTTGAGAAAATTATGCGGACACATTTAGTGCAACTGAGTCTTCTTGGAATGAGCAACCTCTAGAAATTGCAAGTTACTCACACGCAACTTTTTGTGTAAAGCTCTTGGTTGGAAAGCTTCGCGGATTCATTTCAAAGGACAACGCTGAACATATATCAGATAATTTTCACTATTGGAAATGCAAAGTCGTCTGGCAGTAGGTATAAATTCCTGTAACTTATGAATTTTCTGCTTGAAATGACTCGACAGTTTATTATTTAGGAATATGGCATTTTTCGCTGAAAATAAATGCGATATCTGATCGAAGTTAAAAGAGCGAATGGATTGTACGATCTTTGAAATCTCGTAATGGACGAAAACGACATCGTGACTACAAACCGCCGTTTGTCACATCACTAATGGCGCGGAAAATCGTGAAAGTCCCGCTTTCTAACAACGCTGAAATAAAATCGATAGATTGATACTGAATATCGCATATTAAGCACCTCTATGTAGGTATTTCTTGAAACGCTATGAACTCTTTCGAATTTTTTGATCTCGTATTTTTAGGTATGAGTATTTTATTTTTATGCATTCCTGAAATAATAAGACCACCGAAATAACAAGCGAAAGAATCGCTTACTACAAAAAATATTTTTAAATAAATAAATAAGTACGTACTTAGTTATTTCATTTTAATTTTTGATTCAAGACCTACCAAATTAAAACAATTTATGCACAATCGGTTAAGCGACAATTTAGTTAGATAGAAGTTATATAGAGGTTTTGAAAACGACACCGCTACATATAAAACCTTTTATTCAATTGAAACGTTTATACAACTAACACGTTGTCCAGTTAACGTTATGACTAACGGCACTATAAAATTCCGTATAATTTAGTTGTAGAGACGTTTATTTAACGTAGATTATAAAATGTAGGTCACGCGACTGAAATCTCGTAAAATAAACATCTATAAAACGTGGTAGTAACTACCGCTAAGTATAAAACAGATATACAACTTACATCGTGACTAGAATTATACGACGATGGTTGTCAGATAAAAGATAAAATTATATACGTCTACTAGCTTAGCATAATTATATGTTATAGGTATACTTATACCTACGAGTACACCCGTTTTTTTATTACAGCTACAGTCAAATATAAGTTTTTCCCAAATAGAATAATAATTTGGCATTCCATCCTCATTTTCCCGTCGACAAATACACCCTTGCTATCAATATATATATAGTTGGACATAAATATATGACGAATAGGGTAGAATAGCAATGTTCGCGGGGTTTTTCCTTCGTACACCCTTTATTTGCATTGGAGCGAAAATATTTAATCAGCCGTATAATCTTAGCTTTCCCTGTGCTTTTGTGGTGAGAACCTATAATAAATGTAGAAATCTATATCTATATAAGAGCTTAACCTGACTGACTGACTGACTGACTGACTGACTGACTGACTGATTTATCATCGCCCAGCCGAAACCGCTGAAGCTAGAAAGCTGAAATTTGAAAGGTGGGTTCCTTTTATAACAAAACCACCCACTAAGACGGGATTTTTGGAAATTCCACCTCTAAGGGGGTGAAAAAGGGTGAAAACGTTAGTATGAAACTTTTTAACGCGTGGAACGATTTTCATGAAACTTTGTTTGTGCACTGTAAATGCAAAATTAATGAACACGTGTTTCAGGATTTTTCAATATAACTATCAAAAAGGGGTCAAATGTGGGGTAAATTTTTGGATGGGAACTTTTTAACGGGTAATACGATTGTTCTGAAACTTTGTTTGTGTACTGTAAATGCAAAATAAATGAACACGTGTTTCAGGATTTTTCAATATAACCTTCAAAAAGGGGTCAAATGTGTGGTCAATGTTTATACGTGAACTTTTTAACGGGTGGTGCGATTGGCTTGAAACTTTGTTTGTGTACTGTAAATGCAAAATGAATGAACACGTGTTTCAGGATTTTTCAAAATAACCTTCAAAAAGGGGTCAAATGTGGGGTCAATGTTTGTATGTGAACTTTTTAACGGGTGGAGCGATTGGTCTGAAACTTTGTTTATGTACTGTAAATACAAAATGAACGGACACGTGTTTCAGGATATTTCAATATAACCTTCAAAAAGGGGTCAAATGTGGGGTCAATGTTTGTATGGGATCTTTTTAACCTGGTGCGATTGATCTGAAACTTTGTTTCGTGTTTCAGGATTTTTCAATATAACCTTCAAACAAGGGGGTCAAATGGTCAATGGGGGGTCAATGTTATTATAGGAACTTTTCAACGGGTGGTGCGATTGGTCTGAAACTTAATTTCGTGTTTTAGGATTTTTCAATATAACTCTAAAAAGGGGGTCAAAAGGGGGGGGTCAATGTTTGTATGGGATTTTTTAACGGGTGGTGCGATTGGTCTAAACTTAATTTCATGTTAAAGGATTTTTCAATTTAACTCTAAAAAAGGGGGTCAATGTTTGTATGGGAATTTTTTAACGGGTGGTGCGATTGGCCTGAAACTTTGTTTTCTGTTTCAGGATTTTTCAATATAACTGTAAAAAAGGGGTCAATGTTTGTATGGGATTTTTTTGACGGGTGGTGCGATTGGTCTGAAACTTTGTGTACTGTAAATACAAAATGAAAGAACAAAGTGTTTCAGGATTTTTCAATATGACCTTCAAAAAGGGGTCAAATGTGGGGTCAATGTTTTTATGGGTACTTACTTTTTAAAGGGTGGTGTGATTGGTCTTAGTTTTGGTTTGGATACTTTAAATGCAAAATAAATGGAAACGTATTCCTGGATATTTCAAAATAGCCCTCTAAAATGGGTAAAATCGGATGTCAAAGTTATTTATGGGATTTTTTTATTAGTGTCGTTTGTTTGAAACTCAGTTTAGATACCTACTTTAAGTGAACGAAGTCGCGGGCGGGACAGCTAGTTATATATATATGATTCCTGCCAACTTCGCTGTTATGTTGAATCTAAAAAAGTAGTCTGTATGTTTTTTTAAGTTTCATTTGCCACTTTAGTTGACTTATTAAATAGTCAAATGGTCAAGATCGGCCATGATTATAAACGTACAAAAACGTATCTTACCATTGTAATTTCTATACTCGGAGTAGCAAATGATAATTTTCTTGAATCCAATCATTACTTTGGGAAATTAGTGGCTGACTTTATATTTTTGAAAAAAAAATTGTACTTACTGTAATCTATGGTTGTAATAATACTAACTTACCAAATTTTCGCAGTATTAGAGTTAGCTAAAGTATACAGTATTAGAATTCGGAAGGGGTAAGGTCACTTTGGATTTAAAAAGTTGTTCAGTCAGTCAACCAAACCACGAATATTAAACGGGTCACGTTCAAACGGATAGCCACTAGGTACATTTTCTAATTTGAATATTATTTATCAAGGCAACACGAATACCGGACTGACCTAAATACGTGACATCTCACAGTGAAAGGGGAGGTGAGACTTATTAATGTTATATTATTTTGTAGTAAAAAGCCGGGACACAAAAAGTGGACCTTTCGGCCGTCCGAATGGCAGTATTAAAGCCAGTGAGGAATTTCAGAGGCCAGGGTCACCGAAAATCTCAGTTGAGTTACATTGAGTATACCCAACAATTTGCTACCGTCGTAGCTGGTCGTAAGCTTCGGAGTTCTGAAAGATATAGCTACAATTTTTATTATTCCTTTTCACAACTTTTATTTGTGAATATTCATTAGTTTCGGCCAGCTACACTTGCAAATAGTCTCATTTGTGTATTAAAAACAGGTTGTTGAGCCGTAGTTTGGAGTCGTTAACTGGGTCGGCAGCCGAAACGAATTCATATATTTCATCATAGTGCACCAGTCATATTGCAACAGAATGTGTACGAGAATAAGCATTTTTTTAATGAACTTTACAGTTAAGAGTATATAAGTAAGTATAGGGACTTTAATTAATTAGTTACTACTGTTTTACCCACTTAGTTGGTATATTTGTGATTCTATTCTTCATCTGATAAAAACGGAACCATTAGTATTTTAATTATCACTTTGTTGTCCATCAGTCTGTCTATAAGACCCTTTTCCTCAGAAACGGCTAAAGGTGCCTACTTATCAATTTATATATATGTAACTACCAATTATAAGTTTTGTGAGCTTATAGTTCATAAAACTCGACTTTGATGAAGCTAATTATCAAAGATTGTTGTTCTTATTTTGAGTAAAATTCAAATTCAAATTCAAAATATGTTTATTTTCAATAGAATCACAGGGATCACTTTGAAACGTCTTACATACTAGGTGAGTCTAAGTGCCAGTTCCAGTCCTATCCCCAGTGCGAGAAGAACTGACAAGAAACTCGCTGGGCTCTAGCGCTTTTTTTGTATGATCCTTGTTAATTTTGTAAGGAATACCTAGCAGAGTTGGAGCTGATTCATCCCAAGCTTTTTTATCATCTAAGTACTCTGATGTTTTATAGTAAGCTTTTCTAGACAGTTTCTGTTTAATTACATTTTTGAATTTTCCAATTGATAAATCAAGCATGTCACTTGGGATCTTGTTATAGAAGCGTACACATTGCCCTTTAAAGGATTTACTTACTTTAGTGAGCCTAACCGTGGGAAAAAGTCATGTCACAGGTTAGTAAAATAAAATAACTGTGATGATAAAAAACCTTTTAGAAGTACGGAACCCCAAAAATACCTATTACCTACTCCATTCACATCACACTTCTTTTATTTTGTGCATCGTCCGATAACACCGTCAAATCTTTAGTAAGCTATAAATGGTATAAACGGCAATCGTAAAAGTAAGGGGTCTTTTTACACGCTTTATTTAACTCTTCGTATATGACCGGGGATTTCGTTTTTATAGTTACGCCTAGTTTACTAATCCTGTGGAACGCTTACCAACATTGGCGCGTATAGTATGGTACCTACCTACTTTATTTACCTGTAGTACACTGCCTCTTGTAGGGAATAATTAGGTATCTTCTTGGTTTGATCGAGGGAAATACTTAGATGTTTACATGATAACACGCACTATTTATAATATTATTTATAATAATATATGTTTGCTATTAAAAGTATGTTTTTGTTAATTTAATTAATAAATCTATTTGGATTTTGACTATTATACCTTTTTTCAAGTACGCTACTACGACTATAAGCTAATGATTAATATAAAATAGCAAAAGGCGTCAAACAAATTGATGTAAATACATGGAACATACCTACCTAGGAAAGACCAACCGAGGTTGATAGGTTAGGTATTTCTTCTGTACCTTCATAAGTACTGGACCTTATGAAATTCCAAAGCCGTACCCGTTCGATCTTCAGTCAGGCCTAGTATCAGCAGTCTGATGATCAGACTGAACAAGAGTCATAAGTCATTATTGAACTATTTGAGCACTTATTAGGTACTGGTCGAATTAGTACGATCACTTCGCTCAAAGCCTTCGCCTTCGTCAGAGATACCGCAGCTCGTTTAGTATCAGCACCTACCGTACACAGCGATTTTCTTTACGGAAAAGAAGACGAGAGTAAAATTTAGGTCAAAAATGACATTTCTGTTAGCTTTGTCTTCTCTGTAGATAAAATTGCTGACCAAGTCTATTGTAATGCTAAGTGTTCTATGGGACTGTACGTGTACATTGCTTCAAGAAGCAAAGCGAATGACGACATGTATCACAGAAAACCATATGGAACTACATTCTAGCAATGTTAAAATTACACAATGGCTAGTGAAATAGTAAGTTTTTATAGATCTTTTGACAGAGTGGGATCGCTGTCGCTTGTCGATTATACACGGTGATTCGATATTTGAAAATTACGAAAGATACGTTCGCACCAAAATTGGCATACGATTCTAAAGAATAAGATTGTAGTGTCCCGCTGCAAAGCAAAGATCTGCCTCCTCTCTCTTGCTAGCTAATTGAAGCCATTGTGTCGGTCCCTTTTTTCTTCTCCTTTTGGCCCTTCCAAGCGGCCTAACACATCGAACTTGATGGTTTGTTTAATATTTGCCCGAAAATTTATCATTATTTTTACAATAACAAAGAAGTAATTCGCTGACCTAAGACCTGCAAATATAACTCTACTTTTTATTTTACCTACAGATCCGCTAAAAGCTTACAGCTCGGCGCGTCCGAACAACTCGCGTATGGAATACATCCCCTAGGTAATCGGATAGCGGCTTTCAACGAAAATTTTAGTCTCTATTATAAATTGATCTCAAATTCGTCGAACCACTGATGTTTTCACAAGCCCGAATGTACTTACGATGTTTTCTTTATGTTTGTCGTTAAGGGTGTAATGGTTTCACATAAATCATTTCGGGCGAATGGCTCCGAGCATGACAAGATGTTTGATAAGTTTCCGAAATTGACTCTCGGTGGAAATGTGCACTCAAATTTTATTCATGAGACTGATATCAAAACGAATAATGAAAATAGAGGCGTGGCCTCTTGAAAGCTTTTTGAAGAAATAATAAAATAAAAAGTAAGTACAAGATACAATTCACTTCTAGGGGCAGGTATTTCATAAAATTTTAGTTTTTATGATAGATTTTTAGTATTTGTCTGGTACACCCAATAAGTAGGTACAAGCTTTGCTTAGGGCACAGTATTTTGAGCTAGCCGTGTGTTTTCAGATCACCAATATTTATTATTATCAGGCATTCCGCAAAACATATTTATCATATAAAATAAACACTTTAATTCATACAAATATTGCTCAAAACTTAAACTGTGACGCATTTGAAATAAGATTTTTTATAACATACAATAACAAATAGGTACCTAGTTTCAAAATAACGGAAACGGATCATGAAAGCTCGAAGTACCGAAGAATACCATTCCGAAAGTACAGGAAACCGAAAGTCACGATATTCTGTCACTCGAGACAGAATGCACACAAGCTCGATGAACGGAATACCTAAATCACACCACTTCGACAAACTTTAGTTCGGAAGCTTACGACTTCCAATGAACGTCACCTCGAAAGTGTGTTAAATCGACGGTACTCTATTTAGTATGTTTATACAGCGTTTGTACGTTAGGTTTGAGTACTTAGGTACCAAATTCTATCAATAATGTTTTGAAAGATTTTCATCGTAGCTTCAAGCTTCAAACACCGTTAACCTTCAAGTTATACTCGTAGTACCTAGATGACCGAGCTTTGCTCGTTTTTTTTTTTTGGTAAACGACGTTTTTTTTTAAATGAAACCTAGTTAGAACGATTTCTCCTCCGTGAAACCTCCCTGTAGGTATACTAAATTTCGTTATAATCGTTGGAGCCGTTTTCGAGATTCAGATTATATAGGTATACGAGTATAATTTAAAAATTGCTCGTTTAAACGTATAAGATTAAATTAAAAATCACTTCAAAGGAGTTACCTTCCTATTGAGCAACAATATAACATGAAATAACTGGGAAGGTGACTCAAAGTTTTTTAGATAAGTAGAAGACTTACCTACGGAAAGCTTATTACGTTTTGACAAATTCACTTGGAGTTTGTTCATGACGCTTGCTTCCGACAAGTTTTCAATTCTGTTATAGAGACGGGAGGTAACGAAGATTGTAAACACGTCGGAAATAGATTTTGCCTCGAGATAGGCACAAATTTAATTTGGGGTTCCTCGGGTACCTACAGGTAAATGTAGGCGCAGATAATATAATAGACGCTGTTGTTCCCAATAAAAAATATTGATAAATATATAAGTTGATCAATAAACGAAATAAGTAGGTATAATAAAATATGTAATGATAGGTGGCTTATTCCCAAAGTATTCCTTGTGTAAATAACTTTTCGCTCCCATTAAAGACGGTAAATTGTCTACTTTCCTAAATTTTAAGAACTCATAAAATAAACAGGGTTCTTTTATATTATTTTTACCAGCAAGTAAAAATTATCATTATATCGGTACTATCACGACGTGTACCTACCTATCATTAATATCCAATATCAAAACCCATTGAAAATGGATGCTTTTAGGAACAAGGAAAATATAGTTAAATTTTTGTTTTTTTACAATGGTGGGCTGGTCATAGTGGTGCATGGCATACAGCGATACCTAATACGTACCTATCAACTTTTCTTGCACGTCATAAAAGCTTTTCTACTAGTTCAAAGCTTTTCCTAGAGCAGGGGGAATAAAAGGCAGCCTGTGATGGCGCTTTTCAAAGAATAACTTGACCCGATCTGATTTCTATCATCCCTCCTTTTGGTCGGTTGGTAGGTTATCTATTACTTACATTACGCGTATTGTATAATAGAATACGATTTATGACCAGTTTGGCCAGTGTAGGAACTAGGCAGAAACCCAAGTAGGAACTTATTTCTGATTTATTAGGAGTTCGCACTATGGATACATTATTTCAGTTTACTGTTCTAAATACATAGTGCCTAGGTACTTACCTAAATGCCGTCTCTAGAATTTCATTTTATATTTGACTTTATAGGATCTTTATTTTTTCGTATCATCTGAAATGTCTCTACAAAAGTATGTTACTATGTTCGATTCATGACATTCATATATGTTCGTATGTACTTACATACTCAGGTACTTACATACGAGTTATTCTTTATTATAGTGAAATGAGGCTCGTTTCATGTCCATTCACACGGGGCCGCTGAAAGCGATCCTGATTGCGCATAACTCAGCCACTTCATAAACTGTTATACAATCTCACCGCGTACACAGTTAGTTAGGTATAGCAGGTCATGCTGACTGCCTGGGTAAGTATCTACCTAGGACCTACATAATAACAAAATCGAATAAGCGAAGCGCGCTTATTGAGTAGTGCATGGAGATATGCGATTATCATAGTAGTCTAGTGTCATCTGAAAATTTTGTGTTTTAGGGTCAGTGGACTTACTTGCTACATGGTGGTGCCCAACTAAGTTCACATTCAACATGATCTGATTTATTTATGTATTTATTTGAAAACCAGCTTACAATTCATCATATAATTTACTGCATCAGAAAGCCAATTACTTAAAGGTTTTCACGTGTAATTAAATATTATAAAAGCAAAATGTGAACTTATTAAATAATAAAAAAGATCTAAAAAATATACTCGTTAACATAATAAAACTAGTTATATAATATGTCAATACTACATAGCTTCCATCCACGGTCGCGTTTTAAAAGTAGCCTATTTGTTTTTCCAAAATATAATCTATCACTGTACCAAATTTCATCCAGATCTTTTTCGTCGTTTCAGCGTGATTGAGTAACAAACATCTAATAGGTAGGTACATCCAGGCATGTAAAGAGCAAAAGTTTGTTTGTTTGTGTGTATGTATTTAGAGGTACCTGATCTCCGACAATGCTTATCCGATATCAAAAAATGTTTCACCAAATATTATAGGCTATATTGTATGTATCGTGCGAGCAAAGCCGCGGGTGAAAGCTATAATTTAATTAAACTTGCTTCGATCAATAAATACCTGGTTTTGTACCTTATTTAGAGCTTGGTTGACAGACTTTTGTTATTCCTTTCCATTTATGTTTGAAGCCTTAAGAGCTTTCAGCTTTAAGAGTTCAAAAGATTTTACCTAAGCTGGCGCTTAGCTGTAAAGCAATTAGTTTAAGAAACAAAATTAAGTTTTGGCCCCTTGCAAGAGAAACAGGATCACAATTAATCTTTAGCTTAAGGCCCATAAGCCATCTGAACTGACTGAAACGGAGCGAAGCGAAACAATTAGACTGGAGACATTGCAGAAAAATTGAGCGAAAAAAAAGGGGTTAGACTGCTCAGATGTGGTGCCAGTGCTTGAGGCTTAGCTTTCCTAGACGTCCCTAATAAATAACAGTACAGTAAGATTACCTGTGAATCTGCTTCGCTGCTTCGGATGTCTCGTCAGTAGAGCTCGTTTAGTTTATGAACGCGTAGCGCACCGCTTCATCGCAACTTCGCTCCGCTCATTACTGGTGAGATATGGGCCTTAGTCGCAGCGTTTGTTTGTAAGTTTCAAACGTTGTCGCTGAAATATTGTGACTTGTGCGACGTGCAATGTGCATGCAGTGCATCGTGCATCGCGCTGCACTAATGTGTCACGCTCACGAGAATGTGATACGTACGAGATAACACTTATTTAAGCTTTTTTTTCCCATGTAATATTAATACAAGAGACTCATATATAGCTAGAATAATTCAAGAAACTAAGTAGTTCGGCTACTAACCTACTTATTAACATGAATTATTCACCTATAAGTATACCTACGGTAGGTAATTGCTCGATTTAAGATATAACGAAGTAGCGGGAAGTTCCACGCGTGGAACTTCTCACGGCTTCGTAAGTGTACTTTTGATTTATTTAATTTAAACTTTGATCCCTCGATTTAATAGAGATTTAGATAGGTATCTTTCTTAGTGTACGCAAGCACCTTGTAAGAACACATCCTGCCAAATCTCTATGACCGGCGGTTAAGGCTGTAAAAAGTGTAGGTATTTGTCTTTTATCCCCGTTTAGTTGGTCTCGAACTTACTCGAATTTCCATGCAAATACTCACCTTTGAACACCGAGCTATTAGGTTAAATTACTTTCGTTAAATTACTTAGGTAGGAACTCTGATGTTATTTACTAGGTACAAGGTTCATAACATAATTATCTAATATGTATTTAACTTATATATGCGAGTTTATAGTTAGGTACGTATGTGCTAGGTAGGTATTTTTCAGTACCTAGCTAGGTGCGTAAAGTAAAATCACGTAAGTACTTCGGTATCTACTACAAACGTTCTTATTGTATTCAAATGTTTTTAGGTCATAGTGGCAGTACAAATACATTATATTTGCACGATAAAGGTGTTGTAGGTATATGCCATAGGGTAGTGTCCAAAGGCTGTCAGGGGACATTGGGATGAGAATGACCCAAAAATTTCCTACATTTCTAACCCTGGCCTTAATAGCTACCGATCCTTGGAAGTGCTTCAACATTCTCACTGTAGCTATGAGAACATTTTTACAATATCTTTTGGGTGTGTCCGAACCATTTTTTGCCATAGTAGGTAGATAGAAACAATCTAGTAAGTACAAGTATATTAACTTACATATTACCTTACCTGACTATTTTTACTGTTCAATAAGCAGAAGCCGAGTTTTGATATTTTGAGATAGGACGTAATTATTATTATAACAATTGCGATCCTTGGTTTATTTAACTGTAACTAGGACAACATAGGGAGGCACAAAGATTTACCTACTTATAGTCTAGTAAAGTGACCAAAATAGCATTTCGAATAATGGATCTTTCGATAGACGGAAGCTATCCATAAACGAACAAGATAACAAAAGAAAAATAAATCGCTACAATATTCCTAACAAATGTGGGTAAGCGTTCCAATCTACGTTTGGTCTGACATTCGAAATAACTTTACCTTTTTAGGCCGTTGTTCACCAAAACATCAAGCGATGGTTACTGTAACCACCAGTTAAAATGACAGCTGATAAGATTATGACGACATATAAAACAAAATCGGTTAAACTTACTTGTAAGTGAACATTCAGTGACTTTATCCAGGCGTAGGTACTCGTATACTTACCTAAATATTTATGCTGGCATAGCCTGATATTAAATATCGCTTAATATTTTTTCGTAGAGGGTCTTGTGGTGGAGAATAATGATGTAGGCAGTGAGAATAGAAAAGATTCCCGCGGATTTTCGAGATAATAAAGAAGTAGTACCGGAGGGTTTTCAGCGTCAGCTTTTATCGAAATAAACTACTGTTATTTTTGTCTATTTAAGTAAAGTAAGTGTTTAGGTTAGAACTACTAACATAAAAGTTATTATAAAGTATGTAAGTTGATATTATTTAGTTAAGTAGGTAAGTAGGGTCATACCTATAACTATTAGGTAGGTACCTGGGAAGGTTGTCCACCTATGGGTGCTTATAAGTAAAATGGAGATAGAGCTGGTAATTTTATCGAGGACAACAATGAAAAATACAAGTGACAAAATCAGGGAGTTATGTGTTATGTTGCCATACTTAAGTACCCTTACTATATACCTACATAACTACTTAGTAATGTATGTAAGTAAATATTTTATCATCATTATTTTACTTATAAAACAACCCGTACTACATAGGACACCAGCGATATTTCAAATTTACACAATGGGTCCTCCGCTCAAGTATTCAATTTCAGTAGCAAAGCACTGTTAATAAATACGTTTTCAAAACTAAAAAGAATACCGACTTGAATGTTACACTACGTTGAAAAAAAAACAAAATAATGAACCGATTTTGATGAAACTTATATGGGACCAATCGTAAAGTAGGTATTTCTTTCCACATAAAAATATTTTTTTAAATCGATTGTTAAAAGACGGAGCAAAAAAAATAAAACCGGTGGTAACAAAAAAAATAAAACCGGCGTTAAAATTCTTCGACAAGCCTTTTAACGCCATCTGTCGACAGTTGGTCAAACAAAATGTGACGCAAGCTACCCGTGCGCTATTTTTCAGGCAAGAACCTTTTACACACTGTTCATGAAAACAGTGTGTAAAACTTGTACGTCTACCATTTTTTTCACAAGAGTGCGCCCGGATCAAATCACAAGGATGGTTTGTGTAAGATCTTGATATATATTTACAGAAGCTACAAGTATATTATTATCCGAAAAAGCTTTTTGAATATTCGTTTTCAGGACCTTGGGAGCGCCCTCTACAATCAAGTTGTTGTGTGCGATGTTATAATATGACATTTTCGTTTGACAGCACAAACACACATCACAGAGTAGAGCCATAACCACAGACGCCATATCTAAAAGAAGAGTAGAGCCATCTGATTTCAAAAATGAGCAAGAAATGTACATAAAGTCAAAGTCAACGTCAAAATTTCTCTAATTTAAGATTGTCCGAATGTTATGAATGTCGTTATCATGTTCTTCTTCTTTTTTAGGTATATATTATGGCATCTCGATGTTGCGTAAAAACATGATCTAATCAATAAAAATTTCGTCTACGAAATTATTTAAATCCTATGTCGTCGTTTTTATACATAGGGTAGTGGTAACGTCTTACAATAAACGTCAAAATAGTTGTAGAGGCAAAATGTGTCTTTTACAGCCTAACTCATAAGCCGCAGTATAGCCGTAGGTAGGTAGGTAATGACTTAAATTATAAGCGTCTTGGCCAATCGTAGGTACTTAACTACGCATCATCGATTGGGGTTTGTTTGGAACTGTTTCTTCACACTTTTTATAGGCCTACCCTATACATTTTTTTATTTATTCTTTATTGTACCTATCCTATCTACGAACGCATTTCCTAGTAGCTATTCTTGTATAATCAAGAAACAGAGGTTATTTATCTATACTAATATTATAAAGAGGTAAGATTTGATTGTTTGTTTGTTTGTTTGAAATGAATAGGCTCCGAAACAACTGAACCGATTTGAAAAATTCTTTCACCAATGTGTAGAATGAACTTTCAGGATGAACATAGGCTATATTTTATGTAGGTACTTCGCGGGCGACGCCGCGTGCAGAAGCTAGTGTTAGATAAGTAGGTAAGTACTTATTCTATTTATTTAGGTTTATCCGACATCGCGTGAACAAACTATTCGACCTCGTGAGTTGCATTGAATATTTTTGAGGTCAAAAGTTAGATTTTACAGATAATTCGTTTCGAAATCAATGCTATAGGGGGTGTTTGTTGCGTTACGCAGCTGTTCAAGCGCTTTTTTTGGAATGAAAGCTAACGCATTAATAGTTATTTTTTTTTTACAAAAAGTTAATTTATCTTAAAAGTTGGCTGGACGAGATAGTTTTAGAGATATTTTTGGCCCATTGTTTTTTTTCTGGATTTGGTCTTTTCTGGTGCCTATTAACATGCATTAAATGGGAACACCTGGGAAACCCCATAAAGAATAAAAAAATACTTATATTGATTTAAAATTTGCGGAGATATAGTGAAGGCACTTATCTATATAATACAAAGGTACAAAATAATATTTAGAGGCAAGCTTATACATAAATTATAAAAACAAACTTTTAAAACTCCTTTTTTAACGATTTTACGAATAAAAAAGAGATTCTCAATTTCCATTATTATTATTTCTAGATTTATTTTATTACGTAAACCATTTTCAGCTTTAAAAATATTGTTCAGCGATTTCAGCCGCTGGAAATAGCTACGAGTAAAACGATAGCAGCGCCCCAATCCAGTTAGACGTTGCGCGTAAACCGTGAAAGGCGTGCGGCAAGCCCCCAACACGACCTGTGATCTTTCACCGTGATGGAATTACCAAGTGCTGTTATAACTCTATAGTGACTACTAATCGAAACGGTAAGTTTCAATACTGCCTACTTCTATTCGAAAAACTAGGAAAATAAAAATTTAAAAAAATGTCAAACATGGTCGGTCGATTTGATAATGAAAATCAGTTTTCAGTGGCACTCGAATTCTTTATTAGATCAATCATTGATAGCAATCCTAGAGCCTGTTCTAAGAGAATCCAAACGAAATAGGGAGCATAAGCTTTTAAGTTCTTGTAAGTGAACACATCCTGAAATATTTTTGCGGTTGGCCAACGCAAGGTAGCTTGGTTGATCGATAAATGCCAGACTAAACGTTCATGTTGACTTGCATTTTTATCATCTGAAGTATTCAGCTGTTTCTCACCAACATCAAGCATTAAATAACTACGGAATATTTTAGTTTAGGAAACTATAGCCAGCATACGTGACAAGGGCGAAACGGTGTCGTAAAGGTATTGATTTAGCAAAGTTTTTGTTATACTTTGGTAAATACCTAGAGTCTGCTTTTCGGAAGAATAGTCAGTACACAAATAATTCCATAGTTGACATACTTAGGGTGGATTTGACCAACTTCTGGTATAACTATTCTCAGAATAATTGATGTCAAATGCAAGTTATAATGTCAGTTTACTCTTCAATAAGTACAGTTTATTCTGGATACCGTGCCTATACTAGTTTGGTTACAAACCTAGCAAACCTTTACTAGGTTAACAAGGTGTACCCTAGGTATTTACTACTATACTTTATATATATAGGCCTTGATTTTATGAGACTTGACAGCTGCTATCCAGTAAGACAAATAAACAGACCGAATGCTCATATAAGAATTTTTTTGTCTTATAAAGTAAGGAACACCTAAAAATGTTTTAAAATGACCTACTGGATCCAGAGACTATAAATCTTGAGATTTCTAATTACGAGTAATAGTATTTGATAGTTAGTGACATTACATTAGTCTGATTTTTGATACATCAAAAGTGATATAAAGGTGCTAGATACCTACTACACCCCACAGTAGTTCATAAAATTGTGCGAGGATAAATAAAAATAATGTAGGAAAAAAATTGGTAGAAAGGGAATTTTAAACTTAAATCCTATTATTCAAATAAGATTCAAATAAAAGCTTCTTGGCCCCGTCTATTCGCTACCTTTTGTCATCGGATCGGTTTAGCATTAGCTTATCTGTAGGTAGAAGTTTTTTAGATAATCCATGACATGTTCTAGCTAAACTACTCGTATATCGTCTAAAATAACCAGTCCAGACCTTTGATGAATATTATCTAAGGTCCTATCTATTTCATCAAAGAGACTAGCTGATTATCTTATCTGACGTTTACTTAGACGTAAGAAATACAAGTAGTTAATTTATATTTATTTATTGTACGTAAACTTTTAGATTATAAATTTTATTTTATTTTATAAACAAAACGACCGGTTGTCCTATCACTTCAGTTATCGTTCTGTAAATAGTGATATCTCGCCCACGCTTGTTACAATTCAACACACTGGTAGAGGTAGCATGAGTGAGCATCGAAAAAAAGTATGATTTAATATCAGATCTGTCACATTTTGGTCAATAAATCTAATAACGTGGTTCATCTTGATAATTTGTAGTGAGTACTACGATATTTTCCGAACGCTACCCTTCACTTTGGATCTTGTCATCGTTACTGAGCCAAATGATTATACGCGTTTTAAAATATCACTCGTGCTAACTCTACAGTTTTGTTTACTTTGAAGGAACATTCAGCATAATATAAATAAGTACTTACTAGATGTTATATCAGTTTACTTACATAATAGAGTTAATTTATCTACACTTTCTAGGTAGTATCTAACTACGTATTTTCTTCTATGTACATTCAACCTTTCATATTGTTTTGAATGCAAAACGTATTTTATTCAAATTAATAATTATTATTGGTGGACATTTCACACTACTCGTAGCTACTACACACTAATTCCATCTAGCCCTAAACTAATCAAAGCTTGGACTGAGGAAACTAAATCGCCAATTGTTTTTTTTTTGTAAGCAGATATTTAGAATACCTACATAATAGCACCCAGATACAGAACAAATATGTTTGTTCTAGGTGAGTATCTACAACCTAAAGGCGCAAAAGGCTAAAAACTACTACCAACTGAGGCGTCAAGCCAATTATCTAGATCTATAAAGGTTATAATGTTATGTAACTAATGCTCCTTTCTTATTAATACTGAGACTACTGCCTGCAAGATCTAAAAGGCACGGGCGAGGTGGTTTCTTATGCAAACACATGATGTAAAATATCTGAAGAAAAATCTGAAGAAAAATAGGTTATACCTAATTCATAACACCCTGAGACTCCTGTGAGAGTAACTCCTCGGTTCCTCGGTTGTATTACGCCTCGTTTCCTTATTTTTTTGTGACTAATTGAAAATATAGATATTTAATTAATCTAACTGCTTGTAACTATATTACCTAAATGAAATAAATAATAAAGTACCTATATGCAAGTAAAGATCAAGTCGGGTAAGTACGTACTACCAATACTTACTTATACTTTTCAATCTCAATCAAAATCTGCTGCGTAGAGGTAGCGTAGCACATTGCTACGAAACCGCTACGAATGCAATTTATTGAATGAAATCTATAAGTTATCGACTTAAGAATTTTAAAGAAACCGGTTAAGAGCGAGTCGAGCTCTAAAGGCTTTTATAAGATTTTAAAGCACGCATCTGTGGCTCAATTACCGTTACATAACCCTAAAAATTATCGATCTCAAAGTAAACAGTTTATGGATAAGTACACTTAAAAAAAAATTAGGTAGTTTGACAACTTCAGGGCTGCTAAATAAAATGTTATCACACCGAGTTGACGTTTTGACTGGAGCATGGTTTGTTTGCTGTGTTCTGACATTTATCAGCAGACAGATTTATGATTATTCAAAAAACACCAAATGTGCCTCTCTTATTTGATAAGGTGCCATTGTTAGTCTTTTTAGTTTACAAAGAATACCATAACATAATGACGATAACTTTTTTCCGACATCTGACTGAAACTAGACTAACTGCGACCAATCATGCTCAAATTGTGAAAACTAGGTACAAGAAAATCCGTTCAGTACTTTCGGAGATATGCGCGAACAACTTAATAAACAGACAGACGGAAACTGTTTCATTTTAGACTGTCAACTGTGACGATCTGTCCCGTTGTATTGGTTTATTAGCCACCAAAAAATTGCATTTCAAAAACTTTGTGGGTAATAAAAGCAATAGGCATGCAATAAGTTGACAAACAAGTAAGACCTCCTGATGAAAAGCGGATGTAAATCCTAAAGCTACCAGAAAATTTTCCAAGAATTTTAAACAAAAATAAATAAAATAAATAAATAAATAATGCTGGACAATCCACACAGCATCATCTAGCCCCAAAGTAAGCTACTCAAAGCTTGTGTTATGGGTACTAGATAACTGATATATTGAATACATGATGTAGGTACATAGATAGATATTTTTTATTATACATACACACCCAGACCAACGGAACAAATTTTTGCAGATCGTACACAAATTTGTTCCGAGGCGGGAATCGAACCCGCAACCTCTTGCGTCGCAGGCGGACTCTTGGCCGCTGCGCCACTGAGGTCGTCAAATAAACATCTTTTTTTTAAATTGGCTTGACTATTTGACTGACTTTGTGACATTGACATTATTACTAGTTTAAAAAACTCGACACTGGCAAAATTTATCTCCAAAGAGACAGATGCCATAAATAAAGAAGAATTGGGTAGTGAGTTTTCACAGCTAAGTCAATAAACGCTCAAGTAGAGTATCTAATGGTTTATTAACAGCTTATTTCCTTAAGTGTGTCATTGAAACTAGGCGCAAGATGTCATTTACTTCGTTAAACGTAGAAGTAGTAACCTACCTATAGCTCGACCACTTAACTGATATCATTGCCTGCAAGATCTTAAAGGCGCGTGGTGAAATTTTATGCAAACACATGATGTAACATTTCTAAAGACAGAATCCTGACAAGCAAATAGAATCTTCCATTAAAAATGAAACTATGTACCTCCTTGCATATTACACCCTTATCCGTGCTTATGTAAGGACATTGTATGGAGATGTCACCCAGTTGTCACGTCGTAACATACGCGCATCTCCATACATAACCACGGACTTAAGAGTGACGAAGCAGTCACGGCGACAAAAGTAACCCGTGCGCGCTATCTCTCATTTGTAACTAGTACCTGGGTGACCTGGGTGACCGAGTTTTTTTGGGGTAAACGACGTTTTATAAAAATGAAACCTAGCTAGATCGATTTATCACCCACGAAACCCTCTGCATACTAAATTTCATGAAAATCGGTCGAGCCGTTTCCGAGATTCAGATTATATATTATATATATATACAAGAATTGCTCGTTTAAAGGTATAAGATTCCTTTTTGATGCACTTTGAACGCAAAAAGGGTAGGTACTCGAAGTAGCTAATGTTAAAAAAATCAAACTTTGCTAGTAATAAGTAGGTAGGTACTTATAAATAAATAAATAAATAATGCTGGACAATTCACACAGCATCATCTAGCCCCAAAGTAAGCTACTCAAAGCTTGTGTTATGGGTAGGTACTAGATAACTGATATATTTAATACATTACATAAGTACATAGATAGATTTTTTATTATACATAGCAAACGCCCAGACCAAGGGAACAAATTTCTGCAGATCGTACACGTTGTTCCGCGGCGGGAATCGAACCCGCAACCTCTTGCGCCGCAGGCGGACTCTCGCCCGCTGCGCCACTGAGGTCGTCATTATAAACATTAGAACCCAACAAACTGAACAAACATTAATTACCTAACTTACATCGCAAAATTTGTAACAACTTGTTACAAAACAGCTAAGCTCTACGTTAAATTCTTAACAGCACCAGTGGGGCAGTTCTTTAGGCGCGCATTGAGCTAACGTCCTTGTTGTAGTCGTTTAAGTATATGTTTTCTTATCAGGATAAAACCATTGTGAAGTGTTCTTATTTTCTTACCAATATAGTGTGAGCCACCAATTGAAACCATTACAACTGGGAAGATGATAGATATTGCATATTTTTATATATTTTTTATAATATACTAGCTGACCCGGCAGACTTCGTAGTTATTTAGAAAACGTAATAATAATAATAATAATAATAAAATAAATTTTTTGTATGGGAAATAGAAAAGGGCTATTTTAGGGTTTTCCCGGCAGTTATTCGAATTTTTCTTACCTTTTAAACCTTCCCTAGACCTCCACGAACATTTCAAGACCAAGATAAGATAAATCCGTTTAGCCCTTCTCGAGTTTTAGCGAGACTAACGAACAGCAATTCATTTTTATATATAAGAAGAAGAAGAAGAAGATTTTATTATTACCTACATTCTAGTCCGTTTAACATTTATATTTTAGATTTTTAGCTCTACCATCTCTGTTGTGGATATAACTAAAGAAGGATGGAGTAATTAAACAACCTATGCCACTTACCTACCTACTTATTAACGTCTTAAATTATTTTCTAAAAATAGATAAGTACCTAGGTACCTCTATGTTCGGTACCTCCTCCTATTTTTCTGGGACCCCAAACCGTAACATATCAATATACTCGTACCTAAGTTCTGCGTTAAGTGATAGATAGATAGATAGATATAAAAGCAGCTCTGAAGCACTCTTCATAAATCCACCTATTGGTGTTTTAAGCCAAGTCGTCATTGTACGCAATGAATGACGTAAACATCGTGACTTGGCCAGGAACTGTGATCGTAGTGGCATCGCATCGCGCAGCGGCAATCGATCGCGTGCGCGCGCAACTCCGCCATCCTCACTCCGGCTAAACCTGAGACTCCAGTTGAATAAAAATTTCGACAGATATGTACAAAAATTGTGCAAAGTGACCAACGACCGACCATAGGAACTGCTGAAACAAGTGAAATTTGACCGTGACGAGGAAGAAGAAAAAGGTAAGTGAATAGCAACATCCATATTGGATTCAGAGCACCTAGGTGTCCAGCCATGATGGTTGATGTTTTCGACGAAAGCACTTTGCTTCTGTTCATCGCGAAAATTGTGTAGGCGTGTTACACTTATAGGTCACTTTAAAATTAGAACTCAGGATTATTTTACTCCATCATTCTAAAGTGTCTAAAGATTGTAAACTTTTGTTACTTACACCTTTCTTGTAACTAGATGAAACATCATTTTATCTGCAGGTAGTCCCTACCTACTTTGACCAGCAAATACCTAACTTACAAGTAACTAAATATAGGTACGTTTTAGAATTGGAACTAATTTGATACCATTGATTATTTTAAAACCAACAAAATATTGTTGTAAGCCTTTAGCTTAGAAATATTTGAGTGTGATGAGATGAACAATACGGAATTCTAGGTCAAGCATCCCCGACATTCAATAAGCACATTCCAACTCTAATAACTAGCCAGACGTTCCATTATTGCTTGCACATGAGACGAGAGCAGACAAGCCTTCGATTTAAAATGAATCCGTGATCCAACTCTATAGGTAGCTTTGAATTTAGATTGTAAGTTACTGTGTTATTCGATTTGATAGCTAGGTATTATTTATGTAAATTATATTCTTTGAAAGACTTTTAAGTACCTAAGAATTGAATTTTTACTGCTACTAAATAACAAAATAAACCTATCCTGGTAACAAGTCTTATTAATGAAAAAGGGGTTAAACACCAAAACAAAGATAAAATCATGAATATACTTAGTTAGGTATACCACCACTTGGCTGTGACTATCAGACAGCAAAGAACTTACCTTTTCGATACCTCATCGATCATTCGATCCTCGAGACCGAACGATGATGGTTGGTGTGATTTGGGAGAGACATTACCATTGAGACATTTGGTTGGAGGCCCTGCAGTGGGACTAGGTTAAAAATAAAATAGCAAGGTATTTTTTTTTTTGCAGACGTCATGTCACCACTGCTGGGAGCCTTGCTCCGGTGGCGGCGGGAGGCGGCAGCGGTCGACAGCACAGCTGAAGACATGACCTCCACAACAGCTGAGAGTATGGGTGAGTTTGTACCTACTTTATACATACTCCTGAATTCTTAATGCATATTTCACCGTAAGTAAGAAGTACAAAATGGGCGCCCAATCAATACCATTTTCGACGAATGAGAAATACAGGCTTTGTGCCAAGTTCTTTCTACGCAAAATACTTCAGGTTACTAACTAGAAAAGCTATCTACGAATACAGTAGATACTTACATTATTTTATGGTATTATTTAAGTACCTAGATTTTACTTGTAGGACAAGGAGATTTTCAATTTTTATTTTTTTATTTTTAAACGATTAAGTATGATTTTTATTGTCAAATTCATGTTCCTGCAGCAGAGTCTGGGCCGACATCATCGGGCTCCACAACCATAGCTCCGACGCAAGAGTCGATCAGCGAGAAGACGGCCGAGATCGCCCGCAAAATGAACATGGAGACTTGGCAACTTGTTGCCATTCTTGTTGGTAAATATTTCTTCTACTTTGTAAAAATAGGGAGGTACCAAAGTTAATATACCTACTGAGACCACATGCCGTGTGCGTAAAAATAGAAAGCTGAGGAGCTAAAAGACCTAAAGATTACCTAAGTACACAAATTGATCCAACCGCGAGACAACGATTTCGGCGAGTATTCGTTTTCTGTTATTTCTTGTTAGGCTTTAAGCTTTAACAGATATAAATATAGGTAGGTACCTACAGCATGGAAGTAAGGGAAACTAAATTGCATTCAGGTAAGAGCCAGAGTCCCAGCTGTGAGAACAAGATCATGACGATGCGAGGTTACATAGCTTATTACACCTAAATGTTTTCTCGTTATGCAGGTGTGGGCGTAGTGGTGCTCGGAGTATGCTTCTGCTGTATCAGACGGTGCTTCCGCAAGAGGCGCTCCAAGGATGGCAAAAAGGGCATGAAGGGAGTCGACCTTAAGTCAGTGCAACTACTAGGGTCGGCATACAAGGAGAAGGTAATGTTTCAGATTGTCACAGATTTTTCATTCATCAAATAAGCATTATCTCGACTTTCACTTGTTTGAAAACAGAAAAATCAGTTATTTTTTTATGAGTTAGAGGTCAGATGTCGGGATATCGATGTAGGTATACCTACCTAATAATCGTACCCTCTGTTACCTCTTTATGAACACGCTCGCTGCTGAAGTATTTGCTACAGCAAGTTAGGTTACCCCTAGGTGACTATACCATAAGAAGATTTTTCTAAATCGGTGTCGCATCGACGATGTTTTCTATAGTTTTGGATCACGCGGTCACGCGGCAGTTTGTATGTATACAACTGAAAAGATGAAGAACCTTATTTCATGAAGATTCTAGGCCAACCACCAGAATGCAGGGTTGTGCGACGTCTACGAGGCGATGGGACATAATTATAGCGAGCATCTACACAATGCTGTATTTTCTATGTTCAATTCATAGGTAGGTATATTGAAAGTACCTAAATAATAATGATTTACTCATGGCCATTTACTGATAAGAAATATAATATTCATATGAAATTTGCCGCGGGACGTGCATGTAGGTTCAGCCGGACATGGAGGAGCTCACGGAGAATGCTGAGGAACCCGACGACGGCGACTCCAAGAAAGAAGAACAGAAGCTAGGAAAACTCCAATACAAGGTTTGTAGTGGAAACTTATAGAAAACAACGGAGGATGAAGACCCACTAGACGCACTGTGCTTGGTTCTCAGAACAAAGAGGTGATGGATTTCACATTTTGTAGATACTTCCTATGTTCTAAAAATGTACAGCTTTAACCAACATGTAGCACAAACATTTGATCAAACTTAAGTAGCACATGCCCAACCTTGTTCAACTTCAATCTTAGTGATCACATTTAGCGGTCCTCACTCTTCGTTCAGCCATAAATCTTTTGTTTTGTAGTCGTAAGCCATTGCTCTTGAGCTCGTTAAACCATTTATCAATTTATACGACGCAGTTTGTAGGTTGTAGAAGTCAACCAATCAGTAATTGTTAATTTTTGTTTTATCATAAAAAATCAGGAAACTCTGACTACGTACAGTAGTTTTAACAGAAATGAACTATGTTTTTGCAGCTGGAGTATGACTTTAATAGCAACAGTCTATCTGTGACGGTTATCCAAGCCGAAGACCTACCAGCACTGGACATGGGCGGGACTTCCGACCCGTATGTGAAAGTGTATCTGCTTCCTGACAAAAAGAAGAAGTTTGAGACCAAAGTTCACCGCAAGACTTTAAGCCCCGTGTTCAACGAGATCTTCCAATTCAAGGCAAGTTACATTTTATGTTGTTCGTTCACTATAATAGTAAGTTATTGTTCGATTGGTGTGGAATAGCAAAATAAAACTTGTGTTTGTCCAGAACGTGCCCTATGCTGATGCTATGAACAAGACCCTTGTCTTCGCGATATTCGACTTCGATCGCTTTTCGAAACATGACCAGATTGGTGAGGTGAAAGTACCGCTGTGCCAGGTGGACTTGGCACAAACTATCGAGGAATGGCGTGAGCTGCAGAGCGTCGAGGGCGAGGGCGGACAGGTGCGATCACACACACATTATGCTCCAACAATAAAATCACTTCACTCTTCTTTTTGCCTAGTCAAAAGTCAAACTTTAAACATTTTTGTTCCGGAGGACCAAAGTTGACGACCACAATCTTGCTTTTTTCGTAACCTTAATTAATATTATTTTTCTAACTAGAAGGTTGAAGATACTTTTACTGAAACAGTAAAGGCTTTTTCAACCCATTTAATTTTAATTTCAGCACTTAGGACAACATTAAATTGAAGTTTACGTACCATGGTTGACATTAACAAATAAAAACCGAAAAACTTTACTAGGTAGAATACTTTTTTAAACAAGTAATTTTAGGTACATTTAGCGATATTAATTATTTTATCTGTAGGAGAAATAGTGCAAATGACACTAAATGTTGTACAAAATCATGATTGGATAACTTGAACCGGAAACACCCAGGTCACATCAGCAGACATACACAGGCACACGATATTTAGGGAATGAATACCTGACTCTTAAAAGCAGTAATAGGATACTAAGAAAAGAATCTTAACTTAGAGAAACTCTCTCTGAAACAAGGAAGAAGATTTTTATTATTTTCTTAGCTAGGCTAGGCTGGCAAAACACATACCTACCTACTCGTACAAATAAAAAACTGTGGGTAGTAAGTACTTAACATAACTTACTCTAACATGTTAACATAGTATGCAATTGTTTTTTTTAATCATTCTCTTTTTGTGTTTTGGCAGAACAGCATTAATTTTGATAACTCGCTATTCATTTGACGAATACATACCTCGTACGTGGCATTTAACTTTTTTGATATCTACTGAATTTACAAACAACTAAGCCACTTTAGAAGCTTCAAATACCTACCGGCTAAAACTGTTTTTGTTAATAATTATAACTTTCAAATTGCGTACTTATTTGTTGAATGAATGGTTTCAATTTTTTAAAATTTACTGCACTTTTTAAATAGAGGAACCTTGACCATTGTAATATTGTCACAACAATCATTCATAGCGTTATTACATTATCAAAGCGATGCTGCACAGCATTGCCTGGGAATCAAGGAACCTCAATATTATGGATTGAGTATTTTATTTTTCTGATAATAATTAACTTCGACAGCAAAAATGTATTTACTTGGTTTTTCTCTTTTCTCCATATTTTCTCTGCTCTGCTTGGCTGTGTTTGATTGTGTCCTGAACAATCTTGCATGCCGCTTCAAAACGAAATGATCATTCACGTAAGTATTATTTTGTGACACATCAAAATTATTTGTACGAATGAAGTGATACCTAATTTGAAAGCGCGCAAAATTATTGATAGGTACCTAACGCGATTCAAGTGCAAGAATAATTAAAATATATCAGCCTCGTTGTTAAAAAAAAACGAGAAATGACCGTCGATTGGTTATGTTTTACGTTAGTAGGATGGTAGGGCACATCGTCATACAATATGAAACCAAATAAAGTTTATCTTTTACCTCAAATCACCTGTCATACCACATATTATTTTGTTAATTTACCTTTTATTTTATCCATCCAACACTTTTCTTTTAATTTGATACTGCGGCTGGGGAATGTTGCATGTTCGTTTGAATGTTGTGTTCACGTTATCCCTGTCTTGCCATTTGTTTTATGGTGCTAAATAGTAGGTATACCTACTTAAATATGGTAATTAGTCCGATAAAGCAAATGATATCACAGTTTTAAAATTCACTGATTGGCTATTTAAAGCGTATTGTGTATAACAAGAAGACTACATTGGTTCGTAGATAAAAATTTCTAATACTTCAATACAAAGGTCAATCGTATCAATTCAAAATAAAAAATACGACCCGCGACACGTGCACACAGTGGCTTCACCCACCGGTGGGTGTAGTTGCTGTTTACCCGTGTACCTACCCCGATATGGTTGGAATTAATTATTACCTACCTGCACTGAAAAAGTTTGCCCAGAAAATCGGAAAATACTTACGGGTAAACTGAATGTGAAAGTTTTTTGATTATATGTGATTTATTGTAATTTGGACAAAACGACGTCTGTCGAGTCAGCGGCACTTAATAAAAAAATTGTTAGTGTTACTACTTCGTCGCAAAATGCTTGTTGGAAATATGACATTGTATATTTTTACGAGTATAGCATTTTTATTAATCAATTTTCGAGGTTTTACAGGTACTCTGCCTGGACAGTTAACAAGGAAACTCATTCGTCAATGATAATAAATATTATTTGAACCAATGTATGCTCCTGCATGGTACCTCCATTACAATGGTGCACATGGTGCATAGCGAACGATACTAATCGATATTAATAATAATAATAGAACTATTTGAATTGATTCTCATACAGCGCCAGACTTTATGAAACCAAATTCTGAGTAATAAGGTACCTATATTTGTAAGTACTTACTTAAACATTTTTGCAAGTAATTATTTTGCTCAGCAATAATATAATTCTGTCCAGTTGAGATCTTTATGATTTGAAGGGATCGATCCCATTACCCTCAAAGTACTCGTAGTTATTCGCAAACGACATAGTAATTTAACTTTGATCAAAGGTATTCATGAGTTAAATATAGGTACCTAGTCAAGTAGGTAAATAAATGTTTAAAATATTAGAAGTAACCAAGTGACTATGGATATAGAGTAAAGGTATATATTTAGCCAGACATTTCAAAATAACATTACTCGATTTTACAATTTTTTTACAATTTACCCATTAAATAGGCTTCGAGTGAGTACTCACTCACCACTTGCACCATTGCACCATTGTAACACGCGCCGCATAGAAACCTATTCCACTGACACTACGCTGCTGTACAAAATATTATGTAGGTACTATGTTTACTAGTGAAATGTATTTGTGGCTGCACATTTTGTAGTAAATAATATATGAAGTCCCTATGTAAGTAGCAGTTATTGTATAAAAGTAGTTTATAGTTCACTAAAGATCTTGAGCTGTTATGATAAAAAGTATTCTTTAGTGGACTAATAGACGTTTCGTTTTGTTTATTTTTATTTATTTGTATAATATAGTTAATTGCGATCTGTTTCTAAAATGGTTAGTCTAGTGACCAAACAAAGTGATCTGAACTTGCATAATTGTATATTGTAGGATTGAGTCAGGTGAGGACATACATACATACACTGGAGTAGGCCATAGAGCAATAGGTAACGAATAACTACTGATACATTTTGATGATCTGAGCTGGGTGTCACAAAATTGAAATTGGCTTCATTTCGGCAACAGATCGTAATAATCAACACTACTTAACGTCTATTTAACAACCAATATTATTATAATATGTATTTCAACGGAAAAATGCTTTATATTATTAGGTTTGATATGAAATCGTTATTTTTTTGTTTTGTGCGTCTAGAAATTAATGTGTTTATATATTAGATGAGTTTATGTGCTAAAACGTTATAAGTAACGCAATGAAAGTGTTCGTCAAATGTGCGTTTGTCTAGATGCAATCTCCAATTTTTTATGTTCAATGTTATAATTTGAACTGTTTATAGGTTTTGAGCACGTTATTCAGCACAGATATTCAGTTTTCATTCCAATTTTATTCAGTAGATATCTGTTAATATTCTGAAACTCTGTGCTGATTTTCGAAAAACCATAAACTTGCTTTTAGGTGACTACACGGAGCTATTGTTATGTTTTTATTTTCGTTTGGTGTAAAGAGATTTTGAGTGCCCCGATCCGCCCTAAGCCGCGTTATTTATGGTCCATTATACTTTACTATGTTTTATAAACAGCTTTCCGAACCCTCTGGACGCATCCTATAACTCAATCCTCTAAAACTTTCCATGCTCACATCCAATTAACTGCATAAGTCCTTATCTCAAAAGAAAATATATAAATATTAAACGAAACAAAGCTAACCAAAAAACGCCAGACCTATTTCAGATGTACCAAGACTTATTTATCTCAATTATCTAAATATACTTAAACAGTTGCTCTTAGTTTGGTTATCAACTACTTACAATCAAAGAAACAATAAATTCATTTTGTGAAAGTTATAGCGAAGCTGAGATGATAAACGCGTTCGAGCGCGACACAAAAAGTAGCTGTCATTATAAAGTGATCAATTTTGATGTTGTGTGTTGTAGATTATAGAGAAGATAGTAGAAAATGTAATAAATTAATCAGTCAATACGTATTACAGGATAACAAGTTGGGAGACATATGTTTCTCATTGCGTTATGTACCAACGGCTGGGAAACTAACAGTAGTAATCTTGGAGGCCAAGAACTTGAAGAAAATGGACGTCGGCGGTCTATCAGGTACCGTGTTATTCAACGCAACTGTCTGTGTATTGTCTTCAAACCTTATAACTGAACAAATGACACTTTTACCTAACACTTATAATTATTTAATTTCACAGGGATTTAAAGTGTCTAAGTATTTATTTACCAATGTTTGTGTTTATTTCTCAGGGTAATCATTTCAACACTACACCATGATATGACATGTGTTAGCTAAAACAATAAATTACATGAAATTATGTGCATGTTCGATTTTACATACGCACCAAATTATTTTTATATGAACTACAAATTATTTTTAAATACTTAGTAGGTACCTAATATTTGTAAGTATTTGAGTTTTCGTGAAGACAGTGGGTATTAATTATTTTATGCCATTCTTTTTTCTTTTTCTCCACATCACTTTCGCGTAATATTTGGAAATACTTTACATTTAAACAAACTATATATTTTATTAGTTAAGCTGTAGGTACTGTAGTAGGTAGGTACCTACATTACATACAATTTCACATTTTAATAAGTACCTTGTAGTTGTCGCATTCAAACATTTTATTTATTATCTCGCACATTTTCTTACCTGACCGAATTAATTGTTTAATAACATGTTTTATCTTTTTTCATATTCGGCAACTGCGTAACCTGGCAACAGATCCGTACGTAAAGATAGCACTCATGCAAAATGGCAAACGTCTCAAGAAGAAGAAAACGAGCATCAAGAAATGCACACTGAATCCCTATTACAACGAGTCATTTACTTTTGAAGTACCATTCGAACAAATACAGGTGCGAGCCGAGATTTATCAAAAAATTGATGTTGTAGCGCACGGCTTGGACAACAAGAATGAAGAAAGCCTCTGTATTCCCAACATATCGACATTCCAGTCGATATACAGACTTCTTCGTTTAATATTGTCTTTACTGTGCGCCGTTTGATGTTGTGTACTTATTTTTGTCAGTACCTATACACCACTTGCATCCATACCGATCCTGTTCCTAAATATTACTCCTCTTATGATTTGTTTAACTTTTTATTTGTTATTTAATGTGACATCAAAAAGATTTGCTCGTGGTATGATTTATAAATATACTACCAATTGAATGAATGATCCGAGTACCTACGTAGATTGAAAATAATATGTTTTCGTAAAACAGTGTATTGTTTTGTTGTGTTCGTTAGTAGTTCGTTAGTAGCAGTTGTCCTTCGGTGTTTAGCTACTTCCTATTTAAAAGCTCTGTCGTATCTCTAAGCTGCTGTCCTTTCAACCTCCTTTCCTGCTACATAACGTTCAAAACCAGTACTTTTGGGGTTAACGATAGCAAAGTTATGATCTTTATTTGCAACTAGATGTTCCAGATAAAGATTTTAATTTTGTCAGTGAACTCTTATATTACTATCTTGAACGATTATGTTATTCCTAAGCGAAGTGGTGTTCAACAATCTCCCCTCGTGACTGCATTGCAATTTGGTGACTTCGAATTGTAATTACTTATGGTTTTGAGGAATCCAGTCCCTCGGTTCTTCTTCTGCCTTTTTTTTACTCTACAGTCTTCTTTTTTTTAATCTACCTAGTATGCTATATATTTTTTTTATTTGTAAGTGCTGCATGATAATGCTTGTGCTGCTTTTTCATGGCGAATAATGCATGTTGATGTTGCTCAATGTCGTGTTGTGTTGTGATGTTAAACCAACTTTAGACTAGACTCAACTTATATTTTAAATGAAAGTTTTAATTCGTCAAAGACTGTTGCAAAATATCAATAAAGCTCAAACTGTGATTAATATTATACCTAGTTGCTTTTAAATACAAAAGACAAAGTAATTGTCAAGAAGCAATACTTTTCTACACTCATTGTATGGAAACTAGCAATTAACTTCACTATATAGTATTTTATTTAGAAGCTTCCACTTCAAATATCATTTCGTTTACTTTAGTACATTAGTTAAGGCGACTATCTTCGCACCAAATACGAGTAGTTACACTGACGATTTCTTCTAAATCTCTGTCGCATTTCTTTATTCACGCTAATAAGTGTTAGAGCTAATGAGCATATTATTAAATATTATATTCATTAATTTAAATTTGTACTGTAGAAAGTGAATCTAGTGGTAACGGTGGTTGACTACGATCGCATCGGAACGTCTGAGCCTATCGGAAAGGTGTGTCTGGGATACAACGCGTCCGGTACCGAGCTGCGTCACTGGTCCGACATGCTGGCCAGCCCCCGGCGCCCCATTGCGCAGTGGCACACTCTCAAGGACCCCGAGGATGGAGAAAAGAAGGACTAAGCGAACAATGAGGTACGAAATATCAATTACTAGCTGTTGCCTGCGACTTCGTCCGCGTTTAATTCATTTACAAAATGTTTTATTATTCTGCTATAAGGAACGGAGACAAATACATTAATTCAAAAACCATGTAAATCGGTCCAGCCGTTCTAGAGTTATAAGTGTTCGAACAAACCCGACTTTGTTTTATATATTACAAGAAGATTATGTTGATAAAATTTAGTATATTATTATCATACTCTCCACTATTATATAAATGTTCCCAAGCAGAGTAGTAATTATTTTTCAATTGAATTTTATAACATTCCAGGATAAAAACTGACAACCCGTTAACGAGCAAGAAGAGACAACTTGTTTAAACTGGGAAATCTTTTTATTTTTAACAAAAACTTTGAAGAATGCCTTGGCTCTGAATTTTTGTAATTCATTTACAGAATCATGTAATAGTGTTTATTTGTATTGAGCGCGATTGTGTTACGTTGATTAAGCTATAAACAGCTAATTTAAAAAATAACTAAAGGTAATATGCTGATATTCAAAGTTCTTCAATCTCTAAACATAATCGAAGTCGGCGATACAGCGAAGGTTTATAAGATACTTACCTTAATGAGCATTACTTAATGTTCAGGATGTTTTAGTAGCGTAATCTTTATCCTTGATTAATACTCGACAGATGCTAGTTCGTTACGAGTCAGGCAATATTAAAAGCGTGTGAAGATTGTGTGGAATACTAAAGTACCTACTTGGTACATTTTTTGTGCTATTTATCTTGTTCTTGCAATATGAAATTATTTTCGGAATAAAAATATTGTTATAAAATACTTTAAACGCTTAGATCAACATGTAGCAGATACATCACTACGAGTAGTTATGAATGTTATACAGAAACTAATATTCTGTCGGAACGATATTATTTAGTCTACCTATTTTACCTATCTAACAAAATTCTTACACTTTGTAAATAAGTTAAATCCTGTTAAATTTACTACATTCTATTTTACTATTGTGTAAGTGTTAAAGTATTTATATCCTTTTATTAGAATCTAAAAAGTATTCCTCCTAAGAGGAGATTTTTCTTGTATAATTTTAAAGTAGTTGCTATAGCCAACCAGATTAGTTTGAGTAGGTTACAGTTTACGTTTGAAATAATACAAAATTCTAGTATTAGTCATTTCTCCTTTCAGGAGGAATATTCAGGCCTATTGTATAGGTACCTTGATAAATTCAATTTTTAGGCATGACAACTTCTTTTCTATAAGTGTGTCCATATTTTATTTAAGTTTAAAACAGTACTTGGTTTATATAAACCTACGTGAGTTTCATTTTCACGAGGTTTTTATAGAAATGGACATTTATTTTAAGTAATTGTGTGTGTCATCGAAACTAGTCAAGCATATAATATAAGTACTTATCTAACTAAGAAGAAATATTCCAGCATAGGCAAGTGAACTCTTAAAAGTACTATAATTTTCATAATTATTAAAAAACAGAGTAGGTAGGTATCTTACTACTTCTTGGAATTATTATTTGTATTATAATATTGGATTAGATCCTGTAATAACTTACTCGTACGTACCTAACTAATACTTATACCAAATTCAGTATGAATAATTGCCAAGTCTAATTTACTTACCTTTGAAATATCTAAACAAAATCAATGAAATATTTGACTATGTATACCTACCTACTGATTTCATAATAGTAATTTAGGCATTGCTTAACTGTTGATCTCAAACGTATCTATCTACGTGTTATTGTGTATATAATCTAATATAATCACATGTTAAATTTCACGATCGCGTAATTTAGGTACAGCTAAGTTTGTATCTAAATTAATGTTAGAACTAACAGTGTCAGGCTTCATTGTAAAATTAGAATTGCACCAACACGAGTAGGAATAGAAATTGTGGTTCAAGTACATAAATACAGTCTATCTAACAATAAATTATATTATTACCTAATATTATATATTTATAGGAAAGTACCTACAGCAGATTTATAGTCAGTTTTATTATTTTTTAAAATAATAGGTGGTAGTTTAATGTGAATTAAACGAAACTACAAGAACTTGTCGCAAAAATACAAAAATAGAATCACTTTTTGATTTCCAAATTAACGTAGCGTAGGAAACTACTTAAGCTGTCAATGAATCTGTTGTAAAAAAAAACTCAACTTATCTCAGATCCAAAGAGCGATCGATCGAGCCTCAGTAGAATTGACAATATAGACATTTCATTGCTAATTAAATTGTAAGTACTATTTTGTAATATTGTTAATAAAAGTCACAATGTATGTGAATAATCGTTAGAATAATATCATAATTAACTGACTTAGGTAGGTACTTACCAAATGTACCTACCCACCCATCTAACTTCAATTTAATGCAATACCTACTGTGTCTAAATTTAACAAATAATTACATTCCACCTCCAAGGATAATGAAACAATACACACTTGAAAACAAAGTGTTTCTAATCAAACATCTATTCTAGTACCTACCTACCTAAAATAGCTTTGGTACAAAACAAATAAGTTTTAATAGGTAGGAAGCTAACTAATTAATGTGTCATTAAATCCTTTTGTGAGAGGTATGTAATAGATGATAGAAAGGTCTTTAGTATGATTCTGTCCATTTAAAAAGTTGAAATCATACTAAAGCATATTTCAGCAGAAAGTTTAGGATTGTAACCATGTGAAAAGATGAACCTTAATTTTCCCTGTCGTTACAAGTCTCAACAGCCACCTAGCTCAAAAAACCTGTTACGTAAAATTTTGATTATCTAAGGATACAGTCCAATTCAAAAGTCCTGGATCAAAACCAAAATCAAAACTTTCTGGAGTCTTCATCAAGAAATTTTAACAACTGACCAAGACATTGTAGGCTATTGTAGGAAATACCAAAATATTTAATCCAGTTTTGAATATCACTAACTTAAAGTGTTATATCATTCAACACCCTGAATATCATATTAGAGGGTGTTGATGTGTTGTGCTGTTGTAATTATCGCTGTTTGTTACCAACTTCTTTGCTAAGTTAGATATTGTATCCATGTAATCAAGTTGTTTTCCATTGTAGGCAGATTATTGTGTGAATGCAGGGTTTGTTTTTTCATAGCCATCTTTTGCACCAGGTAATAGACACAAAGTTACAATGAAAATTACTATCAAAAAATATTTAATGTATATACAAAAATCTACCTATCTATGAAATTAATAAAAATATCATATCATTTGCCAGTTCAATAAAAAACATTACTCATTGAATTTGTTATGTTAAAATGTTTATTAAAATTGTGTTTAGAAATGTTAGATAATATGTTATTTTATTATAACACTTAATAATTTAAATAGAGATTACTAGTAATGAATTATGTAAAACAAAGAATGTCTATAATACATTAATTACATAGATGACCTAATTTTATTTTTCTACCGCCTGATGATTTTGGGTCCCTACCTACTTTCTTATATATCATTCTACCCTCACACAATATCACTCTTCTATCATCACAGATTTAGGTATATTTTTATTCTTACTTAATTATTTAACATTTTTCTCATCTACATAGATATACCTACTGAACATAATCTTATGCCTTTATACAAGCAATTCTTGTATATATATATATATAATTGGAATCTCAGAAATGGCTCCAGCGATTTTCATGAAATTTAGTATGCAGAGGGTTTTGGGAGCGATAAATCGATCTAGCTAGGTTTCATTTTTAGAAAACGTTGTTTACCAATAAAAAAAACCGAGCAAAGCTCGGTCACCCAGGTACTTATACTTAAGTACAGTAAGTATCAATAGATAAGTACCTACTTTGAGTAATTTTAGACGAAGTTTTTTTTTTATTATGATAAGGTGGTAGTATATGATTTTAAACTTTGTGGTACTTATACTTATTATGAAAATTAAATTTTGATCATACCAGTTAGCTATCATCATAGTACCTCCGTTTCATTGCTCTGTACTTCTTTAGAGAGTAAAGTGCCTCTATCTCTTTCACAACAAACTCTCCATGTTTAATCATATTTGTTATTTTCTGGGGATCCGTCTCTCCACTGTTCTTAGAGAATACTTTATGTAATCGTTTTCTGAAGAGATCATAACCTTGAGGCCAATCCCGACCCAAGTATAACAGCTGAAAGCAAAAACAAATAAATAGTAGAACTAGGTAGTGATGTGGGTTGGTAAGTTAGGTCATGGCTCTAGAAAAGTTATTATACTTACAGTTTTATACAAATTGATAACTGCTTTTCTTTGTGACTGCGACATTATTAAAACTTGGTATCAAACAATAATTTGTTTGATAATAGTTTTACAATGTACCTATTTAAGATATTGGCCAATTTTTTCTAAAGAAAGGTTCATAGTCCAAAAAACATCTGTTTTCTTCTTCTTCTTCAATTATGGCATCTGTCTCTTAGAGAACAATTTTGCCAGTGTCAAGTGTATTTATTTATAAGTATTGTCAACGTCACAGAGTCATAGTCAAGTTGTCAAGTCAATTTTAAACAAAAGATGGCTGTTTTGTTGAAATGTCTCGGGATTTCCTCCGATGGAATTTGAAGAGAACTATTCACTCTAATTCACATACTTTACACTCGCGTCAAGAACCCGGGCTTTATTGGCAAAATAACCACCAAAATTACGCAATAAAACTCAAAATAACACGAGAAAACATATAAAAACCAGAGCGACGTAGTTGTCAGGCAAATGCACCGCAGAAAATCCAAGTGCATTTTTATTAATAAGTGTTGTCAAGTCAACGTCATAGGTAGAGTCAATCAAACTGTCAATCTTTCAAATATTCAAAATTTTTTTCACAACATTTTTAATTGACGACGGTAGGTAAAGGTACCTACTTAAAATAGGTGAATAGGTACTTATTTTAAAATAAAGCCAATATAGCCAAATTTTAAATTATGTTAGTTATACTCTATACTCGTATACCGAAGTATAGACACTTTTTACTAAAATGTGCTTTGAAAATTACACGATTGAGTTTTATTGGGACAACATAAACTAAAATTATTAGAGTCTGTGGTGGAGCCCAAGACATTCTATATCTACTGCAAACTCAGAGTAAAGATAGATAGAGGAAATCTAATAACTTGTCAAGTGTTATACTCCTTTGCATGTGTAGCGTTATTACACGGCTAAATTTGAATGGCACTATAGATATCTCGTTTTAGCGTGTTGCCTCTGTAATTTCTATCTCTATCGCGCAATGTCATCCCTACTTTGATAGGATTTCTGTGTTTAGGATCTTTTGTGTCCCAAACAAAGTCTTGTGCGGTGCATTATTTAGAAATTCATGTATTATTTACTAGTTTCAATTAATTCAGGCAAATCAACTACACCAAATTAAGCTAGAGTACATTTTTGATGGTTTGTGCAGTGATTTCAAACAAAGGAACAGCAAAAAAGGAAAATATTCGTGAAATCATTTGTGTTCATTGGTGAGTTCAGTATTTTGCTACTTTTTCATTAAAAATGAGGACTAAATACATCGTCTTCATAATATTTTTAATCGCTAATCATGCTGCTATGCTTGCAGCATGATAATTTTGCGTTTAAGATAGTTTATTTGATTTCGTACTGAATTAGTTATGTTCGAATAGTGTTGTACCTAAGGTATCGATATTTTTTGTACAATAGCTTTTTGTACAACAAAATTTGTGTTAATGTTCGTTGTTCGTGATGGGGGCATCTTTTATTGCGATTAATGTTGATGGATTGGTGTATTTAGTCAGTAATTTGCCAATTAAGTAGCAAAACTGAACTCACCAATTAGACGAATATCGTTTCAAGAATTATAATCCCTTTCTATTGTTCCAGGTTGGGGTGTAGGTATAAAAGGCAGCGATTAGCAGGCCAGGACTTAAATTTTTCTGTCTTATAATGGGTTCCGTACCATAAAAGAAAAAAAAACGGAAACCTTATAGGATCACCTTGTTGTCCGTCTGTCTGTCTGCTGTGAAGACCCTGATGTTTATGTACCTACATAGTAAAATTATCTTCAAGCAGTTGCATTGAAAATAAATTTACGAACATGCAAGCTACACACAAAAAAATTACCCTTCTCGGCAGCTGGTTAAAAATAAGACTTATTTTTAACCAGCTATAACTAGATGACGACACTTAGTGTCGTCATCTAGTTATAGGTACCTACCTACTTTTATTTCAGACGTACAAAAAATTTTAAAAGCTGGTTGTGTTTTAGTTGGTATTTGTAAATAACTGTAAGCATTTGAGAAATCATAGTTATTTCGAAATAACTATGAAAAACAGACACTTCAATTTTATTCATAATAATTATTGATAAATTTTATTACTTTTATAAATAAATGTAAATAGATTAAATGCAAGTAGATCTTTTATTTTAAAAATAGCTCCCTCCTTAATGAAATCCTACTGGCTAATATTATATTAGAAAAGCCTATGTTTGTGAGGATGGAAAGATATACAATTCATATTATTTCTATCTACTTACTCTCTTTTCTATCCGTACAAAACTATTTTAATTTGAAAAAAACATTCTATTCAAAGTCAGCCCAATAAATTTTGCATATTACAATATGCAGCAGCCCGCTAGCTAGCTACCAAGCCCGCTAATCATTGTAATTATCGACATAAAACTATCGATATGACCCCACACTAGCTTTTCACTCCAAACTCATGTACAGTGTACGTGCATGTGTGTGTAAAATTGAACGTTCTCACAAATCTGTGATTATTCTTCTCTTTCTAACACACCAAACATGCCATTTGCCAAACAAAGATGACTAAATGGTGAATTTTATACTTCCACCCTTGACTGCAAAGACATCTTATCTACTGACCAGCTTGATCTACTGACGTAAGATGGAGCATAGCCAGCCAGCCAATGGAACTATAATTCTGCCGTCCTTAAGCTAAAATGCCGTTATCCAACATTCGGTCAAACTTGACTTTTTTATACCATCGTAATCGGGAAAAAAAGCTCTATCGACCAATCTTACCAGAATTCAAATAGCTCTTATAGTTTTCGAGTTATGAAAAGTAAATATTGCCGTTACCAGAATCAAAATTTACATCACTTCAATGCTTAAATGTTGTTAAGTGTTATGCTAAGCTTAAAAGTGGCTAATGGCTTTTAACTTTATTTTTATGTAAACAAAAATAGTAAGTTAACTATTAATAACTTCAATAATACTAGGCTTGATTGCGGCAAAGTGACTTTAACTACAGTTATTTGCAGTTATATATTAATCGTGCTAAAATATAAATGGTTTTTTCCTCTTAATTCAATAAGCGGATTTTGTATTTAACGGAATTCTAGCTTTAGGACGGCAGAATTATGAATAGGTAGGTAGGTACCTAATTTGTATTTTTAAACATGCTGGGTAGGTACCTACCTATATATTTTTTTCAAGCGCAACTCTCACATCTGTCATATATTAAACTTGTGTAAAAAAAGGGGGCAAAATGCAAATTCAAATTAAACGTAGGTAGCATAAGTTTAGTTTGAATTTGCCCCCTATTTATAGTAGGACCTATTAATAAGTAGGTATGTAGGGTGAACTCATCTATTTCTGTGACTCGCTTAATTCGGTGACATTTGGTTTGAACGTTATTATAGGACTGCAAGAGTGAAATCAATGAATTGAAATACAACCTTATGACTCTGTAATAAATTTCAAATTCGTCTGTAAAGTTTGGGGACGCTCGAGTGAGCGAGACAGGAACAACTAACGGTTTTGTCAGTTCGCGTGCAATTCTCACCGGTTTCGGCAGTGTTTGTGAATTAATGGCGAACTTTGCTGTATTAATTTATGTAAGTATTTAACCGATTTCTTAGCTTTTTTCTAATAAAGTGAATTGTAATAGATATTTCCTTGTTGTAGCAGTAAAAAAATTGTCATAGTTCTGCATTATTTTAGTGTTAGAGCTTATTTTGTTCGTCAAAAATATTAGCATTTTAGCGGTTCAATGGTTTCTGTGGTATCACAGAATTAAAGTAGTGTCCACAATTATTTGTGGTATTAACTGAAAGTATTGACTTATTTTGAGTTTAGTAGACAAGATTAATGTCATTTTATTAGTTTTATTTTATCTTAGTTAAAATGACGACTTTGAGCCAATATTATATATTTTGTTATCACGGAATTGAGTGACACTTTTTTTTGAACTTGTCATGTAATTAAGTGATAGTAGTTTTATTACCAAACTTCGGAGTATTTGTTTTATTAATAAGAGCTGCAAATTTAAACGACGCTAAAATCTAAGCAGGTATGTATTTATTATTATAATTTTCTTGTTTATTTTCAGATATCATGGATGACCTGACCCCAACAAGAAGCACAGAAAGTACCTACTCTGAGTTCGATTTAAAATCCGCCATTGAAAACGTTTTAAGATCAACAATGACAGTTTACAGAGCTTTTGTACAACTTATAAAGTTAACTTGCCTAATTCCGTTATATCGGAATTAAAGAAGTAGCTATCACGGACTTAAAGAGGTCACCACGGAGTTAGGCAAGTTGACTTGCTTTAGAAAATTTGGTATTAACTCTTTAGTTTCTAGAAAAAAATGTGATTTATTGTTTCTATATCTATATCTATATAAGAGCTTAACCTGACTGACTGACTGACTGACTGATTGATCATCGCCGAGCCGAAACCGCTGAAGCTAGAAAGCTGAAATTTGGAAGGTGGTTTCCTTTTATAACAAAACCACCCACTAAGGCGGGGTTTTTGGAAATTCCACCTTTAAGGGGGTGAAAAAGGGTGAAAACGTTTGTATGAAACTTTTTAACGCGTGGAGCGATTTTCATGAAACTTTGATTGTACACTGTAAATGCAAAATGAACGGACACGTGTTTCAAGATTTTTCAATTTAACCTTCAAAAAGGGGTCAAATGTGGGGTCAATGTTTGTATGGGAACTTTTTAACGGGTGGTGCGATTGGTTTGAAACTTTGTTTGTGTACTGTAGATGCAAAATGAATAGACACGTATTTCAGGATTTTTCAATATAACCTTCATAAAGGGGTCAAATGGGGTGTCAAAGTTAGTATGGGATTTTTATGAGTTGTGTGATGTGTTTGAAACTCAGTTTAGATACTTTAAGTGAACGAAGTCGCTGGCGGGACAGCTAGTTCCTCATAAAAGACTGATTAAAACTCATGCTAAGTCTGAAATAAAGTAATTCAATAATTTATTAGTATTTTATTACTCAAATGCCTTTGTCACGAAATTAGATGAGCTCACCCTATATACCTACATAGAGGATTCTTAAAATTCAATCTCATAATAACTAGGAAAGTACGTAGGTAGAAAAATAATATTAATATTATTATAATCTACCTATTAGTTACAAAGACGTTAAACTAGTTTAATGATCAGTCAATGAGTTTGTCAAACAATGTAAAGTTGCCAAAATAAAATTACAATACTATCTGCGTTGCGTAGCGACCGACATAAATATTTGAGTGAGTTGACTCAGTTTTTTTATTAAAAAGTATACGTAATCCTACGAATATTTTTTAAATTGGCAAAGGTATGGCTGACGAACCAAAAGCAGTTGGAGAAGGTAAGTGCATATTTTAGGAATATCTACCTCATACCTTACCTACTATGTTGTAGGCTGAATGTAGCTATAGCTGGCATGGCATAGTACTTGTACCAACCTACCTACTTAGGTAAGCTCAACTTTATGTATCCTACTAAGTAGTTCTATTCTCAACAAGATGAATCGAAAGTCAGATCTTTGATCTCTAATATCTTAGATTCTACCACTTGGTGCAAGCATTTCAATGCCTGAATCACTTTATTATAAAACCTAGGTACTAGATAGGTACCTACAATACCTGCTTACATAAAATCACCCCTGTTTCCCGATGGGGTATGTCAGAGACCACGGATTTTCATTGGCTACGATCATGCTACGATCCATAACAACGAGAATACGAAAGTGATTAAAGCAAAAGAGGAATGTCAGGAGACATTCCTCTTTTGCTTTAGTCACTTTCATTGCATTCTTCATACATGCGCGTCGGTTTAGATTCGGCAGGAATGTTAAATAAGTACCTACCTACTCTAGACTTGACCTTTTTTATAAAAAAAAAATAATATTTTTTCTTTGAATCTCATTAAATTCAAGACACGCACTGATGCATTACCGTTATTATTTAAAACTTATTATTATTAGTTAAAACTTTTGGTAGTTTAGTAGGAAGCTTACCTACTTTGTTAAACCTTATTTTCTACCTAAACTTTTAATTTGTAGGAGAAGAAGAAGAAGAGTTACCTGAGGAAGTTCCAGATGTTGTAGAAGAGGAAGAGGTTGAGGAGGAGTCGATACTCACAGAGTATGACCCCGATGAGTTCCACTCCGGCGCCGTTAACACGTTGGACTCTACAATCCCTTTGGATTTGTTTGAGTTTCAGTATCCTTTTCATATTTTTGGTACCTACCTGCGCGTAGTTTACACACAGTAGTAGAGTACAGTTAGTAGAGTACACAGCTACAACAAAAACATAATATATTATATATAATACATGTATTCAAATAAAAATATATATATATAACTATATAATTATATAAATATATAATTATCTTAATTTCGTTTAGTAATTATGTAATATTCTTCTATAAAATATATGTCAGTCTTAAGTTTTCCTTTTAGCAGTAGGTACCTATAGCAGGTTCTGCTAAAACGTGAATGTAGCTTGTCTACAAAAGTAAAAATACAATGCGATTAATCATTACGTAAAACCGTGAATAAAAGTATCTAAAACATGTGAATCATATAAAATAGAGAAAAAAAAAACCCGTAGTTTAGCTTTGTTATTTACTAGCTTCCTCTCGCGGCTTTGCTCGCGAGGTACCTACATAAAATATAGCCTATGTTACTCAGGGATAAATGTAGTATTCCAACGGTGAAAGAATTTTTGAATTCGGACCAGTAGTCTTTGAGTTTATTCGTTACAAACAAAAATACAAAACTTTCCTCTTTATAATATTAGTATAGAAGTATAGATGATAGGTATAGATTATCTTTCGCCTACGGCTTCCCCGCGTGGTATCTTGAAAAACAAATAAATCTATCCCACGGGACCGTAAATTTTTTTAGGGATAAAGAGTAGCCTAGTGTTATTTCAGGCTATAATCTATATCGCCCCTCCACTTGTACTTGTACCGCATGTAGAGGTAAATACCTACATTGGAAATACATTGGAGGGGCGTGCATTTTTAGACTGATCTACCTCTACTACTTACCTACAAATGAGTATCTATCGCTTACATTAGACGTATTTATGGAAGAGCCTGAAATTTAGGTAATTTCAGGTTAGTATTTCAATTTTAACTTTAACTTTCTTACACTATAAAAAGGCATTCATATGGTTACAACTGCCACAAGTACTTCAATCTGTGCGCGTGCGACGACACAGTGGTCTGCTATGCGGCCGGCAGCATCATCACGTTCTTTGACGTCAACACCAAGCAGACGTGGTTCCGGAGAACCACTACTGGAGGCTCCGTTGGAAATATTTCGGCAAGTATAGTTGGCTCAACAAATCTAGGCATTCGTGAAGTTAGCCGCAAAAGCTGCGCAGTATCGTTTTTCGGAAGCAATTGGAGATATTAGGAGGAGGAGAAGGAACTGTACATGCGCAAACTCGCACCTGTGGCTAACTTCACGAATGCCTATATCCGTTGGATGACCTATATCTAACTAATATTATGGATACAAAAGTTGGATGAATAGATTCGTACAGAAAATATTTTAGAATTTTGAAGTATTGTGGGGTTATTTCTGAATGAGGCAGGTTTTTAACTTTTTGTAAAACATATAATAACTAGCTTCCGCCCACAGCTTCGCCCGCGTGGTATCTTAAAAACAATAAAAATCTATCTCGCGGGAACCGTACATTTTTCCGGAACAAAAAGTAGCCTATGTGCTATTCCAGACTATAATTAGTGATTAAACGAACTTACCTGTAAGTGAAGTTCTATCATAATTATATGAAGGCTTCGTCTGAAGGTATTAGCAAACATATAGGTAGATAAACACTTGTAGTAACGCACAGAGATCGCCAAATCGCACTAAGTTGAGAGTATTTCTCTGTTTACATACAGCAAAACCCTGCAAATTCTCTTTTTTTTTTATGTGGGTAATCTCACACTTCTTGGTCGCCGTGAGCTGCTTTGACCTTCATTTAGTTTAGAGACAATAATATAATGTAATATTTCACGTTAAGGGTGGGGATACTTATAGGTATAAATCATCGGGAGGGTTGCTAATACCTTCAGACGAAGCCTTCATATAATTATGATAGAACTTCACTTACAGGTAAGTTCGTTTAATCACTAATTATATTTTAGGCTTCGTCTTCGGTATTAGCAAACATATAGGTAGATAAACACTTGTAGATCTTTAGAGTGATAGGTAACGTGAAATATTATCTTTTATACACCAAACTAGCTGTCCCGCCCGCGACTTTGTTCACTTAAAGTAGGTATCTAAACTGAGTCTGAAACAAATCACACTAATAAAAAATCCCATATATAACTTTGACACCCAATTTTACCCATTTTAGAGGGCTATTTTGAAATATCCAGGAATACGTTTCCATTTATTTTGCATTTAAAGTATCCATACCAAAACTAAGACCAATCGCACCATCCTTTAAAAAGTACCTATAGAAACATTGACCCCAAAGTTTCAGACCAATCGCACCACCCATTAAAAAATCCCATACAAACATTGACCTCTTTTTTAGTTATATTAAAAATCCTGAAACAGAAAACAAAAATTCAGGTCAATCGCACCACCCGTTAAAAAAATCTTATACAAACATTGACCTTTCCCCCATTTGACCCCCTTTTTTAGAGTTATATTGAAAAATCCTAAAACGCGAAATTAAGTTTCAGACCAATCACACCACCCGTTGAAAAGTTCCCATACAAAAATTGACCCCCCCCCCCCATTTGACCCCTTTTTTAAGGTTTTATTGAAAAATCCTGAAACACGAAACAAAGTTTCAGACCAATCGCACCAGGTTAAAAAGATCCCATACAAATATTGACTCCACATTTGACCCCTTTTTGAAGGTTATATTGAAATATCCTGAAACAATTGTCCGTTCATTTTGTATTTACAGTACACAAACAAAGTTTCAGACCAATCGCACCACCCGTTAAAAAGTTCACATACAAACATTGACCCCTCATTTGACCTTTTTTTTATGGTTATATTGAAAAATCCTGAAACACGTATTCATTTATTTTGCAATTACAGTATACAAACAAAGTTTCAGGCCAATCGCACCATCCGTTAAAAAGTTTCCATACAAAGATTGACCCCACATTTGACCCCTTTTTTATGGTTATATTGAAAAATCCTGAAACACGTGTCCATTCATTTTGCATTTACAGTGCACAAACAAAGTTTCATGAAAATCGCTCCACGCGTTAAAAAGTTTCATACTAACGTTTTCACCCTTTTTCACCCCCTTAGAGGTAGAATTTCCAAAAATCCCGCCTTAGTGGGTGGTTTTGTTATAAAAGGAAACCACCTTCCAAATTTCAGCTTTCTAGCTTCAGCGGTTTCGGCTGGGCGATGATAAATCAGTCAGTCAGTCAGTCAGTCAGTCAGTCAGTCAGTCAGGTTAAGCTCTTATATAGATATAGATAAAAGAAAAAATCGTTTCTTGATTAAATCTCTCATATGAATATATTTATTCAAAACAAAAAATAATGTCCTTCTTACAAGCGACTGTTACAAATAATTGCATTTGAAAATATATTACTAGAATCAACACTTTTTAAGGGTCTATTATAAAACTTAAAAAATGTATCAGAGTTGGCACTCCAGCCAGCAGTCTGCCTAATCACATCTAGGCTTACACCAAGGCGGTGTGCATGCGAAGTTGCGGCGTGTCTTGTGCTATGTGCTGAGAACACCGTAGCTTGCACACCACTTTCATGTAGCGTGCTACGAATCAAGCGACTCAATGTCTGACTGGAGACGGCACGATGAGGTTTCTTAAATCCTATGAAAAGATATTTTTCGTTCTTACGTAATGATTCTGTTTTATTAAGGTAACACTGGAGTGTTTTTGCTGGGCATATTTGCGGTTTTTGTTCATAGAAAGGTAAAATTAACTCTGGTTGTGGACACCCAACACGTGAAGTTTTAATTAAATCGATTATTTTAATAGAAATACAAGATGTTGAAATTGAAATATTTTCATTGTTAATTTTTGACAATGTTTGCACTCTGTGGGCGGTAACTAATGCTAACAGGGTGACTAATTTCTTCGACAAGAAATCAAGCGACTAACTATCATGTGGAAACCATTTTTCTAGATATGTTAATACTACAGAGGGGTCCCATGTAGTATTATACTTAGGTGTGGGAGGTCGTAACCTAAATATGCCCTTGAAAAAACGTTTTATAACATTATCTGAACCAATATGGTCTCCAATAATCAAGGCAAGAGCAGAACGACATGTGTTATGAGACCCGTATTGTGCTCCTTCCTTATACAGATCAGTGAGAAAACTTAAAATATCAACAATTGAGGCATTATAAAAATCAACATTATTACGGAGACAATATGTATACCATTTTTTCAAATAAACATTGTATTGTCTTAATGAACTTGCCGAGAGGGACGCAATCATTACGTCTATCGCTGATATGGGAGTATCTTTTTTCAGGAATGCTGACCTGATAAAACTGCGGCAACCAGGGTAATCCGCGTGTGCATCTTGCGATTGCTGGAATGAGGGGTGTTAATGAGATTCATATCTGGTTTAAAAATTAGTGTTTGCGAAGAGACTAAACTTTTAAAGATAGGGTACCACGGTTGGGTGGGCCAATGTGGTACTACCACAATACCTGTAGCCCTATCAAAAGATCAATAGTAGGACGGCCAAACGTGCTAGTAATCTTATGAAAGGCTTCATTAGACAACTCCCATTCAATGTCTGGGTGTATGCGCCTGGATTCCGCGTCGGCTTCTGTGTTATCAACCGACCGAATGTAGGAAGCGTAGACGTAAAGATTACGGCTTTCACACCATTGCTACAAGAGGCTACAAAGACTTTGTAGCCTCTGTGAGATGAGGGTACTGGATACCTCCCATGCGGTTAATGTATGAGATAGCGGTCGTATTATCAATCCTTAGGAGGATTTGACAATTAGACAAATCCTTTGCGAATATCTTTAAACCTTAAAAAGCTGCTAAGATTTCTAGATAATTAATGTGCATAGCACGTTCCTGATCAGTCCACGGACCACTAGCTCTCTCTTTCCCACAATCTACCCCCCAACCCGTTGTTGAGGCCTGAAAAAACCTCAAGGACGTAACTATCAAGTTTGATCTTGTTTACTGAACCTATTATTGCTTGCTTCCACCAGGAAAGGTCTGATATTATGGATCTTGGAACATTCATAAATCTATCATAATTATCATCTTGTTTTAGGTTAAGATATTTTGTTCGTTCAAATAATTTTGTATAGAGCCAGCCATATTCAATGGCTGGGCATGCCGAGATCAGTAAACCAACAAAACTAGCGAATTCACGAACTCTACATCTCTTTAAACATAAAAATTTGTCAATTTGAATTTTAATGCGATCTACTTTCTCAGGAGGTAGACTGACGTGGAAATTCATCGAGTCTATGTTATAGCCAAGAAATAAGCAGCACTTGCTGGGTATTAGATTACTTTTGCTTTCATTTATAATGAATCCGAGTGAAGAAAGTAGTGTCCTAGTCTGTGAAACATTTTCTATGCATTTTTCATAGGACTGTGCTGCCAAGAACCAATTGTCTAAGTAAACTGTTGACAGATGACCTGCAGAGCGAAGAAGCTTAGCTACAGGCTTCATAATCTTGGTAAAAACAAAGGGTGAAGTACTTAGGCCGAACGGTAAACAGTTGAACTCGAATAGCTGTTTATTCCACCGAAAACGTAAATATTTTTTATATTCAGTGTGAATTTTCACAAAAAAATATGCATCTTTAAGGTCCAGTTTTGCCATGAAAAAATCTTGGGATATTCATTTTAGCGCTGTACGTAAATCTTCAATTTTAAAATGTTTTGTGTCAATGAATTTATTTAACTACTTTAAGTTAAGAATAAGTCTCATTTTACCGTTCGACTTAGGTACCATAAAGGTACTTGATATAAATTGTCCCTCACAAGGCTGACACTTTGAAATGGCACCAATTAATAGAAGCTCATTAATTGCCGCCTTAAATTGAGATTCCTCTTCACTAGAACAAGGTTTGGTAAGAGGTATTTCTCTTTGATAAACAGGACTAGAAAATGGTATTTCATAGCCTTGGATGTATGAAAGAATCAGAGGATCGTGAGTTATTAGACACCACTGTTCATAAAACAATGCTAGTCTTCCAGCATAATTTACCAGAGATGAAGTGTTCACTGCAGGAACTAGCGGCGTTTGTATGCGGGCCGCTGACTCTGCGACTGTTTGTAAGAGCTGTGGCGCTGATTCCGTGCCGGCAGCGCTATCGATGATGTCGTCGTTGTCGGAGGTGTCGAATCTTTCTTCGTCCCAGCGTTCTTTCGAGCCGGGTAGAAACTCTTCCAGTTTTTTGACTGCAAGTTTCGACCAGATGTTGTAGGTCTTGGCGGAGGTGGAGCTTTTAGGTCCGCACCAGTCTTGTTGATAGCCCTAGCTACTTTTAAAGTGTCTGGCAATTCTTGTCCAAAGAGAAGGCTGTCTACTTTGGCGTTTTGAAGAGACTCCTTCATTTCCTTCTTTACAGCAAACAAAATAAAATTTCGTCTGGTCACTGTATCATTGTGCTGGCAATCACTAAGAGTACGTCCAGTATCCATAAGCAATCGTAATAGGTCGGTGTTTTTCTCTTTTGACGAGAGCAAAAGAGTTATTGCCTCGCCTAGACTTGAGATGGCGGACGCCATTATTGACTGTTTCGTCTCTATGACTTTGTCACGTTTCACAACCATTTCAGACACAGCAGCTTTAATCTCAGGATTAAGCGCTGGAGCACCGACAAGTTTACAATTTTCAGGTATTAGATACCTATCTGTAAGCTCTTTACGAGCTTCTCTAGTCAGGCCTGTAGTAGCAATGTGTTCAAACCGAACTGCCACATCATTTTGGACGTTTTTTCCAAAAACGTTAGGGATCTACGCCAAGTATTTCGAGTACTTCGACCTTTAGTTCGGGTTGTTCTACAATTTGCGAGAAAGGATTTGATTCCGCTTCAATGGTCGGTACGGTGAGTGCGACCTCTTCTGTTTCACCTTCTGCTTGGGATGTCGAAGGTTTCGACATTAAGTCCTGGGGTAGGTCATCGTTTTCCACGGTAGAACTCAGTGGGGCGCTGTCTGAAACAACGTATGGTAACGTTACAGACTTTTATGGGCAACACGAGAGGGTAGTACATAATAATTATTATCTAGCTAAATAATCCTTTTTTGAAGTCAGTTCAGAAGAAAACTATACAATGAAGAGATAGCCTCACAAGCTATCCACAACATAAATAGCTTTTTTGCCCATATTGTTAGAACAAATTATTGCTTGCTCCCGAGGTGAGCGATAGTGAAGAGGTAGCCCCAGAAGCTACCCGCCACACTGTTATATGGTACGAGACAGCCCCATAAGCTGCCCGCGATACCAGCGCAATATTAGTTCATACGTAGGTAGGTAGGTACTAACCATTATGTTCCGACTGTCTAGCCGATGAGTCCTCCGATGACGAAGATGACGAACTGGATAGCACTCGAATACGACGGCGGCGTGGGCGGCGTTCAATTTCCTTTTCAATCTTCTTGAGTTTCTTGCGTACAAGTACAATTTCCTTTTCAGTCGTACAGAAAAGACCCGAACTACCGCATAGCGATAGCGGAAGGCAGAGAGGGTGACCGTGACCCGGTGATCCTGATGTACACGTGGCCCCAGATGGAAATTGACGCTGTTCTTAGAGATGGAACTACGAATGCTTTCTCTATTCTTGATTTTAGGTATGAACTTACTATCCAATGACAAGGTATACAAAAACCTGTCTGTGCTCTTCTTCTAAATTAAGTAAATCTTACACCTTTAAACGAGCAATTCTTGTATATATATATATACAATGAGTAACATAATATCCCTATAAGGCCGGAACGGGAGTATTCTATACGTCATTGCGAACAACGTTTGTTCAACGACTTTTAAAGTTTCAAAGGTTTTCATTCATGAAATGTCTCTTAAACTTTGCTCCAATACGTACCTTGACACCACATGAGGCAACCCTATTAACAGCTGTTTTTTGACCTTTAGGTGTGAACTCTAGATGAAATAGGTAACAGAACGGACACCAATCAATAATGTGCCTACAGGCTAGGTAGGTTACTTAATAACGAGGTAGCTTAATAAGTAACTTCTGTTTTTTTTGAAGGCCTAGTTGGTAGGTAACTTGGTATTTATTGGTAATTAAAACGTAGGGTCACATCACGACTAAAATCCCTATGCACGGTAAAGATCCTTTCAGATCTCTTTGTTAACTTCCTACCTAGTAGGAGATAGGTACCTACTCAATTTTGTACCTACTTATTTGGGCCATAAAGGTATCTTGAGTAGATACCAAGAAGTGTGAGAGGATGTTTACCTTGCCTGAGGATAAAGCCGTGACCATAATTTCACTTTCATTTTTCCAACGATGTACCTATTATTGTTGATCGGAGCATTTTTCAATCCAATTTTGTACCTACCTACTTGGGCACTAAAGTCAAAGGTTGTGACTTTTCTGTCTTACTAATCTTCATTTTTATGTGAATAGCCTATTTCTCATTGGTTGCTATCTCAGGCTATGTTTTTGCTCACTTTGTCTGCTGTCATGTCAGGTGTCAGTCAGTTAACGGCTTTCTGTTTGAATTTTTTTTACTGCAAATTGCAAAGTTTTATGTTTCTTTGGTCTTTTATGCGTGGTTTTAGGCTGTGAGAAAGTTAAAAATAGTTATAATGTGCCTTTCAACAAAAAAGGCACCGACTCCACGTTGTAGAACATGTACAATTTGTCGAAAAAGATATGGTCGAATAAATGACAAAAAAAAGGATATTTATGATGAAATTCCCTCTAGATGAAGAAAAGTAAGTACAAATTGAGTATCATACTGATGAATTTTGTATCTTTGTACTGTCTGCAGAGCATAATAAATGAATAGATACTCGGCAGGAAAAATACTTTCGTGTTTACAAACAGTAGTGATGTAGCACAAGTATCTTCATTACTTATCGATAAACTTTATTACATATTATTAACATTATTAGAAGTTTTGGGCTATACATAAGTACATGGCTTTTGTTAGTGATATTTTCAATGGAATGTTTAATTTTAGATGTAGACAATGGGCGCAGATTATCGGAATTGAAGACTTGGCCTATACTCCTATTGAAAAACTTCATGAAATGAAATACGTTTGTGGAGATCATTTTCATTTGTATGCTATGATGCCTGGTTCATCACCGTACTGGTCGCGAAGGAACAGGAGTAGAATCATCTAGCTATAAGACGATTCAGTGTGATCCTTGTAATCTTACTGAAAAAAATCTGTTTGACTTTGACCGAGCGAGGCGAGTCGAGCTATCACACGGCACAATAGCTGTCTACTGACACATCAGCTGCTCGTACTTTGTATAATATCCTTAAGTTTAAGTTGTACCTAAATGTAAATTAACGTTGAATAAATTTGATTTTTAAATCCATAATTATTCATTTTATTTGTAACGGTAATTATTTTTGTTAATTTTGTAGCTGGAATCCACGATGCATTTCATAATAATTTATCGATATCGATATAATTAGGAATAACCTGAGAACATCCCTATGTTCTTATCGTTACGTCGGTATAACGTATGCTGACTGACACTGTTGACGTTTTTATTTTTAAATTAGTAATAGGTGGTATGTTAAATGAAGTTTATTAAAAAGTCTCTATGTCCCATCTCATAGACGTAGTGATTATATTCTCTTTGGTAGTGATTATATTCTCTTTGGCAATAGGTACTTTTGGTTGAATGAAATGTCATTTTTAATCAGTCGCAATAGCATTCGTTTCTTGCAAAAACTGCAACAAGCAATCTCTCGGTTCGCGAAACTTTATTAGCGTACGATACGATGTAGGTTTGGCGAGTGGATCGGTCGTGCTGGTACAGTAGCATGGCCTCCACGCTCCCCTGATCTGACGCCCCTTGATTTTTTTTGTGGGGCTACCTCAAGTCTATCGTCTATCGCGTCGAAAGCCCATCGGTAGATGCCCTCAGAGTGAAAATAATTTCAGCGTGTGCGGACATAACGCCTGAAAAGCTTCGGAACGCAACAAAAACGGTGGCTCGCAGAGCAGACATTTGCATCTTTCGTGAAGGAGGGCACATTGAGCCTTTCCTGTGAAATGTGTTGTGTTGTGTGTGTCAACAGTGATAAAAACGTGTCAAAATTCAGTGATAGCTATGTACCTAACCTATCACCCTACCTACCCCATTAGTAGCTTACTAATAAAAAGATATAAAAAGATATCGTGATTTTAATCTTTGACCTTAATTTCTACGTAGAATTATGTAAATAGGATCCGTAAAAAATTGCAAATTCTTTTGAAAACTGTAGTTACTATTATCTCATCTGGAGCATGGCACACACATTCAATTGTCTAAGTGTGTGTGTGTGTGTGGGTCCGACGCGATAGGAGGGTGCGCGTGTGTTTGTTACCTACGCAAATAGTAAACAAACACATAGGGTTGTCACAAATTTATCATAAAATAATTTGTTTTAAATTGTATTGGAATTTCAAATATGATGTATTGAACCTTTGCACACGTCTATATATTCTAGTGCTCGGTCTGAATACACCCCTTTTGTTCTTATAGGGGTATTACGTTACACGCTGTATATATTCCGAGATTCCAATTATATATATATATATATATAATTGGAATCTCGGAAATGGCTCCAGCTATTTTCATGCTGAAATTTAGTATGCTGAGGGTTTCGGGGGCGATAAATCGATCTAGCTAGGTTTCATTTTTAGAAAACGTCGTTTACCAATAAAAAAAATCGAGCAAAGCTCGGTCACCCAGGTACTCCTTTATTATAGGGCAATGTGTACACTTCTATAACAAGATCCCATAAGCGACAGATTTATCGATTGGGAAAATCTAAAATATAATTAAACAAAAACTGTCTCCAACACTGCTAGGTATCCCTAACAAAATTAACAAGAATCATACAAAAAATGCGCAAGGGCCTAGCGAGTTTCTTGTCAGTTCTTCTCGGACTGGGGATAGGACTGGAATTGGCACCTAGACTCACCTAGTATGTAAGACGATTCAAAATGATCCCAGTGATTTTAATGAATAATGATATTTTGACTTGACTTGACTTGAAGTGTCGCTTCAACACGTATTTGGTTTCAGTCCTGACGGAGAGCTCCTGGCGTCCGTGGGCAAGGAGCCTGATTACAACCTCACGATTTGGACGTGGAAGCGTCACAGGATTCTGTTGCGAACGAGCGCATTCACTTTTGATGTTAACGGCGTAATGTTCTCCCCTTATTGCCCGGGACAGCTGACTACTGCAGGCAGGTCAAACTATTATGCGCGTGTGAAGAACTTTATCTATGTAATATCTACTTTTAAACGAGCAATTATTGTTTTATATGTATTATAATCTGAATCTCGGAAACGCTCCAACAATTTTCATGAAATTTAATATGCCTGCCTCCTGCATATTAAATTTCATGAAAATTGATTCGGGAGCGATAAATCGATCTAGCTATGTTTCATTTTAATACCTTTAAACGAGTATATTATGTATACATATATTATAGTCTGAATCTCGGAAACGGCTCCAACGATTTTCATGAATTTTTGTATGCAGGGGGTTTCGAGGGCGATAAATCGATCTAGCTAGGTTTTATTTTTAGAAAACGTAGTTTACCAAACAAACCGAACAAAGCTCGGTCATCTACGTACTAAACAATACTTACACAGTGGAAAATTTTGCAAAGTCTATAGTTTTCCGAGTTTAATTTAACAATTTTTTTACTTGTTGATAGGTAGTTGTATAAATAGATATTTGTGTATTTCAGGTGCAGCTCACATAAAGTTTTGGAAAATGGCGGAGACGTTCACTGGTTTGAAATTAAAGGGTGAACTGGGACGATTTGGTAAAACAGAGATTTGTGATGTTCTTGGCGTTTATCCAATGCCAGATGAAAAGGTTTGATAACTGCGCTAACAGACTGCACTTAGTAGAAAACTCACTTAAGTTTTTAAGGAATTTTTACACGAGTATCTGAGAGCTAAGTAAAGCTGTGTATTCTTAAGTACCTACCTACACTGATAACATTGCCTAAGTACCTATCTTGCCCAAAACAAAATTATTTGATTTCTTTTATTTTAGGTGTTATCTGGCTGTGAGTGGGGTAACGTTTTGGTTTGGGAAGCTGGACTTGTAAAAGTGGAAGTGACACAACGGGGAAGAAAAACTTGTCATTCTGCGCCTGTGGTAAGATAATCGTTGACCTACTGTCGTGTTTAACTAGTATTTATTGCAAAAATAAAAAAAAAACCGCCTGAACGTAACTATAAATAGATTTTACAGCCGCTATATTAGGTTTTGTCATTTTGTATATCCTATGTTACTCTGTGATCTAAAGACGACCTCAGTGGCGCAGCGGGCGAGAGTCCGCCTGCGACGCAAGAGGTTGCGGGTTCGATTCCCGCCGCGGAACACATTTGTGTATGATCTGCAGAAATTTGTTCCGTTGGTCTGGGTGTTTTCTATGTATAATAAAAAATATCTATCTATGTATATAATGTATTAAATATATCAGTTATCTAGTCCATAACACAAGCTTTGAGTAGCTTACTTTGGGGCTACATGATGCTGTGTAGATTGTCCAGCATTATTATTATTATTATTAAACAAATCCAACCACAACTAATTTGTCAAAATCCGTCCTCCCGTTTGGACTACAGCGACTGCAAAAACAAACTCGCATGCATACAAACACACATTACTCTCCTTTTTCAACTCGCAGCCGGTTAAAAAAGAGTTGTTAGTTTGTATTGAGCCTCACTCAAGTGGTTTGCACTTAGTAAAGCCAAGTTTGCTTGTGTTACAGATTCAGTTCATGCTCAGTCCCGCAGGAGACGAGGTCACCACCATAGCTCGAGATGGATGCGTGCGCGCTTGGTACTGGGACACGGTGGAGCAGGCGGATCCGCCTGAGGAAGACCCTTACGTTGAGCTCAATCCTGTCGCTGAGACTTGTGTTCGTATATACTTTTAAACTTACGTGATCTGAACACATTATTATTAGTATTAAACGGGTATTTATCGCGTTCCAATTACCTATTTGTTTTCCCGACGTTTCGACAGGTTTACACGCTGTCGTGGTCAAGGGTAGACTGAAAAATAAAAAAATATAAGATAGATAAAAGATAGATAAACATTTATTTGCTTCTGCAACACACAATAGGTACATAAGTATAGGCATGTAACAACAGTAACAACATAACAAGCTGACAAGAAAGAAGTAGATCATGCAACATGTGGGTGAGATGATGATACAGCTTAAGAAAACAGGTAACACAAAAATAAAAAAATAAAAAAATGGTTACAAAGAATGCAGTGTGTGCTGCAGCGAAGCAAAAAGGCAATAACTCAGCGCATAGTTTGCTCAAGAGCAAACACTGATTTTCAGTATCACCTAAATGAGGTAACCAGAAGAACGAGACACCAACAAGTAGAACGGTGTGTCTATAATACTAAAATAAGATGCTGTTTGACCGTTGTCGCGTATTAAAATTAAATAAAAGAAAAAAAAAAAAAAACATAATGTGCTTTGTATTACCACAGATTTTATAATAGGTATTACTGAAATAAAGAAATAACGATATTGGAGATTCCTATAATAGGCAAACGAAGCGTTTTGGAATTCCTTCCATTTGATTATAAGGTGATTAGAACGCGATAAATACCCTTTTAGTACTAATAATAACTTGTGTTCGTGTCTACAATATATACTTATAATAAAACTGTAACTTTGTGTACATTGTGTACATTGAAGATATATAAAAAAAATTAGAGAGCATTCTAGTATCGATGCTGAATCCAAAACTGTATTTTTTTCCATTTTTGTCTGTCTGTCTGTTTGTTTCAAGGCTGCTGCATAAAATCAAGAGCACTGTCAGCATTTAACATCGTATCTTTTAATCTTTCAGGTACCCGGCTGTCAAATAATGTGCTTGAAGCATCAGAAAGACATGTATTGGTATGCTCAGGTTAGCAAACCTTAATTTCCATCACACCATTATGTAATAATATTTTAAAAATCAATTATACTCGTAGTTCAGGGGTCGTTCTGAACGGTCCTGGCGGGATGAACTCTCAATAAATGACGGAAACCTTTGACTGGGACGTTACCACAAGCTCTTACAAACCATCATGTTTCAGTAAAGCCATAAGTTTCAAGTAACACTACTTCAATAAATCCTACTAATATTATAAACGCGAAATTTAGTAAGGATGTCTGGATGTCTGGATGCATGTTTGTTACTCTTTCATGCTGAACCGGCTTAACGGATTTGAATGAAATTTGGCATAGATATTGATTATAGTTTGGAAGAACACATAGGCTACATTTTATCCCGGAAAAATATATGGTTCCCACGGGATTTGTTTTTCTTTTTCATGGTACCACGCGGGTGAAGCCGTGGGCAGAAGCTAGTTTTTAATAATCTAAATATATAGTCGTATAACTCAATAGCCCGAACCACTGGACGGATCGGGCTGAAATTTGGCATGCAGGTAGATGCTATGACGTAGGCATCCTCTAAGAAAGGATTTTGATTAATTCTACCCCCACGCGGGCGAAGCCGTGGGTGGAAGCTAGTTATATTATACTTTGATATTTCCCGAAGAGCCTGTGGTAAGGCCGCGGCCGAATGAAAGAATGGTGTGAAGATATTAGCCCTAAAGTGGGATTCATTAGGCACTTTATCAATCTGTAAAAACGTGTCTTAAATTGAAACTTATAGGACGGTAACGGTGGTATCTGGACAGTGGAGCTCGAGATAGATAAGATAGAGTGCAACCACCGCAAGGCGATGACGTTCCACGCGGGCGCGGTGATCGCCATGGCGGCGCTCCGCACGCACCCTATCCTCATCACCGCGGGGGAGGACGGCGCGCTCATGGCCTACAGCACGGAGACACACACACTGCTGGCGCGATACACGTTTCCGACTGCTATCACTTGCCTTCTTTACCCGCCTGTTGATGTGAGTCATCATCATCATCTTCCTGCCCTTATCACACTAGGTGGGGTCGGCACAACAGGTTCTCTTCCTCCACTCTCCCCTATCATCCGTCATCTCAGTAGTCACTCCCTGCTTACACATATCGTCTTTCACACAGTCCATCCATCTTTTCTTGGGTCTACCTCTACTCTTGTATCCATCCACATTCAAATCCATCACCCTTCTTGTGACATGGCTTCTTCCCGCCGCATAACATGCCCATACCACGCCAACCTATTACTCTTCATTTTTTCTGTCACCGGCGCTACTTTCAAACTTCTTCTAATATGCCTGTTGATGTGAGTATCTCCAGTCATTTAGTTCTGCATGCCTCGCCACTAGCTTACTTAGGGGGATTAGACAAACTTCTGATATAACTATTATTATAACTCAGAATAATGTAATGCATTGGCCATGCATGTCTTTTTTGGCCATCCGCCCTTAATTAATTTCATTATGTTAATTAATTAAAAAAATATATTTTAAATTACTTTTTTTCTTATGTATAAAGTCTAAACCGATATTCAACAGTCATACTTGTAGGTACCAACCCTTACCTCACGATCCGAAAGTCCAAAACTAAACAAAGCTTGTACTATGGGAACCAGATAGCTTATAGATTGATCATATACTTTTTTTTGTAAATACATACATAGAACACACAATAACAGAACAGAACAAACATCTGCGTTCATCTCACAAATTTTTATCCTGGGTGGGGATTGAACCCGCAAACTACAGCGTAGAAGGCAGAACTACTACCAACTGAGCTGCGAGGCCAGTCAAATATCTTAAGTAACTAGAGATATTTGAGGAGATATCTACCGTGCCTGGGGACTACAGTAATGTTTGTGTACTTTTAGGTGGACGCGACTTCTCGTATAATAATAGTTGGCTTCGCGGACGGCATTATGCGCACCCTGCTGCTGCACCCGGAGCGGCTGCAGGCTCAGAACACGATGGTCGATGTGCGCGTGCACTCCGCCTTGACGGTCCACAGCGACGACTCTATACACGCTGACGTCATGGATCTTATATCGGTAATATCTTTTGTTTTATGTTTCATTTTGTCTGTTTTTATTATGTATCTCGATTACATTTTTTGTAAGAAGGACCACTCAAAAAAGCGCTAGGACCGAGACGAGTTTCTTGCCTGTTCTTCTCGTACTCGTACTTGGGTTAGGTTGGAATTGGCAAATAGGTTCACCTAGCATGTAAGACGTTTCAAAGTGATCCTTGTGATTTTACTGAATAAAATATTTTTCTTTCTTTCTTTCTTTCTTATACCTTTAAACGAGCAATTTTTGTATATACGTATATATATAATCTGAATCTCGGAAACGGCTCCAACGATTTTAATGATATTGAGTATGAAGGGGGTTTCGGGGGCGATAAATCGATCTAGCTAGGTTTCATTTTTACAACAAAGCTCGGTCACCCAGGTACTTCAATTCACTTGCCTAATGAGATGGTCGGACAAAGAAAAAGTGGTTTGATTGTGTGAAAGACGGTATGTAAGAGGAGTAGACTCAGAGTTGACGAATGATAGGAGTGAGTGGAGGAAGAGAACATGTTGTGCCGACCCCACGCACGCATGGGATAAGGGCAGGAGAATGATGAATGAGATGGTCGGCAATCAAATTTGCTCAATAATCCACATCCCTTTTCGCATAAGTACCGTAGGCAGAAGAATAGAATAATGTATAATAGAATAATAAGTAGTATTTATTGCAAAAAATTCAAAACCCGTCTGAACATAAGTGAAAATAGATTTTTACAGCCTCCATATTAGATTTTTTACCATTTACCTCTAATCCGAGCCCACTTAGAGGTTGCTACAATCCGAGTTGCGTCCGAGTAGGTATCAGAGTTCACTTGGTCCGAGCTGGCTCTGATCGTGTCAACTCGGCTTTACAGCGCCACCATATTGATTTTTTGACGTTTTTTAAGATATGGCTGCTAAGGCTATTTTCAATTAGTTTCAGTCGAGTTTTTTTTTATTTTTGCAATTTTTAATATTTGTCTGATTATTATTTTCAGCTACTAAAACCTCATTCAAAATCACTGACGCAAATAACGATCAACGAGTCAAGATCGTTGCTGGTGACTTGTGGGAAAGACACCACCATATTTATGTACAAGTTAGTACTTGGGACACCGTTCACGTTGGAGAGACTGGGTTTCATAGAAACGCCGAACAACATCCAGCATATGACTTGGAAACCGGATGAGGTTTGTAATACAAAATTAAAAATGTTGAAACCCCCGGCCTTCTAAACTTTACCCTAACATGTAATTTAAAGTCATGGTTACCTTATCATGTTTTTTCAATATCATTGAAGTAACACGGTACCAAATTTCGAATCGATCGGACATGAGGAAGTTAGTCAGATCCTAGATCTGATCTGATCAACTAGAAAAGAGCTGATGATCTTCAAACGCCTAAACAGATTTTCATGAAACATGGCTAAGAACACTCGGGATAAAATTATCTATGACACAAAAAAAAACTAAACGAAAATTGGTTCATCCGTTTGGGAGCTACGATGCCTCAGACAGATACACAGACACAAAGAAACACAGATATTATACTGACAAACACGTTAAACTTTTAACACCCCTCTTTTTCGTCGGGGGTTAAAAATAGAGCATGAAAGGAGCATCTCAAGCGTACCCTAATCATATATACTCATTCTTTTTATTTGACGTTTTTAGGAACGAGTATTATTACTCTGTGGTCAAGTTGGTTTTTTGATGGAAGCAGTATTACCGACTGTTGACGTGCGGAAATACTCTGAAATAACAACTTTCAAACTTGACTTCGTTTCTTACAAAGAAACACTTGTAAAGAAGCACTTGTGAGTATTGTATGGAGTAGGTTGTGTAGTGGTTTCTAGCAAAAATATTAGACATTATTATTATTAGTATTAAACGGGTACAAACGGGGATGACTGCTAGTCATCCCGTTACCACGACAGTGTGTAAATCTGTCGAAACTTTGGGAAAAATAGGTAAATAAAACGCGATTAATACCCATTTAATACTAATTATAATGAGTTCAGATCGAGTAAGTTTAAAAAAAAAATATTCATTATTCAATGTATTCTACTTTCGGCCGATTTTTTTTTTATTTTTTAAATAAATACATGTTAGTTATATAGATTTATATTTTGATGTAGCATGCGCAACCGTCCGTTTCCAACGGAAGAAGATCTCGCTAGTATCGATGAAGAAGCCCTCAAAGCGAAGGAAGAAGCCGAGAAAGAAAAAGACGATGACGAGGAAGATGCGTGGCTCGGGGAAATTGAACTGAGTGGGTTGTTTTTCTTAACTATTCCAAAACTATATTATTTATTGATACCTTATTTTTACAGTCATAGATTCGAATCCACAATTCAAACCTAACCTTACAATAAAAAAGATACTGGTGGGACTCCAAACCAATCCGTTCACGTAATACGAGTATACTGATTTCAATTCTTCGTTGAATTTCGAACATTCCTTTCTGTGTCCTCTCTAAACCCTAAAAAGTACCTACCATTATTTGGTTGTCGGCAGTTGGTACACTGTTTTGTTATGCAAATTACAAACATTTTGGGGCAGTTAGTACACTGGCTACCTGGACAGTCGGAGTAAAAAGTGTTTTCTATGCGAAATAAACTAGTATTGACAAAAAATAACAGGATATTTATTACGATAAGTATTACATAAATAGTGTAACTAACACGACTTTCTTTTATATTATATAGATTTAATTTTTTGATAGTAAGCCAGTTCCCATTGCTTTACCATTAATTTTAAATTTTAATTTGTCGATAGGTACCAGGATAGCAGAAACGATGGAGAGGTATTTCACTGTAGATCCACAGAGTCGAAAGATCACGAGTCGCGAAAACCTCTCCATGGTTTATGCATTCCTGGTACTTGGAAATATGTACTCAAGTGTAGGATAGTGGTTTACATTGTAAATTGTGTAAGTAGTGTTATGGTCAGGAATTTAGTTTCGTGATATTAATAATAACAAAAATATTGATTTATTATTCATATTTTTTTTGAGTAGGGTTACAGAGATATAGATTGCGTGGGCGCCGGCTTTAAACTGACCAAAAACTCACCTTGTATATAAATAATTAAGTATCTTGCTTACAAGTTTTACTGTTTAAATCTTGTGCTGATCCCACTCACTGGGATAAGGGAAGGAAAATTATTATGTAACACTTTTGCCAAGAACTGTATATTTTTCTGTGCCAATATCAACCTTAAAGAAGGAGTGTACAAACTGACCATCAATGTATGGAATATCAAAATAACTTTTTTTAGGGTCGAGTGTACTAAACGCCGACAACCCCATTATTTTAGCTGTTTAGAAGTTATAATTTATTAATTAATAATATTTATTAGGCGCAGTTTCACTCACGTGGTAACTACCTGGATGAAAAGTAGCTTATGTGTGATTCCAAGTCATAAACTACGCGTATTTCAAGTTTCATCCAAACTTTCGCATACTAGCTTCCGCCCACGGCTTCATCCGCGTGGTAACTTGAAAAACAAAAACTAGTCTATCCCACGCGAAAAATGGAAGAAGAGAAGGAAGGCCTTTGTCCTGCAGTGGAACGTTAATGGCTAAATAAAAATAATAATAATAAAATTCTATCCCACGGGAGCCGTACATTTTTCCGGGATAAAAAGTAAACAATGTGCTATATATTACAGGCTAAAATCTAATTCTGTGCTATCTAGATCCGTTCAGTCGTCTCAGCGTGAAAGAGTAACAAACATCCATACATACAAACTTTTACGTTTATAATATTAAGTAGGATTATTATGATATTTAGCAGGATGCCTGATTGATAATTAAAAGTTTAAATATTTTTAGTGGAAAGCGAAAGTATGCTGGGCACAACGCTCACGTGGGCTGAGTATTGCGAGGAGGGTGTGTGGGTGGTCCAGCGTGGTACGGGCGCGCTGCTGCTCGTCACACCTGGGAACAACAAGGTGCTGAAGTACGGGCCCTTTGCCGGCGCGTGGTGTGACGACATCACTTCTTTGAAGTTTGTGTGAGTATATAATTCGCTCAACGAATCTAGGCATTCGTGAAGTTAGCCGCAAGAGCTGCGCAGTATCGTTTTTCGGGAGCAATTGGAGGTATGAGGAGGGGGGGAAGGAACTGTACATGCGCAAACTCGCACTTGTGACTAATTTCACGAATGCCTAGATCCGTTGGATGACCTATACTTACGCTGCCCATTTACTAGCTTCTCAACACGTGTTACCTACACCAGAAAATGTTCTAACAGGTAGACGTACTTCTGGTGTAGGTACCACGTGATTATTCTTAATTTGTTATTTTTGACGTTATTATAAAAACTTTTTAAGCTTGATTTTAGAGCTCGTCTTTCAAGCTAAAAGCATAAAGATGGAGCACTAAAAGATTGGTTGATAATTAGTTATTTCACGAAGGGTACATTTAAAATTAACTAATATTTTACGAGATGAAGAAACCCTTGAGGAGAATCGCCCACCTACTACTGGATCTTTCACCAATGTGGTGAAAATATCACTGTATGATGTTTACATCTAAATTAATATACTAAAGAGGTAAAGTTTGTTTGTTCGATTGATAGGTTGTTAGTATGTTGGTAACATCCGATTTAAAAAATTCTTTCACCAAAATGTGTAGAATGAACTTTCAAGATGAACATAGGCTAAATTTCATTTAGATACCTCGCTAATACCTCGATAATATAATTATAACAGCAATTTTAGTATTTTTCTAGATTTTGTCCATCACTATTTGATGCAATGAGACTGGTTTTGAAATTTACAGCTGCGAAGGGCGATACCTCATTGTTGGAACCAACACAGGCTATGTGCGAGTCGTGAAGATGCCAACCGAGGAAGAGGACACAGATGAATATCATCTAGCGACTTGGATGATGGCTCAGCAGAAACTGCTGAAAAAACTTAAAGGCAGGCGCTTGGCGAAAGAAGAGGTAAGTAACTGACTGATAGATTACGCAAATAACTTTTTGAAAATATCATAGTTTTGAACATAATTTGCCCCATGCAACTATGCCGAAATATCGGGAAGAAATAATACTCACAATTCATGGTAAATTTCCCGTTTTAAATAAAAATTGTGTCTACGCACAGCCTAAAACGTAACATAGACAGAAAGGCATGTTGCTTTCTGCGTCTTAAGGTGGACTAAAAATTCAAAAAAGCAATTTATAAAATTACACAATCATCCATCAGTTGAGCTATATTATTTACTTATTCTTCTTCTTCTTGGTGCATGGTCAGATTTGAACCCACGACCTTCAAATTGGAAGGTAGGGGTGCTACTAGGTATGCTAGTGCTCTTCGGCCAATATCAAAGTAATATAACTTTGATATTTCATTTCATGACCTAAATTTGTATTGAATAGTGTTAAAGCTTGATTCTTTGACGTTTCTGATACATGATGGTTTGTAAGAACTTGTGGTATGGCCCCTGGTATTATTGAGTGACGTATGTTTTAGAAACAACCGACCCCACGTCTCGATTTCCACGATAACTACTACCTGCCGATGCACGACTTCTACACGGGGGCCATAACGTGTCTCGAGTTCAGTGCTGATGGAAAGTAAGTTGAAATTTAAAATGAAATTGAAAACCATTTATTCAGTAAAAATTACAAGGATCACTTTGAAACGTCTTACATAGGTGAATCATACTAGGTGAATCTATGTGCCAATTCCAACCTAACCCAAGTACAAGAAGAACTGGCAAGAAACTCGTCTCGGTCCTAGTCCTTCCTTTAAGTCTTCTGATTAGTTACACCTTCAAAACCTCTTTGGGGTAGCCGCCTAGTGTCTGGCTGAAACGCGAAGGGTGCCGGTCCGACTCCTGTGGCGAGAGAAACTTTTGGTGGTTCGGCAAATACTTCTTCCTGGGGCATTACCAAAAGCTCTTAAATTAATATAACTTTGATATTCTGTGACTATAATTTTTTTATTGAAGTAGTATTACTTCAAGCTTGAAATGTGATGTTTCTGAAACGTAATGTTTTAAAAGAGCTTGTGCTAAGTACATTGTTGTATTTGTGGTAGTCGTAGTTATGATACCCACCATGGATATCCTAGTATGGGGTGAGGACTGTCCATATGAGTATATTTGCAGTATTACAGATCATTAATAATAAAACGTAAAGCAGAATATGAAAGCTATCTAAGGACCGTTACAAACGATCTATCGAAAGATAGCTCCTCAACTGATCCAGATCACTGCTAGAGATTGTATGTGACTGTTAGGTGCCCAAATTTTCAAAAAGTTGATCTTCTCCAGATACTTCTACACGTGCGGTGCGGATGGAAATATATTTTCGTACGAGGTTAACTTTGAAGAGCCATTGTTGCCGACGACGACTGTACCGAAACTTAAGGAGTTACCTGTAAGATTTCACTTTCATTATCATCTTCCTGCCCTTTTCCCACGTTATGTGGAGTCGGCACGACATGATCTTCCATTTCCCTCTGTCATTTGCCATCTCGGTACTCACTCCTTCCTTACCCATGTCATCTTTCACATAGTCCATCTATCTTATATTTGGCTTACCTCTACTCTTGTATCCATCAATATTCATAGACTCTCTCCTCGTCGTATGACATTCATCTCTCCTCATAACATACCGCGCAAGATTCAACCTTTACATTAGTTCATTACTTATTATAATACATAATTAACATAACACTACCTGTTTTATTATCTAGTTTGAACTCACGACTTTCTACGAGTATTTTTTTTTACATAATATATATTTTATTAGTTTCATTTTATGTGCGCAAAAGGAACAGACCCTCCAAACAGCTCTATGATTTATGGTTCGTGTTTGTTGAGTTTATTGTTAGTCAATCAGTCAGTCAGCTTCATATGATTATATTTATAGTATATATAATTATTTAGTACTTTTGAAGCCTTTGAGACGCACTTTAATCCTTTCACCACACTGGTTCAAAAGGAACCAGAGGCACGGTAAGAAGAAGAAGAAGCTTTAGTAATCTGCGTAAATGGTTAGTATAATTTTATATTTTTCAGAAAGTAGAAAAAGCAAAGGAACCTAGTACAGTCGAAGGGGAAATAATGTCTCATGAAGAGCTAAAGCAAAAAGAAGAGTATGATAAGATGATGGCGATAGCGAACGCGCACAAGAGACGTGTCAGGGGCCAACTGGCTGAACTGACGGCTGAGTACAATAAGCTCATCAAAGCGTAAGTTTTACGAAATCTACTCTCATGGGCATTACACAGTGATGGAACAAAACAAGTTAAACAATGTCGGGTTCAAACCTAGTCGTGCACTAAAGTTCTTCCATTCGAAAAATTTATGTGCGCAATGCCAGTGCTCTTAAACGTTGAAGGAAAACACTGTGAGGAAACCGGCATACCCTAGAACCAAAAATTCGAAAGTGTGTGTCATAGGTTAGTATTCTTATAAGCGGCGATGGGCTTGCAACCTGTCACGTACGGAATACTAATCATTGTGCAAAACGTGATCATTTGCCAAATATCAATTATGTTCTGACGTGCACTGACTACCCCTTTAGATATCCTCAAAGATCTAAGTAACTAGAGATCCGAGGAGATTATCTTCCGAGCTTGGGGATTACAGTCGTGGTAATTTGTTTTTTATTTACAAAAAAAAGTATTATAATTAATCTATCAGCTATCTGGTTCACATAGTACAAGCTTTGCTTAGTTTAGGGCTAGATTGTATTAAATGTCCACCAATATTTATTTATTAATAGCTTCCGCCCACGGCTTCGCCCGCGTGGTACCTTGAAAAACAAAAACAAACCTATCCCAAGGGAATCGTATATTTTTCCGGGATAAAAAGTAGCCTATGTGTTATTCCAGACTATAATCAATATCTGTGCCAAATTTCATCAAGACCCGTTCAGCCATTTCAGCGTGAAAGAGTAACAAACATACATCCAGATATCCAGACAATCCATACAAACTTTTTTTTATAATATTAGTAGGATTATTGTATGATTTCAACAAAACTTTTAGGAACAAGCAATTGCCATTTTCTCAACAAATAGACGTGACTCTCGACCCGCGCCCGCTGCAAGTCCAAGAAAACGAGCTCAACGTAGCCATGGCCTTGACCAGACGTAAGATCGCGCACCAACTGGAGGCTTCGGACCTGGCTCTACACAAGATGTATTCCAGGAACATTATTCAGTGTGACGTGTTTCCCTTTACTCTGAAAGCAATAAGGTACATAATCGTTTTTAATATATCGTATTAAAAAAAAAAAATCGTTGCATGTTTTCGTTAAACTTAGGTGCTTATATAACTTATAGTCTGCGAAGGAGGCTAATGTTTATTTATGTGAGTTTCTCTTCTCTTTCTTTTGTGGGATAAGGGCAGGAAGATGATGATGATGATGATGTGAGTTTCTCTTGACGGTCACTGTAGCTCAAACGGCTGAATGAATTTTGAGAAATAGATGTCGTTTAAATGTGTCTGAATCATGAGATTGACTTAGCTATTTATCAAAATTTTAATATGGTTGCTGTAAGAAGCTTATTTGGATTAGTTCATCCAAATAGGTCGGTTTTTTTTAAGTTTTTTAATTAAATACATGTTCAGCTTTCATTTGGTGGAGTTAATTTCCTATGCGTAGATTATTTTAGCTGAAATTGATGGGTGTTTTGTTATTTGATTTGTTCGTTGAACTTTCAGAGATCCTGGGGTAATGATCAGACCTTTACGTCAAAAAAATCTGTCTAAAGCTTTTTATAACCAGCTCGAAGAAGTTTATCAAAAGATGGCTGAAGCGGCTCTGCGAGGAAGGTAAAATATTTACTATGTTAATCTTTTTTAATATTTTTTCATTTATAATATCTAGCCTCAAACTATACAAACTTCAAAGCTTGTACTGTGGGAACCAGAAAACTGAAAGAACACTTTACTTTTATGCATATATTTTTTAAATAAATACAAGTATAGGTAGACACAAAAGAAACATCTGTGTCAAACCCACAGCCTACAGCATTATAATCTCCAATGTTAATAATTCGATGAAAAAATAGGATGTGTAGGTATATAATTTTTTACATAATTTTATCTTTTATTATTCACGCACACATAAGGGATATGGATTTGGTGAAACTAGCTGAATCGGAATTGAAGTAAGTCAGATTTAATGAACGCGTGTTGTGTTTGCTTTGCACAAATGTGGTTTTTGCATCGGTCTCTAAGCACTAATATTTAATTACATTGTTATTCTGTCACACATGTTTATTATTAAACGGAATGACGCTAACAGTTATACAATACTTTGTTACCCAAAGACGAAACGAATTAAACCTAATCGGCGTGAACGGACACTACAAACAAATATTACGAAAATAGTAGGTATCTTTTTTGGTTCTCCATTTTCATTTATTTAAATTAAATGATTATGTAGTGTTTTTTAATAAAATAAGTTAAAATCTACAAATAGACGAGCAGAATCAACGATTCGGAAAGTGGCAGCGAGGAAAGCCTCTTGGGGCCCGGCGCGAGTGGCCTCCTTCCTACTGGGCCTGCCGCCGAAACCGCCGCATCCACTCAAAAAAGCACTGCGCAACTACCATATCCGAATAAACAGACATCATGTTCAGTTTATTGAGGTAAGTAGGTTTTTTACGTTAGTATCAGAATGGCCGCTCACCTCTCGCATTGAACGTTGAAATGCGATCCAAAAATTGCTTTTACTTGCTTCCATCAATGAGAAAATTGCTTCCTCTATATTTTAGAAGAAATTCAACATTTAGAGGTGACCGGCCATTCTTATGTCAGAATGCCCAGTCTCTCTGCGTCGTTGACCATGTTGGGTGTGGAATTGCTGATAGCTATATATGTATGCCAGTAATTGCTTCCTAATTGCTTCCGTCAAAGTTTTCAAACCTAAATGCTGTACCTATCAAGGAAAAAAAGATATATCGATTATAAGATAAATGCACCTGTCAAAAAATAAATGGCAAGGTGCACTTACATGTATCGCTTTACTTAAATATGAAAAAGTGTAATTCAGTACGTCTAACATGAGTTGTCACATTTAGATCGGCTGACGTTACTACAGTAGTAATAGTACGTGACTACTAGTACCTATGACATCTGTCTAAGTTGTTACTCATGGTACCAAATTCTAAGCAAATGAATAAAGTGCAAACTACAGTCGCTGTAGTATCTGTGAGGTAGGATCGTTAACTACGTGACGTTTTAGTACCCAACTATCCGCTAGAGGCGCTGTACAAGTTTTCATGCATTTTTTTTACCAGTCGCTAGCGAGTGTAGATTGTGAAAAGTCATGGTAAATCAACTGATGACAAATAATATCTAGTTTACAATATTTTATCCAAAATCTTGCCATATTGTTTATGACAGTGGCAAGAACATCTTTCCCGCAAACCGGATCCGCACGCGATGCCGCCGGGAGCCGCCGAGGCCTTGAAGGAAGCGGAAGCGTCCATAGGCAACAAACTGCTGAAAACGCAGCCCGACTACGTCGCTCCACCGGGACACAATACTCAGTTACGAGTTTGCATGACCAGGAAAGAGGTAGGCAACTAGCAAAGTCGTAACTACAGAAACTAGTGTTTACTTAAAAAAAAAACTTGAGAGGTGTCAAGGGACATCCGGATAGAACAAAGTTCCTTTCGATTAATTTGTGAGAGAGAGAGACAGACAGAGAAACATGCGCACGCCCCACGGCTTACAACTATAGCAAAAAGTGTCGTTACAACTTTTCGTGAGATTTTTTTCCGTCTAGTCCCCTTTCACAACGCGCGATAAGGAAATTTGTTCCAATATTTAAACCCGAGTAAAAGTACCTACCTAATTGAAAATAGCTTCTTGCCACCATATCACATTTTTTGTCATTCTGTATAACCTAGGTTACTCTTGTAATTCAGATGAATCCAACTAAACTTATTTATCAAAATCTGTTCTGTCGTTTGAGCTTACAGCAACAACCATAGTACAACTCACATACAAACATACGCCCCTAACGGTTATTAGTTGTAACTAGTATTTATGCAAAAATTAAAAAACCCGACTGAACGTTACTGAGAATAAATTCTTACGCCATATTAGATTTTTCGACATTTTGTATAGCCTACATAATGTCACTCTTGTGATTCAAACGAATCCAGCTACACATATTTATCAAAATCTGTCCTGTCGTTTGAGCTTACAGCAACAGCCAAAGTAACTCACATGCAAACATACACCCCAAACATTTGTTTTGTGAGTTGTAGGGTAATTTTACCCTTCTCTACATTTTCACAGTTGGGTAAAAAATTAAACAATCAGAATGGAAAATCGATGTAAATTTTTTGATTGTAATGATTTCAGATCTACGATAACAAGCGTGCCTTTAACGCCAAGGTTTTAGAACTTCGCGATCACAAAGTGCGTCTAGTATCCCGTATGAAGCTAATCGGTGAAAGGCTTAGTGAGATCCGCGTGGAAATTCCACCAAAACTGGCTAAGCCGCCTCCACCGATACCGATCATTGAAGACGACCTAGAGTTTCCTGAGAAGAATCTTGAGGTAAGTACAAAATATCACGTTTGGACGTGCCTCTGACTTCCCTCTTTAGATATCCTTAAAGATCTAAGTAACTAGAGATCTGAGGAGATATCTACCAAGCCTGGTGATGAGTAAAAATGTTTTTTAGATTAAACCAGAACCAATCCAACTCCCAGTGAGAGGTGGTACCGGTGGCGCTGCTGGTATGGGGAAGAAATCAGTTGTTCAGGAACGCAGGAAGTCAACCCTGTACCCTCAGCCCAGAGTGCGACAGCCAAAAGTGGCACGATTTGTGCCTATAACAGGTAAACTTGTTAAAATCTACTCTTTTTTAGTCATCTCAGCCCACACCTCCTCAGCCCATGGGCCGAAATGTCCACTACGAAATTTATTTGTATTTTTTTTATTTTTGACTCTACTAGGCCGAGCTCATGAAAATCGGAACCCCTTAATATTAATAACAAACTGTTTCCCGCGACTTTTTCCGCAAAAAAAACCATTAATTATTACACCTTGGGTTACACTATTGAAGTTTTATTAGGGATCCCTAATTTTTTCTAGTAATAAATATAGCCTAGCCTATGTTACTCAGGGATAATGTAGCATTGTAATGGTGAAATATTTTTGGAAATCGGACCATTAGTTTTTGAGTTTATTCGTTACAAAAGAAGATTACAATGTACCAATGGCCACCACTCAGCATGTGCTCTGGCAACCGTGGCAGTACAAAATACATAAGATGATTCATGCAACAATGATAATTATTTCCTTTTTAGAAACTCGGCCCCTGGCTGCGGCCTGGGAACTTTTGAAAGTGAGACCTGATGTTGAGTCCACTCCCATTGAAAATGAGATTCGTGAAAGACGCGTTGAAAGGTCAGTTGACCGCTTATTCTTGTTTTATCAGTTTTCAGAATCAGTACCTACTTAATAAAGTCTTCTTTCTTAGTGCCCTTTTCCCACGCTATGTGGAGTCGGCACAACACGTTTTCTTCTTCCGTTTCCCTCTATCATCCGTCATTACACCTTTTTTACTCATATCATCTCTCACACAGGCCATCCATCTCTTCTTTTGTCTACCTCTACCCCTATATACATACACATTCATAACTAACACTCTTCTCATTTAAGTTGGACCACAGAAAAGAGGGGACTTCTCTAATACAGGTCTTGGAGACTTAAAAGAGGAGATCCCACAACATAATAATGTAATACTTGTAATTTTGAATAAATACTTTTTACTTTTTTTTTTTTTTTTTTTTTCTCATCACATGACATTCATTCCTTCTCATAACATGCCCATACCACGCTAACCTATAACTCCTCATCTTCTCTGTCACCGGCGCCACTTTCAGGCTTAGGTACACTAACTAGTTCATAGAAAAATCTTTTTATTTCAGACATCTTTACGAACAGGACATGCTGCTAGCAGATGCGACGGTTTCAGTACAGCAATTCGATTCTCGCCTACGACAGCTTCAAAGGGAACGCATACGAGTTCAGGTTCTGGATTTTTTCTCATTTAGAATGTGTTGTTCTGGCTATTATTTTGTCATTGTTAGGACCCGACAGAGGCCTTTAGGTGGCCTATTTACACCTATACCAGAGTCCGATGACTACGAAAGAAGATACAGTTTTACTAATAAGCATTATTTTACTTTTAGGAGAAGAATCAACTCCTGGAGTTACATCTTTACCAAATGCATCGGGAAATGAATGTTTTGAATAGATTCGAAGCTCATGAAGACAGATTAGCTGAAAGAGTTTACGCCAAGTTGATGCAGGTTGGACTAATATTTTGCATATTTCAAGTAAAGTCACTAGGTAGGGGAGACCAGCCCAAAACGGGTCAGCTAAGGTTGGAAGTAAAATTATCCAGGTTCTTCACATTTGTTAAACTTTTATTTAATTTTTACTTTAATTATCTGTATCGTTTACTTTGATACGATATTGTACCCTCGCTACCCTAACTTACCAGGTACGAGCCGTCCAAGATCAGATAATAGATTGCGAGCATCGCATCGAGGACCATCAGGTGGCAAAAGAACAATTGAACGTGTCCTGCGAAGAGATACAGAGGCAGTTCAAAAAGCTGGTGGGAGATAATAAGTTTGCTGACTTCTTGCGAAGAATATTCAAAAAGAAATATCGTCCTCCGCGCGATCGTGATGATGATGGTACGTATATATGTCGGCGTTTATAGTCTAAAAACGACTAATAATTGAACAGTAGTTGTTTTGACTACTACCACGCTAGTCTGACGTCAGAGCTCACTCTACGAATCAGGAGACGCTCGAGGTGGTGCGACGAGAGTGGGGCGACCGCTTGCGCGAGACTTTATAAGCGGAGCGCAGCGCGGTTCTGGCACTCCGAGTCGAGAAAGCGACCCGAGCACTAGTCATAATCGTGATCCTAGTCACGCCTGATTCAAACTGTTTTGTATTTACTTTTGTTAAGTTAATTATTTACATTGAGTTTTACTGAGTTTCGTATTATTACTGATTCATTATTTACATTTGTCAATTTAATAATTTATTGATTTTGCATGTTACATATTCTGGTAAATAAAGTAATTTGTACATATCCAGGTTAATTATTTCAACAAAATATGGAGTACGACCATAACGACAATGATGACGATCAGCGAGATAGGGAAGTACTATCACCCATCATCCAATCAGATGTACCTCGACCCGAAATCAGAAGTGGGATCGGCCCAGGTACGTCAACTTTACCTACGCTCAATGAAGGAAGAAGCGTTCCCGAGAACTCTCAGACGCTAATGGCATTGGCGAACATACTGGAAACACTATCACGACAACAACAAACAAGTATGCAAGCTAATCAGGAGTTCATGGCTGGACTTCTGACAAATTATTCGGCACCAGGACATGTGCAACGGCCACGATTGAGTGACATTTATATTGCGACTTTTAATCCTGATGGCGATGTACCGATTCGAGACTGGTGCGAACATGTGGATCAAGCGAAAAATCATTGGAAATTGACGGATTACGAGGTATGTTCCAAGATTGCAGGACTTCTTCAAGGCAGAGCCAAAGTACTTGGAGACACGTGGCTTGTTAAATCACCTGTTTGGAACGACATGCGTGAAGCTTTGATACAAACGTTTGAACCGGAAGCAAGATACTCTAATGATATACTAAAACTACGTAATTTCAAATTCGATGTATCAAACCCAGCTGAATCCATAACCAAAGCGTGGCAAATCTGGAAACGCGTAGTAACCGCTGATAAAGAAAGAGATGCTGTGGAAGCAGTGATTGGCTGTGTAGATAACGAATACATAAGGTTACGATTACTCTCTAGCAAATGCTCAACGGTTCCCGAGCTGATATCTGTCATCTCTACGATCAGACCACGAGAGTCTAGACTAGGCGAGCCACCAGCAAAGCGCCCTAGGATAAGGACAAATAGAGACGAATCAATTGTTTGTTTCAAGTGTGGTAAAACGGGACACATCCAATCACACTGCAATAAATCGGATGATAAAGTCAATGACCCTAAACCCTTGCTGAATTCTAAAACTAACACTGACAGTTCGGCCAATAAAACGGAACGTCCTAAGCCGAAATGCAAGTATTGTGATAAAATCGGACACACAGAAGCCACATGCTTTAAGAAAATGGGAGATGAATCCGAAAAAATCAACATAATGAACGAGCATGACGATATACTAACTCCAATGGAAATAAATATAAACAATCGCAAGTTTGTCGCATTTTATGACAGCGGTGCTTCACGGTCTTTGGTGAAACAATCACTCAGTTGTTCCTTGCCGGGGAAAAGAGAATATTGTACACTAATGCTAAAAGGAATCGGTAGTAAAAGCACACCTATCCTTTCATGCCAACGGATAAACACCATGTGTAATATAAACAATATTTTTATCGAAATCATATTGCACATTGTTGAAGACCACGAAATACCTTGCGATCTTCTTGTTGGAGCAGAAATTATTAAAGGCACTGGACTGAACGTTCTAGTCACTGAAAAATGCGCAACTATTGTCAGAAATTCGCCGATTTTCACCACTCTGATGATTGAAGATCCCTTACAAAATCTTGACACGGATTTGACCGATGAAAGAGAAATATGCGAGTTAAAGTCTTTACTTGCAAAGTATGATGCCACCTTCGTAACTGGAATTCCTAAAACAAAGGTAACCACAGGAAGTTTTGATATTCAGCTAAAAGATCCGACAAAAATTGTATCCCGACGTCCGTATCGAATGGCTCCTGTGGAAAGACAAAAGGTAAAGACAATAGTCAATGATTTGATGGCCAATGGGATAGTACAAGAAAGTACATCGGAATTTGCAAGCCCGGTAATTCTCGTAAAAAAAAAGAACGGTGAGGACAGAATGTGCACCGATTACCGAGAACTCAACAAAAACACAGTACCCATCAAGTTTCCACTACCTATAATAGCTGATCAGATTGACAGATTGTCGGGAGCTACTTACTTCATTTGTTTGGATATGGCTCAAGGATTTTATCAAATTCCAGTAAACAAAAAATCCATACCGAAGACGGCTTTCATCACGTGTGATGGTCTTTTTGAGTATGTAAGAATGCCTTTTGGGGTTATGAATGCACCTGCTGTTTTCCAGCGAGCAATCATGGCTGCTCTCCGTCCCTTTTTGGATGACATCCTTGTTTACATGGACGATGTTTTGATAAAATGTGAAACATTTTCCCAAGGACTACAGACTCTGGATAAAGTACTGGCTGCATTAACACAAGCTGGATTTTCAGTAAACGCGAAAAAATGTTCATTCTTCAAAACAACGATTGAGTACCTTGGCAATCTCATTTCTAAAGGAACCGTCCGACCGAGCCCCAGAAAAGTAGAGGCTCTCCAAAAATCGCCAGTGCCAGCTAACGCCAAGCAAGTTCGCCAGTTTTGTGGATTGGCAGGATACTTCAGGCGCTTCATACCATCCTTTTCAGAACGCATGATTCCCCTGTACAATCTGACAAAAAAGGATGCAAAGTTTGAGTGGACTCCAGAGTGTGAAAGCGCTAGACTCGATACTATTCGGCGGTTGACGTCAGCCCCGGTTTTAACAATTTTTAGAGAAGAATGGCCGATCGAGCTACATACAGACGCAAGCAGTGCAGGGCTGGGAGCCGTTCTAATTCAACTTAACGAAGGACGTCAACACGTGGTAGGATACATGAGTATGAGAACTACGTTACCAGAAAGCCACTACCATTCATACGAACTCGAAACACTTGCCATAGTCCGCGCCATCAAGCACTTTAGGCAGTATCTGTACGGTCGTACCTTTACTATCGTTACCGACTGCAACGCAATAAAATCATCGGCACACAAACACGAGCTTTTACCCAGAATCCACAGGTGGTGGTCATTTCTACAGCACTATGATTTCAGTATCGAGTATCGCCAGGGAGTTCGCATGAAACACGCAGATTTTTTCAGTTGAAACCCCGTAGAATGCATAAACCTGACTCAGAATGTAGATACGTGGCTTAAGGTAGAACAACGTCGTGATGAAGAACTAGCTAAAATCATCAAAAGACTCGAGAACAACGAAGCTTTGGATGAATACCGTCTCCACGACCTTATCTTGGAACGTCGATACTGTGAAGAAGAACCAGGCTGTAAAAAGTGGAAGAAAGTCATCCCTAAGTCATATCAGTGGAGTACCATTAATGCTTATCACACAGCACTAAAACACTTCGGTTGGGAGAAGACGCTAGCGAAAATTCGCGAAACTTATTGGTTTCCTGAAATGTCATCTACGGTCAGACGGTTCGTAGATAATTGCATAATTTGCAAGACTAGCAAAGGATCCTCTGGGGCAAGGCAGGTACAGATGTATCCAATCGAAAAACATCCCATTCCATTTGATACCATCCACATCGATATGACCGGACATCTCACAAAAAGAAACAATAATCACGAATATGTGATTGTCATAATCGACGCTTTTACCAAATTCGTGACTCTGACATATGCAACTAACAAAACTGCAGTTTCAATGCTGCGGGCACTCAAACATATTGTTTCACTGTTTGGAGCACCGAGACAAATCATAAGTGACCAAGATACAGCTTTCAAAGCAGAATTCGAAGACTTCTGCAAAACACATGGTATTCACCAACATTTTATTGCACCCGGAGTAAGTAGAACCAATGGCCAAGTAGAACGCATGATGGCTGTTGTAAAAAACGGATTGACAATCATTCGTAACTACGAAACAAAGGATTGGAAAAAGGGTTTGGACGCTCTACAACTAGCGATAAACTGCACCAAACACAAGACAACAAATGTAAGTCCCATGAAAGCTCTTACTGGCAGACAGTGTGCAGTGCCAGCCGAGCTAGTTTCCTTAGTTGATGAGGCAGAAGGAACAATAGACAGAATCCAGCTTGATAATTACATGCAAAAGAAAATAGAAAAACAAGCAAAAGATGATAAGAAAAGATTCGATGAAGGTAAAGCTAAAATAAAAAGATTTTCAAAAGGTGAAATAGTTTTGTTCAAAACTAATCCACGAACTCAAATTGGACTTGATCTAAAATATCCTGATGCATACGAAATCTGGAAAGTATTAGCCAATGACCGCTACCAAATCAAAAAAATAACAAGCAGAGGCAGACCAAAGAAAGTCGCTCACGACCAACTGCGGTTAGCACCTAAACCAGGTCAATCTGACAGCCAGGATTGCGTGTCGGCGTCAGAAGATCTAACCGAGAGTGGAAGCGAAAATAATATCAGCCAAGAAGACGTTGACCTGATAAACGACAATCAAGACAGGAACAATAACACCGTGTAAAAATAATTCACAGGCTAAAGTTAGTAAGTTGTTCGGACATCCGAAATCATTATTGTATATTTAAAACATTTGTCGAGGACAGGGGCCTCCAAACGTTGGTACAGTAGTTTGTCGAGGACAGGGGCCTCCAAACGATGACACAGTAGTTTGTCGAGGACAGGGGCCTCCAAACGATGGCACAGTAGTTTGTCGAGGACAGGGGCCTCCAAACGATGGCAATAGTAGTTTTTGTCGAGGACAGGGGCCTCCAAATTCTAAAGTGTTCATTCTAAATGCCTGGTAGAGGACAGGGGCCTCCCTATTTGTTCAATCTTAGTTCGGATGAGTATTTGCTTATGTCTTACCGAACGTTCTAATTCCAGGTCGAGGCGACCTTGTTACAGAATGGCCGTGTCGGCGTTTATAGTCTAAAAACGACTAATAATTGAACAGTAGTTGTTTTGACTACTACCACGCTAGTCTGACGTCAGAGCTCACTCTACGAATCAGGAGACGCTCGAGGTGGTGCGACGAGAGTGGGGCGACCGCTTGCGCGAGACTTTATAAGCGGAGCGCAGCGCGGTTCTGGCACTCCGAGTCGAGAAAGCGACCCGAGCACTAGTCATAATCGTGATCCTAGTCACGCCTGATTCAAACTGTTTTGTATTTACTTTTGTTAAGTTAATTATTTACATTGAGTTTTACTGAGTTTCGTATTATTACTGATTCATTATTTACATTTGTCAATTTAATAATTTATTGATTTTGCATGTTACATATTCTGGTAAATAAAGTAATTTGTACATATCCAGGTTAATTATTTCAACAAAATATGGAGTACGACCATAACGACAATGATGACGATCAGCGAGATAGGGAAGTACTATCACCCATCATCCAATCAGATGTACCTCGACCCGAAATATATTACTACGTATATATTACTTATATATGATTTTATTTTATTATTATACGATCACATGTTGTGCCGACCCCACATAGCGTGGGATAAGGGCAGGAAGATGATGATGATGATATTACTTATAAGCTTTATGCTACTAGCTGCGTTCCGCGATTTCACTTGTGGCTATGCAGTATTCATCCCCTTGAAGGTTTTCAGGGATATAAAGTAACCTATGTGCTTCTTTAATTTGATCCAGATCAGTTCAACCACGAAGAAGTAACATTCTAAAACATACGCACAAACTTTCATATACATTATATACGAGTAATATTAGTGTGATGTGATGCTATAACAAGAATTACTTTTCTTGTCTTCTCTGGTACGCTGTACTTAATACCTTTAGGTGTTTAAAAAACAAAACAACCATGATCACGACTGCAATCCCCAGGATCAGTAGATATCTCCTCAGATCTCTAGCTACTTAGATCTTTGAGAATATCTAAAGAAGGTCAGAGGCACGTCCGAACATAACATTTGGCATGCCCACATTTTGCACAGCAGTTAGTATTCCGCACGTGGCTGGTTGCAATCCCATCGCCGCTTCTAAGAATACTGACCTATGACGCACACCTTTGAATGTACATATGTACGTACCTTGTATGTGCAAAATTATGTTTCTCATCCAGAATCATCCGAGTCGGAGTCGGAGTCGTCGTCCAGTGAAGAAGAAGAAGAAGGCAGTATAGACAGTCGTGATATAGGCCCGATACGACTCGACCCCAATATATGTCCAGAAGGCTGTGACGTGGACATCTACAACAAAACCTACGATCTGAGGAACACAAGGTGAAAATAAATGCGAACTACTCAACTTTTTACATTTTCAATAAATGGGTTTAAGTATCCGTCTATCTCGTATATTATATATATTTATACTAGCGAAGCCGTTGGGCTTCGCCCACGTGGCACCTTGAAAAACAAAATCAAATCTATCCCACGGAAACCGTACCTTTTTCCGGGTTAAAAAGTAGCCTATGTGCTATTACAGACTGTAAACTATATCTGTGCTAAATTTCATCCAGATCCGTTTTGCAGTTTCAGCGTGAAAGAGTAACAAACATACATCCAGACATCCAGACATCCATACATTCCTACAAACTGTCGCGTTTATAATATTAGTAGGATATCTTATACCTTTAAACGAGCAATTCTTGTATATATATGTATATATATATAATCGGAATCTCGGAAACGGCTCCAGCGATTTTCATGAAATTTAGTATGCAGGGGGTTTCGGGGGCAATAAATCGATCTAGCTAGGTTTAATTTTTAGAAAACGTCGTTTACCCCAAAAAAACGAGCAAAGCTCGGTACAATAATATATATACTGTGAGCGCAAAAGAAAAACAGCTGTTCCATACAAAAGTTCAATACTTACTTAGCTAAAATGTATGAAGCAGTTGTTTTTTTCGCGCTCACAGTGTTGGTTACTTAGAAAAAGTTGTTTATATTGATGGGTACTTTAACCCCCTGAAGTTGTCGGAAGTAGTCTGGTAACACCCCGTTTATACAAGAAACTAAGTATCTTTCAGACACAAGCACGAGCAAGAGATGATGGAACAAGACCATCTCGTGGACCTTCTGCGTAAAGACATCGAAGCTCACAACAAAGTGAAGCGCAAGCTTTCTTTGCAGTTGGACAAAAGGAAGAATGAACTTAGGGAGTTTATGGTATATTAGTTTTTCTTTTTTTCGTGGTTTATCATAACCTAAATTGTTTTTAAAAATTCTTCCCTTAGTTATAATACTTAGTTTTATACCTTCGAGAGCAGATGGTGAGAGACCTCGAAGGATAGAGATGGTTGGCGTGATTTAGGGAAGACCTTTGCCCAGCAGTGGGACGATATATGTTAATGATATATGATTCTTTTTTCAGTAACCCTAGTGATATATGTAGAGCGTTCAATGAATTTTTTCAAGCAAACTTTAGTTCCCCTGACTCTCGTAATAATGGCCCTTACACTGATGATAGTTTAAACTTAAACTTAATAAATGGCATAACAACTACGCCAAATGAAGTCTATAAGCTTATTTGTAACTTAGACATAAACAAGGGCAAAGGTAATGATAATTTACCCCCTATACTTTTTGTAAATTGTGCGAAAACCCTTGCTGTTCCGATCGCCCTACTGTTTAACAGGTCTTTCAAAGACGGTTTGTTTCCGAATGCTTGGAAACAAGCCCATGTCGTACCCATTCATAAAAAAGGCCTCAAAACATCGATAGAGAACTATCGACCTATATCAATACTAAACGTCCTTAGTAAGTTAATGGAAAGAGTTGTCCACATGCACATTTATCCAATTGTATCATCAGCAATACCTACTGAGCAGCATGGCTTTATAAAAGGACGTTCTACTGCTACTAACTTAGGCGTTTTTATTGATTACGTAGCTACAAATATGGATGGAGGTTCTCAAGTTGATGTGATCTACACGGATTTTGAGAAAGCTTTCGATCGTGTTGACCATATTATACTTTTACGTAAGCTTTATACGCTGGGCATTCGAGGTAACTTGCTGAGATGGTTTGAGTCATATTTGTGGAAACGTTCTCAGGCTGTCGTTGTGGGAGGCTTTCGATCTAACTACATAGAAATAACCTCTGGAGTCCCTCAGGGCTCTATTTTAGGGCCACTTCTATATGCCACTTATTTGTATGATGTGAACAAATGTTTTCAGTATGCTAGATTTCTTATGTATGCTGATGATACAAAAATATTCATGAAGATCAAAAATCATTCAGACTGCTTAAAACTACAGGACGATCTTGATAGGCTTGGAGAATATTATAAATTAAATTGTATCGATGTTAATGTCAGTAAGTGCTGCTTTGTCTCTTTTACACGTAAGAGGAATCCCGTAAAACATGTTTATCATATAAGTAAAGTAAATATTCATAAAACTGAGCAAGTCCGTGATTTAGGTATATTATTAGACGTCAAGCTTACATTCTCAGAACACTTTGAATCAATCGTTAATAAAGCTTATAAAAGCTTAGGATTTGTCTTGCGAGTAAGTAAGCCTTTTTCAGACATTTCTTGTATAAAATTACTATATTATTCGTTTGTCAGAAGTATCCTAGAATACTGCAGTACTATTTGGAACCCACACTATATAACATACATTAGTGATGTAGAAAACATTCAGTACAAGTTTCTGAAACATTTAAATTACAGAAAATTGTATATTCCCCAAAACTACGAAGATTCATGTAATTATCATAATCTGACAAGTCTTGAAAATCGCCGCACACTTTTGGATATGGCTTTTCTGCATGGCATATGTAACGGATACATTGACTGCCCTGAGCTCGTCACAAGGATCTTGTGTATAAACGCCCCCATTACCCGTACTAGACACACTAAATTATTTGCTATTTCGCACTCATCAACAAACTATGCGCAAAATTCGTTTGTTAACAGACTTCATAGAGTTTATAATAAGAGATTTGATTCAACTGATTTATTTTATTCAAGCAAGGGAGGTTTTAAGAGGGATGTTTTTAAAATTTTGGATGATGATAAAGCATAGTAAGTTAGGTACACCGACACAAATATCAAATATATTTTATTGTACTTATGTATATTGTATTCAATGATAGTTTACTACTATTATTTATTTATTTATTTATCTATCTATATAAGTAACCATCATTTATTATTATTTTCTATTATTTATTATATGTATTTATTTTTCTTTACTCACCTTTTAGAAATACTTAGTAGTAGTTAATGTTTTAAATTGTGTAGTTAATATAAACTTGCTTTGGCTGTCTGTTCAAAATTATTCATCTATAAAATGTAAATCCATTATTGGTCATAAGAAGAAAATGTTTTTTTTAAGTATTATATAGATTAAGGACTGTGGATTTTGTAACACAAATAAATAAAATAAAAATAAAAAAAAGAGTTAAGAGAGCAGGTACCTACTAAGGTTTTTGATAGTATTAGTTCCGTAAAATACCTAAAGAACTAATATTTGCTGCAAAAATTTAAAAAACACTACTGAAAGTAACTGATAATAGAAGTATACAGCCGTAATATTCGATAGTTTTGGTTACAGTTCAGCCATTGGGTTACAGCGACAGCCAAAGGCACTCGCATACATACAAACAAACATACATAGGTATATACACCCCAAACGCTTTACCCTTCTTCGCAGTCGGGTAAAAAACAAATGTACAGTTGGCCCAACGAGTCGAGGCATTCGTGATGTTAGCCGCGAGAGCTGCGCAGTATCGTTCTTCGGGAGCAATTGGAGGTATGGAGAGGAACAGTGGGACTGCACATGCGCAAACTCGCACCTGTGGCTAACTTCACGAATGCCTAGATCCGTTGGATGAACTGTAATAAATATTTTCAGCTCGAAAAACAAAGTTGTTTGAATGACGTGGACCAAGTTATTGTGTTGCGCTACGACCAAATGAGAGCTTCAGCGGTGCGAGGATGCACCGGACCAGAAGGACTGTCGAAGACCGTGGTCTTCCCGGAGGCGATGCTCGCCAGGCTACGACGCAGGGTCTTGGAGCTACAAGATGAGATAAAGCAGCAGAAGCAGCGGCAAAAGTTAGTCAGTAGTAGCTGTATATAGTGCATAGTGGTAGTGCCTAAAGTCGAAATATATTTATTCAATAAAATCACAGGATTACTTTGAAACGTCTTACATGCTAGGTGAAGGCCCCGCCTTCTAATCGGTCGTGGATTTGAATCTGGTCGTGAACTAATGGATTTTTCTGTTCGAAAAATGTATAGATAGACTAGTATCTACTCTCAATCGTTGAAGAAAAACATCATAAGGAAAGCTAGGGTATGCCGATTTGAAAACAATATGTGCGCTATACCAGTACTCTCAAACCGTGAAGGAAAACATCGTGAGGAAACCGGCGTGTCGTTGAACCTACAAAGTTCGAAGACAGTGTCAAGTGCACGAAAGGAGCCTCTCAGACGCACTTTAATCCGTCCACCACGAAGAAGAGAAAAGCTCGGAAGGTAAGACCCTTGCTCATTTATAGAGTGAACCGGACCCATCTGTTCCGTATGAACATCGACCTCCGCGCGATGGAGGCCCAAGCGGAAGAGCTACGGGCCAAGATGCGGGATGTATTGACCCGGAAACTGGGCAAGCCGAGAAAGGTGGACCGCACCCTCGATGACTTGCTGAGGCAGATGGCGAGACGGCACAAGTTCTCTGCCACTCTAGGAGCTATACCGCAGATTTTGAACCAGCTCAGGACTTGGAGGGTATTTGACGATTCAAATTTGTTTTTTCATTTTTAGAAACTTCCGTTTGCTTCAACACGACGCCGACGTTTCGATAGCCAAATTGTTTTAGTTCAGAATCTAACTATAGTTGATCTAAATATCTTATTAGGTTTAGTTTGTGATAGCGCCGGCGCGCCGTCAGATCTTCACATCTACACTTATACTAATTTTTTTTCGTTAAGCCTTACTAACTTAATTTGAGGGGGGATGAAAACCATGTCACCAAAAAAGTTATGGGTATGAGTGTATCTGGGGACGCAAGAGAAAGGCCGAAGAAAAAGTTGTTTGATTGTGTGAAAGATGATATGAATGTAAGAGGAGTAGACTCAGAGTTGACGAATGGGAGTGGAAGGAGAAAACATGCTGTGCTGACCTCACTGAGCGTGGGATAAGGGCAGGAGAATGATGACTAACTACTTAATTTATTCAAAAAATTTTAGTATTTTTTTGTGGTTTTTAACAGAAATGTTACCTATAAAATAGTTCAGTGTTTTTTTCTGTTAAAGAAACGGAAGTGTCCTTCCATATTCGTATACTTACATGAATTTCACGATAAGATTTAGTATTAAAAAATACAAGTGTTGTAACAGTTCTAGATAAATATCAATACGTGCGTTTGTATTTCGGATGATTGACGAAATTTACCGAGGTGCCAAATTTAAATAGTACCTGAATAATGCTCAGATAAAACAATCAGTTAGTAATAATAGTTACAAGTTAACACTTACAAATATTGTCTGTCCCATTTTTAGGAGCGCCATAGTGAACTAGAGAAAAAATATATGCAAATCTTACAACGCTACTCCGAGCGTCTGCGGTTGGCGGCCGCGTTGCAAGCTGACGTTTTACCGCAAAAGGTAAAGGAGCATAGCTGGCTCTAACTAGAACTCTAAAGCTCTGTACTCACATACGGTTTTGCTCGATCGAGCTATCATGTCGAGCCTACATTTGATGTGGATTGGAGACTGTTCGTCTCTAATCTGCACGAAACTTGAAAAATCTAAAGATTCTGCTAAGTAGGTTTACTGGGAAGCCATGAGCTTAAACAGTGAAAGGCTTGTAAATATTATATTGAATACCAAAGTTGAAAAATAAAAAAAACTTATATATAAATGAAGATTCTAGAAATCGTGCACGAAATCTCAGTTCGGGGCGAACGAGTTTACCATAAATAAAACGTTTGCATCTTGCAACAAGCAATACCTATTGAAACGCAGTAAAATAGCTATTTAGGACGCCAAGGAAGTAGTAGATATTTATCCGTGCCCATAATTGTATTGTATACACCCTGTGGGTATAATTGTATTGTATTGGGTGCGCCAAATACTTAAATACACATGTTGTGCCGACCCCACATAACGTGGGATAACGGCAGGAAGATGATGATGATTGGGTGCGCCAATGGTATTCAATGGTAATGGTACATTGTGGTAATTTTAGCCAGCAAAGAATCCATCGGTCATGGCGGGTGGTTACCAGCCGGAGCAATACCAGCGCGATGTCGTCCGCCTGCGTATTGTGAGGGCGCAACAACTCCAACAGATAAAGGTGTGTGATTTTATTTTACGAGCCTCACGCCGCAATGTATGAAATAGCGAAATTTGCGCATAGTTCAGGGGCCCTACCACGAAGTCTTCCAGAACGATTCCGTTTTAGGCTGGTTACAGTGCTCGACCGATCGTCGGTGCGCACGGTCGGTCCTGACGATACGCACGGACCGACCATCAGTTTGTATCATTCAGTGCTCTCCTGACCAACAAACTGACCAGATGAAAATTGATACAGACATCCGTCGTCGGTCCGTACGGTCGGTCCAACGATCGGTGCAGCACTGAACGCGTACATACGTTTCCATAGCGCGTCGGCCGACCGACAGCCGTATGCGGACGCGCTCGACCGACGGTCCTCGTACGCAGTGCGTAGCAATATACGCATGCGTACGGTCGGTCCAGCACTGTACGATTTTATGGATTTTCATATTAATGACAAGCGCGACCGACATACGGACCGACGGTCAGTGAAGCACTGTAACCAGCCTTAGAAACGTCACATTTGAAGCTTGAAGTAACACTAATTCAATACAATTTGCATAGGTCGTGGTACGAAATAACAATGTAATATTAATTCGGTAATGTATTATGAATTCGTGGTGAGGCCCCAGAACCTTAACATCTCGGTTTACATCTACGAAAATGTTTATCTAGTGTATACACGATACAAACAAAATTTTATAAAAACAAACATGATCACGACTGTAATCCCTAAGCTTGCGAAATATCTCCTTAGATCTCTAGTTACTTAGATCTTTGAGGATATCTAAAGAGGGTAGTCAGAAGCACGTCCGAACATGACATTTGGTACATGCCCACATTTGCACAGTAGTAAGTATTCCGTACTTGATAGATTACAAGCCAATCGCCGCTTATAAGAACACCAACTTATGCCACACATCTTCGAATTTTTGATTCTAGGTTTTGCGAGTTTCCTCACGAAGTTTTCCTATAATTATCTTTTTATTATGATTTTTTTTACACAGTACATTACAGAAGAGATACGAAACCTTCGTTTAAAACCGCTATCGCACGTACTAGAGGCTCCCCCCGTCGAACAGTACTCGGAAGAAGAGGACGATCAGATTTACCTGTTCATGGTGCCACAGATCAGCAGACGGCAGAAGAAAAAGTATTTTCCCATGTAAGTAACCTAAACTTATCTCAAGCGCATCTCAGATTTTTGAGGCGTAGGTACAACTCTCACCAAAACCTAGCTTATATTTAAGTACCTATAAGTAGGTACTTACTTACCTAAACTTTTAAATAAACCAATATGATCACACAAACATGAAATATTATATTTGGTATTCAAACTCTTAAACTTTATTTTACCACGCTTTATAATATTTATTTTATCAGAATTTAATTCATCGAAAGAAGATAACATTGATATGCTTAATTGTTTTTTTAAACCTCTGTTGTAGGTAAGAATGTTCATCAAAAAATCTAAATAAATATGTAATGGTACAAAAGTAATGTATTAAATGTTTTCCAGCACACCACTTGGCTCCACAATCAAAATGGTTTACGACATCAATGTGATGAAGCTTCTATACGATTGCTTGGATGCTATGCGAGTGACGAGAGATGATGCCGACGCCTTGCTCAAAGATCTCACGGATGAACTGCCTGCTGTCATATCTGGGTCAGTTGTGACTTTAAAAGTAGGTAGAATTAATCAACTCTACCACCATTTATGTTCACAAATTTCTATTAACAATAAAATAACCACCACGGATGTTCACAAATGTCCATTAACAACAGAATTACCACCACTAATGTTCACAAAAGTCTATTAACAACAAAAATACCACCACTAATGTTCACAAATGTCCATTAACAACAGATTTACTACCACCAATGTTCACAAATGTCCATTAACAACAGAATTACCACCACTTATGTTCACAAATATCTATTAACAACAGAATTATCACCACTAATGCTCACAAATGTCCATTAACAACAGAAATACCACCACTAATATTCACAAAAGTCCATTAACTACAGAATTACCACCACTAATGTTGACAAATGTCTATTAACAACAAAATTTCCTGATGATCACAAATGTCGATCAGATCCAAATCTCGCTACGAAGTGGTGGACACGCTGGTAAAGAAATGGCTACTGAAGTACGGCGGCGATCCGAGACAGTACAAAAAACAAACGCGGGCCTTCGACGCGCTCGCTGCGTTGGCTGATCGCCTCATCAGGCAGCATGTGAGAATATATAAACACTGTATCATGGCACCAACCAAACCGATTCTGATGAAATTTCGTGTGGATCAGAGTTGGGCAATGAAGAAGACAGATGAAAGAAGAGTGCATGCTACGGAGATGCGAATGTTAAGATGGATGTGTGGGGTAACACAGTTGGACATGATAAGAAATGATTATGTCAGGGGAAGTTTGAAAGTCGCGCCTCTTATCTACTAGAGTACTTAGAGTACTAGATTAGCATGTTAAGGACACGTGATGAGGAGGGATAATAACCATGTCACCAAAAAAGTTATGGGTACGAGTATATCTGGTTACGCAAGTAGAGGAAGGCCGAGGAAAAAGTGGTTTGATTGTGTGAAAGATATGAATGTAAGAGGAGTTGACGAATGATAGGAGTGAGTGGAAGGAAAAAACATGTTGTGCCGACCCCACTTAGCGTGGGACAAGGGCAGGAAAATGATAAATGATAAAATGTAACGCGCAAACAAAGTTGCGCGCGGTCAGCTAGTAATCAAATAATTGTCAGGTGGAAGAGCGCTGGTGGTGTAGTGGTAGCACCCCTGCCTCTCGATCCGAAGGTCGTGGGTTCAAACCTGGTCGTGCACCAATGAGTTTTTCCATTCGAAAAATTTATGTGCGCAATGCCAGTGCTCTTAAACGGTGAAGGAAAATATCGTGAGGAAACCGGCATACCCTAGAACCATAAATTCGAAGGTGTGTGTCATAGGCAGGGATATTCCGGTTAAGGTTAACAACCGTAATGAATCGGTTGTTTAACACTTTCAATTACGGTATACCGAAACTATAGGTTACCGAAATATTTCTGTTAACATTAACCGAAATAATAAAGGTTTTTATCTTAAGGTTTAAATTGGCGCATTTTCATCATGGACTGCGTGCAAGTAGCGCGGTAGGTAATATGAGTGCGAAGGAAAATAATGTCTCACTCATCTTCTGTCGTGTTAAACCGTATTGTTTGAATTTGTGTTGTTTGTTACCTGTATTTGCGGGTTGCGGTAATGTAGTTTGCGGGTATCGCCGTGTTTTTTTTAGCTAGTTACTGCCTACGATAACTACCCGCTTTTAGACAGATTCTTTCTTGCCAAAGCGGTGGCGAATGTATTATTCAGTTATTGTGAGCACCTTAGTGAGTTGTATTGAATACTACAAATTATTTATTCCATTTCAAAAAATTAGTGTTTTTTTTTTTAATGCCTCGCAAACAGTCAAACGCCGTTCACAGACATTTTGAATACGTATAACAAAAGTACTAATTGCAGTTTTTTTAGCATTTAATTTAAGGCTGCAGTCTGCGAGCGTGGGAACTTCTGACACAACACCTACATTGATAATTTCTACTCACACAAATGCATCGCTCAGTATTGAATACACACCCTGGAAACGAATAAATCTACTTTCGATGTTTCATACAAGTTACGCATCCATACGCGTTCGTCTTTGTGGGATGTTTATAAATGTCATAGAAAATACGCAAAGTATTAGTAGCATCGTGAAGCGCTCGAGCCCGCGGCGAGTTACCGGCGCGCGGGTAGCTCGTCACCGCGGCGGCAAAGGGTTGGGTCAGAGTGTATGCTTTTTTGATATCATTTTAAACTATGTATTTCTTTTTATGGAAAAATTCAAGATAATGTTCTGTGTGTTATGAAAAAACTAAGAATTAAAATCAAAGAATATTTAGTACAAACATGGAATAAAATATGTAGGTACAGATTAAAACTAATTTAACTTTTTTACTCCGAAAGATTGAAATTAAAAAATATTTATTTAGTTATTTAAAACATAAAATTTCGTAAAACCATTTTCAATCGCAATATAAGCGTGACTTATTAACCCCTTCAATATTTTCAGCTAATAATGAATTACCCTATAATATACTAGTAGTTCGCCCCGAACTGAGATCTTGCGCGCGATTTCCACAATCCTCATTGTGTATTCACGCCCTGAAGTTTTTGGATACACTTTATGTACTAGGCATAGGTGCATATTTGCCATACTGCATAGGTGCCATGCTTACGAGTACGTAACCTAATTACAAACAAATATTTTATTATCCTACTTAAGTAGGTACTTATGCCCGTGCTAAGAAAATCTTGTTTTTTTTTTATTTTCGTTAAGTAGGTATATTTAAAAACTATCCATCCTGGAATAAAAATTAAAACCATTTTGTAATGTACAAGTATACAATAAGTTAAGTTTTAGCATCCTGAGGGGAAAACTACCATCCCACTAATAATTATCTAACAAAGAAAAGAAAAGGTTGAGTATAAAGATATTATGTATTATATTGCAAACCTACCTTTACCATGTACCTATTTACAATAAATTAAAAAAAATGTAACTTCTATCTATCTCTCTGAAATAGGTAGAAAAATGTTACAATATAAATAAGTACCTACACTAGTTAGTGTTTGATAATTAATTCGTAAAAAAAATACGTAGTAAAAGTCACGTACCTAGTTCGTCGGGTTGCTGAATGCTGACGAATCGGACAAAATTTATTAGGACACAGCGTCCCAATTGACAGTTTTTATTTTCATATATTTGTTACTGTCGATTCGGACACCATTAAAAATAACTGCATTGTAAAGTCAGATAAATAACTTTTTTTTAATTTCATTGATTATAAATAAATAAATAAATAATGCTGGACAGTTAACAACCTTCTTAGTCGATACAAATCCTACATCGTCTTAAAAAGGTTTCCTTTAATCGCATGAAAGCTATTTTAAGTGCCTTAATTTTTTTTCTTCGTCCTGTCCTAATTTTGTTCTTAATTCGGCCTGAATTTTTGTTCTTCTTATTGCTGATTTCTTTGGCATAAACTAATTCTTTTTAGTCATTTTTGGTTAGTTAACAAACAAATTAAGCTTAGAAATGATAAAATGGCCAAAATCTATTTTTTAATCAGGTAGCTAATTTTAAGAATTTTCCACCTTACCGTCTTTGAAAGCCAATTTTAGCCAAAGTAGCCTATTAAGTACTACTTTTTTTTAATGATTATGAAAGCTGAGAGTCTGGAGTCTTTTTTAGACTTATTTAAAAACCATGAAATCACTTTTTAAGATTTTTAATTAAAAGTTGAAAATTTAAGTCATAACTCACCGAATGTAATTATTTGACTTTACACCAACATTTTCATAGTTTTCATCAAAGTCACGTAGCTGATTATTTTATGCATAAAAGAACAACTCATTAAAATTCAGTAGCAAAAAAAAATCTTAAGAAAGTTTTCTACTTTTTTTGTAAGAATGTTTTAAGTTGTTCAAGTCGTAAATTTTCAAAAATTCGGAAAAAATTAATAACTCAAGAACTATAGAAAATCGTGGAACATACATGGGGGTGATTCGGGTACCCCAAAGGGTGTTCTATCTCTGGACTTTCGCTTGACACTACTTTTTGGGACACCCTGTATACATAGATAGATATATTTTTATTATACATAGAAAACACCCAGACCAACGGAACAAATTTCTGCAGATCGTACACAAATTTGTCCGCGGCGGGAATCGAACCCGCAACCTCTAGCGTCGCAGGCGAACTATCGCCCGCTATGCCACTGAGGTCGTCCATATAAATATAAAGTGTTTATTACACTGAGAGCGCTGGTGGTGTAGTGGTAGCACCCCTGCCTCACGATCCGTAGGTCGTGGGTTCAAACCTGGTCGTGCATCAATGAGTTTTTCCATTCGAAAAATTTATGTGCGCAATGCCAGTGCTCTTAAACGGTGAAGGAAAACATCGTGAGGAAACCGGCATACCCTAGAACCAAAAATTCGAAGGTATGTGTCATAGGTTAGTATTCTTATAAGCGGCGATGGGCTTGCAACCTGTCACGTACGGAATACTAACTACTGTGCAAAATGTGGGCATGTACCAAATGTCATGTTTGGACTTGCCTCTGACTAACCCCTTTAGATATCCTCAAAGATCTAAGTATCTAAAGATCTGAGGAGATATCTACCGAGCCCGGGGATTACAGTCGTGATCATATTTATTATTTTATTTTATTTTATATATGTATATATATATATATTTTTTTTTTGTTTATTACATAAAACATTGTGCCAAATGCTGTGTAAAATACTGTGATTATTGTAGGTTAGGTTAGGTTATAATCAAATACCTAAATGATCATTATAGATCTTAGGTATACAAGATAATGAATCGACAATAAAAAAAAACAAAAGTATTAGTTGGGATACTGTGTTCCAATAAATTTTGTACGAATCGTCCGCAACTCTGTGCGTCAACCTGCTTGATGAATACAAATCAGTAGTCACAAATTAGTATCCGACACTCGCGACCCACCCTGTGTCTAGTCCAAACAAACAAAAGAGCTCGGCGTGGAACTACAAACGGACGTGCGATCACCTTGGAGACTGAGACGGTACTGAATATTTTTGACGCGCCTATTCTATTATAAAGCATATTTTGGCAGGCGCTTGCTCCATACTAAAATGTATGGCGGCGGGGAACAATTTCTGCTCAAAAAATTAACAATGTTTAGGCTCAGATTAATACTTTTTGGTTTGAATTAGTAGAAAAAATTCACGGTAACTGTGTTGTTTAACATTTTGTCTCACGATTTGTCCAAAAATATTATAAAAATAACAACGATAATTTCGTAAATACTCATAATAGAAAAGGTCGATTTCGATGTTTTTAATCAATGTTGACGATTTTTTTTCTCAAAAATTAAGAATTATTTTAGAATAATCACGTGGTGTTAGTGTAGACTCATCTATTAAGAATTCGTATTATTAATTTGTGTCCTTCTATGAAGTGATTTCTTATGTTTATTTCTAAAACCGTAAGTGCATGTTCGCGCGTTTCTTAGGGACGCGGCTCTTAACACTTTCCGCTTGCTCAGTAGTAACCATCCAGTCATCAACTAAGTCGAAAAACATTCGCATAATATCGCACGCACTCAATTTCTACAAAGTATGTACCCTAATAATGCAACAAAAAATACAGTTTAAAAAAACCGAATTATTTCGGTATACCGTTTTATTCGGTAACAGTTATTATTTCGGTTAAAACCCAATGTAAAAGGGTTATCGTTTCAATCGCTTACCGTTTCTATCGGTAACCGTTTGAAACGGTTACCGTTATGAATAGGTTTTCCGATCCCTGGTCATAGGTTAGTATTCTTATAAGCGGCGATGGGCTTGCAACCTGTCACGTACGGAATACTAACTACTGCAAAATATGGGCATGTTCCAAATGTCATGTTTGGACTTGCCTCTGACTACCCTCTTTAGATATCATCAAAGATCTAAGTAACTAAAGATCTTTACAGGGGATTACAGTCGTGATCATATTTTTTTGTTAGGTGGAAGCCATGGAGGGAGCGGCGGACAACACTCAACAAGTGGTAGAGTCCCTGGAAGTGGCGCTCAAAGACATTGCCGACGCGAAGGAGCCATTGCACGAGCGGCTGGGGCCAGCACTGGCCGCTCTGTTCCATTCTGCATTCTTTGCAGAAATAGGTAAACTTACCCTTACAAGCTCATCTAGCAACCTACAGCAACATAACATAGCAACATCACAAAGCGGTAAGGCTTGCAATCTGTCACATTTGTGCAGTTTTTCTATCTAATGAAATCCTGACATCGAAATCTGAATCGAGTAAATCTTATATAATCGATTTTGAATCGATTTGAATATCTAATCTAATACGAGCAATTGTAATGACAGTGAGTGAAGCATAAGAGGTATGTCAGGATCGTAGCAAGTGGAGATCCGTGGTCTCTGCCTACCCCGTCGGGAAACATTCGTGATTTTATGTATATAATGTATGAATTTCAAAAACGGAAAAATTTGAAATTCAGAAACGGACGAGACAATGACGTCACTGGTGAATTCACTCATTGACGAAGAACATCCGCTGACTTCGGAGTCTTTGGAACGCATTGAGGTGTTCAATGTCATTGAGGACATCAAAGGTAAATAATGCATAACACAGGTCTTTCGTTTGCAAGAAGTTTCGTTTTCCTTCAGCGATTGAGAGCACTAACATTTTTGCGTACCTACACATTTTTCTGAAGGAAAATAAACATTGTTTTTGAACGAACCCACAAATCTAAGATCGAAAGTTAGATAATCTCTGACACTAATCATTCGATTTCAAAAATTATTTTACCAATGTTTAGAAATAAACTTACAGGATGAACCTACACTATATTTTATGGTAGACCGTACCACTTTGTTTTTCATTTTAGTCCTTCCTGTTATTTAGGTTGATCTAGCTCTAAACCAAATTCGATTGGTTAGCAGATAATGGCCCCGTACAACTACGTGTACCTAAATAAATTATGTAGTGTTCTTGCGTGTGTATGTCGCAGATAAACGTTCATTCATTCATTCGTTCATTCATTCATTCACATTAGACTGTGGTGTGGTCGCGCCGGATGAAGACTTGGAGCGCATCGTCCGCATCGCAGTGGAGTGCCTGCGGGCTCAGCTGGTGGGGCCCGAGGAGGCGGCCAATGTGCAGAGAGAGGTGGAACTGGCCATGTCCGTGGACTCGGTACGCGGATTTTACCTTACTTTAGCCTTTTATTTGATTATCTGTTCTTTCTCATGTAAGTATAGTTCATCCAACGGATCTAGGCATCCGGCACCCTCCTCATACCTCCAATTGCTCCCGAAAAACGATACTGCGCAGCTCTTGCGGCTAACTTCACGAATGCCTGGATTCGTTGAGCTTACTATACATAAGTAACTTTAGATCTGTTTTATATATTTTTTATTATTTTAGTAGAATAATTAAAACTTGTTCCCAGAAAACAACTATAGCGACTGATAGATCGAGCAAGCCGCGCAAGCGCACTACTCGCTTCGAATCCGGATCAGGAGGCCGAAAGGAAAGTGATTCGGGAAACAAGGGAGGTTCTGACAAGGTCGACCGGGGCCAGAGCACTGACCGACAGGACTTTTAGATGAAGCACTCCTTATACATCGGAGACAACAGTCTCAGTAGGTATACGGTCATTCTCCTCTACAGTTTTACTATTTGTCGTTGTTCCTAACCTTAAATTCTTTATAATACCTATCTAATATAAACTTAAATATATTATACAATTATGTAATGAAAATTTGAGTGTGGAGGAGTTATTTTTGATGGCTAAACGGATTTGGATTAAATTTTGTATGCATGTTGTATAAACTCTAGATTAGCACATAGACTACTTTTACCCTGGGAATTACCTCAAATGGATGAAAAAGGGGTGTATTCTATTACCACGTTACGAGTCAAACTATATAACCGCGAGTGAAATCGCGAAGCACAGCTAGCACGTAGATGGATATACCTACTAAGAAGTAGTACCAAGTAAGATGCAAATATGTACCTACCTACCTATTATAGATATTTATATGTAGGTAAAGTTTAGATCATCTAAATAATGTTATAATTATTTCTGCGTTCCACTAAGTACACAGCTAATCTACACTATACCTAGGTACTACTGCTATTGTATTATTAGAAATTATATTTTATTCTAATTATGTTAAATTATAACTTTGGTGGGTACTAACCTAATATTAATAACTAGCAATGGAGATTTTTTAAATTATGTACCTACTACATATAGTTTTTATAACAGCTAGTTTGTAGGTAACTACTTAGTACTCGACGAATAAAACATTTTGACAAATTGTGTCCATGACTTGAGCGTTATTTAAAGTAATTATTCATGAATGTTAGTGAATTATTTATCTATATCTATAAAAGAGCTTGACCTGACTGACTGATTGACTGATTGATCATCGCCCAGCCGAAACCGCTGAAGCTAGAAAGCTGAAATTTGGAAGGTGGTTTCCTTTTATAACAAAACCACCCACTAAGGCGGGATTTTTGGAAATTCCACCTCTAAGGGGGTGAAAAAGGGTGAAAACGTTAGTATGAAACTTTTTAACGCGTGGAGCGATTTTCATGAAATTTTGTTTGTGCACTGTAAATGCAAAATGAATGAACACGTGTTTCAGGATTTTTCAATATAACCTTTCTAAAAGGGGTCAAATGTGGGGTCAATGTTTGTATGGGAACTTTTTAACGGGTGGTGCGATTGGTTTGAAACTTTGTTTGTGCACTGTAAATGCAAAATAAATAGACACGTATTTCAGGATTTTTCAATTTAACCTTCAAAAAGGGGTCAAATGTGGGGTCAATGTTTGTATGGGAACTTTTTAACGGGTCGTGCGATTGGTCTGAAACTTTGTTTGTGTACTGTAAATGCAAAACGAATGGATACGTGTTTCAGGATTTTTCAATATAACCTTCATAAAGGGGTCAAATGGGGTGTCAAAGTTAGTCAAACGAAGTCACTGGCGGGACAGCTAGTTTATTTATATAACTGCTGCGTTATTTACTATCCAATTGGAGTAATATGCGACGTCCGTGTTGACGCCGGGGAACGTGGGGTGTCCACAGCGGTAGCCCCAAGAAATGATGCCAACAACTATGTTCTGGTAAACAATAGGGCCTCCGGCGTCGCCGTCACAAGAGTCCTAAAAAAGAATAATTTTACTAGCTAATCTTTTATCTATTAGATGTTTGAAGATGACTATGGTCCTGATTTAGCCATCTTGCGTGGATAAGGTTCAAACAACCGGGTAAAATAGAGTTGTTCCTTGAAGCCTATAAAACCTATAGAAAATCTATGTCTTACGGCGATACGATTATTTGAATTTGACATTGGTGGTAATTCGGTTGTTTTGCAGACTAACTTAAAAAATGCTACCATAGGTACGATCTTATTTGGCTTACTATAATGACCAAATTAGCGTAATATTTTTGAATAACAGTTTTAAAAAGATCATTCTAATCTAATTAATTTTCCACCATTTTCACGTAGCTTAATTCTGGTTACAGTGCTTCACTGACCGTCGGTCCGTATGTCGGTCGCGCTTGTCACTAATATGAAAATCCATAATTCGTACAGTGCTGGTACGCACGCGTATATTGCTACGCACTGCGTACGAGGACCGTCGGTCGAGCGCGTCCGCATACGGCCGTCGGTCGGCCGACGCGCTATGGAAACGTATGTACGCGTTCAGTGCTGCACCGATCGTTGGACCGACCGTACGGACCGACGACGGATGTCTGTATCAATTTTCATCTGGTCAGTTTGTTGGTCAGGAGAGCACTGAATGATACAAACTGACGGTCGGTCCGTGCGTATCGTCAGGACCGACCGTGCGCACCGACGATCGGTCGAGCACTGTAACCCGCCTTTGATGTGAACAAAATAAGGTCGCGTTTATTTCAGCATTTTTTTAGTTAGTTTTAGTTAGTCCTCGGAACAACAGAATCACCACCAGTATGTGACTGTTTATACAAGGTGAGTCTTTGGTCAGTTTAAAGCGGAAAACTTACCGCGCCGCCGACGTCGAGCACCCCGGTACATAACATGCCGCTGGTGACATTGGGCCAGCTCTCATAGCCGGGCTCCGTCTGCAGTTGGGCGTAGCGTTGAGCGCACACGTTCCGGTTAACAACGCTCATGTTGGCGTGGCGGATCTGTTCGGGGAAAGCGCCGCCGGACTGTAAACAAAATTAGCTGTATTAGGTAGTGTCACTTGGAATGTAATGTAGGGAAGGAGAAAAGGTGTCGACCCCATATAGCTATAGCGTGGGAAAAGGGCAGAAAGAAGTGTCACTTGGGTGGGTTAGAATATTAAGGGGAGCGCTCAAATGCTCAATTCACTCTGCAATCTTTCTTTTACATTTTCCTCTGTTAGAATAGAAAACATTTATTTTACGTCACGTTACAGATATCTAAGGTTACAGATATGTTAGCCGTCATCGCAGCATTCATAATCTATTTTTATTGATTTTTTTGTGAAAACATACGGAATTAATTATAATTTACCTATCAGTTTTTAAATTATTCATCTATATTTTCTTATCCTTACCAAATAGTTCTACTGTATTAGCGTTATTACACCTTATTTAAGTACCTACCTACCCCGAAGTGAATTATTTTGTGTTTGCATTATATTTTTACGTAGGTAAGTAGGTACCTACTAATAATACACATCCAGCACTGAACAAACATCGATGTTCATCACAAAATAATTTCTTGTCCTATAAACGAACCCACAATTTACAGCGCCGAAGGCCGAATAGTCCAGTCATGGTAAAGTACAAAATATAGGCGTCTATTCCCACTAGTTCAGTTGTCCAGTTCAGTTGACTGTACTAGTGAGATTTCTTTTCTCGTTTGTTCAATTGAAAATAAGACTAGCTTTTGCACCTATAGGTAGGTACTTACGGAAAGACTGCCCCATCCGGCAGCTGTGACTGAAGAGTTATCAGCTACGATATAGTTGCTTGAAGGAATGGATGCAACTCGAATTGAGTCTGAGTAAACAGCGCGGGTTTGAAACCTAAATAGAGCGAGGTCATCATATGCCCCATTATGGCTTTCGTGCAGAAGGAACCGCGCAAAGGTGTGTACATCACCACCGCTCGAAGCGAAGGAGGTGCCGAGAAGAGCTCGCCATTGCGAGGGAGTGTCACCCCTGCAAACATAAAGTGGTATTGAATCCACTATCCCACTAATATTATAAACGCGAAAGTTTGTATGGCTATCTGGATGTCTGGATGTATGTTTGTTACTCTTTCACGCTGAAACAGCTGAACAGATTTTGATGAAATTTGACACAGATATAGATTATAGTCTGGAATAACACATAGGCTACTTTTTATCTCGGTAAGATTTACGGTTCCCGTGGGATAGGTTTGTTTTTGTTTTTCAAGGTACCACGCGGGCGAAGCCGTGGGCAGAAGCTAGTCAAACATAATTATGTGTTGTTATCTTACGTGTTAAACTCTAAATTAAAGTTACTTAAGGTGGATTTGAAACACTTATGGTAGGTAGGTATACCTAACTATTCTCAGAATAATGTTATGTCAAATGCAAGTAAAATATCAGTTTACTCTTTGATTGATAACTAAGATTTATCTCTATTTTTACCTACTGAATGGATTAAGTAGATCCTATGGAGTTAGTAACCTACTAAGACTTACTCTAAGCAGTTTGCCGAGGTCATTCCCACTAGCGAGGTCAGCAGAACACCGCCGCAGCTATGTGTCCACCAGGTGTTAAAGTCATTGTACTGCATGTTGATCACGAAAGGGAATGCCTCTATCGTGGTCACCGAACCGCCAGTGATGCGGCTGGCAACCTTAGGTGCCGCTGCAAATTAACAAAACGGTAAAAATATTTAATGCGTGTTTTTAGTTATTTACCTACTGACTATATAAGTGCCGTTTTACAAGTTGAAGATTTTCTGTATATATTTTTTTTTATAATAGAAGGGGAGCCCAAAAGGAGATTTCGGGGATTTACTAAACTACTCGAGTATGTCAAGGCAACGGTTTTTTATTACATTTTTGAAAATCTATAGCCGTTCCCCCCACCGATGAAAACTTATACACATAACATTTTTTTTTCTTATCATGTAGGTAAGCAAAACCTAATAGATCTCTATATTGTTCGAGTAAATCCCCATTTAGCATCGTGGGCTCCCCTACTATAAGAATATACACCTATTGGCTGTAGCTACATAAAACAAAATCAAGGATCATGTAAAAGTACATAGGTACAATGTAGAGTAGGTAAGTACATAGTGTACCTACCTACATTCTACTTACCGAACGCGGAGCCCAGAAGGGCCAAAAGTATCAGCACACGCATCGTTGTCACGGTTTCTAAAACTTTGAATATACCTGAAAAAAAGCAATATTTATATAATCTCACTGTTTATATCATTATAAATCTATTATCGTTTTTGTAATACCTACTTAAAGATAGATAAGTTGCCTAAAGCCGTGTCGAGTTACGCACGGTGAAGGTTTCCGAAGTAAATAAGAATTAGAATAAACGGTCTATTCGCCGCTTGCTTATTTGATTCCGTCTATTAAGTATTTCTTCTGATTTCGTCTATTATTTCTGGGAAATCTTTTAAATTCCATCTTACTTATCTATGTAGGTGCCTTCAGTTCATTTTACACTAGGTAACTACAGTCGGCTTATTCCCAAAGTACTCCACGTTTTGTTCCCAAAGTACTCCAAGAAATATTCTCAAACTACTCCACAAACAAAATATTGTTTTTTTAGTTAAATTCGACTCCACCCTACTGGTGTCCAAAAATAATTATCTCATACATTCGTTCTCAAACTCCTCCAAACATTTAATATTAGTCATCAGTAATGTAAATAATACTGATTTATTTCGCATTTTACTCCACAAGGTAACTGACGTACAGTCAGCTTAAGAAATACATATTTTAATAGTACAATAAACAGATTTTTCTACTCTTATTATAGCGATAACCGCCTATAACGTCATAAAATGCCTTACCTAAACCTAAATGAATGAAGATTTAAAATAAAACACAGTACTTAACTGATTTAAAAAAAAAATATTAATCTAATCAACATCAAGAAAAAGAAGAAGAAGATCAACATAAGTACACATTTTCAAAAATAGACGGTAGAATAAAAAAAACAATATACCTACCTACTTAATTATGAGAAACCAAAATTTAGAAGTTTACCATAAATATTAATAGAAAACAAACCATGACGTATTAACAGAAGGGTGTTTTTTTAAAAGCTTAGAAACTTTATATTGAAATAAAAAAAACGCTATGAATAAAGCCAACTGGATGTATAAATTAATAACGTTTTTCTCTGTTTTATTTCAGTTTAAAGTTCTTCGCCTCTAAAAAACACCCGTTATTTTAACTTACCTGTAAAAATCAGTCTCTTCAGCTATGCATTATGCTAATGCAAGACATATTAGGTCTTAGAATATATTCAGAAATAAAAAAATAAAATAAATAAATAAATATGATCACGACTGTAATCCCCAGGCTCGGTAGATATCTCCTCAGATCTTTAGTTACTTAGACCTTTGAGGATATCTAAAGGGGGTAGTCAGAGGCAAGTCCAAACATGACATTTGGTACATGCCCACATTTTGCACAGTAGTTAGTATTCCGTACGTGACAGGTTGCAAGCCCATCGCCGCTTATAAGAATACTAACCTATGACATATATCTTCGAATTTTTTGTTCTAGGGTATGCCGGTTTCCTCACGATGTTTTCCTTCACCGTTTAAGAGCACTGGTATTGCGCACATAATTTTTTCGAATAGAAAAACTCATTGGTGCACGACCATGTTTGAACCCACGACCTTCGGCAGGGGTGCTACCACTACACCACCAGCGCTCTTATTATCAGAAATTAAATCATTTGTAATTTGGTATTTGCTTGTAACATTAACATACCTAGGTGTAAACAAAACTTATCTCTTTTGCTACCCTTTTTTTCTAAATAATCATGCATTAAAAGTATGTACCTAAGTGATATTGAAGTGATATTACAATTTACTTTATTTACCGCAGACGTAAACGTTCTAAATTCCTAATTTGAAGAAAACTTTTGCCAGCATACCTAATTTTATTACAGAAATACTGTGACAGACTGTACTCCTAACATTATTTTGTTTCGATGTTTTGAATAGAGTAGTCTTGAAACTTAAACGCACTATTTTTATTTTACCTTTTTTTAATAATAATTCTTTGGAGTAGATTGGGAACTAATGTTCGAGATTCTTATCTTTTTTGAACAAAAGAATGGAGTACTTTGGGAATAAGCCCTACAGTCCTACACAAGGACCTACAGTCCTACCCGTGATCACGACAGCGTGCAAACCTGTCGAAATGTCGGGAAAATAAATAGGTAATTAGAACGCGATAAATACCCGTTTAATACTAATAATAATGTGTTCAGATCGCGTAAGTTTAAAAGTATATACTTACGCTGAAAGTAGTAAGTACCTAAGTACCTATACTTATATGTAGGTACCTATATTTAAGGGTAGAGGACACTATATGGATTCTTTGTTGGATTTCGGAACCCTAAAAAGACATACCTAAGTACCTACCTACCTAATGCTGAAAGCACACACGAGACGTGCACCCTGACGTGACGGTCAATGCGCTCCCAATGGTGACGCCTGCCGCGCTAACGTTAACACTGGTAGGTAGTCCTACTAATCTTATAAACGCGAAAGTTTGTAAGAATGTATGGAAGGATGGATGGATGTAGGTATGTTTGTTACTCTTTCACGCTAAAACGGCTGAACGGATCTGAATGACATTCGGCACAGCTATAGATTATGGTCTGGAATAACACATAGGCTACATTTTATCTCGGAAAAATATAAGGTTCCCGCGGGATAGATTTGTTTTTGTTTTTCAAGGTACCACGCGGGCGAAGCCGTGGGCGGAAGCTAGTATATTATAAAGGGGGCAAGCGGCGAACAGACCATCTAAACATAGGTACTTACCGAATATTGTAAGGATAATCATAATGAAGAAACTTGAAATACCTATACTTACCTAAAAAACTGTTGTATAAGTATATAATAGTACCTATACCTTTAAAAAAGACTTGCTAGCAATGAAATAGCCTTTAGGTATACCTACCATGGTGCGCGCCGCCGACGCCACCGCCCGCGGCCTACCTAGTTTAATTCCACCTTTAAATATTCCACTTAACCACCTTTAGCTAACTTTTTACTACCTACCGATTAGATAAGTGGTAGTGTATTTTTATGTTACCCAGTAGCTGATCGTGTAGGTAATCCACCACGTGACGCGCCTAGGCTCTTCTCGAAATACCACTCAATTGTCATATGATAAGTAGGTAGGTACCTACTTCCATAAGTAAATTCAGAAGGACACGTTTGTTGTGTTACCGGTGGTCACCGACTTTGATATCTCTTGAATCGTGTTTCTTTGGCATCACACGATAAACTTTGTTGTTGAGCTTTGGCTTGAGCTGAGTTTCTGATAATTATATTTAGGTACCTCGGCTTCGCCCGCGTGTTACCTTGAAAAACAAATACAAACCTATCCCACGGGAACCGTACATTTTCCGGGATAAAAAGTAGCCTATGTGTTATTCCAGACTGTAATCTATATCTGTGCCAAATTTCATCCAGATCCGTTTAGCCGTTTTAGCGTAAAAGGGTAACAAACATACACATTCTTACAAACTTTCGCGTTTATAATATTAGTAGGAAGTAGGATAGGATAGGATGTTTTCTTTCTAATACCTACCTAGCTATAAATCCACGTCTACGTCAGTTGTTCAGTTGTAAGTACCAGCCCCATATATAGAGGGAAGGGTAAACCATTGTAGTTTCAGGGGGTGCCAAAACCATATCATAATAGGTAAGTACCTACCTAATGTTTAAAAAAAAACTTGATTCACAAGCGCCTTGCTTCCAGCGCATGTTCTATAAATTTTTAATATTATTATTAGACGCCCAGTTGTTTTTTGAACATATCTTCGTTCGAACACGGCTTCGTTTTAAAATGCGCTGCTACCCTATTTTATAAGATTTTTATGAACTCATTTTGGGCCGAAAAGCCAAAGTTCAGGCCTACAAATATGAATGATTCAGTGTAACCTAGCAAGGAAAAGAAAATAAAGTTCTATAGAAAAACTCAGTGGTTTCAAGGTCTCTAATCCAGCGCAACGAGTGTGCAAGGTATGACCACGCTCGGGAAGTCAGTCTGAGTAGGTGAGTATTTTTCATTAGAAGGGCACCAAGTCTTTACAACCATTCCTTCGCCAGTTGTTTTTTTAAGAAAAATCTGATTTCCAAACCATTTATTAAAAATATTTTCTTTGCTTTCGAAAAATTCCGACTGATCGAAAAATAAAAATCAGCCGGTTAGATGCGCAGTAGACCATTTAGTATGAAAAAGCTGCACTGAGCATATCAAACGAACAGCGAACTTCACGACTGCATAGAAAATATTATAATGGAAAACAGATTTTTCTTTAACATATACCTACAGGGTGTAACACTAGATTGGTCAGTACCCATGGGAAAGTCTGAAACTATAAGACATAAGTACGAAGATCTGTTCTTAGGTAGAAACCATGTCATCGATTTTAGAAACAAGGTACGCTACAAGACTTGTAGCTTCATAGATAGGTACAGTTGGCTCAACGAATCTAGGCATTCGTGAAGTTAGCCGCAAGAGCTGCGCAGTATCGTTTTTCGGGAGCAATTGGAGGTATGAGGGGGGGAAGGAACTGTACATGCGCAAACTCGCACCTGTGGCTAATTTCACGAATGCCTAGATCCGTTGGATGACCTACGAGTATACCTAGGCACAACGGTGCCGGCACAGCGTATGAGTGCCGGCCGGTCTTGTTGGGCCACCAGAGATATTTTTTTACGCGATAGAAATAGTGGTAGGTAATAACTTAAGAATAGGGTAGGAAGGATGATGAGAAAGAGTCGTACAGATGGGTACCTACATAACTACCTCCTTAGCCCATATTTTATTTTGTATAACGGTTATTTTATTATTTTATTATACCTATTATTTATTCTTATCAGAATATAATTCATAATACCTACATCGATAAGGGCGTAACCATTTAAAACTAAATTTATGAATTTAGCGAAATCTTAACATCTATTTAAAATGATCTTTGTGATTGTAATGAATACAGATATTTTAAACCGCCGCTATCCATCAGATAGTATATTTAGAAGTACATTGCTGCGCTGCTCTGAGGCGCCATCGAAAATCAGCGCTGCATCATCCACTATGTGTGATGTTGCAGGTCATGCTGAATGGTTGCCTGTTTTATTGTCACCTTAGCAACGCTTTATAATTAAACCTAAGTTATCTGTAACGTGACGTAAAATAAATGATTTCTATTCTATTCTATTGTATACATTTATTGTCCGTTACTGACGATCCAGTTGGAGTAATACGAGACGCGTGCGTTAACTCCGGGGTACACGGGGTCTGCGCAGCCGTAGCCCCAGGAGGTGACGCCGACGATAATGTCTCCGTCGTGAGCGAGGGGGCCGCCGGAATCTCCTTGGCAGGCGTCCTAAAAAATAATCGTTAAACATAAAACACAAATCAAGGTTAAATTCTATACGCACTTTTGCTTCTCTGAATTATATAGCTGTTTGCACGGCGCACTTTTAACATTCAGCAACACAACCTCTAATATTACCTACGTAACTATGAGTTTGGACCATTTTTAGGGTTCCGTACCCAAAGGGTAAAACGGGACCCTATTTCTAAGACTCCGCTGTCCGTCCGTCTGTCACCAGACTATTTCTCATGAACCGTGCTAATTGCTAGTTGCCGCTATAACAACAAATACTAAAGAACAATAAAACAAATATTTATGGGGGCTCCCATAATATAACAAACGTAACTTTTCTTGTCGTTTTTATAGATAATGGTACGGAACCCTTCGTGCACGAGTCCGACTCGCACTTGGCCGGTTTTTAGTGTTATGAACCTATCTACATACATTTTATTCTTTCAGACACATATAGTTGGTGCTGTCACGGTTGGTTGTTTATAGTTTACTGTAGATATTAACACGACAAAGAAGCATGAAGAGTCGGTAAAGGAGCATCAGTCTCGTACCTTGCCGCCGACGTCCAGGATACCGGCGCACAGCATACCGTCAGTGATGTCGGGATATTGCGAGAAACCGGGCTGCTCCTTCAGGTAAGCGTAGCGTTCCGCACACAACTCCTGGTTGATGACGTTTATAGTGACGTGGCGAAGTTGTTCAGGGTATTGGCCACCGCTCTGTGAATGAATTATTTTTTAGCATAAGTACCTACAAGTGGAGATGCATCCTATGATTTGCAATATTTTACCAGCTAGAAAAAAATATAGACAGGTAGGTTCTTACGGAAAGAGAACCCCATCCGATAGCAACGACGTTTGCGCCATCAGGCAGGTTGTAGATGCTACCAGGGATACGCGCTGCCCGAATCGAGGCCGAGTAGACTGCTTGGGTAGCCAACCTGACTAAAGCGACGTCGTTGACTAGGCTTTGGGGATTGTACCCTTCGTGCAAAATAAGCTGAGCCACGCTGTGAAGGGAGCTACCCTCGCCGCCGCCCGAAGCTCTGGAAGTGCCCAGTTCTACGTGCCATTGAGCGGCAGCATCCCCTCTATGAACAAAGAAAAGTTGCTTGAAATACCAAGGTAGATACCTATTATCCTATTATTATGAATCAAAGTCCTTACTGACACATTCATTCATATACTGACGATAGACAACGCACAGCCTAAACTGCTGGTCGCAGAGACTAACACCAATATCTTTAGACAATTACTCAGTTATTTCTTCAGTTAACCTCGGCTGAGGGTGGCTCGAGTACTCCTCTGACTGAAACATACGAGTTCGGTATGCTTAGTGGTTACTTTGTTAAATCTCAACTCCTCTATGCATTGTAACACATCTCTTTTAAGATAGCTGTAATATATAGCGGCTCATAATATAGCTAATTTATTTCACTAGTCGCCAAAATTAGGGGCCCGCCCTACCTCTTTCACTTAATTACACCTTCCCGTGGCAGGGAAAAGGGTACCTATAGGGGATAGGGTCCCTGAATACGTGTAGCGAAATACCACTGTTAGATAGGTACTTACAAGTAGCAGTGTGCTGCGGACAGTACAATAGTAGTGGTGAGCAGAGATCCGCCGCAGTACTGCATCCACCAGATGTTAAACACATGATATTGCATGTTCGCCATGTATGGGTACTGCTCCACGTCGGTCTCCTCACCGCCAACGATGCGGTTCACGGTCTTCGGGACCGCTGCAGAATAAACATCGTTATAAATGAAATACCCCTATTTTATTCCTTGGTTCGACTCACTCAAAACTTGGTTTGGATACTTTAAATACAAAATAAATGAACTAGTCTCAGGATTTTTCAGAATAACCCTGACAATGGGGTTAAATGGGGTGTCAGTTGTCAAAGTTTGTATGGGGTTTTTTAACGGGTGTTTGGTTTGAAACTTGGTTTGGTTATTTCAATTGCAAAAAAAATGGAAACGTGTTTGGGGTTGGCGTTTTCGATTCTCCTATAAATAAAGCTCAACGTTTGTATGAAAAATTACAAAATTCGTTTCAACAGCAATGTAGGTAGATACATAATATTAGGTACTCGTAGACGAAGTTACGGGGATGAGCTAGTAGGTAATACTAAATATCAATGTCTGAAATTATTCATTCTAATAGGTAAGTATCTACTTACCAAAAGCGGAACCCAAAAGGGCTAACAGGATCAAGACACGCATTGTTGGCGGTTATTGAAACTATGTCTAGCTGCAGAGGACTTAATTAATATTTATATACTAATTATTAATCAACTTTATCAAATTATCAGTTGATTAAATAGCTGGTCATATCCACTTAAGTACTTATACCTAATTACGTAGGTAGCTTATAATTATAAAGTGTTGCCCAAATATTCATAAAATGGCCAAGTGCGTGTTCGTCACGCACAGTGAAGCTTTACGACTAGTCTCGTTCGCATACCAATTCACTGCACTCTAAGTCTAAAGACTTAGGTACATGTTAATTTAATTTTATTTCAATGTTTTTTATCTAGCTGTAAGTTGAAAAAAAATGACCTATCGAATTCAGCATGGAACTGTTATTAGGTCTGTTATTCCCAATATTGATGAACATCTCCTCAGATCGCTGATGATATCGGAACAGATGTAGAGCCACATTCAAACAAAGTTATATTAGGCACATGCCTACTTTTTTTTATACATGGATAGTACACCAATTCAAATTTAAATAAGTGTCTCGATGACGGCGTTTCTATTTTTTTATATACACATACCTACATAAAAGCATTGATGTTCGAAAAGTGCGTCCAGTATGTCTAAAATACTGAAAATCAAAAGCCTAAAAAGTGTAGGTATCTAATCATTATCATTTCGATATCGATTAGTGTAGAATTTCGTGTAAATACCAATGGAAGACACAACTATGAAAAATAAAACTAGGTAAGTGGTATCTTCAAATCACCAATCTTGTTTCTGATTAACATTTTGTTTAGATAAAGAATCGAAAAGTACATATACCTACATACTATAGTAATATTATGTGGTACCTCTTACTTCTCAACATTCCTAGTTTTCCGAGAAAAAATAGAGTGTGTAATAATGCAACTTAGGTACCTACTAACTTCCCTACCTACTTGCGATAGTATTTATATTAAACTTTGTCCTCTTCAGTTCTAGATAACAAATATTTACCTTACTTACCGAATATAGATTAGGTACAGACTGAATAATCACTAAGGATAAAGTCTCTGGTCATATAGCCGCAACCTTTTCTTCATTGCGAACAAGTCTTATTACCAGTAATCCTACTTCTTAAAAATCATTCAAAGGAGTAATCGAAACCACAGAAACTGAGGTTCATTAAAATTAATATTATTTGGTATATTACTTTTTATTGGAATGTCCTTTATAAATTCACAGAAATAATGTACGAGTATGTAATAATAATAACTAAAACTACCTAAGTGCTTACTTAAAATAAAACATTGAACTTGATTATGAATAAGTATATCCAAATTTCAAAAATATGGAGGTTAACAGTAATTGCTTTGGTTACGTATAAACAAATAGAAAAACATTACACAAGTGTGTCAATAAACACACTTACAGATCTTGAACATAATTTAAATAATGACTATGCTAATTACTACAACTAATATTACAAAAAACAATGAAAATACAACATCTAATTAGACTTATAAAACCTGCTATTCTAAAAAAAACCAATTTAATAATTTAGAAAAAATATAAATAAATAAAAAACATTGTGGTGGGATTACTCAATACCTACTTACAAGAAAGTAATTATAATTTAGTGCTTGATGAAAATGGATGCCATAATTGTCAGCTACGTTAGCCATCAATATAATATACTTATCTAAAATCGATATATAAAAATGTAAAAAATACACAGAAGTTAGGAACGCTACTGACGGCAAATCTAGTTTTTCGTGAAGTTCCGAAATCTGTTTCACTCTTTTGTTCGTAGTGCGTGTTTGCTGTCTCTAACGGCCGGTTTCAATATTCTATATATTTGCGGTTTTTGGATTTTCGGTTTAAAGATCTTTTATTTATACTCAAAAAGAACAAACTAGTCCACTTAGAATGAGTATACATTGGTATCTAAAGATAAAGTATTACTTAAGCAAAGTTGCGGTAGATCTACGGCGTTAACAGTTAGGTATAGATGAAAGCAGTACCTACCCAAAAAAATAAAAAATAAGTGACCCAACAAAGGAAGGTACATAGTTAGGATTAAAATAAAATAAAGTAAAGTAGGGTAGGCGTAGTAGATAAGACAAAAAACAGTGTGTCGCATCGTTGCGAATGCATTCCTAGCGCAAGAAATCGTGGAGTGGTTATTAGTTTTTTTTTTTTTTTTGTACTTTAGGTTGTTATTTTAGATAGGTATTTGACATTACTTCTATAGGATTTATGTCAAATACCTATCCAAAATCCAAAAGCCGTAGATAGATAGAATATAAAGATCGGCCATTAGTCTGTGTTCTTATAAGCCTAGATTGGCCGCCATTAGTGTAATATCACGTAATGCTGTACTTGGGAGGGGAAGGGGTACCGTTAAATTGATAAAACCCTTCTTTTCAAATGAGGCTATTTTTTGTTAATAACTAAAAAAGTTATAAACGACAAACAGCACAAATAACAGAAGACGCCGACGCACTTGGCCGGAATTTAGTTTTTTTTTTTAATTTGTAAACATCGTTGTTTTTCAAATTGTAGGCACACATTATGGTTTTATAAACATACTTATTTACCAACAATACTATTCAACGTTTATAATATTACTTAACTAAATAAATATTTGAACAATGACACTTTATTGTTGTTTTGAACAAACTACATAATTATATTATTGAAATATATATTTTTACGTAATACAACAGTGACAGAAGGCACACCTTGAATCAAAATCAAACTACTCAGTATTTGCATTAAAGAACAAATAAAACTACTGTGTTTACATTTTCATAAGCCCTACGAGAATAACGTTTGGGGTAAAGTATATAAGGGGTGGGGTACCTATAGTACAGTTAACCACTGCGCCATAAAGTCTAAATGAGTAAATCTAGACACGCGGCAGCGTGTCAAGCCAAGTTCAAGCGAAGCGAACGGGCGATGCGCGCCTAGTGTAATATTACAGGAACCATTTGGGTGATTTTTCACCCCCTCGTAACTCAAAAACTATTTCACATAAACAAGTCAAATTTGGCTCATCTATTGCCACTTGCGAGTAAAATATGTGCACCGAATTTCATAAACACACCTCAAACGGTTATTTAGATATTAACGTCCAAAAATGCCTGGTTATGGAAAATTTTATCACTGACTGACCTATAGACGTTAATTATAACCCAGTTCCAGATGACCTAGAACGTTCAAATTTGGCATCCAGGGAGGTAGTGGGGTGGATACAAAGGAAAAAATCTGAAACTTGCAAATTTTTATATTTTTAACGTACTTTTTCAATTTATTGATTCTCCTAGGAACCCTTACTAGCGCCTGTAATATAAGAATAGCAATCTAAATAGATGACAGTCGGTCATTATGTGGATTTTAATAGGGTCTTGACGTGAATATAATAACGAGTGGAAGTAGTGTCTTGGATTGGTAAGTAGTACACTCTTACCTAGGTATACAATGTGCCAATAGTTGAGCCGTCTATGCAGATAGGTAAGTATGACTATAGGTATGTATACCTACAATGTGCCAACAGTTTGAGCAGTCTATGCAGGTAGATAGATATGGCTAGATAACTATTCAGGCCTAGATAATAGTGTATCTCGGAATGCCGGATAGGTAGTAGGTAGGTATACTTATTCAGTAAGTACTCAAGTACCTACCTACCTGCTTAGTATGTATACCTACAATGTGCCAATAGTTTGAGCCGTTTATGCAGGATTATATAAGTGTAATAATATAAGAACAAGTACTTACTTACTAATAAGTTCTGTACAAAAAGTAATGATATCCCATCAAAAACATAAATGTGAAATGAGAGCCAAGTTCAATAAGTAAGTAGGTATGCTTTAGTCGTTGACTTCAGCGACAAAAGAAGTGAGATCTAAACGGGTGCCAAGTACAATGGTCAGTCCTAAAACTTATTTATAACAATATGAAATATTTTTAACAACTTTAAAATATCATTTCATCTCATAATTTAGGATATTATATTGAAGCCTTAGGTCTGACTTGGCTAGTTTTCTTAAGAGTACGAATTATATTAGGTATAGCTTGCACGTTCTTATTTTATTCTTCTAAAAATTTGGCTTGCTGGTAGAAACTAGCGATCGGACATAGTAGGTAAGTAGTTAATAATAGGAAGGTAATTCGTATAATGATAACTAGCCAAGTTAGACCTTAGGCTTCAATATAATATCCTAAATTATGAGATGAAATGATATTTTAAAGTTGTTAAAAATATTTCATATTGTTATAAATAAGTTTTAGGACTGACCATTGTACTTGGCACCCGTTTAGATCTCACTTCTTTTGTCGCTGAAGTCAACGACTAAAGCATACCTACTTACTTATTGAACTTGGCTCTCATTTCACATTTATGTTTTTGATGGGATTATGTTTTCTAGGAAGCTCTTAAGCATTTGTCGTCAAGTAGTCGAGAATCATGCCCAAAGATTTTAGTCGTGGCCGGTACTATAATATTTATTTAATTTTCATAAATTAGATATTTCGACGTTATAACACAGATAAAAGAAATAAGTAAATGTCTAAAATGAAACCTAAACTAATAAAGCTCTCATTTTCATTACGAATAAATTAAATCTAAGCAACGAGGCTCGAATGTATACAAAACCGAAGTGCCCATGGTGCCTTTACTCGACATTTCCACGAGGCTGGTAAGCACAACTTTTTACTACTTATCGCCTCACATCGCTGTAATCCCTTGGTTTATCTGACACTGAACAAGCACTTATCTGCCAATGGTAGAATTGGATAACATTAATAATTTATCATAATATGCTTATCGCGAATATAATAAATAAATTAGGCGTTAACAAACTATCTTGATCTACCAAAAATATACTTAATGTAAAATATAAACATATTTTTAAATTACGTAATTATTTTTTAAGAAACGCAAAATGTTTCGATGCAATAGAGCTACCGAAAATAAGGGAAATACACTAATGTTGGTTATGATCAACTTCTGGTAAAACAAAAATAGTACTATTTTCGAAATAAAGTACATAACATAATTAAATTAAAATGTCAAGTTATTCTTAGATAACTAAGGTTTATTCTGGGTATAGTGCTTAAGCGAGGTTATTCTAGTCCAAGCTAAGAAAAAACTATTTAACTGATATATATCCAGACTCTTGATTACAATATAATTACAACCTTACAATTACAATAACGGTCATAATGAAATATAATTATCATTATGTACAATAACCATAATAATTATACATTATTAAGTTAGACATTGCCTACATTTCCATTAATGTATACTTTTAACATTAACACAGATAATTCAAGTTGTCAATAAATATGTGATTAAATTGTGTGTCGATAACGAATCGATATACTAAGCCCCTAAGTTGCAATGCAAACGACAAGCCACCCGGCTGCGCCAGAAATCAAACAAAACGAAAAAAACACTCATTTTTTGTTTATGATTGAAAACCGTAAAGAATAAGTAGTAGTCAAATACAGTCTTACTATAAGAATAATTAAAAGAAAGTAAAATGTAAATGTATGTAAATTACGTTGCTCTGAACAGCATATAAAATAATATGCACTCCACGTCTCACCTATTTTATTAAATTATGTTACATGTTTAGTTTATTTTAAACGTAGAGCCTACATTATTTTATATCACGTTTAATCATATTTTTTTCCTTATATGTAATCGGGAAGAAAGCGAGTTAATAAAAATATATTAAAGCGATCGACAAATATAGTGATGCCATCGTGCGCTAGCGCTTGCATTGCGACTTGTCTGATGGGGACAGCTAACACCTACAAGTAAAGTTCTGCCAAACAAACGCTTCGCTACGAAGCTATTAAAAGGCACATAAGTCATAAGAAACATCGCAATATTAATAGTAACATCTTATATAATTGGTGTTTCCGTTTTCATTGCTAAAACAGTCTAGCAAAATCGTCGATTTACAGTAATTGACGTTCATAATATCTTACCACATAAATAATAAATGTTTTTTTTATACAAATGATTTTATAATTAATTTGCATAATGTTACCACCCGAATAGCTTAGCTTAGTTTAGACCCTCGCTTTTTTATTATTTAAGTGGCGTTCCAATATTTGAGCATTAGCGTTTTAAAATGCAGTTGGATGTAAGTACAATATAGTATGTAGATACCTACTAATTTTTATTACCTACAAGGTAAAAGGTAAGTGTTACAAATGATTACGAAACGGATTTTCATAACAGATAATAATTATCGAGCGGAAAACCGACGGGATTAACATTTGATAGAAATATACTCATATCATAATGTTTATCGGTGTACTTATAGTTCAATTACACAGGGAAAACTTAAATGATCAATGCCGATACGAACTGTCGTATGATAATTCCACCAAACTCATTCAGAATTTTACTAATACTTGTACTAATTCACGTTCGTATCGTACGAGCTAGTGGCCTACCTAACTGACGTAGTTCATTAGTAGCTTGTAGGTCTCCTTGGGTTTTCAAGCGGTGCTGATATAAAAAGGATTATTGTACTTTTTGACATTTGTTCGACGTTTGAACCAGGGTTACGTCATACAGGGGTTTTCTTATCTTCCAGTTGATTAATTACCTAGCTTACTATATTTTTTGGTACTTATTTAATGCAAGTACTTACTTCTAACTAATACATAGATTTTAGAGTCTAAAGAGTATGTAGCGAGGGAGAGTTAGGTAATGAAAAAATCCTGAATCTACGTTATTATATTCTCAGAATCGTTATTGTCACACTTGAAATGAATAATTCCTCTAAACCTACTTTCAGTTTAATTAAATATTATCGCGTTGACTTTAGATTTTATCAGATGCGACACAATTCCATTGGCATAAAATAAAGCGCTACCAGTTTTGTCATTCGCGGTTGCACTCGTGTGATGTGTTTGGGGTGTATATTATGTATGTATACATGTATATATATGCGAGTTCCTTTGGCTGTCGTAGCTATAGCCCGGCAGAACGAATTTCGATAAATGGGTCGTTGGAATCGTCTGGATCGCATGACATAAATTAAGCTATAATAAAATGACAAAAAATCTAATATGGTGACTGTATGAGGCTATTTTCAATTACTTTCAGTCGTATTTTTTTGGTTTTTGAAATAAATACTTGTTGTTCTATTGTTATAATTATACCTAGTATCTAGCTATGTGGTGTGATGTAAGTGGATTTGCTCACTGCCGGTCGACGGTCCGCTTGAGCCACTGCGTGAAATGCCGCAGCTGCCACACGGCCCGCGCCGATTCCTCCCGCAACCGCGCATTGTGACGCCGGAGTCGGCGCACCTGTAAAGAAGATTATTTAAATATTGTATTACCGATAACAAATGATCCCGAAGCGCCCGTAGCGTTTCTGGTGTCTACTCCGCAAAATGCGATATAATCGAAACCAAATTTTCGTCGAATTCAGTCGAATTAAGAGTTGTTTCGTTTTCAAATTGGAAATTTCGTGTCGTCCCTTACGGTCGGTTTCTATATTTTATCTATCTATGGTTTTAGGATTTTGGATAGGTATTTGACATTACTTCTATCTATTAATGTCAAATACCTATCTAAAATCCAAAAACCGCAGATAGATAGAATATAGAAGCCATCCGTTAGTGGTGTTACAGTAGGTCTACGAGATCGATTGTCAAAAGTAATGTCAGGTGTTCGTTCAAATGATAGTCATAACGATGTAACTTAGAGTAGGCTTTGCACGATTATAGCGCCGATATATCGTTTATCGTTTTGTAGAGTAAACGTCCTGGCTTCGTATTCCGTTGGTCTGGGTGTGTACCTATGTATAATAAAAAATATCTATCTATGTACCTATATCATGTAAGTATTAAATATATCAGTTATCTAGTACCCATAACACAAGCTTTGAGTAGCTTACTTTGGGGCTAGATGATGCTGTGTGGATTGTCCAGCATTATTTATTTATTTATTATTTATTTATTATTTCCGAACGGATAAGTTCAGCATCCGCTTACGTATTTCAAAGGGCACGTTAATCTGTCGATCCTGGCTATAAAACTACTCTTATCATTAGATTAGCCACTGACTGATTTACCGATCATTACAATGATACGAAAAGGTTTGGTATCTATTGCTATGCTAAAATGAGCAATAAAAAATAATCCTGTGCCTAAAAATAGCTAGAGTTTTACGTCATCATAATGTGCGTATAATTCAAAATATATTTCAATAAAATCACAAGGTGATCCTTTGAAACGTTTTACATGCTAGGTGAATCTATGTGCCAATTCCAACCTAACCCAAGTACGAGAAGAACAGGCAAGAAACTCGTCTCGGTCCTAGCACTTTTTTGTGTGATCCAAAACGGATAGAACTAACCTCTTCTTCGAGCTGATGTCTGTGACGGTGCGATGTGGCTGCCTCGGCTTCTAAAGTCGCGACGCGGGCGGCCAGTCCGCAGCCACAAGTTGGGCCATTGCCGTGACCCGCGCCATTGCCTTGGCCGCTCGTCCCAGTACCGGTCTGTGCAGTAGGTGACGTATTCGGTGGTGTCGATGTTGGGATCACTTCAGCGGTCTATGAAAATGTAGACTTTTTTAAAGTAGATATATAATATTGGTGGACATTTCACACAACGCCATCTAGCCCTCAACTAAGCAAAGCTTGAAATTGAAAAATATTTTATTCAGTAAAATCACAAGGATCACTTTGAAACGTCTTACATGCTAGGTGAATCTATGTGCCAATTCCAACCTAACCCAAGTACGAGAAGAACAGGCAAGAAACAATCTCGGTTGATAGAAACCAGCTAACTGATAGACTAATTATATACTTTTTTTTGTAAATAAATACATAGAAAACATAATAACACCCAGACACAGAACAGTGTTTATGACACAAATATTAGTCCTGGTTGGGGATCGAACCCACAACCTACAGCGCAGAACGCAGAGCTACTACCAACTGAGCTGTGAGGCCAGTCAAAGCAAAATGGCAAACTACCTATAGTTACACTATAAGTTTAGTGACACTCGCAATATTAATTTAGTGTTTAAAAATAAATAAATAAATAATACTGGACAATCCACACAGCATCATCTAACCCCAAAGTAAGCTACTCAAAGCTTGTGTTATGGGTACTAGATGACTGATATATTTAATACATATATACATAGATAGATATTTTTTTTATTATACATAGAAAACACCCAGACCAACGGAACAAATTTCTGCAGATTGTACACAAATTTGTTCCGCGGCGGGAATCGAACCCGCAACCTATTGCGTCGCAGGCGGACTCTCGCCCGCTGCGCCACAGAGGTCGTCTAAAAACAACTTGCACGTACTTTCGTATCATTATTCGTATTTTTCTTAATAAAAAATAAAAAGATGGATGTGCAGTGTACTTACTGGGGTAGTTTCGGACCAGCTCTCGTTAACGGTACTATCACTAGGTAAGGTTTCTAAAGTTGAGTCTGCATTTTCTATTGATGGGTACTGAGTCTCTTCACATATCTAAAACAGGAAAAATGGCAAAAATTAAAAAAGTCCTATAGTGAAGGATTCCTGTGCTTAAGACAAATATAACTTTAGCTTTGTTTACAACGGCACTAGCGATAAGGGATTGAGCTATAGAACCATTAACTCTATTCTTATTTAGACTGAAGAGGTAATCATGTTTTGTTTGTTCGATAACCTTTGATCCGATCTTTATGAAATTTGGTAGGTAGATAGTTTGTACTTGGCAAAAATTTGCTAGTAATCTTATAGCCAAATCAAACCAGGGGTTAAGATATGGGATTCCAATTGGGTAAAAAAATTTAGTTAAAAAATTATATTGAGTGTCAGAAGAGGGATTTTGTGTTTACTTTCTAAAATAGTATCTATTTTTATTCTAAGATGGATAGCTTTCGAAATATCGTATAGAAACGTATATTACGCACACATACAAACTCTATGTATGCATACCTACATCATCAAGAACATAATCTATTATAGGTACCTGTAGCATGGCTCTAGTCGCTGTGTGTACGAGCGTCGCCCAATCAAGGGCCGTCGCATCCGGCAAAGGTAATGGGGGCGTTCTAGCTGTCACTCCTGTCACCCCTGTCACTCCAGACACTCCTGTCACCCCAGTCATTCCCACCACCCCAGTGACAGCCCCTGCACCACAGTTGGCGTTGACGACGGGGGTGCCACCCGCACTGTTCGATCGGGGTGTCTGCCCGAGTTCGGCGTCCATTAGCCGCATTAGTTCTTCCTGAAGCATTATCAAATATTTAAATCGTGTGTTTAGTCGGGAAAAAGGTTTGATTTTATGTATGTATGTTTGTATATCGATATAAATTTAATTATACATAACCCAATTCCTCAATTTCAATCCAAGGCCTTCCTTATACCTTTATAGTAGGGAGGTCAGAGGTAAATTGATTATGCCTTATCAGTATGGTAAGACTATGTGCATGTGCATTCAATTCAAATTATGAAGAAGTGGGTATTTTATGCGATATTAATAAGGATAATTATGTAGATAACACATAATATGACGTGGAAAAAGGGCAGGAAGATGATGATTAGATTATGTGAATAAGGATAAATAGATTAAAATTTTTGGCCACGCGTGTGATACCTCTGTAATCACCCATAAGCTACGGTAACCACTAACCATCATGTGGGCCGCTTATTCACGACCTCAGGTTGTATAAAAACGATGCATTAACAGACGGTCCGCGACGTACCGCCAGAACCGTTAATGTCTAGTACATTGACAGTCCTTATCTTTCAAGTTAAATACCGCAAAAATCGCATAATCTTATACCTTTAAAAGAGCAATTCTTGTGTGTATATATATATAATCTGAATCTCGGAAACGGCTCCCAACGATTTTCATGAAATTTAGTATGCAGGGGGTTTCGGGGGCGATAAATCGATCTAGCTAGGTTTCATTTTCAATAAAACACAATTTACCAAAAAAAACGAGCAAAGCTCGGTCACCCAGGTACTCTGATTATCGGTCGAGGTTAGCAGCTTTCGTAAATGCTACTTACAGTAAGCGAGGTGTTGGCTGAAGCGCGTTTGGAGTTCCGCGAATGGCGCGGCGAGGGCGCGTCGGCGTGCGAGCGGCGCCGCACCGCGCTCTCCGCCAGCGGCGACGCCACCGGCGAGCGCCGCCCGCTGCGGTTCGACCCACCTGCGGACCAGACATCATGCAAGGGGGTGACCAACTGACCCTTGCCTTTGATAATGCGATAAGAAGCCACATTAAGCAACTTTGCTTTAGTTAAACCTTGAGTCTACCCGTGACCACGACAGCGTGCAAACCTGTCGAAACGTCGGAAAATAAAAGGTAATTTGAACGCGATAAATACCCGTCTAATACTAATAATAATTAGTTAAACCTTATCCTACTAATATTATAAACGCGAAAGTTTGTAAGAATGTATTGATGTGTGGATGTATGGATGTTACGTTTACACGCTGAAATAGCTGAACGGATCTGGATGAAATTTGGCACAGATATAGATTATGGTCTAGAATAGCACATAGGCTACTTTTTATCCCTGAAAAATGTACGGTTCATCTGGGACAGATTTGTTTTAGTTTTTCTGGGTACCGTACGTTTATGCCGCTTGTCTAAAGGGGCACGTGTGTTTATCAAAAGAGTCGCAAAGAATTACATTAATATACAATGACGCATACATAAAGAATCAAAATGCCTATTTACGAAGAGAACGACATGGCAAAACAAAGCTATAGATACTCGTAAGAGGGAATATTATTATCGGGATCGAACTGCCAACTACCAACTGCGTTGCAACTGTGCACTACAAGACCTAAGCTATCGCTGTTTGTGTGTACTACAAGACCTAAGCTATCGCTGTTTGTGTGTACTACAAGACCTAAGCTATCGCTGTTTGTGTGTACTACAAGACCTAAGCTATCGCTGTTTGTGTGTACTACAAGACCTAAGCTATCGCTGTTTGTGTGTACTACAAGACCTAAGCTATCGCTGTTTGTGTGTACTACAAGACCTAAGCTATCGCTGTTTGTGTGTACTACAAGACCTAAGCTATCGCTGTTTGTGTGTACTACAAGACCGAAGCTATCGCTGTTTGTGTGTACTACAAGACCTAAACTATCGCTGTTTGTTACCAGTGCCGTATCCGGAGCTCTCCGAGCGCGGCGGCGAGTGTCCGCGCTCGTAGGCACGGCGCGGCCGGCCGGGGTGCTGCGCGTCCGCGCGGCCCACGGGCGCCCAGTCCTCGGTTACCACTTCGCACTGGCATTTAGAGCTCGAAGCGAATGTTACTGTCACCTGCAAAGTTATGTTTGCAATAAAAACACACCTATTAATACAGTTTTGCACAACGTACAGGGGCCTTACCACGAAGTCTTCCAGAACGAATCCGTAACGATTCCATTATAGAAACGTCACTACTTCCATACAATTCGCATAGGTCATGGTACGAAATAACAATGTAATACTAATTCGTTTAAAATTTATTATGAATTCGTGGTGAGGCCCCGTTACGTTGGGCTTTTTAACGGAAAGGAGACGTGACGACCATTATGATGTAAAATATAAATATTGGTGGTCATTTCACACAAACGCTTTCTAGCCCCAATCTAAGCAAAGTTTGTAAAAACGAGATAGGTGATAGATTAATTACACATATTTTTTTGACGTGACAACGTCTTATAATTCGATAGAGCCGGCTGCACGCACGAAAAAACATGACGTCATGCGGCGTTACCTCGCTCGGAGGCGTTCCATTCTTTTGACGCTGTCACGTTCAACTATCGTCAGTAAACCGACTTTACAGACAACCGATTTTTGTAAATACATATAATGGAATTCATAATAACATCCAGACACAGAACAAACATTTGCGGTCATCACAACCTACAGCGCAGAAGGCAGCTGAGCTGAGCCAACTGAGCTGCAAGGCCAGTTATAGAAAACTGACTTTGTCTACAGCCCCTTAAAGTAGTAATTCGTCGTACTGAGTGATCGTGGTACATGACATACCGTGACGGGGTCGGAGGTCTTGAGCAGGTCGACGAGCTGGTCGTGGTGCAGCGCCACCACGGCGGCGCGGCACACCTCCAGCAGGCGCGCGCCGCGCCGCATGCCCGCGCGCGCCGCGCACCCCCCGCCCTCCACGCCGGTCACCAGCCCGTCCGGCTGCACGTGGAAACCTACGGACACACACAGCGGGTCTACCATGACTTTTACATACTACAACTCCGAACGCTCGACCTAGTCGTTCGTATGATGAGATCTTACGGCGCGTTTAAACGGCGCGTGTTAACGCGCCATGTAAACAGCTACGCTCGGCTCGGCTCGTCAAAGTTTGCACGAGCCTTCACTTGTCGGTTTTTTCGACACGGATCAAAGGCGCGCGCGCCATCTAGGCTCGACTCGTGTTAACACGCGCCGTCTAAACAGATGGTACAGAGCAGACAATGCGGTTCAACAGCGCGATGCCGCATCTCCACGGACGGCTCGGCTCGCGTAGGCTCGTGCAACCCCGCGCCGTTTAAACGGGCAGGCTCGCATTCGCCATAAGCCGAGCCGCACCTCCACGGACAGCTTAGCTCGTGCTACCCCTCGCCGTTTAAACGCACCTTTAGTCGTGATCAAGTTTTAGGGTCGGTTCACATCTGACGGAAGATAATTTATTTAAAAGTTATTTAAAACATTGAACCTTTCGCACTTAACCGATGATGCGTTAGTGCGTCGAGCGTGCAGCGTCTGTTTCGTTTCCGTCAACGCATTGTCGGCCGACGTAAGAGCGGCAACGTCGCGCGCCCTTGGATGTACACTTGGGTGTTACACCCCCGCCCGACGCATCTTCCGTCAGATATGAATGCTCTTTATTTAACCGAATAGATGCGACCGATGATACGCTCGACGCGTCTTCCGATGTGAACCGACCCTAATACTGTAAGCTAACGACGACTGATTGTATTCTATAATTGTATGATGCATCGTCTGCGGCGAGCAATACTCAAGTGACCTAGTTGTGAAGCAGCTCCGCGTTCGAGAGTGATCTCCGACAAGGCGTGCGCGTTGGGCGGCGCTACGCTGGCGAGCCGTCGCAGCAACGCTTCCCCTCCGCCCCGCACCCGCACGCTTTCCCCGCGGTGGTAATAAACACGCGTCCAACCCGCACTGCTCACCCAACCTGTAACAAACGATCGCAGCTTGTTAAAATAACACTTGAAGACCACTATCCTACTAATATTGCAAACGTGAAAGTTTTTGTGGATGTCTGGATGTTTGTTACTCTTTCACGCTAAAACGGCTGAACGGATCTGAATGAAATTTGGCACAGATATAGATTATGGTCTGGAATAACACATAAGCTACATTTTATCCCGAAAAAATGAACGGTTCCCGTGGGATAGCGATGTTTTTGTTTTTCAAGGTGCCACGCGGGCGAAGCCGTGGGCGGAAGCTATTAGAATATAAAACTACATAGGTACTCTATTCATTTTTGACAGTGAGCAAAATATCATGTCTTTCGGTCTTAGATTTATTGTATTTGCTCACCTAAAAGACAGTTGGTTGGTATAACCAGCACGACTTGCCGCGTGATACTCTCCACTAGAACAACGGTGTCGGCGGACACACCCATGATGCTGTCCAACAGTATTCCACCGGCACCTTCGTCTTGTACTTGTACCTGGAACAATTATTTAAATAATTTTAGTCATAAAAAATTATGTGTACTACATTTTGTGTTTCTGTTACTTAAATTTAAAAGAAAACACAAAACATGATTACGACTGTAAACCTGATATTAGAGAGTAGTCAGACGCACGTCCAAACATTATACTCGTATTTGGCACGTGACCACATTGTGCCTACTTAAATTTAGGCACCTCCGACTATTTGACTCATCATCATTCATCATCATCATCATTCTCCTGCCCTTATCCCACGCTAAGTGGGGTCGGCACAACATGTTTTCCTCTTCCACTCACTCCTATCATTCTATTATCCTATATAAAAATCACGATTTTAACGCTTTTTTTTATTTCTGCAGAATTTAAAGGTAAACTTACATGATAACATAGAGCTCCCCCGACTAAAACGTCGTTCGTACAGTTATCGACGCGAGCCAAAACTGTATTGTTGTTTGTAGAACTGTTGCCGCTCTTACTCAGTAACGATGAAAATAATGCTGAAAAAATTATAATTACTAAATAACAAGTATGAGTATTCTCTTCTATCTCTCAAATGTTTTTAATGTTTCGTTATAAAACTTTTTTTAGTTGGATACTTACAGAACTTCTGGCCACTTTCTACAGTGGTAGTAGTAACATAATTCTTAGCTAAATCCTTCAGGTACTCTTGCCTTGTGCGAGTCGCCATTGTACTAAACTTTGGTGATTGGATCGCAGCGTTCTCGCCATTTATTACCTGAAAGAAAACACCTATTAAACACCCAATACCTTAACAAGGTAATATATTCAATAGAAAATGCCGTAGTTACTTACTTTACTTAACAATAACTCGGTGAAAGCTTCGCTCTTCGGATAAACCGCGCCATCTTTGATAGGCGGTCCAAATAAAGGCACTTCTTTGGCACGACTTACGGCTATACTGTAATGCGTGTTCTCTGAGCACGGGTCTATCGCCCGAACCACCACAAATACATGTTGGAACTGCGAACGAATGTTCCGCGGCGTGAACGGCGCCGCGCCGGGCTCTTGGAACACTATAGTTACTATATCATTGCCTATGTGCCGCTTCCTCAATAACTGCTGTCGGTTGTTAGGCGTGTAAGGCAGCATGGTAGACACGTGAAACATTATCTCGCATCCTTGGTGAGTTGCGAACACGGAATACAGTCCTGTCGAATCAGTTTTATTGTCTAGCCCCGCTTTATATTTGTCAAAATCTTTTAATCTAACAGTCTGTCCTAGCATTTGTAGGAATTCGACGAAAGCGAGGCTTGCTTCTTGGTTGTTGTACATCTCTTCTTCAGTTGACTGCCCGCTTTTACAGTACATCACACCGACTTTGTAGGAACGGGTGACGCACTGCTCATCCAAGCGTAACAGTTGTTCCTCTGCTCCACTGCTATTTAATCCGAGCCTGAAAGCAAATACACTGTAATAACTCAGTTATGTTACGAGTACCTACTGAACCAATGTTTAATCATTAAAATCTTCCAAGATGATTCTGAAACAAATATTTTCCTACATCCAATTCAGCTGAAAATACATACAGATTATAACGCAAGAAAAGTATAGTTGGCTCAACGAATCTAGGCATTCGTGAAGTTAGCCGCAAGTTAGAGCTGCGCAGTATCGTTTTTCGGGAGCAATTGGAGGTATGGAGAAGGACAGTGGGACTGTACATGCGCAAACTCGCACCTGTGGCTAACTTCACGAATGCCTAAATCCGTTGGATGAACTATACACTGAAAATTACCTCAAACAACTGGTCTGCACTTCAGAAACGACATGTTCCAACACATCTTTGGTATTATAGGTCGCGCTATTGTTACTAGGCTTGGTGGTTGGTAGCGCATCTTCTAGAATAGACCCTCGGAGCGTGAGCAGCTCGGAGGTGCGCACGATGAGGCGGTACTGCCAGGCGAGTTGAGACGCCGGCGCGGACGCGTCGCCACCCCCGCGCCGCAGCTCCACTCTTTCCTTCTTTATTGATATTGCGACTGGACCGAGAGTTTCGTCCATGCCGAACCAGTTTTGATGAGCTGAAATAATGATAACATTCATTATACATACATTATTGACAAAAAACATAGTAATTGTGTTGATGTAATCATTGTAACATATGTTCCGAAATTTGAGGAAAAACGCCATATAATTGTATGTATAAAAATACAATTATTTACTTATTTACCTGATGCATACAGAGGAATAACAAGATCTGATAATTTTCAACACATTTTAAAAACAAATCTTTTTGCTTCAATTATGTTAATCCTCTAAACTCACTCTAATAGTGCATGACAACAGCCTTTGAGAAACTCTTTAATTCTTTCACCACTAAGTAGAAAAAGAAGACGATATTCATTCTGTGATCTTGCAGGCTTATTGAGGTAGAAACATCTTATTCTAAATTACATTAACGCTTCAACTCACGATGATTATAAAAATAATTCCTATAATAGGAGGCGCCAAGGTCCTGGCTCTCGATCGGCAGTGGAGCCAGCGAGCGAGCGAAGGGGCATCCGCTCCGCCAGTGGGTCTGTCCAGGTTGAAACTCCAGCATAGAAATGCCATAAGCCGCTCGAGGACGGTGCCAACCACCAGTCTGACCTGGTATGGCTCCACGGGCGGTGCGCCAACATAGAGAAACGCAACGTTCCTCTTCACCTGAAATTTTGAAACATCGTCAGACTGGCGCGCAATACCAGCAGTAAAACGGCTGAGAAAAAAAAACAAATTTACAAACACAGTACATAAATTAAATCGGATTAAATCTACAAAAACAAAGTTTAACACTTCACAAAGTGAAAGACAACAAAACATGAAAGGAAAATCTTCCATATTTCTGTAAACAAAGCATTTACAGAATAAATACAGATCTATCTTAGTATACACACAATATGAGTTATACATGTGAAACAATGAGATTTTAGTCTACAGCCTACAACTATACCACTACAGTGTTTTAAATATATAAATAGGTATAATACCTAATAATTAGGAATGTAATAATAAAACACATCGGCTCTATCTGGTCATTGTACTGTGAAATGTAAAAAACTTGGTATTTGTAAATCACACAGTAATTACTGCGAGGTGCACAATGTTCACGCACCACCACACAAGCCAGCGTAATTATTGCATTCATTGAGTGTGTAGTAAGTATTGAAATTAAATTTTCACAATGGTGGGTACAAGTTTTTTTTCTATGCAATCAAATCCATTTACTAGCAAATAAAACAAAAAGGTTCTCAAGTTGATTTTTTTTTCTTCTTTTTGTGCTTTATTTGCCCATGCATACCTAACTTTTTACTATCATATTTTTATCAATTAATTTAGATATGATCATACCTACTTTATTTCATTTAGCACATGACACTAAAGTTATGTGATAGAAATTAAGTGAGGTCACCAACACATTCCATATTATGATGATTCATGCATGAAGAATTCCAAGAGCTTTGAAAGCACACAGGTATGTAATACCCCATCATAAATAAGTATTAGGCATAGGTGATGCATAATTCATTGCTCTGAGAACAAAGTCAAGTGTGAGAGCTGACTTTGTATGTCACCTGATTCACAGATGACACAATGCTTAGTAGTAAAGTAAGTAGTGACAACTTGTTAGGAAAAATGTTTTTATTTTCATTATTCATTTTCAACTATAGCACATACTATTATTATTATTTATATTAGTAATGAACTGTGTTACAAGGTATATTATGTAGTTGAAGTTTATTTAAGATAAAAAAAACATGATCACAACGTAATCCCCAGGCTTCGTAGATAATCTACTCAGATCTCTAGTTGCTTAAATCTTTGAAAATTACTAAAGGAGGTAATCAGAGGCACATCCAAACATAATATTTGGCACATGACCACATTTTGTAATGATTAGTATTCTGAATGTGACAGGTTGCAAGCTCGCTTATAAGAATACTAATCATAACACTAATGAGTAATGGCACACACCTTATAAAACACACACCTGGTTCTAGGGTATTAGTTTGCTCACAATGTTTTCTTTCAATGTTTTAAGAGCACTGGCATTGCGCACATAAATTTTTCGAATGGAAAAACTCATTGTTGAACAACTAGGTTTGAACCCATGACCTTCGTATTGTGAGGCAGAGGGCTAAAACATTTCCAGTGGTCTATTATTTATGATCATGTAATAAATAATATTCTATGAAAGTAGTGAGATAGACATTTACCTCCCAGTTCATTTCTGAAGAATGGACAACTTTCAAGAAGTTCATTCGATCTTCCATCACCGGAGTCAGGGACTGCATCATCTCCTGGTGGTAGCCCTCGGGTGGCCAGCAAGGATGCTGCTGAAGCACCAGTAGTGGTATTACGCCGTCGACTGAGCAGTGCTCCACGTATCTCAGCTGCATAGTTCAGATTAGCCATCAACGACTGGCAGTCGTAATGAGCAAATTGCTTTCGTTTGGTTCCATCCCCCAAAACAGACAGTGAAGAATCATCCAACACTTGACGTGACAGCGCAGATCCTGCACCAGCCCACAACTTGTTGAGTTTGAGCCGTGGTTTAGGGCTGGCGCTGGCTCTCGCCGGAGGTCCGTCTGTGTGGTCATCTGCGAGGCGGTCCCCCGCGCGGCCAAACCCCGGGGGTTTGTCAGGCGCAGGTCCGCCGTTATAGTTGTGAACCATCGCGGGCAACCGCTCACTGCCTCCAATCACGTCGATCGAGCCGTGGCTCCCATACTCACGACGTAACGCGTTCCCTGTCGGATGCTCACCGTATATCAAGTCAAGGCTTGAATTGCTACGATAAATAACATCTCGAGCGTCTTTTCTTCTATTGTCAGGAGTATACATGGCATTATTTTGTCGAGCACGAGACTATTTTCATTCTACGATTACAGAGTTTCTGCAAATAAACTAAGGGCGCTGCTTACGGCAATATTTCTAACAATGCCATCCAATCCAAAAATCTTTCCATCTGAAGCGAGCGTAAGAAAAATGTATGTAGGTATTGTACTTCAACTCCGACGACGTAAGAAAGGTGAGACGAGTGCGAGCTGACTCGACTCGACCTTATCAATAGTTCTATTTCTATTATTTCTTCTATAGCTATGATGGGATTCAAATGCTGAAATTATTGAAAATTCACAGTTGTCAATAATAGGTAAAGGTACACTGTGTAATTACAATTAGTAAACTAAATACGTTTTCTTGCGCCAACATGCACACACACAACACACAATAGGTAGATACTCTATACTATTCACTTCCTTCTCACTTGCCATAGTTGCTGTCGTCTGTGACTGTGAGTGACTGTGAAGGGCTAAACATACGGTCGGACTCATCCATCAGCTGACGGATGCGGCTGATAGTGTGCAAGGTGTCTTCGGACGATTCTGGCCACGCCCATTCCATAGACAACTATGTAGACCAGAGTTGCCAGAAGGTTACTTTTACTACCAAGTAAATTAAATAATTATATTAATTAAAAGAAATGTTTAATTAGTTTTAGTTTTTAGTTTTAAATTATTATTCTTTAAATTTATTAATTTGCGCTGACCTGGCTTTAAACCAGAATGGGTTGGCTGGTAGAAAATGCCCCCTAGGCATTAAGCCCTCCTTTTGTCACACATGTTATGTAATTTGTGTACAATAAAGTATAAATAAATAAATAAAAATCGAATTTTTTTATTAAATTATTCATATTTCTGTAAGTTCATACAATCAACATCTATCTATCGGCTGGTAGCACTGGTGTAGACGAAGAAACATGTCGAGTAGTGAAAGTGTGAGTGTCAGGTAGTATTATTTTAAGTTCCATAGACAATATTTTTTCAAGGGTCTGAATCCAACACTGCTGGCAACACCGTCCGCGGACGATGCCAGATCGTTGTCGGACGTCTGAACGCTCAAGGTCAGCACTTACGACTTCGTCCGTCGGATTTTCTGCGGTGTATTTGCCTGACAACTACGTCGCTCTGGTTTTTATATGTTTTCTCGTGTTATTTTGAGTTTTATGGCGTAATTTTGGTGGTTATTTTGCCAATAAAGCCCGGGTTCTTGACGCGAGTGTAAAGTATGTGAATTAGAGTGAATAGTTCTCTTGAAATTCCATCGGAGGAAATCCCGAAAATTTTCAACAAAACAGCCATCTTTTGTTTAAAATTGACTTGACTACTTGACTATGACTCTGTGACGTTGACAATACTTATAAATAAATACACTTGACACTGGCAAAATTGTTCTCTAAGAGACAGATGCCATAAATGAAGAAGAAGAAGAAGACTTCGTCCGATAGTGTGCAAGGCTCAGTGAAATTTCATTGTCCAGATATACCTCTCAGACTCGTCCATAAGTCGCGGCTTATAAGCCGCGGCTTATAGTATGTTTACCGCTTGAGTGAGTGACTTTAACCTTTTCGTTGGATGGAGTACGTAGGTACCTCAGAGTGGTAGGTACAGAAAAATAAAAATACAAACAATACCTACATAAACAAAACATTCAACGAAGATTATTATCTCATGCATGATATATTTTATTGAGGCGTGTGTTCTTCGGTTTATTGGAAACACACTTCGAGAATTTGAAGATCTCGTTATAGGACCATAATCCTAGCATGAGACAAACATGCTTGACTGATCTGGATCTTACTTAGATCATAATACTTTTCTTATCCACCATGAGTAAGCTTTGTTTCTGCATTCGGTAAATTTATCTAAACCTACATAAATTTGTGTTTAGAATTAAATTAATTATTTTTTTTTAGATCCTTGTGACAACGTGAATTTATATTCAACTCCAAATCAGATGTCTGTTAAATTCAGGGAAATGAGTTCTCATGTGGTTTCACTGCTTATATCGGAAAATGTAAGTTTACCTAGATACCTCATCGGCAAGTCAAAATAACAAACACAAGACAGTCATAAGGTTTTTTATATTTCAGAATGTGAGTCCGCAAATGGTAATTCCACATTTGTATATAACAGAAGACACCAAACCAATGATCATTGGTGAGAAAACCTTTGTTTATTGATTTCAATAAAATTATTCATAGAAATAGCTGCTTAATGACATCAATGTGATCAATGCATGCCTATTATTTTTATATTCAGTCCAGTACAGCCAAGGTTGCCTGATCGAGAACACTTTAAATAAGCAATATATAAATCTATTTTCTATCTATTCTTATCTATTCTATCTTAACAGGTCATACAAAAGAAGTAAGAAGCATTGATAACCAAATTATGCCAGTCTTGAATGAAACTGCACTAAAGACATGTCCACAGTTAAGCAATCTTCATACAGAGTCAGATACATCTTTTGTACAATCTAAACCATTACCTTGTACATCTTTTCAAACTTCAAAAATCATCCGGACGATAAAATCATTCAAAGAAGTTATTCCAAATTCATCAAAGTATTGCACTACCAATAAGCAAATAGAATCATTACACCCTTCAAACTTACCATGCAAATCTATGAAGTATGAAAGCTTCAAGAATATCCAGAGTGTAGATGAAGTAAAACCAAATATAGATACTATAAATCACCTACAAAGCTCAATTGGTTTCAAAAGCTGTTCATCTAAAAAAATCGCAACATTTCTAGATCAAGATGCACTGACACAGAATCTTCTGCAAATAAATCCACAGCCATTGAAAGTTATGCAGGATGTTATGGAACACTGCAGCTCCAAAGAAAATGGTGGCCAGCAAAGTAAAATACAATCAAAGCGGAAGTTGCAAAATTATGGTAAGAGGACACCAAAGATCTAAATATCGTTTCCAAAAAAAGCTGCTTGTTTTGCAAATTGTCTGAATTTCTGATTTCCCATAAGATGTTTGACAATGACATCAATATTTCCTTAACTGTTAGAATCTGGTGCTCCATCGGTACCAATACCAAGCAAGGCACTTGTAACAAGTTTCCTAAATGAAGATCCAAGATTATGATAAGTATGGCAATGAGTAGGTACATTTTGTCTTCTCATTTTTTTAGTTCATATATCTGATGTCAAAGTTCCACAAAGAGCTATTGCAGTGTTGCCTACTGCTCTTCAGATTCGAGGAAAGGATAATATATTCCCAAGAAGAACTTTACCTGCGCGCATTCGCTTTGGGCCCTTAGAAGGTAAGTGAACAACATGCTTCAAATTTCAATATCAACAATCATGGAATATAACAACTATTGAATCATCATCATCACTCAGCCAGTTTGCACCCACTGTAGGGTATAGGCCTCCTCTTTATTACGCCGCTACTCTTTCCGGTCCCCAGCAAGTCTCGTCCAGTGGTTGCCGACTATGCTGACAATGTCATTGGACCATTAGGCGGGTGAACGATTGAATAGAGAAATAAATAGTAAAACTATTCATTGCAATGACATAATCAATGGTACAAAAGATGCTTTGTTGCATCTTGTCCCTGACAAATATCTTGTCAGTTTTATTTGCCAAAAAGACACTTGACTAAAAACTTACTCATTTTTATTTTCCAGGTATCCACAAAGTTGTGAATCCATCACAAGCTGATTGCTTATCAAAAGCGGATGCACCGGTGTTCTTACTCAAAAAAGATAATGAAATCATACACATTGATGTTTCAGATAAAGGTAATTAATAAAGCTATGATGGAGAGGTAGGTATCAAGTATCGTATATTGAACTTCTCTTACTCCCTAGATAAGCAATCCAACTCCTTGTTAGGCAGGTCTTTTGGTAAATTTGTACATACATATCTGATAGTGTTGCGATTTAATAGTATTGCAGATGATGTTTGAGAACTAGGCCCTATTAACTTTTGCATTGACAAAATTGTTGTTGAACAAAATAAATTATATTTCCTCTCTAACCAGAAGAAGAAAACTGGTCCCAATTTGGTTCTACCTTCCTTTGTAGTTGTGAAGTATACACGGGACCAATTAAGAAAGCTTACAAAGTATTAGTCAGTATATGTATATATTTTGACTAGTTGAGACCCGCAACTACGTAAGCAATAAATTACTTTTAAATATTCTGTGACTGGGGCTGCACGAATTGTTAAGGTTTTTCATCAAATATATCATTTTTTTATCTCTTTTAGTTGTCAGCCGATTTCGATGAAACAAAGCCTAAGTTTTAATACAAGCTTATCTCAATACATTAGTGAAAATTGCATTCAATTTGGTTCAGTCTTTGCGGAGATTAGCGTGCACAAACAGTACGTCTACCATGAGTTGTCATATTTAAATCAGCTGACGTTACTACAGTAGTAATAGTACGTTACCATGACATCTGTCAAAATTGTTACTCATGGTACCAAATTCTAAGCAAATTAATGAAACGCAAACTAAAGTCGCTGTAGTACGCTTTGACGTAGGATAGTTAGCTACGCGACGTTTTAGTACCCAACTATCCGTTAGAGGTGCTGTACAAGTTTTCATACAATTTTTTAATTACAGTCGCTAGCGAGTGTAGATTGTGAAAACTCATGGTAGACATGGTAAACCTACAGAGATATGTTTTTATTATTATGTATAGATATAGAACGTTTTAATTATATGTATAGATATAGATGTTGCTTCATAGATAAATGCAATTGGATGGGCCTGCTACCAGCTGGCGGCACAGTCGAGGCAAATGTGTGGCTTTACCAAGAGAACAACGCACTCTACGGCATCACAACTGAACCTATAAACGCGCGCAAACCGCTTAGACTGGGCTACAGCTTGAAGTATGCTGTGGAGCATAAGCTACCAGCTGGAGTACCAACACTGGATCTTGACACAGGTAAGTAATTCTTTTATGTAAATTTGCTAACATTGAGAGCACTGGTGGTGTAGTGGGCAAACTAGTTTAAGCACATTATTATTAGTATTAAACGGGTATTTATCGCGTTCTAATTACCTATTTATTTTCCCGACAGTCTACCTACCCGTGACCACGACAGCGTGCAAACCTGTCGAAACGTCGGGAAAATAAATAGGTAATTAGAACGCGATAAATACCCGTTTAATTCTAATAATAATGTGTTCAGATCGCGTAAGTTGGAAAGTATATAGTTTAAGCACTATCCCTAGAGTAAATCGTAGTTCCATTCTAGGGTATGCCGGTTTCCTCACAATGTTTTCTTTCACCGTTTGAATAATAAAAATAACTGAGGCTTTACTGCAAATACTATTTTATTTATTACAGTATTGTCGTCGAATCACAAGCGATGGTGGTGCAATGAATGCAACCGCGCGCTGCCATCAGCAGCCTTACTGCAGCGCCATTCAGATGTTTACCATAAAGTAAGTAAACCACTATAAATAATATCACGTTTGGTGTCCTGTCTATTATTATTGCAGACTAGCTTCCGCCCGCGGCTTTGCCCGCGTGGTACCTTGAAAAACAAAAACAATATATCCCGCGAGAACCGTACATTTTTCTGGGATAAAAAGAAGCCTATGTGCTATTCCAGACTATAATCTATATCTGTGCCCAATTTCATCCAGATCCGTTCAGCCGTTTCAGCGTGAAAGAGTAACAAACATACATCCATACATTCTTACAAACTTTTGCGTTTATAATTATTAGTGGGATGATATCGTGACACCATAAGTGGCGTGTGTAACGAAGATGTAGATAACAGACCTTTATTTAATCTGTAGGTAATATTATTTATTTCCAGGATGATATAATTTCAACTCGACGTGGGTATCGGTGTCCACATTGTAAACGGGGCTTTAGCAGATTATTCACGTAAGTTATTTATTCAATTTTTGTGGTGCTATTTTTAATACAACTCAATTAGGTATATCTATTCATAATCATCTACCAAAATAGTCAATATTCTTATATCATCGGAATGGTGGAATGATGTATTTAGTTACAATTTAATATTTACAGAGTGAGACGGCATATATTGAAGCATTGTACGAAAAAAATTGAAAAATCTGCGTAAGTATGATGATGATGAAAGGTCTATTTCATATTTATACCTACTTATGCTATTATACCATACTCGGTAAAGACAAATGCAAGTAAAATGTTATAAGGCGCCCCACGTCAAAATTTTGTCGACTCCTTTGTCTCGCTCTTTCTCGTGTGAATATGAGACTCGACAAAGTACGACAAATTTTTTGTCGCGGTTGGTAATGTTAGCCTGGCTGGGGATAGTGCTTGCTTATACATGGTTTTCATAGTACAAGCTTTGCTTTGTTTGGGGCTAGATGGCGTTGTTTGAAATGCCCACCAATAATTATATAAATTTATACTACTTAGTTTGGTCGAATCAGCACTTATTAAGTTAAAATAAAACATTATTTTTCCTCTAATATTTATTGCAGGATACCAATGGAATCTAATGTGTCTCTGGAGCTAAACGCCACTATACATAACGAAGACAACAAAATGCATTTAGAAGAAAGCTTCCAGAACTTTCCCAGTAGTCTAGATTTCCCCACCAATTTTTTCGACACCGATAGAATTTCAAACCTCGATATATCCAGCAACTCTAGAACAGACGATTTTAATCCTTACGATATTTCGTTTAAAGACGATACTTGCACGAGCAATGATTTGAACTTTTCTAAACTTTCAAGTGGACCTTTTAATACAAGTAATAATAAGGTTTGTAGTAGAAATATATTTATATGCACAGTACTTATGTATGACCACAAAGATGCCATACATTCATAATGGTTCGGAATTACTCTCTAGTAATCCCATAAAATTACAAAAGAGTGTCTCGATTCGTATTTATCTCTATAATAATCTATAATGAATCGAGACTGTATTTTTAAATACTGGTTCAGCTATATACTTTACTAGTTTCCGCCCGCGGTTTCGCCTGCGTGGTATCTTGAAAACAAAAACAAATCTATTCCATGAAAACCGTAAATTATTTCGAGGTTTAAAGGTAGCCTAGTGATATTCTAGACTATAATCTATATCTGTGCCAAATTTCATTAAGATCCGTTCGGCCGTTTTAGTGTGAAAGAGTAACAAACATCCATACATCCTCACAAACTTTCACGTTTATAATATTAGTAGGATACTTATCTGTAGTTTGTGAAGGAGACTCCAAATAAACTAACGTAGTATTGTGATTGTAGTTCTATGTGTTCTGCTATTTCAGGGTAAAAAAGCTGCATTAGACTCTTGCACTGACTGCGGTCAAGTTGTCAAAAAAGGGAATAAACGTAAACATATAAGGTAACTATTCAACGTCCTAATTCTAACATTATCCATTTTATTTGTGAGTGAATCTTCAGAACAAACTATATTGGTATTTTTTGTTGATGAAAATAAATCTGCAACCAGATTGTCCATCTAGGAAACCACATAAGTCTAACCTTAACACAGATATAGACAAGAATAAATTTGGTATCTTAAACTGTTTGTTACAGTGAATGTCCGTCTAACAGAAAACTGGATTGTGCTTGTGGAAAAAGCTTTAGAAGTAGAGAAAAATTTGCGCAACACTTCCTTAAGGATCATCCCGCTGACGACAGTACAAAAACGGTATACTTACAGATACTTCATCGCCTTAGAACCAGCTCAAAGTTCCAATTTCAATACCATATAAATAACATAAATAGTATTTTAAATTTATAGGTACTAATATTCAAAATGCGAAGGAAAGTTTGCGTAGATGTTGGATTTTTGTTTGTGACTCAATCACGCCGAAACGGCTGGACAGATTTGGATAATATCTAGAATAGATATTATGTAATCTATGGTCTGGAATAGAATAATTATTATTATTCAAGATCAACTTATTAACTACTTACAATATCAAATATCAGCAGAGGCAAGTCCAAACATGATATTAAATAATAGTTTACACTTAATTACCCGAAATCCCTGAAAATGCATGTTCTCTAATTTAGTAACATACTTGTACCTATTATCTCAAGCTAAAGTAACATTTTATTTTCAGAATCCTAAATCATCAGAAAAGCAGAAATACTCTTGTGAACAGTGTAATTCGAAGCGCTTTAAGGTATATATTATAGAACTCTATTATTATGCTATTAAGGTGCACAAAGTATAGAAACTTCCATGCTTTTTCACAGACGCACGCTTATCCTTTCACCACTCTGGTTAAAAAAAACTAGTGACACGATAACAAGGAGACTGACCACAGATTCAAAATCTCAATTTTTCAGAGTCGCGGCATGTGACCACAGATTCAAAACCTAAATGTTTCAGCGTCGCGGCATGTGACCACAGATTCAAAATCTAAATGTTTCAGCGTCGCGGCATGCTAGTCAATCATTTATGGCGAGCTCATAAAATCGTATCGACGTCGAAAGTGGAGTGTCCAGTGCGGCACTACCCCTGCGTAGCGTGTCCCAAGATATATCGCAGCGCGGCCAAGCGCGATCGACATATCATGGTACATCATCCAGGTAAAGATATGTCCAGATGGAGTCTGTCAACCCTTTTATACAGTTACAGTACTACCGCTGCAGTGTTTTTCTGTCTCCGAGCAGTACGCGTGTGCAAGTATTAGATAAATATGAAGAAAGAAAGAGAAAGAAAAGGTTTTATTTGACATACACTTACAGAACCGAAAAGAGAAATATATGAATTTATGAACTATAAAATTATGAACTATAAATAATGTATATGACGAATGACAGAGGGAAATGGAAGAAGATCACATGTTGTGCCGACCCCAAATAAAGTGGGAAAAGGGCAGGAAGATGATGACTATAAATAATGTATATAGGTATTTACATAGAAAAGACAAAAAACATGACGTAATACCTAACTACCTGTCTCATAAGTATATCTAAACAGTATGCCTAATGCCTACAACCGCAGGTATACGAGTGTCGTACGCGTACGCGACCTTAGCCTCACCCGCGACCCAGTCAGTATGATGTACTGGTTTAGATTTAGATGTATACTATACACTGTGGGAGGAACCACGTGATTTCATAATCTGCTATCCCTGTCCCTCTAACACAAATTAAACTAGACTACTGAATCTAAGTGTTATGTCCAGGTGCAGAGAAGCTCGCCAAGCAGTCGATAGCCGGCGGCGTGAGGTCGCGCGAGCCGGCTGCGTGTGCGCAGTGTCCGCGACAGTACGCCACGCGCGCCAAGCTGCTGCAGCATGTGAGGGCGCAGCATTCGCACGCGGTAAAAAAACACACACAGCTCGTGCAGTTATACTCTTTAGTAGCTGACAGACGTTATCCTGTCCCAATTTCAATAAACCTCGTTAAGATTACCCTCCTTTGCAGTTCTAGTATACACAAAGCCATCGCTGGCAGCCAGTCTCACTGGCAGCCAGCGATGGCTTGGTATTGGCCTTGTGTAAACAGTTTTTCAAGCCAAGCCAGCGCTGGCTGCCAACGCTGGCGAGAATAGAGCGCCCATTAGCCTCGTCTAAACAACAGGGACAAGCCAGCGCTGGTTTGTCTGCAGGACTGGCGCCAGCATTATTGGCTTCGTATAAACTCTGCTAAAAAAGCTCTTTCAGTTTATTTTGTCCTATTTTCCTGTTTTCCGTGAAATTAATGAACCTAGATTGAAATAAAAACAACATTATTTACAGGTAAACAACGTCAAGTCGCTGGGAGCTAGCAAAGAAAATACCACTTTTGTAAACCACTGAAACTTAAAAGGTTAGTGTCAAATCACTATGAATAAAAAACATGTGTTGAAACTAGTTGACTGACACTACCACAGGACCGAAGTGGATGGTATTATTTCTAAAAAGAGGCCTAACATACATAATTATAGCGGTCTATAATATGATGTCTGTACAATATAGGGGTGATAGCCTTAGGGGTGCTCTACTTCCGCTTCACTATATTTATTGAGACACCCTGTATATCATCCCCAGTTGTGAGTGAATGATCAAAACAAAGACTGTAATTTGTTCTTTATTATTTTTTAACAAAAATATACCATCTTATTATACTTACGAGTACTATCCAAAAATGTAAAACAGATAAGCTATGTGAGGACCGTTACAAACGATCTATAGATAGCTCAACTGATCCTGATCGGCATTACCATGATGAATGGCATTGCTGAATGTTTATTTATTTATATGGTAGCATACCACGCATTCAGAAGGTTCCATTACCTGACCCAATCACCATATCAGTCAAACCATGACGAAATTGTAATAAAACTTACAGTAAACTTTATCCTCTCATAATATTTTTATATCGATCTTTAAATAATCGAGTAATTTGAGATAAATAAGTACCTATTTGATAACACAAAAAACAAACAAACTAAGCACTGCTGATCTGTATTCTTATTTTTACCAACGCAGTATTAAGGATAAACAAAATAATTACAAATGTTTTTTACAAAATAATTTGGTAATTAATTAAACATAGTACGTACTTGTCATTTAAGTTTATTAGGTATAAGGAAATAAAATTAAAGAAATCTAAATAAAATACCATGTTTCATTTACTCAATACATTAAGTAAGAAAATAAACCGGTTAAGTACGAGTCGACATTTCGCTCTGTTCCTAAGTTCCGTTAAGTACCATCTCATAATATAAGCAAACATTAACTATATTGGTAAATTTGTAAATAATTAATAGTAAAAAAGTATTGTGTATAAAAACTTAAAAAAAAGGCAAGGTAATAAATATCAACTTGCTAAACTGTTTCTATGGTAAATAGGCCCTTGAAACTACCACCAACATGACAAAGTGACGAGGGTTCAATTTTTTCTTACACATGACAGCGAAACCTTAAAAACATCCTTGTTAGGTGAAATTTGTTTTTGGCGGAAGTTTTTGGCAGTACCTAGGTATATATTATTATTTTAATTATTAAAATAGATTGCTTGCAAAATAAAGCTTTATATAAATACTTAGGTACTTATCATGTTTTGAAGTAAATACATAATAATAATAATATCTTCTTTCCATTTACAATTAAATTTAGTAAAATAAAAAACTATAGACTGCGTTTTTACCTGCGATCAGTTACTGAAATAACCAAGGTCAAACAGGTATTTGAGATGATTGATTGTAAATAAGCGAGAATTATTTGTCTATTCGAGTAGTAGTCAAACAAAAATCGTAGTAAACAATAGAAAAGTGGATATTTAAAAACATTTACCTATAAGTACATAAAGGTACATGTATCATTAAAAAAATTGGTGCTTAGAACGCTAGCTGAAATCATAATTCATTTCATTCCTTTCATTTCTCTTTGTATCATTCAATCAAGCTCTCATCCCACCATTATCATAATTTAATAACATTGTTTACAAACGGTCTGTATTTTTTTATCTAATCGAATTGCCTGTCCTTTTCTCCCAGCCCCAATGACACGAGTGAGAAAAGGATAGAAACTTTATACCTATTGACAGACAATACGATCCTTATCCCATATCTAAAGCACGAGTGAGTAAGAGACAGATACTTGTACCTACCTATCAACTCACAACACGATCCTTAACCCACATGCATGAGTTAACCGGTTACGTGCAACGGTACAAAAATGTCCCATAATCAATGAACTGTTATAATTTATGGTTGGATAGACTTCACTCTGGCAAAATGTGGCTGGCTCTTTCATCCGCATACGTACTATCGATTTTCCGCTGAAATGTCATACTTATCACAAACTTAATTGTTTCGGTTGCGTTTACACAAGTTGTTGAATTGGTAAGTAGTGTATGTGTAGTGATGATATGTGTGAACTGTGTTAAGATGGATTATGGCGTTCAAGAAGGCTATATGCCTCGGGACTTCATCGTCTACGACTTCGCTGAAGATGCACTGGATTTTGAGGTTAGTTGCTTTGTTGTTAATGCGTCAAAACGCCCCTTTTTCACTCTGCAAATTTAGACTTAAAATTTCTTGCAAATTCAGACGCGGAATAAATCAATATACTCTTTAGTGCTTTCTTTTCTGATAAGCACAGACTAGAAATCATTTGAAAGAAATTATTCTAAGCCTAAACTGAACTCGACACGACCGACGCTGACGGCTTCGCCGGGCCGAGGCCTACTTATGAAGTTTTAGTACCTAAGTACCTGTTTATATACGAGTATATATTTTGAAGGATATCTAAAGTGAAAAAGATGTCTAGATCTCAATTAAATATTTTTTTTATTAATTTTAGTTTTCAAAATAATTTAATAGACTTCCTTCAAAATATAATCCTAGATAGGTACTTACATTTATTATTTATGTAAGTAGGTAAATTAGACCGTATGGATGGGTTGGGTACAAGGTGAAAAGACCACAAGGAAAAGTTTTTAAAAACGGGTAGCTAGGTGTACTACAGGGTATTAAATAAAAAATATTATTCATTATCACTTTCATGCACATAGCTCACGCTAAGTGGGTATGGTATGGCACATGTTTTCTTCTTTCTTTCATTTCCACCATTCGTTAACTCTGAATCTACTCCTCTTACATAAATATCTCCATTTAACTGAAAACAATTAAGTAGGTACCTACCTCCAGTTAGCTTATAAAATACTAAACATAAATTTGTAAATAAAAGTCCCAATCATGTTAGTCTCCCGTCAGAAAATCTTTTCCCATAGTAACTTACCAAGTCAAATCGTAAAATTTTAACTCTCAAAAACGTCACTACATTCAAACTTCATTTCACTATTTAGTTGAAACCACGGTAAGACGTACAAACTTAATTATGCAGGCAGGTAGTGAACGAATGCAGGCGAGGCGCATCTATGACAAAACCAAAACAAACAGTTGCCGTTCATTGCCCAACCTGTTTGCTGGTTAGACGCGAATCACATTGAACGTTTTAAGGTGGGTAGCGTGCTAGATAGACGTGTCGCGGCTGCGGCAGCGCTCGAGCGTTTATTTACAGACATGATTTCGTGGGTGTATTATTGAGTAGCAGCGGGCGTAGTAAAGAATAATCGTGGCAGTATTTAGTAGTTATTATGGTTCGCTTGATGGAAAAATGTGGGTGCGATGGATTCTGTCGCTGGCTGTTTTGTCGGGCTCGGAACAAGGATTGTGATGATGACGATGATCCTGCTACATTGGTAACTATAATAAGTTATATCAGGGTAATACGAAATAACTGCATCAGTATAGGCGCCAAATGCATTTCTTGTTATTTTAGGTATTGCAAAGTCAATATCAAAATGTTTATACATTTTATTTCTCTGTTGTTTGTAGTAAGTAGGTACCTAAGATTTTTACGAGGACCTTTTAAAATTCAATGACTAAGTAAATGTGTATTTAATTTATTCAAACCTAAGCTTTTTAAGTATGTATGATGCTAACTGCTTACTATTCGATCGAATTCCCCAGAATACATTGAAAATTTGGTTAAATCCAACCTAACGTCTTGTTAACACAAAGTACATTTGTCATTGACGAATAGTTATTTCTATCATAAAGAAAAATCACGAATAATTACGTCTTAAAAATGCAAATTAATCCCTTAAATAAATTATTTTCGTAATTCGTGAGTGACGGAGTAGGTAGGTATGTGTGAACAAGCCCTAAGAAGGCTTTAGTGATACTACTTCCCTTACTAGATTTATACATTCCGCCTAAACTTTTTAAAAAAACCCTGCTTTTATAAGACCCTACTTATCTTACGGAAACACACTTTACAATTTACACGACCGCGTAGGTTAGGTACAGCTACCTAATCATTACTAGTGTGTGTAGTACACGTTAACTAGACTTAATAATTAGTTAATTTATACAACAAACGTACCTACATAGAAAATTTTGAATGTCCGACACGTTTATTTTCAGTGAAGGTTGCGGTGATGTCACTGCAACTTTGTCGATCTTGAATTTCTCAGAAGCTCATTTTCCGGCTCAATGTGGTTATTGATAGTTCCAATTTCCTATGTAGGTAGGTAGGTTCGTTGCAAAAGCAATGAAGTCACTAACTGGGTACCTACCTAGTACCTACTTCGTTGTAGTGACTGTAGCTTTCTGGAAACTGTCCTAACACCTTGTATAAAACTTTTTACTAAGTACACTGACTGTAGGTAGGTAGGTACCTAATATTTATGTGGCTAACGTAGCCAATGAATTTAAAACATCGCAAAACCTTATAAAGGTTGCGATGTTAAACGTTCTGCATTTTTAATTATTAAAACAATGGACGATCCTTATAAAAACTGTGTTCTGCCATCACAAGGTAAGGTAGGTAACAAAATTCATATTTGATGATCTCATGGTATTATTCGGTGGTCTTTGTAAGTTGTTTACCTACATTATATATCTAATTTAATCTGCAAATAGTGATACCTTGCCTATGCCCCATGTGTCTGTTGCTGAGTGATGGTAGGTACTTGGATAAAATATGTAGAGGTAGGTAGATAGATATTATACATAAATATTTCTAATATATTCATAAAAAAACTATTGCTTGGCATTGACGCACTGACCAAATAATATTTTTTAACATGAATCTAAGTAGGTATCGAAGTGTTTGTCCGTTAGCTTTGAAGTTATTTTTTTATATAAAAAAAAATTAAGGTAATTTTTTTAGAAAAAGCAATAAACATAGAGGTAGTACCTACTCTTATCTCTTATCAGTCTGCTAAATCCAGCTTACCAAGACCGACAAACAATAAATTTCAGTTTGTTTTTGAACTTGATAAAATAGGCACTTGTAATGAGAAGGTAGGTAGATTATATTCACTAGGTATGTTTTTTTGTCAGAACCAGTTAGCAGAAGCGCAAGAAGTGAAGTTTGTCCAAGTGCTGCCTGAGCCTCTGTCAGTAGGATCGCATATAGTTTGCACGGGGACGCCTTGCGACGATCTACCATGGTAAGTACCTACTGCAGCTTCAGAATTGCTGTGCTTTTGTAGTAGGTAGGTACCTACTTATAAGACTTATATGGTCTATCTGCTTACTAATGAAATACCTCTCAAAGACAGTTTTTAGGGTATTTTTTTTTATCATGCATCATAATTTTTCTATTGAGATGCTTAGTACCTATTTTGTTTGTCAGTGCAAAAAATGTAGAGCCTTTGTTTATTTTGACACATGATAATTTTTGTTCGTCCAATTACTTATTCTTATTATTATTGTTGTTTTTATCATCACTATTGTGAACGTGGATTGGTACTGTTATCTAATCTGTAATCTAATTTTATCAATAAAATTACTTAGGTAGGTACTTACCTACTCCATATTCGATTCACACAAGAATTCTGTAAACATGATTCATGAAAACTGAACATTAATCAATCAATTTTGTTTATTGTTCAGGTTTGCAATAAACTTAGGTTGCGGAGACCCAGAGGCTCGCGGAGACATCGCAGTTCACTTCAACGTACGTCTACCACAATGGTATGTCGTACGGAACACGCGACGACATGACAAGTGGGGGTCAGAAGAAACTACTGCTTTCAGGTACCTGAACACATGAAAACAATGGCAGTCCTAGAGCTGTGAGGTTTCTATTATGCTGTTAGACCTAACGAAAGATCAATTCACGCTATGCCTAACTAAGAAAATCTCACAAGACAGGACATGCAGGCATGGCCTAAGGTTTTCGAACAAATAGATTTAAACCAAGACTGTTTTATTAGATAGAAAAGACACAGGATATTCGGCTACCTGAATCCCGAAAATTGCTTTTTATTATGGGGCAGAATTTTTAATACTGCAAGTATTGCAAACCAAATTATGCTATTACCGCATTGAAATTGAACTTAACGATACTCAAGGATATAAATGATAAATCGACCGAAGGTAAAACACGAATTTATTAATGCTTAGTTCTGCTAATTTTCGCAAAATGAGAAATTGTAGACAGCGTAGGCTTCGGAAGTGAGGGTGAAAACTGAAGTCAGTGTAACAGTATTCTGGGCCTTAAGTCCATTAGTCCCATTATTACCTAGCTAACTGCCAAGCCTGTACACAGGTCAAAAGCTCGTTCCAAATTAGCAGTAGGTACCTACTGTACTGACTATAACTATGTCGGGTTACGTGTTAAGCACAGTATGGGCGCAATCAATAATTTTTGTACCAAGCGTCCTAGTTTTACAAGCTCGTTTTTTAACTTCTTATTTATTCTATAAAGAGTGCCTATTTAAGTATTTATTCAACTTTATCTTTGAAAAACTCTGGTATTTGTGAAATTATCGTCGTTATTCGACAGTAATAATTTAATAAACTACATTCAACTACGTCAATAAAATCTACGAACATTTGCGCAGGGTAAAATAGAGGTCACGGCAAAAGCTAACGTTTCTTTGCCTAGCTATTACTCGTTATCGTTTCACGGGATATTGTTCACATAGTAGGTAGGTACCTACATACGCGATACTGTTTCTTCGGATTTAATAGTGATAACTAGCCTCTGCGAGTAGTTAGGTACTTGTAAATTACTAGTTATCAACTAACATGAGTATTACTGTGAGTATTACCAACTTATCAATGTACTGCTAATTAGTATCCAACATTGCACCTGCTTACACTCTAGAGTCGTTGTAATTACCTTCAGTAAGGGCATTTTTTTCAATAGGCCTTAGTAAAGTTTGTTTGTATGTAGGAGGTAATCCTGGTACTACCTATGAGATTTAAAATATTCTTTCACCAATTTTTTTAATGAAGTTTCAGAGATTTTTCTAGTGCATACTACGAGTATGTAACCAAATTGAACCAAGGATGTGTGTGGAAAAAAATGTACTTTTAATAAGTAGGTACCTACCTCTCCGACCTGCCTAGACTATTCTATCAGCTACTCTACGTAGTAAGTAATAAGTTCTGTTAATACTACTGACTGAGTGGTCGTATGCAATCATAATGGTTTTGACCAAGATTACCTCAAGGATGTGGGAAAAAAATACCTACAAACATTCACAGCAATCTACGTAAGAGCATAGTATGACGGTATGACTAAGCTAAACATAGGTATTATATTATAACTTAGGCATTAGTCACTAATAAAATCACGTTTGAAGTGAACTTTCCTCTTTTACAGATCATTCCCCTTCAAATCCGGCAAGCCTTTCACGATAGAAATAGTGATCGACGAAATAGAATCCTTATGGGCGATAGATGGCGAACACTACTGCAGTTACGCGCATCGAAACCCGAGTGCACTAAACGCCACGTGGGTGCAAGTGACTGGCATTCGAGACGCGGCGTTGCAAATACAGAAGACTGACTTGTACCCGACCTTAGCACCGAAACTAGAAGAAGTGCGTACCTACTGCTCTATATAAATACTCATATTACATACCTATAAATAACGCTAAGACTAACTATTATTCTAAATTCATTAAAAAAAGTCAAAATGAGTCTAAAGCGATGTGGAAAGTAGTGAACAAGGAGAGGGGTAGGGATAATGCTGTAAACCTCGACTTTACACACATACTGAAAGACGATACTGGAACTAAGTTCCCTTCTGCAAAGCACGCAGTTAATGCCATTAATTTTAGATTTTTAGACGCAGCAGTGACGTGCGGCGCCCCCCGCGCAGACGTCGCCAACGTTCTTAACGCGCTGGCGGCAGCACGCGCGCCAGCCAACACCCGGCTTGTATTGACAGATTTCAGCGCAGATGAAGTACTAAAAATCGTCACTACTCAAATACCGCCCAAACTGTCGAAGGATGTGTATGGTTTATCAATTAATCTTTTACGAACCGCGGTTGGAACTCTGGCTCCGATCCTAGCTTACCTTTTCAACACATGCCTTAAGGAAGGTGTGTACCCCAAGGCATTAAAAATCAGCAAAGTGTCACCCGTGTTCAAGGGCAAAGGCAAGCGTGAAAACATGGACAGCTATAGGCCGGTATCTATAATACCTGCAATTGCCAAGATATTTGAAAATGGACTAAGTTCTCGCCTTGTGGAGTTCTTATCGGGGACGAACGCTCTATCCCCGCGTCAGTACGCTTACCGCGCGGGGCGGTCGACGACGTCGTTGGCACGCGAGGTGGTTCGCGGCGTGCTGGCCGCCCGCGAGCGCAAGCTGCAGGTGGCGGTGCTGTGCTGCGACCTCTCTAAGGCTTTCGACGTCGCCGATCACACCGTACTCGCCGCGAAGATGAAACACTATGGGATCGAGGGCGCATCGTATGCCGTCTTAACGGATATGATGTGCAATCGATCGCAGGTGGTTGTCGGTGGCAACGAAACGTCCGAACCACTTTCACCGTCAATGGGAGTAGCGCAGGGCTCATCCGTGTCAAATATAATGTTCTCCCTCCTTCTGAACGACCTGCCCGAGGCGGTGACGACCGCGGAAACGTTTATGTACGCAGATGACGTAGCCGCGATCGTCACGGCAGCGACTGTCGATCAGCTGGAAGTGAGACTTAACGAGACGTCCAGTGCTCTCTCCGCGTGGTTCCGCATGAACGGGTTGGGTCTGAACCTCAAAAAAACTCATTTTGTGCATTTCAACCTATCGGGGCGGGAGGTTAGGACTCTAACGGTAATCAGTAACGGCATCAATATTTCTCAATGTAGAAGTACGACCTTTCTCGGCTTCGAGATAGATAGCGGCCTAACTTGGGAATTTCATATTGATAAGCTGTGTGCTAAGCTAGGGAGTGCATGCTTCGCTCTGCAACGTGTAGCTCGCGTGGTTCCGGCGGAGGTGGCACGGACCTGTTACTTTTCGACAGTACACTCGTTGTTGCAGTACGGCGCAGAGCTGTGGGGGCGCGCTGCCGAATGGGAGCGCGCCTTTCGAATGCAAAAACGTGCCATACGTGCACTTGTTAAGATCCGCCGCGACACCTCCGCCAGGCCTCACTTCAAAGAGTTAGGCATCCTCACGCTGCCCTGCATCGTTATCATGCAAGTGGCAATGTACGTGCGGCTGCACCTGCACGAATTCACCACGTTCAGGGACATGCACGCGCACGGCACGCGGGCCGCGCGCGCCGGCAGGCTCGCGGCCGTGCCTCACTCCCTGGCGAGGTCGGCCAAGCTGAGCCATGTCATGGGTCCGACAGTTTACAACAAACTGCCGGAGTGTGTCAAATCTGCTGAAAGCTTACCTATATATAAGGCTAGATTAAAGCGATGGCTTATCGAGGAGACTTTCTACAGTTTTAGTGAATTTATTTAGAATAAATTTTAATTCTCATTAATTCGATTTAATAATTAATTATAATTTATAGAGTATTTATGTAGTACCTATGTACATAAGTCTACATGCTAATTATTTTTAAGTGTAAAAATACAAAAATGTACCTACTGTTTAAGTATATTCCTGACCTGTAAAATATTTTTACCAATAAAATACTTATGACTTATGACTTATGACTTATAGTGAAACCTGCCGTGACCTTGTTCCTTAGGGGTTGAATTCAATTGTTATAGTACCTCTATTCAATTTGAAGTACCTACCTATCTGTTTTAGTTTCAGATCTCTTGCTCTTACTCTTGGCTGTATGATTTCAGTCACAGACATGCTAACTTTGTATTTAGTTAGATTTTTACTTATGAGCTGTAGGTACCTATTTGTAATTCTTTATCGTACACAGTGAAATATTTACAAGCCAGTCATTGAAAAAAAACATGTACAAAGGCGAGGAAAACCCTACAAGGGTTTTTTACCAGCAAACCATGTGTCTCAAACTACTTTTAGACAATTAATTAGGTATTTCCTTAGCGACTAGACGACTTGATAAATTGACTTCAATTAAGTAACTGACCTCTTGACCTTGATTGCTCATTTAAGTTCTATTAGCTTGACCGACATACTTAACCTTATAATTATCATCTAAACTAGATTATTCATTCATCATTATAATCTGCTTACTCTACGAACGTAAGTGAACTAACCTTACAAAAAATGTTGTTACCTTTTTCAGATTTGTCTTAGAACAAGTATAGATAACCAAGAAGAAAATGTGGAACCCAAGTGGCGGCCTAATATGATAGCTTTATTGACGAACGGAGTGCCTGAAGGGCACCAACTAGTCGTCTACGGAAGGTGAGGATGTCTCTTCTATGTCTCTTTATGTTCTTTTCTGGTCTGCTATTCTCTTCTTCTCTTCTTGTCAGCCTATAACAAGAACTTCCTCCTATGAGCACTGGTGGTGTAGTTGTAGCACCCCTGCCTCACAAAATGTGGGCATGTGCAAAATATCATGTTTGGACGTGACACTGACTACCCTCTTAGATATCTCCAAAGATCTAAGTCACTAGAGATCTGAGGAGATATCTACCGAGCCTGGGGTTTACAGTCGTGATCATGTTTTTTTTCCTCCTACGAACCTTCTGGCTGCTGAATTATCACTTTATGATTTTTATGTAGTCTTTCCTTAACGGAGTCTATACCCAGTAGGTAGATACGTAAAGTTAAGCGGGTATTACACTACCCAATGGTAGATACGTAAAGTAAAGCGGGTATTACACAAACCAATTTTAAGGGACCCATAACTAAGAGTGGTGTAATAAGAGTTAGAGCGTAAAACGTAGAGCGTAAGCCAAGCTCTCCCAACTACCGGGCCCTGAATACCGTGTAGTGTAATACCCGTTTAAGTTGGCAATGATATTGTGGCTGTCACTCCCGCATAGGCCTTATAGCCACGAACAGAAATGTTCGAGTACTTCGAATTGTTCTATAACCTGACGTCACATAAATCATCTTTATTAGATGTTAACAGGCCAATGATGAAGATGATGATGATAATGATAGTAATAACCTAGACTCCGGCCAATGCTGCACTCGTTCGCGATCGACCTGATGGACTACGCGCGCGAGTGGCCGCGGCCCAACGTGCACCTGCACGCCAACGTGCGCGCGCACGACGAGCCGCACCGCCCGCGCCAGCTGGTCGTGCTCAACGCCTGGCTCGGCGCCTGGGGGCCGGAGCGGCGCCAGCGCACCGCCACACTCGTGCCGCAGTCACATGTACGCAAGTTCAAATCTGATTTATCTTATACCTTTAAACAGGTGCATAAGGAGAGTGTGAATGGGACAGTTGGAAGGGGAAGACCTCGGCGGACGTACCTTGATCAAATTGGGGACGTACTAGAGAAAGGCCAGGTCATGAGTACCCTAAACCGACGCGCATGTATGAAGAATGTTATGAGAGTGAATGAAGCAAAAGAGGTATGTCAGGATCGTTGCAAGTGGAGATCCGTGGTCTCTGCCTACCCCGTCGGGAAACAGGCGTGATTTTATGTATGTATGTATGTATTAAACGAGCAATTCTTGTATATTGTCCCAAAAAGTAGTGTCAAGCGAAAGTCCAGAGATAGAACATCCCTTGGGGTACCCGAATCACCCCCATGTATGCACCGCGATTTTTCACTTAAAACATTCTCTAAAAAAACTTTCTTGAGATTTTTTTTGCTACTGAATTTTTATAAGTTGTTCTTTTATGCATAAAATCATCAGCTACGTGACTTTGATGAAAACTATGAAAATGTTGATGTAAAGTCAAAAAATTACATTCGGTGAATTATGACTTAAATTTTCAACTTTAAATTAAAAATCTTAACAAGTGATTTCATGATTCTTAAATAAGTCTTAAAATTTTTTCAGACTCAGCTTTCATAATCATTAAAAAAAAGTACTTTGGTTAAAATCGGCCTTCAAAGACGGCGAGGTGGAAAATTCCTAAAATTAGCTACCTGATTAGAAAATAGATTTTGACCATTTTATGATTCCTAAGCTTAATTTGTTTGTTAACTAACCAAAAATAAAGATAATTTTACTAAAGATAACTTTCCTCTCCAGGTGACAATAAGGATAGTCCGCGGCCCGGACGAGTGGTCAGTGTTCGCAGACGACGTCCTGATCGGGGAACTGGAATACCGAGCATCGCCGGCGGGCGTGAAGGCGCTGCGCATCCGAGGCGATCTGTATCCTGAGCAGGTCTACCTGTGCCCTTCTAGCAGCTCGCCTGTTCCAGAACACAGCTAAACGCCGGATAAAATGAAACTGCTCAAACTAAGCAGTTTGAGAAACTGCATCTATATAGTTTGTCCAACGAAACGAGTTAACATTGCGTCTTTCCCCTTTTACAATGAAAAATGTTAATAGGTATGCCAAATCGGTTGAAAGTTTGTTACAGTACCTACTTAAAGCTTGTATGTATACAAATACACCAGTTTTTGTTGTAGTCAAAAATACCTATTAGTTTTGATTTTACAGGCATTTAAACTTCGATAAATATCGAGTCCCGCTAATAGTCACGTGACCGCACGTGACGTCAATTTCCAACACTCCGCTTAGGAGTTTTTTATTTTTGACCGAGAATTTGGAGAGCTAATATTAAAATTAGTTAACATTCTCCATTGTATGAGAGTGATAAGGATGCAGCACTAACTTAAATTGTCAGAATTGGTCATTGGGCGTGACTTATTCACGAAAATGTTAAGCTGCGTTTACATTGCTGATCTAAATCAGGAATTAGTCCAGTAAACAAGCCGGGTCAAACGTAAAAACGAAACAAGCACCGAACAATACCTCCGCACCATTCAAGAGACACAATCGGACTCAACGTGTACGCGCCTTAAGTTCCTTAACCATGATCAGCGCTTCATTTCCCTATTTGTTCGTTTCGTTGGACAAACATTAAGTGCTGAAACCATTGGCATTTATTTTTAAATTGAGTGTGACACTTTGGTCTATCACGGGCCTTCATTCTGCTAGCGAAAGTGTAACGCTAGTTCTTTATTTAAATATTTCGCGCTGGTAGCTTTAAACTATGTATTTGCATGGCAAAATGAGAAAATGCGAATAATCAAAAGAAACGAGAGATCTGATGTGGTTTTAAAATATGATGTGGTATTTATATCACACTTTTTTCCCAGCAGTGGGACAAAATTGATTAGAAAAAAAATGTCACTGATGTGATGGTCTTTTAGAGTGATTGGTTTAACTGGTCAATTAACCTATTGATGTTTAATTAGTTATATTTAAATTATGATTCGGTACCTATTTACATGTTGCCGAGATAAGTGATGTATTCGTATATTCAAAATAGTGATAACAATCATTTATTTTAGTTTGAAGCGAAAAAAATATATATTTAACCAGTGATAATGTCAAAGTAAAAATAAGTGTGCATTTATTTTACCGTACTCTGGAATCAGAATCGTGCTATATTCATGAGCATAATAATTTAAATGTATGAGAGTTGAAATTAACTGTGTTGCAATGATTCCAAAGATTGTATTTGAAGATATTAGAATGAGTCTTGTTCCAGTTTACCAAAAGCTTGGTTCACAGGATAAAATGAATAACTAAGAACATCAACACTGCCTTAAAAGTTTCCATAGGAAGATACCTACTAATTGTACAACTATTATGCTAAAATGTTTTTTATGTTCAAAATGTGAAAGGATAGGTATTAAGATTGTATGGTTATTTGTATGCTTCTGTTTAAAGTACTTACCATAATACGTATATATAATAATGTTATAAAGTTGTTAACAGAAGATTTTACCATTTCATTTTTATAGATCACTACCTTGAAAATACTGGACCAACCAAGACTCACTTCACTTCTGTATTTTTGGCCTCTGTGTCATAAGCCACAATTCTGCCACAACCAAGCCAAGACTCATCCGTATTAATTTTATTGTCAACATCTGTCGAAAATTATTTCATTCATTAGCTTTTGTACATTTTGTACCTATTTAGGCAAGTAGGTTTATGAAATTTAGGTTCCACTTACTACGGAAAGTACCCGACGAATGTCATTTAATTGTATCGGTGGCAAACTGTCAAAGTCAGCCAAAATTTCTGTGACATTCGTTTTGTTAAAGTTTTGCCATTTTTTTGTCGCACAAACCTTCAAACATTACAATAGCTGTGCTTAACATACAATATTAACATAATTCAAAAAAATCTCACACGCAATAATGGAAAAAACTCGACATCCCTTGGATCCACACAGCAACGTTCCAAAATTCGGCGGATATGACCCCAATAAGTAAGTGATTATCTGGTACACTCAAAGGTATCTATACACCTACCTTGTTGTTGGAAATGTAGATACAATGAAAACTATTTCTACTTTTTTACTTACCATTTGCCGAAATCTCGGACTTCATGGTGCGGGGTATTTTATATAAGTAGTTAGGTACCTGCTAAGTTGTTTCAAATACTTTACTTACCTACTAGAGTTGGTAGTACCTATATCTACTAGGTACCTACTTCGTTCTTTGCAGATACGTTTTGGACAAAGTTTCTCTCACGGTGCTCACCAACGAAGACCTGACTCCAGGCAGACCACCGTGTCTGACCCAAAATACGATCGGCAAGTTTCTACAGCCACTGACAAGGGAGCTGGTTGAGGTGCCACCTAGGTCATCATAATTTATATCACCTTAGTAATTCATTAATTAAAAATTTAAAGCAATACCAAAATCTCTCGTATTTTTTTATCGTGAGGAAACCGGCATACATTAGAACCAAAAATTCGAAGGTGTGCATCATAGATTAGTATTCTTTTAAGCGGCGATGGGCTTGCTACCTGTCACGTTTTTTTTTCACTGTCGGCTTTGTTAATTCCTTTGCAAAATGTGGGCATGTGCCAAAGACGTGCATTCTGACTACCAACCCCTTTAAATACCTACCTATGTAATTAGAGATCCGAGGAGATTATCTACCGAGACTGGGATTACAGTCGTGATCATGTCGTATATGTACCTACTCGTTCACACGTAGGTACCTACGTACCTACCTATCTACCACTTAGCCGAGATCAAAATGTTACGTTTGCTTCTATTTCGGTTACATCAGGCCCTCGATAAATGAGTTACCAGATGCTGTAATAGAACAAATGGTGAAACGAGACAAAGCCTTCTGGGTGGACAAGCCAGGAGCCAACGCGTACACTCTTCACGATGCCTTTTACAGTTACGGAATGCCCACGGAGAAGGTAGTACCTGGTAGGTACGAATTCATTGTCATACAGAATCATATACCTAGTCTTATTTTAAGTCTTATGTTCCATCCACTCTCGCGAGGTGCCTCCTAGAGACTCGGCACGAGTCTTGGCGAGTGGAGGCGGCAGGGGTGTCAGCCATCCACAGCCTCAATTTATTCAGTTGCCCTTTACGTCTATTTCACGTCGTCCTTTGACTCGCGCCCGAAAAACCGACACGAAGCGGAGCGACAGCGAGGCGAGGGAACACGAGCGCACCATCCTCACTCGCACTCGGGTTCCCTCGTGTAGGCTACACGAGGGAACCCGAGTGCGAGTCTGGATGGGGCATGAGACGTTACTCGAGCGTCGATCTGAGTAGAGTTTCATTCAATAACTATCGTTGCTTGAGCGCAGTTTCTCTGATCACAGTTTAGCTGAGTAATTATCAGAGTAGGAATGAAACATCAACGGACGAAATCGTTACTGGAATTTATTTCAACAGTTCATCAAGATGTGTTTCCGCGATCATATCAATACGATCTCGACTGCGTGAAATACCGACGAGAACATGCCTGCGATGGATTGAAGCAACCCGAAGGAGAGAGAACGGTAGGTTGACTGGTCTATCTATTTTGCTACTTCCATTCTCGTAGTCCATCATACCAAAGTCTTTTCTGACGGTAGGTAGTTACTAGGGCGTGTAAAAACCGGGTTTTCGATTTTTATTTTTCAATAACCGGTTAAAAACCGGTTATTCGGTTATTTTTCCAGTTTTTTAATACAGGTGTCTTGGGACAAAATAAAACCTTAAATTTTAGTAAAAATGAACTAAGTAATTATTTAAATAAGCAAGTACCAATTAAATTTTAAAATATTTTAATATAGGTAATTATGTTTAACTCACTCTTACTCGAATAAAGTAAAAAAATTGAACAACATGATAAAGTCTTATCTAGGTAATGTAATTCACTCCTTTATACGGCAGTATTAAAAACTCTTTCTCTCTTACTCAAATGAAACCATAGCAAGTTCAATTAAATTAAAATTTTAATAAACCTCTGACACAAATTTTAAAAACATTTCTTGTAATATAATTCAGCAAGACTGCGAAAACTACAGGGGCATTAGCCTACTCAGCATCATCGGTAAGCTGTATGCGAAAGTGTTAATCGAGTGAAAGAAACTGATGAGAGGATATGGGATGCACAAGCAGGATTTCGAAAGGATATGGGATGTACGGATCAAGTCTTTTCCTTGCGATGCATAGCCGAGAAATTTTTGGCCAAAGGTCTAAAGGTCTATTGCGCTTTCGTGGATCTGGAGAAGGCCTATGACAGAGTGATGAGGAATGAACTGTGGTCGGCTCTGTCGATGTATGGGGTAAAGAGCAACCTGGTGCGAGCTCTGAAATCTCTCTATGAGGGTTCCGGGGCTTGCGTTAGGATACATGGGTCATATAATGAATGGTTTAACATCGAAAAGGGTGTTAGACAGGGATATGTAGCGTCACCATGGCTTTTTAATCTATTCATGGACAGTTGCTTACAAGATATGAAAGAAAGTGATTGTGGATTAAGAATGAATGAGTTACTCGTCAAATGTCTTCTCTATGCTGACGATCAGGTAATACTTGCGTCGTCGGTCGGCAGAGGAGTTACAGGAGATGGTAACATGCATGTAGCATTTGACAGGAAAGGAATGAAAATAAATGTAAGTAAGAAGAAAGTTATGGTTTTTGAAAGAGATGAATGCATTACAGAATGTGAAATAATGATCAGAGGAGAAAGAGTGGAACAAGTGAAAGAGTTTGTAGGTAAATTCAAAATTCAAATTCAAAGTATTTATTGCATTCATGAGCCATATACAATACACATGTATTGTATACATCTAACATGGGCCCGGGTGGGTAGTGGGTACGCTGTTTAAGAATTATGGGAAACATAATGATGATATTGAAAGGAGAGTGAATGCTGGAAATCGTGTGAATGGGGCACTTCACTCATTTATGAGCAGTCGGATCGTGTCTAAAAAGGCACGACTGGCTGTGCATGGTGGAGTGTTAGTGCCGACATTAATGTATGGAAGTGAAAGTTGGGTATGGCAGAAGAAGCATCAAAGTAGAATAAATGCAGTGGAAATGAGAGCTTTAAGAAGTATTGTGTGGTTTAACTTTGAATGATAGAGTGAAGAATAGTGTGATAAAAGAATGTTGTGGAGTGAAAGAAGACGTAGTGATGAAAATTGAGAAGGGTATGCTAAGATGGTTTGGGCATGTAGAAAGGATGGATGAAAGGAGATTGACGAAACAGGTGAATAAGGCGAGTTTGAATGGGACAGTTGGAAGGGGAAGACCTTGGCGTACGTACCTCGAGCACATTGGGGACGTTTTAGAGAAAGGCCAGGTCGAGAGTACCCTAAACCGACGCGCATGTATGAAGAATGTAGTGAGAGTGAATGAAGCAAAAGAGGCGTGTCAGGATCGTAACAAGTGGAGATCCGTGATCTCTGCCTACCCCGTCGGGAAACAGGCGTGATTTTATATATGTATGTATGTATGTATGTAATTAGGTGGAAAATTATGGCCGATCTAAATAATAAAGTCTGCAAAGGCGTAGTTTTAAATGAATTTGTCATATATTACTCATTAAAAAAAACTCGAAAAACCGGGTTTTTTGCCAAGAAAAAACCGATTAAAAACCGACGTAAAATCAGTCGGTTAATCGGTTTTTCGGTTAATCGGTTAATCGGTTTACATGCCCTAGTAGTTACCTACCTACCTTCCTATCTTTGTTTCAGTTGACTTGAAGACGTTATTTTTTTATATTTTTTTTGGCGTCGCATTATTTATGCATATACAAAAAAAGTAGGGAAACAATTAATATTACAAAAAAACGCGGGATTATGTAGGAACGGGAGAAGGATCCAGGAGAGTTAGTAAAGATATATAGAATGAGAGTCAATATAGTAGTAGGTATGACGTTATTGGAGACCGATTTCATTTTTCGTTTGTAGTAAAATGGAAGAAGGCAGGGATAAGTAGGTAGGTACCAACAACTACATACCTACCTATTTATGAGGACCAAACTTTACAGAAAGCTGTTAGCGCACACTGTCGTGACTGCCGCAGACCAGAAGTACCAGGGTTGACGCCTTTTCAACTAGCTTGGGCCAAGGATGCTGGGCAGAAAAGGTGGCGTTACTACCCTGACCTGACCGCAACACTTACTTCGGAAGAGATTCGTGATTTGATGGCCGAGTGAGTACTCAAACTTAAGAGTAGATTTATATTCCTGCTACCTACATTAGGTCATAAACTTACCTTACCTAACTATGTAAGTACCTAGGTATAATTACATTAAAAGTATTGTTTCAGATTTGGTCGTCCTTACAAGAACGAAGCTTGCAATTGGTACTACAAGAATTATCCTCCCGTAAAGTATGATTGTATTATGAGAAAATTTGCGAGTTAAATGTTTATTAATTGATGAGCTGTTTTGTCCTTCTTCAACCATAGGTCTAAATACCTAATCTATACATATAAAAGGCTTTGTCCTGAATGACTGAGGTATCAACGCACAGCCTAAACCGCTGATCGTAGAGATATGAAACTTGGAGGGTGTGTTGTTTGTACGACGGAGGCATCCGATAAGAAGGGATTTTCCGAAATTCCACCTCTAAGGGGGTGAAAAAGGGGGGCAAAGTTTGTATGCAAAACCTGATTCCTTGGTCCGATCTACTTGAAATTTTGCATAAACCTTTTGTAACAGAATTAATGGAAGACCTACCTATATAGCATTATTTTGAATTTCATCCCCTAACGGGGTTAAAAAGGGGTACAAAGACTCATAAAAAACTTGGTCCTGAATGACTTTGGAAACAACGCACAGCCTAAACCGCTGATCGTAGAGATCTGAAACTTGGAGGGTGTGTTGTTAATACGATGTAGGCATCCGATAAGAAGGGATTTTCCGAAATTCAACCTCTAAAGGGGTGAAAAAGGGAGGCAAAGTTTGTATGGAAAACGTGATTCCTTGGTCCGATCTACTTGAAATTTAGCATAAACCTTTTTTAACAGAATTGATGAAAGACCTATATAGCATTTTTTTGAATTTCATCCCCTAACGGGGTTAAAAAGGGGTACAAAGACTCATAAAAAACTTGGTCCTGAATGACTTAGGAAACAACGCACAGCCTAAACCGCTGATCGTAGAGACCTGAAACTTGGAGGGTGTGTTCTTTGTATGACATAGGCATCCGATAAGAAGGGATTTTTCGAAATTCCACCTCTAAAGGGGTGAAAAAGGGGGGCAAAGTTTGTATGGGACAACGTGATTCCTTGGTCCAATCTACTTGAAATTTTGCATAAACCTTTTTCAACAGAATTGATGAAAGACCTATATAGCATTTTATTGAAACTCATCCCCTAACGGGGTTAAAAAGGGGTAAAAAGTTATTTTGGTGGTGATTTGCTTCGAAGTTGATATCGATACTCCTTAGTGCTTTTGCTATAAAAACATTTATTTTGACACATGTCATGTTTGAAACTCTCTCTGATATAATTAAAAAAGGTTGAACTCACTTAAAAACATAGCAATTCTATACATTTAACAAAATCGTCGAGAAATCGTGTCTGTATATTTTGATATTTTCAAATAAAAATTTTCACAATTTTCTCTAATAAGTATATATTAAAATAAGCTTGGATTAAAACATAGGCTATGTTTCATCGAAATCGGTTGACAAATAAAAATATATGTAAAACTAGCCGATTAAGCGTGAAAAAGTAACAAACATACAGTCTTACAAACTTCCGCGGTTATAATACTAGCTTCCACCCACGGCTTCGCCCGCGTAGTACTTTGAAATCAAAAACAAATCTATCCCACGGAAACCGTACATTTCAAACATGATCACGACTTTAATCCCCAGGCTCGGTAAATATCTCCTCAGACCTCTATTGACTCAGATCTTTGAGGATATCTAGAGAGCATAGTCAGAGGCACGTCTGAACATGACATGGCTCATGCCCACATTTTGCACAGTAGTTAGTACTCCGTACGTTACAGGTTGCAAGCTAATCGCCGCTTATAAGAATACTAATCTATGACCTTCGAGTTCTTAGCTCTAGGGTATGCCGGTATTCTCACGACGTTTTTCTTCACCGTTTAGGAGCACTAGCATTGCGCACATAAATTTTTCGAAAAGAGAAACACCTTTGGTGCACGATCAGGTTTGAATCCATGACCTTCGTATCGTGAGGCAGGGGTGCTACCACTACACCACCAGCGCTCTTTTTCCGGGATAAAATATAGCCAATGTGCTATTCCAGACTATCTATCCCTGTGCAAAATTTCATCCAGATCCGTTCAGCCTTTTTAGCGTAAAAGAGTAACAATCATAGGTACATTCTTACGCACACATTTTCACATTTACACATACACTTTTTCGCGTTTATAATATTAGTAGGATAGGATTGGATTAGTAGGATAATAAAAAGTCACATAATATGAAATACTTTGTACTGGACTTAGATTCAAACTTAAAATAATCAACATTTCGTGGCAATCGTGAACGAAGTCGCGGGTACAGCTAGAAGGTGAAAAAGTGCCCCCCATTTTAAGTTTGTATGGTAACTACAATTTGATTCCTTCATCCAATCTACTTCTTATTTTGCATAAACCTTTTTTAACAGAATTGATGGAATACGTGTTTCGTATTTTATTGAAATTCATTTTTTATCGACTTCTACGCGGACGAAGTCGCGGGCATTTGCTTCGAAGTTGATATCGATACTCCTTAGTGCTTTTGATTGAAACAACATTTTATTTTGACACATGCCATGTTTGAAACTTAATCCGATTTCATTCAAAAAGGTTGAACTCACTTAAAAACTTATGCAAGTCTATACATATTAATAAAATCGTAGAGAAGTTGTGTCTGTACTTCTGATATTTTCAAATAAAAATTAGTGCTACCTAAAGAAGACACGGTACGTAGCCTAAAACAACAGTTTATGAAAAAAAAACTTTTTGTTTGTTTTTATGTTTATCTGTGCGTTTGTGAACGATAATCTCCGCAACGACTGAACCGAATTGAATTCAGTTTTCACTAATGTATTGAGATAAGCTTAGATTAAAACATAGGAATGAAACAAAGTTTCATCGAAATCGGTTGACAAATATAAAAGATAAATAAATAAAATAATAAAGAGTCACGTAATATGAAATAGTTAGTACTGGGCTTAGATTCAAATCAAATTAATCAGTGCAACCAACCTTTTTTGTTCATATAACAGTGACACTACACTACGTCTATTGACATGTCATTTTATGTCGATATTATGGATAGATATGTAAACAATTCGTCTTTTTATTATTAGACCCGTTTAATATTTAGGTATATGATGGAAGACGTGTTTTGTATTTTATTTAAATTCATCATTTCCGATTTCTACGCGGACGAAGTCGCGGGCATAAGCTAGTTACATTATATTCCTCAACTCTCCATCATCACCTACCTCTATGTAGGTTTGTAGTAGATAGATAGGTAGGTAGGTTACCTACTTACAAATGTTATTTCTTACATCATGTACCTAGGTACAAGAGAAGAGAGGTACCTACGTAGTTACTGCTAAATGCTGGAATTTTCTAATTCTGCCCAGGCGGTGTGAGTCGAGTCGAGAGTTAGGGATATTACAACTATTTACAACCATAGTTAAACAAGAGCCAAACCATGGAAAGAGAGTAGTACCTACCTACCTACCTAGCACAAAAATTTATTGTTTCCATTCAAATTCTAGAGTTAGATTCTACCTACCAAAATTTCTAACTGTATCTAGGTAATTTCAAACTGAGTAAATTATTAACTTAAATTCTGTTGAATTTAATTTAATTATTTTTGTAAATAGGTACATAATCTATATTTGCTTAAAATAAATTAATAAATTAAACTCAAAATTAATCAACACGAACTTTTTTACCTTTAATATAATTAGTAGCGTGGTTGGGTCGCATCAGTAAAGTGTTAAACATTACGGTCGGACGCGTCCATAAGCCGCGTCCGACGGATGCGGCTTATAGTGTGCAAGGGTGTTCGGACGATTTTTGGCCACGCCCATTTCATAGACAACTATTACACTAAACATAGACCAGTGTTGCCAGAAGGTTACTTTTATTACGAAGCAAAAATCGAAAATATTACTAAATTATTCATATTTCTGTAAGTTCATCTATCTATCGGCTGGTAGCACTGGTGTAGACGAAGAAACATGTCGAGTAGTGAAAGTGTGAGTGTCGAGTTGTATTATTTTAAGTTCCATAGACAATAATTTTTCAAGGGTCTGAATCCAACACTGCTGGCAACACCGTCCGCGGACGATTCCAGATTGTTGTCGGACGTCTGAACGCTCAATGTCAGCCAAGGGCACGACTTACGACTTCGTCCGATAGCAAGGCCTTCGTGTGCAAGGCTCAGTGAAATTTCATTGTCCAGATACCTCTCGGACTCGCCCATAAGTCGCGGCTTATAAGCCGCGACTTATAGTGTGTTTTGCTCTTAAATCAGAATAGGTACTTACTTCGTTCTTAGAAGCAATTTGTCCTGTGTTCTGTTTGGTTATGGTCACCTCGTTAGAAAGGGACACACTACCAACGTGACCATCTCACGCGGACCGGTTTTTTCGGCATCGTGCACCATCGTGCATCTTTGGCTAGTTCACTCACTAGCATAGAAAAAATATTAAAATAAACTCCACAGCACAGAGCACTAATATTCCAGTGGTTTGTTAGCTGATGGGAATTAGGATTTTTTTTAATTGAAGTTAAAAGATAAAGTGTACAGTCTATGATCGGAACTAAAAAAAATATCAACATCAGCTGGTTTGTGTTACAATCTGTGGTTGTTTTATAATGAGTTAGTTAATTTGACCTTCTCAAGGTGACCGATATCGCGCGCGAGCCGGTTTGGTTGATCGTTTGTCCACTTTGCCAGTCAGGATTTCCAGGGTACGGTGACTGCACGGCTTGTTGTTGACAAAACTGAGAATAAACGTTGAAAATGAGCGTTCAGTCGGACTCCGATAAGCGCAAACAAATCTCAGTGCGCGGGATTGTGGCTGTGGAAAATGTTACGGAGGTGAAGAAGGCGTTCAATCGTCACGTCCACTATACCCTGGTGAAGGACAGAAATGTTGCAACGCCAAGAGATTACTACTTCGCCCTGGCCCACACTGTCAGGGACCATCTCGTCTCAAGGTGGATCCGCACTCAACAATATTACTATGAAAAGGACCCCAAGGTAAGTTTTTCTGAAAAACTTTTGGTAATTTATATTTATGTTAAAAGTATGTTTACTTTTTGAAGGTAGCAGAAAAAAATTAGCTGAGGCATGCTAATAGATATCTGATAATCGATGCTGATTGATGGATTAGGTATATCTACCTACAAAAGTCAATTCAAGTGGTTTTTGTTACAGATAGAGCACTTTCCAGGTGCAACAGGAAAGAGTCCTAGACTATGTAGATGGATTGAGAATTGTAGATTTTCTTTTTAAGATATTATAAAAAAAAATACTTCCTACTTATAAGACAATATATCTACCAAGCTTGGGGATTACAGTCATGATCATGTTTTTTTTAAATAAGAATGAATTCCTGACCTGTGTTGTGTATATCACTGTTTGTTTTGTTTCTTAGCGCGTTTACTATCTCTCATTGGAGTACTACATGGGCCGCTCTCTACAAAACACCATGATCAACCTGGGCATCCAGGGAACTGTGGATGAAGCTCTCTACCAGCTCGGTCTGGATATTGAAGAACTTGAGGAGTTGGAGGAAGATGCAGGTCTTGGAAATGGAGGCTTGGGCCGTCTTGCTGCATGCTTCCTAGACTCTATGGCCACTCTTGGGCTGGCTGCATATGGTTATGGTATGTATCTTCATTTTGCAGACATATACTTGTGTTTTACACCAAAAAATGTTTGGCCAAAGAATGATGGATGGACATTGTGAAAGACGACATGCATAAGAAAGAAGTGAGTACTGAGATGATGAAGGAAGTGGATGGGTATCACATGTTATGCCGACCCCACATAACATAAGAAAAGGACAGGAACATGATGATGATAAACTTGTGTTTTCTAAAAACCTGCATTCTCTAATATTATATGCAATGATGACCCAGTCAAATATGCATAATAAGCCATACAATAGGCAGTTATTATAACATTATTGTGTAGTATGTACCTTCTTTACCCCCTTGGCTTTTGGGGGTTTATTTCCAGAATAAAAAGTAGCCTATGTATTAATCATGGTTGAATGTAGAAACATAAATACCTACCAAATTTCATCCAAATTTGTTCAGCTGTTACAGACATTGTGATAGAAATGCAAGTGTATTCTCTCAATATTAGAAATGTGAGTGTATTCTCTCAATATTATTTTCTAGTTGGATTGTGTACAATTAAACTTGGTTTATATTGACGTGTTTACTAGAAATCTTCAGTCTTAATTTGTTTGCTTTTGTTCAGACTGCTATTGAAATACTTGACATTACCTCTCGCAAGTGTCAACTAATTTGAAACGGTGGACAACGTGAGCATTGGCGTCTCGCCAACTGTAAATGTGTTTAAATGGAATTCAAACATTTATGTAACTGTATCTGAAATCCGATTTTTGTATATTGTTTGGATATTGCTAGAGCTGTAATTAATTTGTAATTCTAAACAGATAGATGTGAATAGTCTAACAGTATTCAGTAGTTATTTTTTTTTAATGTGTTCCCAATGTTATTCAGAGTTAAATTTTGTAATGTTAAAAAATGGTAAAAACATAACTTTTTATCTGGTCTATTATTATTATTATTCTCAAGAATTAGTTAGTCAAGTTGCCATTTATTTCAAGGTTGAATCAATATTTGCAGGATGCCTGATCAATCTATGCAAATAAGTAATGCTATCACTTATTTGGATAGGCTGCATACATAACTGTTGGTAGTTTTCACAGTAACCCACATAACACAATTCAAGTATTATTTTTGACATGAATGTTCTGAAGACTTCACGTTAAATATACTTAGCCCGGTGATAATCTCAACCAGTTCAACGGAAATATTTGAACGAATCAATCCATTTTATCGCTTGGACATATTGCTAAATAATATTCTGAATGGAACAGTTCAAATGGCCTGATTTCGTCAAAAAGTATACAACATCTTAGCTTTAAAATTATTACGTGCATCTCTGCGTTTTTAAGGCCTATGTCCGCTTAATAGATGTGTTCTTCAGGAATTAGGTACGAATACGGTATCTTCGCGCAGAAGATCGAAAATGGTGAACAGCAGGAGGAACCCGATGACTGGCTGCGCTATGGCAACCCTTGGGAGAAGGCGCGTCCTGAGTTCATGCTGCCTGTCAACTTCTACGGGCGAGTCGTCGACACACCGCAAGGAAAGAAGTGGATCGACACTCAGGTTAGTTATAGTCCATTTGCAGTCTCGTAATCGACCGGTATACCCTTTAAAACAACTTTAGTGGAAAACAGGCCTTATTTATAAAAACTTAAAGTTGGTTTTGGTAAAAATCTTGATTGTACTTGTAGAATATATTATTGATACCATTCGATGTTCTGGGGCCTTACCACGAAGTCTTCCAGAACGATTCCGTTTTAGAAACGTCACATTTGAAGCTTGAAGTCAATACAATTTGCATAGGTCATGGTACGAAATAATAATGTAATATTAATTCGGTAATGTATTATGATGAATTCGTGGTGAGGCCCTAGGTGTCCATTAATAGAAATGAGTTTCCTATAATGGAGACTTAGTATCTACGCTGTTATAGTAAAGCGATAGTAGATATACATAAAACACATTTTGAGACGACATGACAACCCAACACGTCGTGAAAGCGTGAATTCTGATAGTGTACCCGTATCTGTTATCACACCTTTTATACATTACTAGCTGTCCAGGCGAATTTAGTATCGCCTTAGATTTATCAAATGCTGTGTTTAATTTTTAAATGTTTTAATAGTTATTCTGCTATTCGGGTCGAAGAGAAATATATAAATCAATTATAGATAAAAGTTTAATAAAGATGAATTGCCTTAGTGAATGGGCTGGTCATAGCAGCAAGAGATTAAATACGAAAATACACGACAAGCCATAGGGGTCAGTTGTAATGAGCTCATTATTTATGCTATCATTGCAATCACGAATGACGTGTTCTAGTATGAAAATAACATAACACGAAGTTCCGGGCTTGCATTTGCTATTATATAATAAAGTCATGTTCGGTGCTTTGACTTAATCGTGCATCGTCTAATGCAGTGGCATATTAGTTAGTATCTAAGTATCTAAGGCAACAACATTTTGTTATTGTAAGATTGCGTATGGCGGTTATCACAACAACCCTGATCTCTAAAGGTTTTATTTCATTTAAAACAATAATTATCCTTTAATCATATTAAGCATATCTATCTATATTATGTTGACTGACAATGAGTAGCAGTCAAAGCAAACTAACGTACTTATAGAAGTTTACTTGAAACCGCATAACGCCATCTAACTGCGCTTTCATCAATACGATTAGAAACAGCTGGTGGCATCTTAGCATTTCTATCAGTGTTACCAGCCGAGTCTAGTCAAAAGTTACCTAAAATCGGTAAAAAAGCCTTTCATATTTTTTTCAATAGTACCTAAGATTCAAACTTGATGGATAGAAGTAGGTTGTATGAACTTACAGAAATATGAATAGTTTAGTATTTTTTTCCCTTTTTTCTTGCATTTACCTGCTACTTTTTTCAAACACCTTCACCTTCACAACCACAAGTAACCTTCTGGCAACACTGATTTCTATGCCTCAGACGGAACGTTGATCGGTTTAAAACAGGCCATGTCAGATACCTTCTAGGGGTCTATAAACTCCGTTGTCTGATTAGACACTGACGTAATAATATACATATAAAACTTACGAGTACCTTAGTATGTGGGTACATCACGAGTGAATACTATAGTTATTCATATTATATTCACTGTTTCCTGTTCGAAATTATGTTTATAAAATTATAGTAGGTAGTACCTATATGGTGAATATCTGTTCTTGCAGGTCGTCTTCGCAATGCCGTACGATAACCCGATTCCTGGCTACAACAATAATGTCGTCAACACACTGCGCCTCTGGTCTGCGAAGAGCCCTATTGACTTCAACCTGAAGTTCTGTAAGTAATTATTGTTATAGGGCATACGTAGTTTTTGCTGAGTATTGTAACAACAAAATGAGAAACGCTTAATGCTCATGTGCCAATAGCTAATTTTTGAAAGAAGTCAATAAAACATCGAATATATATTTCAGTCAACTCCGGAGACTACATTCAAGCTGTGCTCGACCGTAACGTAGCGGAAAACATCTCTAGGGTCCTGTACCCGAACGATAACTTTTTCGAAGGCAAAGAACTGCGTTTGCGTCAAGAATACTTCATGTGTGCAGCCACGCTCCAAGACATCATTCGCAGATACAAATCGTCCAAATTCGGCAGCCGCGAAGCAGTCAGAACAACATTCGATAGTCTCCCCGAAAAAGTAGCTATCCAACTCAACGATACTCATCCAGCTCTAGCTATCCCAGAGCTACTCCGTATCTTAGTCGATACAGAGAACGTTCCGTACGAAGAAGCATGGAAGCTAGTGAACAAGTGCTGCGCTTACACCAACCACACCGTCTTACCCGAAGCTCTGGAGCGTTGGCCTACGTCAATGCTGGAAAACTGCCTGCCGCGACACATGCAGCTGATCTACCACATTAACTTCTTGCATCTTCAGGAGGTACAGAAACGCTGGCCGGGTGACGCAGATCGCATGCGCCGGATGTCCTTAATCGAGGAGGAAGGCGAGAAGCGAGTCAATATGGCGCATCTGTGCGTCGTCGGCGCGCACGCAGTCAACGGCGTCGCGGCCATCCACTCCGACATCCTAAAAGCGACCCTATTCCGTGACTTTTACGAGATGTGGCCCGAAAAGTTCCAGAACAAAACTAACGGAATAACTCCCCGCCGTTGGCTCCTTCTGTGTAACCCGGGACTATCCGACCTCATCTGCGACAAGATCGGGGAAGAGTGGACCGTCCACTTGGAAAAGCTTCAAGGGCTGAAGCGTTTTGCAAAAGACCCTGCGTTCCAGCGCGCCGTTATGAAAGTCAAGCAAGAGAACAAATTGAGACTAGCTTCTTTAATCGAAAGAGATACGGGAGTGAAGATAAACGCCGCGTCGATGTTCGATGTCCAAGTGAAACGTATCCACGAGTACAAACGCCAGTTGCTGAACATTCTGCATGTGATCACGCTGTACAACCGCATCAAACGCGACCCGACTGCGCCATTCACTGCGAGGACTGTCATGATCGGAGGAAAGGCCGCCCCTGGATACTACGTTGCTAAGCAGATTATTGCATTGGCCTGCGCTGTTGGCAACACTGTGAGTTTCTCCTATGAGGCGAGGCTTCAAGTCTCAATAACAGGTAACCAATGGGTCATTTATAAATTACTATTTCACAGGTGAATAACGACCCTGATGTGGGTGACAAGTTGAAGCTCATTTACTTGGAAAACTACCGCGTCACCCTTGCAGAGAGGATTATGCCCGCTGCTGATCTCAGCGAACAGGTATGCATTACACCATTGCAACATTTCATTTTGTATTACATTGATATGAATGTAAGAGGAGTAGACTCAGAGTTGACGAATGATAGGAGCGAGTGGAGGAAGAAAAGATGTTGCCGACCCTATTTAGCGTGGGATAAGGGCAGGAGAATGATGATGATAATACTGGTGAGTCTTACGTACTAACTTAACTACCATAACGTATTTCTCATAGATCTCTACCGCCGGCACCGAGGCTTCAGGTACAGGCAACATGAAGTTCATGTTGAACGGAGCTTTGACCGTCGGAACTATGGACGGAGCCAACGTGGAAATGGCAGAGGAAGCCGGGGAAAACAACTTGTTCATTTTCGGCATGAGAGTCGATGATGTTGATGCTTTGCAGAAGAAAGGGTAACTATTGCTTTATAAAAAGTTTGTCAACATTGAATAAACTAGATAAAATATTTATTTATATTTCACTAGCTTCCGCCCACGGCTTCGCCGGCAGCCTATGTGCTATACCAGACTATAATCTACTATATCTGTGCCAAATTTCATCCAGATCCGTTCAACAGAGTTCGTACACATCCATCCATACATTCTTACAAACTTTCGCGTTTATGATATAGTAGGATTAATTTGTCAAAAGCTTACAAATTCGCACACGCGCGATGTTGCCACATTTGTAGTTCACACAACATAGCTTGTGAGAACAAAAGAAAAGAAAGTGGGATTTCTAATAGACATTAGAAATCCCGGGAAGATCCATATTAATATCAACATTTCGATGCAAGTACTTAAATAACTCTACCTAATTCCGACCTCTGGTTTAGACATTAGAAAACCATTAAAGGTTAGTAAGGAACAATAAATAACATTTTGATAATTGTTCCAGATACAACGCGTATGAGTACTACGAGCGCAACCCTGAGCTGAGGCAGTGCATCGAACAAATCCGCAGCGGGTTCTTCTCGCCGGGCGAGCCGGGCCGGTTCGCGCACATCGCCGACGTGCTGCTGCAGCACGACCGCTTCCTGCACCTCGCCGACTTCGACGCGTATCTCGACGCGCAGCAGAAAGTGTCTGACGCCTACCAGGTACGTACTGAGACAGTGCACACAATATATCAAAAGTCAAATCAAATCAAATCAAATAAGTTTATTTTGTGTCACAAATACATAATAGACATAATAGAATAATAGAAACTTAATCTAAATATATATAACTCAAAGGTGACTGACTGACATAGTGATCTATCAACGCACAGCCCAAACCACTGGACGGATCGGGCTGAAATTTGGCATGCAGGTAGATGTTATGACGTAGGCATCAGCAAAGAAAGGATTTCGATTAATTCTACCCCCAAGGGGATAAAATAGGGGATGAAAGTTTGTATGAAAAGTCGCGATAATCGACATTCACGCGGGCGAAGCTGCGGGCATCAGCTAGTATTAACTAAAATTAATTATGACAGCAAAAAGGGTCGTCACTCAGCTGTATGCTATAGCGGCGCTAGCGTCTAGTGCTGCTATAGCGCTGGTCTTCCGTGACACCGCAGTCAAAAATGTTTTATTCAGTAAAATCACAGGGATCTTGTTCCATGCAAAAGTTCAATACCTACTTGGCTAAAATGTATGAAACAGCTGTTTGTTTTTTCGCGCTCAGTGCTTATTTCTTAGAAAAAGTTGTTTATATTGATGGGTACTTTAACCCCCTGAAGTTTTTGGGAGTAGCCTGATAACAGCCTATATATTATATTTTTCACACGCATACACATAGCATCAAGCATAATCTTCAGTCTAACGCTCATGTAAAATCCGCAGAATCAAACGAAGTGGGCTGAGATGGTGATAATGAACATCGCCTCTTCCGGCAAGTTCTCTTCGGATCGCACCATCGCTGAGTACGCTCGCGAGATCTGGGGAGTCGAGCCATCTTGGGAGAAACTCCCCGCTCCCCATGAGACCGCCTAAGCTCACCAGAACATCGTGCCTAGCATGAGTTAGATCATCTCCAAATTATTACGAGAACCTATTTAAGGCGCGGTGGTCAGCTGATCGCGGAGTTTTTCTGTTTTACAGATGCTTTACCCTCGGTAAATAAGGGTAGTGGAAAATAACTGAAAGGTCACTGAAAATAATCAATATTTTATCTCTAAAGTCTGAGTTTGAAATTTTGTTTAAACGTCGTACTAACTTTAGTATTAATTCTCGAAAAAACCTCAAAAAAATTAACAAAATCTGCTTCTCCTTCTAAAGTTGAGGTCATTTCCATATTTTTTTTACACCAACGGGTAGATAATTTACTTATAAATAAAATGTGTGTTTCATTTTTATTGTATAAATTTAACACAACTTATTATTTCAAATTATTACAATTCGAAGGGATAAAACTTAGACTTAGACTTTTCATGCAACGGGCAGTATGCCGCTGGCCACTAGCTAGCTGCCGCGCCTTAAAGAAAATGATCTAATGAGTGCTGGCATAGCACAATTGACGCTATATGGGCAGAACGTTTGAATCTTCAGTAAGCATAATTTTGCCTTCCTAAGAAGTAGATAGTGCTGTATTTTGATAGTTATTTTTTTTAATTAGTAGCATAGTTTGGTTGTAGAATAGAATGAAACACATTTTATATAAGTATATTATTTATTTTATATAAACAATTTTACTAAACATTTATAAGTTAAGGTTATAAAGATATATATTTTATTGTACCTACCCGATCCATAAAAATATTTTATTAAGTTTAATGTTGTCCAATCAAAACAATTATTATCTAGTCTTTAATTGAACTGCCAAAGTTTTCAATAAATAAACTTGCTAATTACTAATATTTGTATTACAAAAAGTAGATTAGAATATTTGAAAACCTATTTTAAAATGTTTGCAAATTTAAGAAAACTTGTTGCTTGAAATAAGTAGGAAATATATTTATCAATGTATGTACAATATTAAATGAAGTTCCCTAATAAATAAATTATTATTCATGTTGATAAAATAACTTATTGAATAGCCATCGAAGATTCAAAATGTTTTAAACAAATAACTATGTAATTTCATAAATAAATATGGACTGTTTGTTTATAAATGTTATCGAATTTACGTTTTGTGCCATAATAATATTTTATTTAGTCTCTTCACACAACGACGACACATGTTATTAAAACAAAATTAATTTAACTAATAAAATACTCAAGTTCAAAATTTTTTATGATAGTTTGTGTGAAGGGATATTAGAGATTAAAAATGATGTTTGTATGTGTAAAAGATTATTTTTCTATCAACCATACTGCCATTAGAAGTGGGTGTGAACTAAATTGTTGTTATTTTAATCAATATTTATATTTTTAATAAAATTATATAATCTTATCTATGACGTTTTCTATCAAAGTATTCTAGTTTTATATATATCGAAAAACTAATCATATTTTTAATTACTCACAGGCTATCAACATTTATTAGAGTTACCAAAATGTGTACTACAGACAGAACCTTATAGAAAATGGAAGAAATATCAATAGAAAATTTTCTCGCGGGTCTGTAAGTATTAATGTTTTTCGATATTGGTATTGAATTCACCTGAAAACAATATCTATGCTTGGACTGGGTTGATATCTTCAGATAAGATTCACTTAGTTTTGTACGAAATACAAGCGAGTTGGAATGGGACAGATAGATGATCCTTTGTCAGGACATGCGCGCTTAGCTTCGACATGCGCGGGTAGGGTAGGGTGGGTGCCTGTTCCTCACAAATATCCTGCTGCGTGCGCACGGGTCCTCCGATCCTGGGTAAAGATAGCTCTATCTCTTTCTGGCACCACATACGACCCGTGCACATGTCCTACTCTCTCGTCCGAATGTCATCGAGCTACTGCGAGTAAGTCATACCGCGTCTGTATCTCGGGCGAGTCGGTTGTGCCGCTCGTCGTTTCGCGTGTGTAGTGGTTATTCTGTGTAGTGGGTGCTACGCTAATCGCCGCTCCCTTCGCGCAGGTAACCATCCCAATCTATTGTACTTACCGAAACCGTGGATTTATGTTACCCTTTTGTGTTATGAAAAGATTTTCGCAAATAACGCCGGTCGCCGAATGCGCGGCCGCGATCGATAACGATGTTGTCTTGGGAGGCTCGCAATATCGCGTCTTGTCTAATGTTTCCCTTCCTGATACTATATTTGTAGAACATGTTTTGATAATAAAAGACACTTCCATATTTGATTATCGCTGTATGAATAACATTGCACCTTGTTATCCGTGTATTTGGCGTGCTCTACCGAATCGGTTTTATATCTATTAAGTATTTAAAAGGGCAAATCTGGTTCATGGCCTAAGTGGTTCATGATTCAGATCTATAATAGTACTATTTGATTCATACCTAGGTTCCATTCAATTTGTTAAAGTACCATTAAGCCGGTGGGTGGCGGATATTGAGAAACCGCGGTCAAACACTCGTTTCGTAATTTATCGATCTTGATACAACCATTAATCCAATCGTAAAGGGAGCGAAATTGTACATACATCTTAAGAATTAAGCTCCTTTACGACCACATCGAAGGAAAAGTAACTGATATTTAAGTACCTACTTAATACCTATATATATTTGGGATGTCTTCCATGACATGCGCTATTCAGGCGTGGGATTACTCTATCTATTCATGTTTCAGTTACGGCAAATGGTTGTTTTTTTGTGTAAAAAGTAGATTATGGACTTATTTTCTTTTAAAGGTTAAAAAAATTACGAATGATATCTCTACCATTATAATGCTAAAATCAAATTTTATAACCAATGTGATCAAAAGCTCTTAGCTGTTTCAAAAGCAACAGTATAATGTCAACAAATATAATTTGCAGTTTGCACAGTGCTCAGCTCACTGACTATAAGAATACTGACTAATCAATGATTCATTCACGTAAAGCACATTGTAGAGTAGACTATCTTAGCTTCCCAAGTAGCACGTTTATTGCAGCTACTATATAAGGGAGACGATAACGTAGACTAGGAATTGCAAACCACAAGGTTTTAAACATGATTGAACAAGGCTTTAATTTGAAAACATTAGGAAAAGATTTGTTGTTACCATAAAGACTGTTGTTACTATTAAAGGCTGCACGTCATCCCACATAAAATAAGCGTTTTCTATAACTCGAAATATCTTTTGGTGCAGTTGTAAACTTGAGCTTATTACTAATTCTATTGAGCTCTTCAAGGCCATTCCACAGTTATTTGTGAATTTAATCTGTGCATATTGAAAGGATTTTTAATTCGGCTAAATTCTATTTTAGCGACGCTTTTGCCAGAGAAGAACCGGTCTCTCCGTATAGAGCGCAGAAAGCATTTGTTAGATAGGTTGGACTTGTCTAGCCGGTAGGAATCTCAAGATTGCACTTTTTTACGGACAAGATATAACAAAAATAACTCTGCACGGACTATAAATCTTTATAGTGTCTTTGTAGTTGAATAAAAGCGTTCAATCGACTTCGGTTAAAAAAGCTCATCAAAAAGGTGATTAAAAAATTGAGTATATAGTGACTTGAATCTTTTTACCCAACACGCTATAAACATATTAAACGAAACGTGTAGAATAATGCGTGTAAATACATTTTTGTCAAACCTCTGCCCCTCTGGCACATCAACCTTTCCCCATTGACCCGAACGGAGGGTGACAATTCAGTTGGAACTCTACATACTACCGAACATAATATTGTAAATTTTCGACAACACCACCGACAGTTTTACGAAATATAATAAAAATATTGGCACTATTCACATAACACTGGACTATACCTACGTACGTATAATTTTAGGTCGATTCACACATATCAGTGAAGTCACAGTTCCGACACAGTACCGGCACAGTGCGAAATATTCTTTCATACATTCTCTAAGGGTACTGTGTCGTCACTGACACTGACAAGTGGGGGTGCGTTCATAGAGAATGTATGAAAGAATATTTCGCACTGTGCCGGTACTGTGTCGGAACTGTGACTTCACTGATATGTGTGAATCGACCTTAAGCCTTCACCTGAATGAATGGACAAACGACGTATGAATTCTTAGGTATACTATAAAACTGCGGCTATCAACTGGTCTTTACCGAGAAGTAATCACCAAACACCTAAAGTTAGGGGTGCGATGTCTATCTGAGCCATCCGGTAGAGCCACAAGTTATCATCAAAAGCTAGTCTGTAATTTCTGAGATTGTTTACCGTTTACATTATATAAAACACATGGTGGTTTTGTACAAAGAAGTTGCCTCGAAACGGCAGGTGCAAACACTCAAAAGCAGCCGGTTTTTTTATACGTGCCGGCATCGGCAGGTACCTAAATCTCGCCCTTGTATTTATTCTTTTCGTACTTTAGACTTGATGCTTCCTGGCATGAAATGATGATCATAAAGAAAAAATTTGGAAACCTAACACATACTTACTTTTGCTCTAAAATACAGATCCTTTACTACGTAGGTAAGATTGGTAATAGTTTTGAGTTGAGTGGAAACAATTCTGCGCTCTCAAACGTTCCTTCCATTTGAACTGAACGTTTAACGTCCATTATACTCACGACGAATGTCCGTCACATCCTGCGTAGGACGGGCTTGGCAAGAGGATGGGTGAGGGGGGACCACGGATGAACAGAATTTGCCATCTTCCTATAGGAGGGGAGGGGGAGGGGGCATGCATCCCAGACGGTATGGCATGAGGCAAATCGATTACTCTCCAAGAGCTGAAAAATGCCTACGTAGTCGGTCTGTAAGTTAGGTAGGTACTCTTGATATTTTATTCTAATAATGTAGGAATTTACAGGTAGTAAGTACATACTCGTACAATACAGCCGATCAAAATTGATTGTCCGGATAAGATAATTGCACTATCGTTATTGCGATAATGTTTTGGTAGTGTTAACGAACTCATATCCATCCTTAACATATTCAGATTTTAAGAAGGATGGATGTGTTTGCGATCGAGAAACTGCTTCCTGTACCAATCCATTCATCTATTTTATATCGTTCGTACTTATGCGTACTTTACAATACCCACACAAAGTTATTCCGTGCTACTAATGAACGCTGTTTATCGCTTCTTCTTTCCTATATTTTATGTCTTGGTTAACATTCGTAGATTTTATATTGTGTTTCGTGTTTTTTCTACTTACTTATAACTTGATTGCTAATCAGCGAAGCGTGCCTCGCCTCCACCGTAAGATAGTATCATAATTATTTTAAACCAGCGTTCTTCAGATTCTGATCTGCCTGGATTCTTACCAAAACGTACACTCGTTAAATCCAAACACGAACGCGCGTCCATTCCTGGATAATGGATCCCGAAATAGTCTTCCGTCACTCGCGCATGAGGTTACTCGGTAGCTGGTACTCACATTAAATATATTGTTTTATGTTGAACTGTAACGGAAGCAGTCGAATTTGTAACTCTGTCGACACGGCGGCTACCACTATGCTAAGTAGTTATTGGGATCCTAATAACAAAGGAAAAAGTAGGCATGGCGACCAAATAGACCGCGTTTTTTAGACTTCTCTCTAGTAGGTTAGGAAGCTTATGAAAAATTATCTCGTAAGTAGGTAAATATACTTGCTGATTTATTTGCAGTCATAGTTCGTTATTCTGAACAAAACTTCATGCCAATTTTAATCATATATGCACAATATGTAGCGTGGATATTTCTCCTGCCTTGGCTCTAGCTGTTGAATACCCAATATGGTGTATCTTGACCGCGCAGAATTATACCACTACACAAAATTACCATATAGAAGGTCTTATCGACCTTTGTTGTTGGTTAGCTCACGAAGCTATGAGCAGGTGAAAGATGAAAGTATTTGAACTTTAAGTTCTTACAATTTTTAACTTCCCATAATTTAATTTTATTATTATTATAACCACTATAGGTACCTATGTAGAAATAAAGTCGATTTTCCAAAGTGTCCGCTCATATTGCAGAACTTGTTAGTTGGATACAATTATTATTGCCCAAGTTTAACAAATTGGGATGATGTCATTGTCATTTACAATCTGCTTGAGAGGTCGAAACTCGAAATCATGAGTTTATTTTGGATAAAGTAAATCGATAAGACAAACAATCTCTCTGAAATTCGCATACACGGGAGTTCCTACCTGCTGCGAAACCACAGTAGCGAAACAGCATTAATTCCGCCATGATCTGTCAGTTGTACTACAAGCAAAACAGAAACGAAACTGCCTGTTCTAACGTACAGATTTGATTATGATTCCATCTCTTTCCCACGTGATTTCGCCGATCTGCTCGAAAGCCGGTTACGGGTTACATACACCATACACCGTCCGCCCGCCTCCTTGTCGATGTACCTACCGCTTTTGTTTCACACTATCTGCGGCAATCAACATGTCTATGGTGGTAGCACATAGCACATCTCCGCCAATTTCGCTTCAAACATTTCGTGGCGGAGGCATACCACTCTCTAGAAGTGTGAAATGTTATGAACTTATGACGTATTCTACCTCCGCTCCGGTCTACCATTTTACCTACCTACAGTGTAAAATATGGTACAGTCACGTACAGTGCCTGGCTGTTGTATTGGCACATCATTGACATAATGTTCGCGAAGATTAAAAATGCAGCTTTGAAGACAGTTTTTTTGTCATAACAACAGTTCTTAATAAAACAATAAATCGAATGGTATTTTTTGATATTTTATCAGATGATGGGAACTGGCTGCAATCATTGCTAATGTTCATAAGACGCTATCTTGACTGTAAACATACGTTAGAGAACAATGCATTAGCTTAACTTGATGTCTAGCTAGTAGGTACAAGTACCTAGGAAATTACATTAATACATCGCGTGCGTCAGCAATTATAATCCCCCTTTTAAATAAATTACGAGAAAAGGACGGCAAACAACAGGGGTTGGACTATTCTACTTTCTGTGCTCATGATAAATGTGTATGGACCTACATACCTATAAAAGTAACTAGTAGGTAATATTAAAACTGAGGAAATTTGTTCGTACAAATAAAAGTAGCGAAAACAAAAGTAGCGAAAACATCTGACAGTTTTGTTGATCCGAAAATTCGAATGCCTTTTTTTTAGTTGACATTTGTGTTTTTCTTGTTTCAGATCCGGGCATCGCCCGCCGCATTCGCGGCTTCGAGTTTTTGTTTAGTGATTTTTTTTCTCGAGCTGCTAGTGAACAACCTAGTGATCACAGTGAAGTGACAAAGTGAATATGGCATCCACTGGATTTGTCGCCCTCGTGGCACTGGCCGTTATCGGTAAGTAAACTACAATTTATTTGTTTTTAATAGATACTTGTCAGCCAGAAATAAATGAACAAGAAGTACTTACCTACTTCAATATAAAGAAATATGATCAAATAAAACTTAGAAGAGGGGAGATTTGGTAGCTTTAATTTAAAATAATTAACATAAGAAAACTGCAAATAAATCTCTATGACTGACAATAGGTACATATCCTAAGTCAAATAAAAATTATAATAGTAGAATAACAAATAGTCGGGGGTGCAGAAGGGGAAGACCCTGACGTCACGGGTCGATACAGCCACAGAAAATATAACAGTGTGTGCTATCCCCGTCCGCGGCGTGGCGGTCGGCCAACGAACTAATATTTGCACGTTACAACTTACTACCATATGGTCTAATCTGTTGTACACACTCTTTTCGGGACTCATAAATTGCAGTGGATACAATCCAGTATGGCGGGACGGGTTTATTTTGATCGCAAGATAGAGCAGGTTCTGATTCAAGTATACTAAGCTCGTCGACGTTAATGTTTGTCAACAACTTCAAGAAACTGGTTTGTTTTTTATTGAAAATTACTTAGAGATATTAAAATATTGTTTTATGAACATTGTCCTTGTCCATGTTCTGACTTACTTCGATACTATCAAAGTATTATCAACGATGATGGTAAGGTAGTCAGAACAATATTTTTATTATTTATTGTTTGTATTACATTTACATTATACAAAAAACAAAAACAAAGCTTTTACTTGCCTACCTATGTAAATATTTAGTTAAAGACACGCAAGTGTGAAAATTATAGGATGTTTCAGGTGTTGCTTGCGTCTATTGCCGGACTGTTTACATAAATGCTTAGACCATATGCATTATGTTTGAACTGGTAATTTATTTCAAGAAGTAGGTACTTGGAAATGCTCTTTGACTTTGAACAATCTTGGTTTTAATTTTACTGATCATTTTTTTAAAGGAGATAATTATGTACCTAGTCAAGTATTTATTTATTTATTTATACTTTATTGTACACAAATTACATAACATGTGTGACAAAAGGAGGGCTTAATGCCTAGGGGGCATTTTCTACCAGCCAACCCATTCTGGTTTTAAGCCAGGTCGGCGCACAATAATAAATTTAAAGAGTAAAAATTTAAAACTAAAAACTAAAACCTAAAAGTATGTACCTACCTAGTCAACTCACTTTTTATACAAAAAACAAACTAAGTATTTTTAGCAAGACATTTCTAACGAAGAAGTTTTTAATGAACTCTTTCCAAAACCAACCACTATGGTTACTAAACATCATTAATTCTCATACAAAATTTAAATGCCCGATGATCGGATTCAAGTAATGTATTGCGGATAGTATTATCATTTAAAAATCGATCTGTACCTACTGGGGCTTATCGTAAAGCTGCCTCTTTTTCAAAGTGGCGTGGGCGAGGTCGCCAGGTTCAAGCTGTCTCGCAGACTAAAAGAGCTAGGAATTACACAAACAGGCAGAACGTTGGCCTTTCGATGTGACGTGACGCGCCGACTTCGAAGGTCGTGAGTTCGCGCTCGTGATTCACCTCAATTTTTATAAGCATCTTCTATGTATTTACAGGCTATGTACCTAAACATTTTTCTGCGAAAGATACCATGTTTAGGTATAATGATGGCTAAAATGAATCACACGGAAAAGGGGTCAATAGATGCGAAGTAACTACAATTAAAAATCTCCAACATGGGCTGCATCAAATAAATCGTCTCTGGGTTAGAGACAATATATTTGATTGTTTTAAAACGTTGTTTCATTTCCGTTGCTCTAGCTGCGAATTCGTCATTCTTAATTTATAACTTTTCTATGACATCATAGAATGGCAATAGTATAGAATGGTGTCAAGAATATAACATCGTACAGCACATACCTGCTAAAAAAAATTCAATCTCTAAAATCTAAAAACTTATTATACTTACTAAAGATAGTGTAATGGTGATGTTTTTTTAAACCCAACCACCAAGATGTTGCAAGAAAATTGTGAAACAAAGGTACAGGATAAATAATAGTTCACGAAGATAAGGATAGATGATAATATAACACGGTAGCGGTTTGAAGGAATTCTGGCGGGTGAACGACCGCGTTTTATGGGCTATGGATGGAACAATGAAGTCATAACTTCACACTGTCCTGTAATGCTAATTGTATAGGTAACTAATTGAAATTTCGGTTTATTTATTACACCTACGAATCTTTATTCCATGGCATATCAAATAAGCTCTGAAAACCCTTTGTTCTCTTTTCTATTTCTATTGTTATCCCATACCATAATGGATTGGATTTAGCTTCCTTGTTTCTTATACGACAAGCAACATTATGTAAATTATTGTCATTGAGTTAATATCTGTTTTCACTAGCGCCAGCTTCGAGAGCGTATTTTTTTTCTAATAAGCAATTCAAATCTAGGCAAAATTCCTTGCTAGTTCACGCTTGTTAACCGTTTTTGTTTTAAGATTCCGAACATGATCTCAAACTCAGTTCGGTATAGGAAAGGAATGCTGCGTGAAATGAACCGCTGGAAATTCATAGTCTGTTGGGATTTTTCTTATGCGTGTCACAAATTCTTTTGTTATCAATAACAGTAAAGCTGCACTTTATTACTTACGATTGCTTGAAGATTACTAAGCAAAGGGAAGTTTTTAGTAACTTACTTCTTCTTCTTCTTTTTATCGTGCCGTTCTTTCGAACCAGAGTGGTGAAAGGATCAATGTACGTTACTGAGGCTCCTTTCGTGCACTTGACTAGTCTTCCAACTTTTTAGGTCCTACGACTTGCTAGTTTTCTTACGATGGTTTTCTTCGCCATTTGAAAGTATACCAACTGGTATAGCGCATAATATGCTTAATTTTTTCCAAAAGTCAATTAGTGCTCTACCGTATTCAAATCCACGATCAATCGTAAAGCTATGATATGTAAAGTTTTATAAGATGGCTACATCCATCTGCTAATGAGTAGGTATCAAAGTAATCAACATCCACTTCTGCGTTTCAATCGTCATAAAACTTTACTATTGTATGTTAATTTAGTGGCAAGATGTACCTGCCTATGTACTTGTTTAGGTATAAAAAGCAATTTCACATCACGCAGCCATCATGACCTTAAATACCGTATGCCTAAGCAATGTTATGATGACAAATGCAATTCGAGATTGTAAATACATACATACATACATAAAATCACGCCTGTTTCCCGACGGGGTAGGCAGAGACCACGGACCTCCACTTGCTACGATCCTGACATACTTCTTTGCTTCATTCACTCTCATTACATTCTTCATACATGCGCGTCGGTTTAGGGTACTCTGGACCTGGCCTTTCTCTAAGACGTCCCCGATTTGATCGAGGTACGTACGCCGAGGTCTTCCCCTTCCAACCAAACCATCTATTATTAATTGATTGTAAATATAGACAAAAAACTCCGTTTCCGGATTGTTTTACAATTTACTTCCTTTCCATACAATTTTCAGGAAGCGTCACCCAAAAGTGAAATAATTGCCTTAAACACTTACGAGTACACTACTTACCTAATATAATAAGTATAGTGGTGTACAGACCAACAATAATAAAAACAAGCGCAAGTAGAGCGAACCGCTTGAACGACACTGACCTATTATTGCAAACGTACTATGTAATGATCTGATATTAGTAGGTGCACCTATGTTTGTACAATTTATACATTACACATTACCAACCTGCCAGCTAAATACTATATTGTAACTAAATATTGAATTGAACTATTCCACTTCCGAACACTACTTTACGTTCATTGTTTCTATTCAAAACATTAAATAGGTAATAATAATTCTAATAATAATAAAAATAATAAGGCGGCGTCTAATAAGTCGATTACTTACCGCCGTTATGCTAACTTTACAGAATGTAGGTATTAAGTAATCTGAATATGAAATAAATAATCTACCACCTGGCTTGACAGTCTAAATAAGTTAACTTAAGCCTGTATGTTATCTCTCCTTCATTGCACGTGCATCGTTAGATTTCTCTAAGCACAAAAAGGTTCATCACATCACACAAGCTTTTCGTCTTGGTCCATCAGCTTGATCTGGTTGAGAAGCACATCTGTCGTGCAGCAGACCAATCAGGAGCGTGCGCCGACGCGCATCTGTCGGCCACGCACGCCCTCGAGTTTTTTTCCCTTTTGTTGCTATTTTTTGCCGACGACCAAGTAGTTTGGTTGAAAGCTTTTGAATTTTAACCGTTTATTGAAATCACTGTATGGTAAATTATATTTATTCACTCTATTCGCATTCTTTGGCCATTTTCAGTTCGATAGTGAGATGGAGTGTTTCAGTTTAGCCGTGCCGTGGTTAGTTAATCTCTAAAGACGTAAGGTCATGAAGGCCCATCTTGGAATAAAACCAAAACTGATCGATATTACGAAGTTTTTCCTTTAGATCTACAAGTATTTTTAGAAGAAAACAAGACAGAAACGACAATTCATGGTGGATAGGTACCTAGTACTACACTAATCGTCAGCTGCGCCGGAAACAAAAACCCTAAGCACTATGAATGCCACTGTAATGAGGTCACTAATTAATGGAAGTGTCATGCACTTCATCGCGTAGCAGCCGCAGTCGTTAGCGAGGTCGCACACTTGCTCCGTATTATTTTCCGAGCTTCATTATAAATTGGGTCGAGCGCTCGTAAGCTGAGCAAAAGGACTGTGTAGAACCAAATGTAGCTCAGCAGATTTTAACTGAACAGGCTAGCTGGTGAATTTTAAAACGATTGAAGATATTCTTTGTGTGAAGTGGGACTTCCCTGTTTCGTAAAAAATGCGTACCTAGATAATAAGTAAATTCGTGTGAATAGGTAGGAAGCAAAAATTTATTTAAATTTGTGTGATTTCTTAAAAACTGAATCAGTTGGCTGATTCTTTAGTGTCTAATTTAAATCTGTGAAAACTTGACAACTGCGGTTCGAGTTGGTAATGAAAATAAACAGAGTGTAAATAGACATTAACTGCTATGCACATGCGTGCACAGCACACACGTGCCATGCATGATGCATATTGTAGTTTTGTTTAGCGATAGTAAATTATGATTTTCTTCTTTTTTTTGGCCTATTGAATAGGATCGAAGTAGGTAATATGGTACCTAGGAGTTGGAATTTTATGTAATCGGAATTCTAATAAGTAAACATGTAAACTGACGAATGTTTTCTACCACAGGGTCAGTGCTATGTGAGGACGAGACCATCGGCCCGATATTCATGAAAGAGCCCGCGAACCGAGTCGACTTCAGCAATACGACCGGCGCCACCGTCGAATGTGCAGCCCGCGGATCCCCGACCCCCGACGTGTTTTGGGTGCGAGCTGACGGCACCGCTGTAGGAGATGTCCCAGGATTGCGACAGGTACGTCCCTGATGCATTAGACTAAGATTATTCTTCATTCCCTGATTCATGAGTCATGACTGTAGCAACACCGGCTTGTACTTCGGTTGTTTACATTTTAGGCCGGTTTGTTTGTATCACTCATCGCAAAAAGCTGATAGTGTCTATGTATCCCATTTTGGTGTTTGCGAACAGGAATTTACCTACTCTTCTTATACCGGTCAAATGATCCGGTCATTTGGACCTTTTCGAATGTTATCCAGCCTATGTCTATTTGACACTTGCAAGCTCTGGTAAAGTTTTCACATGTGTAGAAATACACATAGAGAACCATAAGGCATTACTCGACATTCGAAACCAGAAATGGTAGCATAGCAGGAAAAGAGCAACCAGGGAAGTCACGTGTTCTTGAGATTCTACCATCAGTTTCTCTCGGCAGGTACAAGCGAATGGTAACCTGCTGTTCCCGCCGTTCCGTGCCGAGGACTATCGGCAGGAGGTCCATGCTCAGGTGTACGCTTGCTTGGCCCGCAACTCTGTCGGTACCATCCATTCTCGCGATGTCAATGTTCGAGCTGGTAAGTTCTCCAACACTTTCTACATCACTCACTGTTTGATCGTACTTATCATACGTTTTATAAAAAAGAATGAAAGGCAAAAACATTTTTGAAGTATCTATTCTTAAAGTATAGTATCGTTAAATGTTTTAGAAATAAAGGAATCTTTTAGATGATGATGATGTAAAAGATGGAGTTTATTTCATTTACTTATACTTTTATTAAGCAACTAAAACATGCCTCATAAATTCAGTTAAATGTATGATTAAAAGAGTCTTACTTTATCAAAAGCGATAGTTCAAGCTTCGTAATTTGGTCAATCTTATCATATTTCACGACGTTTTGTAACACTACAAACCACGGCTCAAGCTCCTAAAGGATCATAAATTCGTGTCAGCCACCGTTATGAGTGTGTGAAGATAAATATGTCATCTTGAACATGATTATATTTCACTCGAGGTTCCTACTGTTGACTCATGACCTGCGATCGTTTGTAATTTGATATCGTTTGATGACGTGACGGCCTACCAATGACTTGTCCATAAATATTAGATTTGTTATTGTTCAGCTTATATTAAGTGCTTATTTGGCCAACTAAATACTAATTTTATGAAGTTCCTTCATAACAGATAATCTGTAAAACTAAACACAAATTCTTTCAAACTTTAAAAATTGAACACGAATTAAAACGAAATTGAAAATTTCGTGCATTCATTTAAGCTTTTAGAACGAGTGAAGCGACTGATTGGCCATCATAGGGCGCTGCCCTTTATGTCTCAGGGCCAAATAAGGTCAATTAATAAAGCTACCAACGGCCGTAACTTATAGACCATTGAGAGATTACATTACGGCTTTATTAAGCCGTAAATGTAAGTACTTAGACTACTTATATGTTGTTGGTGCCATTTGTTCGGTAGCAGCAAGAAGATAAAATCGATTTAAAAAAATTGAAGTTTTAAATAAGCTTGAATTATCGCTCTCCATGTTTTTTAAAAAGCTCTGTGCTAATACGTACATTACATACGTGTACTTGTACGCGTGTTACAATCACAAAAAGTAGCTCTAGAAGTAACAGGACATTAATTTATTCTCCTTTTAACATTTAAATACAATACATGTTTATATATTTGCTTTAATGTGATTTTTCAGGTTTTCTATAGGTGATATTAATCTTTTAAAGATGACCGTACCTATGCACATTTTTACATGACTTGTTTGTTTATCAAAGTGGTTGCCCAATCTTACGATACCGATGTCAACAAGGAGTACGTCATTACGGGGAACAGCATCTTGCTGAAGTGTCAGGTTCCATCATTCGTTGCCGATTTCGTGCAAGTTGTCTCCTGGCATACCCAAGACGAGGACTTTCTTCCCGGCGAAAATTACGGTTATTCTATAAGCCGTCTCCGAAAACCAAAATCCACATCCAATCCTCTAAAAAAGCTTTATATTCACAGTGGTACAACAACAGTATGAGTCGGAAGTAAACAACGAGTACGTAATTCGCGGTAACTCCGCTCTCCTCAAGTGCTCTATACCGTCATTCGTGGCGGATTTTGTGTCTGTGGTCTCCTGGCACGATGAAGCCGGCAGCTCCTTTGTTATTGGAGAGCCTATGAATGGAGACGGTACCACTTGCTTCCAACTACAAAGTCTCCTTCCCACATTCCTTTCACATATCCTTTCTTTATGACAATTAACCCGCGTTTTCCAGTGGTATCACAATACTACGAAGCTGAAGTGGTGTCGGAGTATGTCATCCGAGGCAACGCGGCTATACTCAAATGCAATATTCCTTCTTTTGTCGCGGACTTTGTTAAAGTTGAAGCTTGGGTTGACTCGGACGGCGGAGAATACTTAACAACCGATGATATCGGTACTCAAGTTTTGAATAACAACTCTTATCTCCCTTGCTCCGTTATCCTTTCCTTACAAGCTACCTTGCTATGTTGTAATCTGAGACGCCGTGTCTTCTTTCAGTTGTAAATCAGTTCTATGAAGCTGAGATTTTAACGGAATATGTTATTCGAGGCAACGCTGCTGTCTTTAAATGCTCCATACCTTCGTTCGTTGCTGATTTTGTGAAAGTAGAGGCGTGGACCGACGAAGAGGGGACAGTTATAAATGACTCTGACGATATGGGTATCAATGGCCTCGCTAAACAATACTATGTCCACTTCCCGTACCTGCTAAATACATGTCCTCACACCTCGTACCTGTTTGTTCCTAACTAAGTATGTAATTGTTATTCTTCAGTCGTGTCACAGTATTACGTGACCGAAGCCGAAAACGAGTACGTGATTAGAGGCAACGCTGCTATTGTTCACTGCAAGATTCCATCTTTTGTTACCGACTTCGTTTATGTCGAGGCCTGGATTATGGACGATGGACAAATACTAACCATAAGCAATACAAACAACGGCCAGGGTACCTTTTAAATATTTTGCATTAGACATTATTCCTAATCCCTCACCAGTGTCTTTTAATTCTCTACCCGACCTTCCGTTTTGTTTTATTTAAAGGGTATTTCTTTTGTGTAGTCGTTTCACAGCCTTTTGAAGCCGAGGCTGATAACGAATATGTTATTCGCGGGAACGCAGCTTTAATGAAATGCGAAGTGCCCAGCTTCGTATCAGATTTCGTGTATGTTGAAATGTGGATGGACAGCGAGGGTGGCAACTATTACCCTGGCAATGGCGAGGGTAATCAACGCAGTAGTTAGAAAATAAATAATTCCTAATCCCTAGTTCACCATTCATTGTATTATTTATCTCAGCCGTACTGCAAGCATACGAGGCTAGAGTTAACGACGAGTTCGTTCTGCGAGGCAACACAGCTATTCTTAAATGCATCGTGCCTTCCTTCGTTTCCGACTTCGTGCATGTGCAGGCTTGGATTATGGACAACGATACTGTCAATGCCGATGAGAATAGAAACTTTGCCTCCGGTAGTGAATGCTTAGTCATAAACTACAGATTCTAAAATCCTATCCTATTATCCGAAAATGTCATTGCTACGAGTATTTGAGTTAGACGCGGTATCTTGTCGGTTCTACAGTTGTCCATCAGAATTATGAGCCCCGTGTCATCGATGAAGACGTTCTCCGCGGCAATTCTGTCATTGTAAAATGTTCGATTCCATCATTCGTGGCGGACTATGTTCAGGATTCAGGTCGTGGAATGGGTGGCAAATGACGACTCCGATACTACATATTCGTTCAACGGCTCCGAGAACAATTACGGTAATCGAGAGTACAGCGCGGCCCCAATTGTCCCTATCCGCACTCCAAATCCCTGACTTCAATTGGACGACACTATCAATGCCATGTCTAGTAACGCCGTACACAATTTTCAGCTGTAAATCAATTCTACGAGTCACAAGTGTATGATATTTACGTAATCCGGGGTAACGCTGCTGTCTTCAAGTGCCATATCCCTTCTTTCGTGTCCGACCACGTGTTAGTAGTTTCGTGGCACGATACCGAGGGAGGAGAATATATGCTCAAAAATAGCTACGGTATTCCTCAGTGTATTTAGAATACCCTTTTTAGTTATTTTATGACCTTGGTTCCTTGTCCACTTTCACATTACTGATCAGTAGATCTAAATACGGTTGTTTCGTTTTTAGTTGTATCTCAGGCGTACACGGTCCACTTGGTCGAAGAAAATGTGTTGCGGGGCAACGCAGCTATTGTAAAGTGTCTTATCCCAAGTTTTGTGACGGAGTATGTGTCCGTTGCATCATGGATTATTTCGGAGGCGGATGAAGAGACTGAAATAAAAGCGGATCGCGGTGTTGATGATGAGGGTATATAGAAATGGACGTCTAATTATAAGTCCAGTCCCACACCTTTATTAATCCTTTGCCCTTCGTCAGTGGAGCTTTTTGTTACCTATCACCAATAAACGACGCATCTATATTTTACAGTGGTGTCGCAAGCTTTCACCGTGAATTTAATGGAAGAAAGCGTGTTGAGGGGAAACGCAGCTATTCTTAAATGTCATATATCTACATTCGTGACAGAATACGTTAGTGTGTCGTCATGGGTAGTTTCTGAAGGAGATATCGAAGAGTTGGAAATCAACCCCGATTCAAACGACATCGGTATATTTATAATCGCACATGTTGACTTACGCACCTTAAAATCCTTCATGTCCATCCATATCCTAACTTTTGTTAAGCTCAGTATATATTTTCAGTGGTATCACAATCATACACTGTAAATTTGATGGAGGAAAACGTTTTGCGTGGGAATTCGGCAATCGTCAAATGTCACATACCCAGCTTCGTCACGGAATACGTGACGGTTTCATCGTGGATAATATCCGAAGGAGATATCGATGAAATGGAGATTAAAATGAATGAAACTTTTATTTTGGGTATTTCTTAATTGGATATCTTCGATCTTAATCCCTATAGCCTGAAATCCTTTCTACCATTTCCTTTTTCCAAAATATTTATTGGTTTTACTTTACTATGGTCATAAAGGCCAGAAAATAGATTTATTATTTGCTATCAAAAGACCAAAAATGTCTTGCAGACCCTGAATAAGGCGATGGTCTTACTTGTTTCAGTGGTTTCTCAATCTTACACAGTGAATCTTTGGGAAGAAAATGTCTTACGTGGGAATGCTGCTATACTGAAATGTCACATTCCAAGTTTTGTCACAGAGTACGTAACCATTTCCTCTTGGATCATTTCTGAAGGGGAAGTTGAAGAGATGGAAATTAATTTAGATTCTGATTTCAATTTAGGTACTCGTAACGTAACGCTCCACTTTCAGCTATCCTTCACCATTTCCTATCCCTCCTTTAATCGATTGAGGCAGCATCGTCATTAATATAACTCTAAAATGGCTGGACCGATTTACATGGCTTTTGATTTGTTGTATTAATATCCGTCCCGAATAGCGGAATAACTATTAAAACACATTGTAAAAACTAAAAAAATTAAATAAAACAAAAAACATTTTTCTTTGATTTTCCCATACAAAATGCTCATGGGTTTCGTATATTTGAAAATGAATTAAACGCGGACGAAGTCGCGGCAGCAGCTAGTGATATTATATGTTCAAATAGTTATCTGTTTTTATTAAGCAGCTTTTTTCTGTCGATTACAGTCGTCTCACAAGCTTACGATGTGAAATTTTGGGAAGAGTACGTTTTGCGCGGTAACGCAGCCATCTTAAAATGTCAGATTCCAAGCTTCGTCTCAGAGTACGTCTCGGTAAACTCATGGATTATTTCTGAAGATGATAAAGAGGAAGAAATTAATCTGGATTCTCCTACAAGTTTAGGTTGGCTGCTTTTGCAAATCTCTCCCTTCCTTTGGTACTCCTGAAAAATTCCTGTTCCTTTCTGCGTTTCTTCGTTGTTTAAAAGTTAGAAAAGTCTAGGTTCGTATTCATCCATATAAAGTTTATAGGACTAAAACGTTTCGGTCCAGTATTTTCCGTGTGTTTATTACACTTAAATCGTATTGTTTCAGTTGTGTCTCAAGCGTACGCTGTAAATCTCATGGAAGAGTATGTTTTGAGGGGAAATAGCGCTATATTGAAATGTCACATCCCAAGTTTTGTATCTGAGTACGTAACTGTCAACTCATGGATCATCAGCGAAGAAAGCGAGGAGATTGAAATGAAACTCGATTCGGCTCATAACTATAATGGTATGATCGCTTTGCAGTTATAAAGGCGCGATCGTCCTACACTGATGAGAATTCTGCCTAATTTTTAATTAGTTTTTTGGTCATTTATGGCCAGCCGATAGGCTGAAAGGTTTTTTTATTACAAGTTTTATCGTTCTAAAAGCGTTTGAATCTAGTAAAGAACTTGTTTAGGGATGTGTTCCTAAAACGGGTTCCCATGGCTCCATGGGCCTAACGGCCTACCTCGGTCCTAATTCCTTTCTTCCTTAGGCTAACTTGCATGCTATGGATTTATAAGTAATCGTAACCTTACGTTGCGCTGCAATTATTTTTTATCAACTTAAGCAGTTGATTGTTCCTATAACATATCATAATTTTTCAGATGGAAAATATCTTGTGCTTCCGTCAGGAGAATTACATATTAGAGATGTTGGCCCTGAGGATGGTTACAAATCTTACCAATGTCGCACAAAGCACAGACTTACTGGCGAAACTAGACTGTCCGCTACCAAGGGGCGATTGGTCATCACGGGTAAGTCTTTGAAGCTATGTAGTATTTACAACACGCGATCAATTCATTCACAATCAAGTGTTCAAGCTTCGATTCATTCATATTTGATCTTTCAGTTTCTATCGTTTAAAAGCTATGTTGTACGACTTACAAAAAAAATTTGGAAAAGAAATGAATTTATAGCGATGTTTTAACCTGAAGTCATTGTTCAAAAATATAGCCGTTTATTTTGGTCATTTTTTTTAATTCATCCATGCGAAATGTGACGTAAACAAATTACGCAAGAATACAAAAATAACAATAACTTCAGGTAGTTGATTACCAAATTTTAATTTTAATTGAACAACTACTTTAACGGAACATTCTCATAATGATGTAAGATAAAACTGCAAAATTGCATTTAATTTAAACATAACACACAAACTCTGTGACATAAAGACGATGTTCCATTACTGTATTTTTTATATTATTTGACTATAATCTTTTTAATTCAAGAAATATAGGTAAGTACGTACATAATAATGTCGGTCCCATAAATAAAAATGACAAGTAGTTTATCATACGTGGAGAAAATTTTTATCATGTAATTTTGTTACATACCACACAATACGAGTATACTATGTTTCTTGAATTTACATTAATAGTTTGAAAACACAAATGCACCTGTTTGTGTCTTCAAGCTCATAAATAAACTATAACTTGCCTGAATGTTGGGATAGGGTACCCTGCAGAGCCTTGACTCGCGTGGTTTTTCAAGTAAATTATTAGCGTCCTTTGAGAAGTGTAGGGGCAATTAGGGCTTGTGGTTCTAGTCGAGTCTTATATCTGGTGTCGTTAGTCCGTGATTCCTTCTCCCAACATGCGCAGAGCCGGTGGGCCGGGTACCTCCCAAGTTCGCTAGCGCTCAGACGACCAGCGGCTTCCAGTTTAACGAGTCCTCCAGCATCGCTTTACTCTGCCCCGCGCAGGCTTTCCCTGCGCCCATGTACCGGTAAGACATTCAAATTAACGCCCTTTTGCGTCATTCCTCAGAGCCCATAGGGCGAGTACCACCAAAAATGTCTACAACACAAATCGGAGCGATGTTTGCCACTACTTCCGGAGCCACGTTTACATTGCAATGCCCCGCGCAAGCGTTCCCTGTCCCCGTGTTCAAGTAGGTAGCTTCTCTGTGCTAGTTACCATTGTTCTCAACGTTTCTAGAACCGGTCGGCCGTGTACCTCCAAAGTTTGCAACAGTATTGACCGGCACTATGTTCGAAGTTAAGAAAAATGAATCTTACGCTTTGCAGTGTCCCGCCCAGGCTTTTCCGACCCCACTGTTCAGGTAAAGTTACCCTCTTATTGATCACTTTGACACTGCTCCTGTAGAGCCCGTCGGACACGTGTCTCCGAAATTAGCATCTGTCGTGATGAGCACAATGATTGGAATCAAGACAGACCAGGCATTTGCATTACAATGTCCAGCACAAGCATTCCCAGTCCCAATTTTCAGGTAGGAAATAATATCAAGTTATTCATTAAAATATTAATATAGTGAATTAATCTCATCGCAGAACCAATGGGAAAAGTTTCTCCGAAATTCCCGAGCTTAGAAAAGAGTAGACTATTTAACTATGATGCCAAACAAAGCATGGCTCTACTTTGCCCCGCTCAAGCATTCCCTACTCCAATGTTTAGGTAAGCACTTGTCGATTGATATTACTCTGTTTGAAGTTTATTTGATAATACGTTATAATCTTCATTCCTTAGAACCAATGGGAAGAGTGTCCCCAAAATTCCCAACAGGAGACATTAGTCGGACGTTTATAGCTAATATGGGAGACGGCGTTCCATTACTTTGTCCGGCGCAAGGGTTCCCTGCTCCATCATTTAGGTACTTGACTTAATTTCAACACCATACTCATTGCACTAACAGAACCCATGGGCAAAGTTTCGCCGAAGTTTCCGTCGATGGAAACAGGGCGCAGCTTTACATTTTCTTCGAACTCGTGCGTGACATTGCTCTGTCCGGCGCAAGCTTTCCCCACTCCAATGTTCAGGTACATTGTTTTATCTAGATTTTATGTCTTTAGAGCCTGTGGGTCGAGTGCCACCAAAATTCCCGTCGATGGACAGTTCGAGAAGTTTCAGTACTATGTGTAACAGCAGTCTGACGATATTATGTCCGGCGCAGGCGTTTCCAGTCCCATTGTTCAGGTAAAATCTGAATTGAACAATGTCTAAAGTTCACTTCTTTTGGTCTCTAGAGCCGGTTGGTCAAGTCTCACCTAAATTCACAACCGCCGATAAAAGTCGCACTTTTGATGCTACCGGAGGCGAAAGCATCACCATTCTGTGCCCTGCCCAAGCTTACCCTGCCCCAGCTTTCAGGTACCTACTACTAAAGGTTTATATTTCGTAATCATTTGAATTAATAATATTTTCCATAGAACCAATGGGTAGCGCCGCGCCGAAAGTAGCAATGAAAATGATCGATATAACTGAGGCAACTTTTAGTAATACTGTCACATTACTTTGCCCGGCACAAGCATTCCCTGTTCCAACGTTTAGGTAATATGATTTATCTGATTATAATGAAATACTCATATTATCTGAGTTATGAACATTTTCATGTACACACGTTTCGAAGAAAAGCTTAATTTATCGTCTATCCAATGGCAGGATCAACATTAGATCTGAGATGTCTACCAAGCCTGGGGATTACAGTCGTGATCATGTTTGTTTTTGTTTTTTTTTAATGGTAGGGTTGTTTTGAGTAAGTCATATGCAGGCTTACCCTATCCCTTTGTTCATGTGTAAATATTATGGAATAGTATCTGAAGTTTACCATTTTTGGTCTATAGAGCCCGTCGGTCAAGTCTCACCTAAATTCACAACCAGTGATAAATTGCGAGCTTTCGATGCTACCGGAGGCGAAAGCGTCACCGTTCTCTGTCCAGCCCAGGCTTACCCCAGTCCAGCTTTCAGGTATTAAAGTTATACATTTCGTATAATAATATACAAAACTTTTTTCTTAGAGCCTGTGGGTAGCGCCGCGCCAAAAGTAGCAACGAAAGTGATTGATATAACAGAGGTTTCATTCAATAATACCGTCACAATACTTTGCCCAGCTCAGGCATTCCCTGTTCCAATGTTCAGGTAAAAGGCCATGTGTGTATTTTTTATAGTTTATATTATAAAATGAAATCTTAGTAAAACAACTAATTTGGATTCAGAGCCTGTAGGAAGAGTTCCTCCGAAATTCCCCACAATGGATAACTCTCGAGGTTTTAATGCACAAGTCAATGCTAGTGTAACATTGCTGTGTCCTGCTCAGGCGTTTCCACTTCCTTCCTCCAGGTAAATCGTTTTTTTGACTGGATACTTCTGTTGTAGAGCCCGTTAATAGCGCCCCACCAAAAGTTCCGACCAAAACTATCGAGTTCGTGGAGTACGGGGTGACTACCAGCATTACCTTACTTTGTCTGGCTCAAGCATTTCCGGTTCCAGCGTTTAGGTGAGCTTCAAACTCATTAATATAGACGCATTTGTTTTAGAGCCTGTCGGTCTGAAAGCCCCTACTTTCTCTACGGATTTTAAAATGGCGTAGTATGTTGAGGACGTTAAACAGGGCTTCGCTTTGCTTTGTCCGGCGCAGGGATCCCCAGCCCCTACCTTCAGGTATCTTACTTATGATTCTAGAACCAATTGGCTCAAAGAGTCCTTCCTTCTCGAGCGTATCAAAGTTACAGTGGTTTGAAATGCAAGCTGGTCAAGATTTCGCGTTAACATGTCCCGCTCAAGGCTTTCCTGTACCAGCATTTAGGTGAGATTAACAAATGTCTATTGTCCGATTGAGATTAACTAATTTTCAGAGTCAATCAATTCCAAGTCGCCAACGTTTTCTACAGACGATAAATTAGCATGGTTCGTGAGACCTACAGATCATAGTTTAGCATTACTTTGTCGTGCCCAGGGGTATCCCGTTCCTTTATTCAGGTACAGCATCATTACTAGTAGCAATAATTATTAAATGTATAATATGAAACTTTTAGAACCAATCGGATCGAAGTCGCCCACTTTTTCTACCGATAATAAATTCTCTTGGTACGTGAGAGATGTCGGACAGAGTCTAAATATCCTGTGCCCAGCCCAGGGTTTCCCAGTGCCCTCATTCAGGTGAATGTAATAAAATTTTATTTGATATTGTAGAACCCGTTGGCTCAAAGTCCCCTACCTTCTCGAATGACGTTCAGTTTTCCGGAATCACTCGTAAAACTGGTCAAGATTTTGCGCTCTTGTGTCAAGCACAAGCGTTTCCCGTCCCAAGATTTAGGTAAGTTACCTTAGAAGCATACATTTTTATTGTCACAGAACCCATCGGCTCTAAAGCGCCATCATTTTCCCTGGAGTTTAAAAGTACAACGCTCACAAAAATGGCTGAGCAACCTCTTGTTCTTTTATGTCAAGCTCAGGCTCACCCCGCTCCCATGTTCAAGTGAGTGTCATAGCATAAACTTTAATTTCTTTGGTTTAGAACCAGTAACAGCGAGAGCGCCCGCCTTTCCAACGTCCGCCTCTTCTTATAACTATGAAATTGAAGCGCACTCTGGTGGTTCGATGCTTTGTCAAGCACAAGGGTACCCTCAACCAAGTTTCAGGTAGGTGGCTAGGTTGTCATTGATAACATTCAATGTTTTTCTAGAGCCGGTTGGAGCGAAAGCGCCTTCGTTCTCAACTGAATCTAAAGGCAGTATTTTTGTCAAGGAAGTAGGACAGAGTTTCGCTTTACTTTGCCAGGCACAAGCATTCCCAACTCCTGTATTTAGGTGAGTTGGTAATAACCATGAATTGTTGTTTTCTTCAGAGCCTGTTAGTTCAAAACCGCCGACGTTTTCTACTGACTTTACGTTATCGGCTGTTACGAGACATAAGAGTCAGAAGTTCGCTATGTCGTGTCAGGCCCCGGCATTTCCCGTACCGATGTTCAGGCAAGTCTACTTAATTTAAAACATTTTCAAAACCCACGTTGCCATTTCACACAATATTCTGTGCAGAACCAGTCGGATCCAAGGCTCCCTCTTTCTCTACGGAGTCGGCTCTTTCATCTCTAAAGAGACATCAAGATCAAAGTTTTGCGTTACTGTGCCAGGCACAAGCTTTCCCGGTACCAATTTTCAGGCAAGTTTAACTCTACTAATTCGGAACTTTCGAATGGCTTTATAGAACCTGTCGGTGCAAAATCACCAACTTTTTCGTCTGATTCAATGGGAAGTATTTTCCGAAGGCGCGTGGGACAAGGCTTTGCTCTTCTGTGTCAAGCTCAAAGTTATCCCGCCCCAACATTCAGGCAAGTGCTATTGTTTTTATCGCAGAGCCGGTTGCGTCTAAAGCGCCTACTTTTTCCACGGACGCCCGTAGCACATCTTTCGTAAGGAGCGTTGATCAAAGTTTTGGTCTTCTATGTCAAGCTCAGGCCTTTCCAGTCCCCATTTTCAGGCAAGTTAAATTCTATTCGTTTGATTAAATTCATCATTACACAATGTTTACCAACATTACACCCTCAAATATGTTATCTAGAACCGATCGGGAGTGCTGCGCCGAGTATTACTGTAACGAAGGCTACCTTACATTATCCTAAGAATTCGTCCCTTGCACTTATTTGTCCAGCACAAGGGTTTCCCGTACCAATGACAAGGTAAATGCTACATAAAGTTTTTGGGACTGTAGTCTATAATGTCTGTAATTAGAGTTCGAAAGTCATGTTGCGAGACCCTTACGTCACTGGTAAGTTAATTATCATCAGGCGCAGATCAAAACATTCAGGAGTTTTTCCGTTTCTTCAATCCAGGTATGGCTAGGCAAAATTATTGAGTCGTCTCTGTTATTACAGAACCAACCAATAAGATCGCTCCTCGAAGAGATACTGCTAAAAACTTTGAAGGTGGGGAACTTTTCATCGTGGTCAAAAACGAATCCGCATTTATGACGTGTCAAGTTGCGGCATATCCAGCTCCTTTATTTAAGTAAGTGGTTGGAACAATACTCCATTTTCCGAATTCATTTAAAAGCCCACCGGTAGAGCCGAGCAGAACTTGACAGGTAACTGGCGTTCTTCGAGCTAACAGCTGACACTTCAAGAACTGTCACAGCACTGTCAAGAACTTCACCTAAAACAAGGTAGGTACGTAGTTTGTTACCTGCAGTTCACCATTCGGTCGTTGGAGATTTTTGTCATCAAACCACTTGGTAAGTTCAATAAATTACGCTAGGTAGGTTTTGTGGTACCATCATTTGTGCTAGTTGCTGAGAAATTATGAATGTTGAATGTGTTAGATTGGTGTCGGCTAGGCGTCATATATTTTAGGTCTGAAATGTTTTCATTTATAGTGTCTGTGTACTGTCTGTGTTAGACATTGAAAGAGTCGTCTCTGTTATTACAGAACCAACCAATAAGATCGCTCCTAGAAAAGATTCTTCTAAGACCTTTGAAGGTTGGGAAGTGGTGACCGTGCCTCAAAAAGATGTGGTCTTTTTGACATGTCAAGTCGCGGCGTTCCCCGCTCCTCTATTTCGGTGAGTAGGCCTAGTACAAAGTCGGTTTGTATTCCAGAGCCCACCGGTAGAACCGGGCCAAAGGTGACAGGCGACGGGCTGAATCGGCAAGTAGGTCGAGGAGGCGAACCACTCGCGCTCCTTTGCGAAGCCCAGGCTTTTCCCGCTCCCCTAATGAGGTACGGCTGAACTTGATCACGGCCGGCCGTCGGCACCTCACGCATTCATCCATCACGTAGCCATACCATATCATCTCAATGTACTGATGTGCGTTGTTATTGCAGTATGTCGGTTGCGGCGGCCGCCCCGCCACATGACATGAAGGCGTGATGATCCGCGGCCGGCCGCGCGCCTCTATTCGATCCTCAGCCAAAGTAACGATTGAGCGGCGCAAACACCTGTTGGTAAGTGTCAGGGTGTTCTTGCTTTTATTCAGGCGCTTTAATCTTTACTTTGAGCTTAACGTGAGTCAAGGTTGCACTTTATTTTTTAAACTTTTCAAACTTAAACGGTCTCTGGTAGCTTTTGTCCTTTGCTAGCTTATCGTTTGTTTTGTACTGAGCTAATCGTGTTTAGGGGAGCGATATCGTTTAAATTCTCTAGTTTTGCTGATAATATCTTCACGCGCTAGTCATCCTAATTAGTTTATCTCTTAGTTTGTCTTTTTCTTCAAGAACCAACAAACAGTTTACCTCCAAAGCTGTCTAGTGCTCGATTGCAAGAATCGACCATTGTTATTGGGCAAACTGGAACCATGCTTTGTCTTAGTCAAGGTTTTCCTGTTCCTGCATTCAGGTGGGTGATGGCTCTGTAAGAACTAATGCATAAACCCCCCCATACAATTTGTTTTGGTGACGCATAAGTAATTAATTCATCTACCAACGTGTAGATTTTTCAATAATGATTTTAAATCTAAATGCATAAATAAATGTACATTCTGAACTCTTTCTCCTTTGTTTTAGATGGTACAAGTTTGTTGATGGCACGACTAGGAAGCTACCCGTTACCCTCGATGACAGAGTGAAACAAGTGTCTGGAACCCTTATTATCAAAGAGGCTAAAGTGGAAGACTCTGGAAAGTACCTGTGCGTTGTGAACAACTCTGTTGGAGGTGAGTTTCTTATCATCAACAGTCTATATACTTAGCACCAGGTCTTTTACGATAGCAGTCAATTTCTTAACTTCCAATTTTACTTTAAATTAGTTTACTATAATATTCTTCGCATTTTCAGGTGAATCGGTCGAGACTGTGCTAACTGTAACCGCTCCGCTGAAAGCAACCGTTGAACCGGCCACTCAGACAGTTGATTTCGGACGCCCCGCTGTTTTCACCTGCAGATATGAAGGAAACCCCGTTAAGACTATCACATGGCTAAAGGATGGAAAGGACATGAAACATCACGATGCTATGCTCAGGTATTATTGCTAATAAATTTCGATTATCAAGTCATGGTCAAACTTCATTCAACTCTCTTCATATGACACACGGCACATGGGTCGAGAAGTGGTTGGAACATGTTTGTTTTTTTTAAAGGAGTGCTTGTAGCATTCTGGAGATCTTGTAATATTTTGTATTGACTTTCCATCATGTATACATTTTCAGAATTGAATCCGTAAAGAAGGAAGATAAGGGAATGTACCAATGCTTTATCCGGAACGACCAGGAAAGTGCTGGAGCCAGTGCTGAATTGAAACTTGGAGGTCGATGTATGTATTTTGCAAATAATTTTGAAACCATTCACACCATTAAGCACTTAGAATTGGCGGTGAGCGTACAGTTAGAAAAACTACTCCCCGTGTTAGTTAAAACACTGTATTACATGCATGATAAAAATCTTTTGCAATTCACTTGGTTGTACATGTTTGAGGTAAATTCAAAGTAATAACTACAGACAGTATTAATAAATAACATCGAACACTAAGAAATAAAGCTATTTGTATTTACAGTCGAACCACCCCTGATTCGTCACAGCTTCGGCGAACAGACTTTCCGCTCAGGACCTTCCTTGCGATTGAAATGCGTTGCGTCTGGTAACCCAACTCCCGACATCACCTGGCTGCTTGATGGCGAGAAAATGAGCAACGGAGAGCGGCTACAGATCGGGCAATTCGTCACTGCTGATGGAAACATCGAGTCTCACCTCAACATCTCTTCGGTTCACACCAACGACGGTGGATTGTATACATGCGTTGTTTCTAGCAAGGTTATTTTTTATCACACTTTTCTAACATATTTTTTTTTAGCATAGGTTGTTTAAGCTTTCCTTAAACTGTCTGAGCGCTTCTGTACTTCGTACAAATAGTACACACCAGGCTCTGGCAACCCATAAAAAAAATTACGCTTAGATTTTACTCGTTTTTCTTTTTCGGTCAAAGAGACATATTACTACAATTTGCTACATTGCAATGATTTCTGCAGGTCGGAAGCGCTTCACACTCTGCCCGAGTCAACATCTACGGCCTGCCGTATGTACGTCCCATGAAGAAACGTCCGGTTGTTGCCGGCGACACCCTGATTGCTCACTGCCCCGTCGCCGGATACCCCATCGACTCTATCGTGTGGGAGCGAGAGGGACGGTAAGGATATCTCTCCCAATCTTTATTATTAAAAAAAAACTATATCCGCGGTATGAAATACATCCTAACCTAACCTAACAATATATAAATGTTTTGCTCCAGTAGAGCTCACCTACCATATCCTGACATAGTCGACCTTAATATAATCGACTATTTTAACCAGCGTTCAGCCACCATTTGATAGGTGACCACTAATGACATTTATAAATGATCGCTTCTGTGCTTCGAAGGGCACGTTGTACTGTATAAGTATCACTAACTCATACTAACTTATTCTATAGTGTGCTGCCAATCAATCGCAAACAGAAAGTCTTCCCCAACGGCACACTGGTGATTGAAAACGTGGAGCGTATGAGCGACGAAGCTACCTACACGTGCGTTGCCAAGAACTCACAGGGATACGCTGCTAGAGGCACACTTGAGCTGCAAGTTATGGGTAAGTCGAAGTTATAGATAGTTATATACTTTATTTCAAAAAAGTGCGCGAAAGGAGCCTTTGAGGCCCACTTTAATCCTTTCACAACACTGGTTCATAAAAACTAGTGACATAATAAGAATAAAAACTGACCTAAAGTCAAGTTATCAAGAATGAACCTGTGATCCTCGTTTCGGACACATCTACTTCAGTCTAGTACCTTAAAGAAATTGTGGTCTTGTCATGTTTACGATTTCTATCTGATGTTACCTCTACTGAATTGATTTGTATGGTTTACGCTCTTTTGAGTACAGAATTTAGGATATCGTTAAAGATAACTGAATGAACCAGCTTTTACACCAAATTGCACTTTTTAAAGTTGTGTTTTGAATTGAAAAGGATAGTCATTTATAAACTACTTTTAAAATGTTTAGTAGTTAAAGATGATGACCCATACAATTCAATCATTTCGCAATAAAAATATGATGTGACACTAATGAAGTTTCTTTCAGATGACTCGATAGCCATAAACATTTAATACCTAGGTACTTATAATTGATCTTGAAGTTGTGATGTTTATGCCCGCCAAAGCTACATCGTTTGCCACACACGCCCTTAGCACACCCTTAGTTTAAACTAGCAGTTTCTACACAGTACCTCCGCAAATGTTGCCATTTGAGTTCGGAGAGGAGCCAGCAAACGCAGGAGACATGGCCTCCATATCCTGCGCCGTCAGCAAAGGCGACCAACCCTTGAACATATCCTGGGTGTTCAACGGACAACTACTAAAACCAAAAAACGATCTGGGAATTGTGTTGACTTCTATCAATAAAAAAACCTCAATACTGAACATAGACTCCGTAAGTGGCGTACACAGGGGCATTTACTATTGTGTGGCGACCAACCGAGCAGGCTCCACTAATCACAGCGCCGTTCTCGAAGTCAACGGTACTCTCCCAAATAACCATCGGCTTGCTTTCTTACTATTCTATCGATTTGTTTGAAACCCCTTTGAACATCCTCAATAACATGTTATGTAATTGACCCTAGTCCCACCACAAATCACTCCCTTTGAGTTTGGAGAAGAGATACTGAACGAAGGAGAAACGGCGTCTGTCTCATGTGTGATGAGCAAGGGCGACCTCCCAGTTCGTTTCAAGTGGCTATTTAACGGCGAAGAAATCAGGCCACGCAACACTCTCGGAATTGTTCTCACGACCATTAGCAAGAAAACATCCATTTTGAACATTGAAGCAGTAAGCTCAGTTCATCGGGGTTCCTTTACTTGTGAAATCAAAAACGACGCTGGCGAAACGAACCACACAACTCTCCTAAGCGTAAACGGTTCGACCTCTCATTAGTTGTTTCGTTTCGTAGTACCTACCTAACGCTTTTTATGTCCACCACAGTTCCTCCCCAACTTTCACCCTTTGAATTCGGCGATGAACCTGCTAACGCGGGCGACACTGCGTCTGTTCAGTGCGTTATGAATAAGGGAGACTTGCCGGCTAACTTTTCTTGGAGCCTAAACGGAAGGAAAATATCACAAGACAACGCTTTGGGAATAGTGATTGGCAGTATGAGCAAGAAGATGTCTATTCTGAACATTGATTCCGTGAATGGCACACACAGAGGAGTTTACGTTTGCCACGTTAAAAACTTGGCTGGTCACGTGAACCATAGTGCGACGTTGGAAGTGAATGGTTATTTGAATATGTTATGGGATATTGTAGCTAGATTTTTTGCAGTAATACAACAAAATTTAATCGTAGTTTCCTATGACAGTTTTACCCCAAATCCATCCCTTCACCTTCGGAGAGGAGCCAGCTAACGCGGGTGACACGGTTGGCGTCCAATGCATGGTCGCAAAGGGTGATGCACCTATCAATATCACTTGGCTTTTGAATGGAAAGCCCGTTCATAATATTCAGGGTATATCCGCTGTCAAAATCGGTCACAAATCAAGTAGTCTTACAATAGACGGAGTTGCGTCTATTCATTCAGGAGTTTACACTTGCTCTGCCACCAACCAAGCGGGTCACGCCAACTATTCCTCAGAACTAGCTGTTAATGGTACTTATGTTCATTTAAAAATACATCGTCAAATATGCATCGCTTTAGATTTTCGCCTAGATTATACTTCTTTACTTATTTGCTCATATTGTAATCCCTGGTATAGTTGACTCCTCTGCTTTTTGTTTGATTTGCCAAGTATCGAAAAGGTTTATCTATTTCTCGTCCCATAAAAATATGTCGTGATAATTCAGTGTCGTGATTGGTGGTTAAATAAACACAACTAATAATATTGTGTTCACTATCACCCTTGTGCCTAATTTGCTACCCACCTTTATTAATCCTATGTTTCTGTAGTTATACCACAGGTAACACCTTTTGATTTCGGGGAAGATGTTTTAAACGCGGGTGATATGGTGTCACTCACTTGCACCGTTGGAAAAGGCGATTTGCCCCTAAAGATTCACTGGCAATTGAATAATGAGATTCTAAACTCGGGCAATGGTGTCCTGATAAACAGGAACGGAAAGAGAATGTCGATTCTTAGTATTGAAAATGTGCGACACGAGCATATAGGCAACTATACCTGTATAGCCGAGAACGAAGCCGGCCGCAGTAGCCACAGTGCGGTGCTCAGTGTCAACGGTATCCCACATCCAATTTAGAATATGCATCGCTTTTTGTTCGCACGTTCTTTTTTTCATAGTTTATTTTATCGCACACCTCTAAAAACTCCTCATAATTTAAAACCCCAAAAGCCTAATTCAAAAGTAGTCAAATGAAGGTGTCGGAGCATACGAAAAATTAAAAAATAAATTTCATAATGTTTTTTTTTCATCGATATCTCCAGTGGTGCCTCAAATCACGCCGTTCGATTTCGGGGAAGATGTTCTCAACGCAGGCGAAACTGTTTCTCTCATATGTACGGTTGGAAAGGGCGACTTACCACTGAAAATACATTGGCTTCTTAACGACAAATTGCTGAATTCGGGCAACAATATCCTGATAAACCGAAGCGGAAAGAGAATATCTCTCCTGAGCATAGAAAACGTCCAGCACGAACATATTGGCAACTACACTTGCATCGCAGAAAACGAGGCTGGAGTCAGCAGCCATAGTGTGGTACTCAATGTCAACGGTATTCTACGAGTATAACGTTCACACTACGAGTAGTTGGATATCATGCTTCGCTTTATTATAATCTGTTTAGTTATTCCTCCAAACACATCCAAATCCCTGTTAGGTTTCGTCTACAAAAAACACCGCGGCTAGATGTCCATTTTATTTTGAAATAGGTTAATTGGAGGCATCGCAGGGTTGCAAACTAATTTAGGTTAATGATAAAGAACTCGTTCTATAGTGGTACCGCAGATCACGCCGTTCGATTTCGGAGAGGATATTCTCAACGCAGGCGACACCGTCTCGCTGATATGCACAGTTGGCAAGGGCGATTTGCCGCTTAAAATTCATTGGCAGCTTAATGACCAGATATTGAACTCCGGGAACAGTATTACGATCAACAGGAATGGGAAGAGAATATCAGTTCTTAGCATAGAGAACGTTCAACACGAACATATTGGAAACTATACTTGCATCGCTGAAAACGACGCTGGCCTTAGTAGCCACAGCGCTACTCTAAGTGTTAATGGTATCCATTGATTTTTTGATTATTTCCTCAAAATTCTACGCTTTGCTTTTTTGGCACGATGCTGATTCAATTAAGTTATTATATTATATTTCTGCGTTCAGTAGTAATACTCGTATATCCTTGAATTTGAGGTCTGAATTTAGCTATTGAATACTTCCAAATTATTTACCTACCTACCTAACTTCAGGGGAATGATGTATGGGTAATGTGTGTGGCAAAAAAATAACAACTTTAAAATAGCCTTCATTTCAACTCTTAAATCGAGACAAGGATGTAAAATAATACACGAGTAAAGTAAATGTTATAATAAAACTTTTTATGTTATTTAGTTGCACCACAAGTTTCACCTTTCGATTTCGGCACTGAACCTATGAACGATCAGGATATGATCGTTGCCATATGCGCTGTTAGCAAAGGAGACATGCCTCTCGATATTAAATGGTATTTTAATAGCAGCCCCATCAAATCTGGACTTAATGGTGTTATTCTTACCAATACCAAGCGCACTAGTCAGCTGACCATTGAGTCAGTGAGCCATCACAATCAGGGAAATTACACCTGTGTCGTGAAGAACCAGGCTGGCACTACAAACCACACGGCTGAACTGTTCGTCAATGGTATTTCAATCGAGACTTTCAATAATTTCAGATTTTAAATTCCTCTTTTTTTCTCTAAATAATGCGTTTAAGCTTTTTGTTGCTAAATCCCTTCCTTTTGTAGTCCCTCCACAGATTATGCCTTTTGAATTCGGCGAGGAACCAGTTAATGCTCAAGAAATGGTTTTGGTTACTTGCACGGTTAGCAAAGGAGACCTTCCGTTGAAAATACAGTGGTATTTCAATGGTAAACCCATAAAATCGGGAGAGATAGGAGTGAACCTTGTCAGCACTAAACGCACAAGCCAACTAAGCATTGAGTCTGTTACGCATGAAAATCAAGGAAATTATTCCTGCGTGGTAAATAATAACGCGGGGAACACGAACCATACTGCCCAACTTTACGTCAACGGTATCAATTCCTATTCAATTTCACGTAAAGTTACGATTGGCTTTGTGTATTCTGTTGTTATTCCTTATATTAAACTCCCTGTCCTTCCTTGTATCTTTGGCGGGCCATAAAATCGGGTTTGAAATATGTAGCCACACGGAATTCATTTTGGTAGTAAACTTTCAGTGGTACCAGTGATAGCTTCTTTCGAATTCGACGAATCAGTCTTTTACGGAGAGGGAGTACAAGTAATGTGTCACGTTACAAAGGGAGATAAACCTTTGACCTTCAAGTGGACTTTTAATGGAGGAGATGTGAGTTTACTTCCTGGGCTGAACATCATGAATGTTGGGGACATGGGGTCTGCTCTCATAATTCCGGCGGTGACGGCCAAACATGCTGGAAATTACACGTGCACTGCTGCCAATATTGTCGCAAGATCTAGTCATCACTCCACGCTCAATGTCAAGGGTATACACGGTCTAGCTGAATAAACTGTGCTTTTCTATTATGTTCCATCTTATAACCATCCCCCAAGATTTTGGTTCCGTCTACACTCAGCCATGGATTCAATTTCAATAGAGATTCAATGAGGGTTATGTTTCTATGCTTGATATTTCAGTGGCACCGATAATATCACCGTTCGAATTTGACGAAGCTATTTTCTACGGCGAAAGCATACAAGTAATGTGTAACATTCCCAAAGGCGATATGCCGTTACAACTATCATGGTTATTTCAAAACCGTCCTATTAAAAGCAATGATGCAGTTACAATCACTAAAGTAGGAGCCAGAAGTTCCATATTGGCTTTCCCAGCCGTAACAGAGAGACATTCCGGAAATTACACATGCACAGCTTCTAATATTGTAGCAAGCACAAACCACACAGCTATGTTAAACGTTCAGGGTACACTTCTTTTTGTATGTTTTCATGTTTTGGTTTTATTATTTTTATTTTAACTTATCCTCACCAGTTCCACCACACATCGTTCCATTTACGGCTGAAGAGCCAGTCTTTGCGGGGGAATCGATTCAGTTGAATTGTCACGTATCTAAGGGGGACGCCCCTCTTTCTATAACGTGGAGCTTCCATGGGGAAGAGTTATCTTCTCACCAAGGAATTACTACCATGAAGATTGGTCAGAGAACATCGCTGCTGACCATAGCAAGCGCAACATCAAGCCACAGCGGCGAATATTCGTGCAACGCCGCCAATCGTGCCGGCCTTGCAGTTCATTCTGCCACAGTTAACGTTCATGGTATCTCTCTCTACAATAGCTGCTCAGTGGCCTCGCATTATAGCACGTTGCACGCTTTGCTCTGCATTAATTTCGGCTTTCTGGATTAACAGTATTGCCATACATCGTACCCTTCGAAGCGGACGAGTCAGTGTTCGCTGGGGAGTCTGTGCAGCTCAACTGTCATGTATCTAAAGGAGATCTACCCCTCGATATCAAGTGGCATTTCCATGGGTTTGAAAACAGTTCTTCGCATCTCGGCATCATGACTACTAAAATGACATCACGTACTTCATTTCTATCCATCGCTGCGGCCACTGCTAGCCACAGCGGCAATTATTCCTGCGTAGCTACCAACAGGGCCGGTTCTACTAATCATTCTACTGTCGTAAATGTTCATGGTCAGTTTAATTTACTCATCTACTTCCATTACAGCGATCCGATGCTAAAGACATGTTAGCAGAATCAGCATGAATTCTGTTGAAATGTCAATGAGCAGCGTGCGCTTGAATTCATTTCATATTTTATTTATTTCATCCTTTTTATGATTTTAACACAGTTACACCGAACATTTTGCCATTCGACGTCGACCAAGCTTTGTTCTCGGGGGAGTCTGTACAAATGATGTGTCACGTATCGAAAGGAGATGCACCACTGGATGTTTATTGGGAGTTTAACGGCCAAGCTTTATCTAGCGAGCTCGGATCATTTACAAAAGTTGGTGGCCGGTCCTCATTGTTGATGTTACCGGCTGTCACTGGGGCTCATAGTGGAAATTATACGTGTACAGCAAAAAACCACGCCGGAACTACTTCTTACACCACAATACTCAAAATAATCGGTATTTTATCGAAACCAACCTAATGAATACAGGCTTGCATTTTTGCAATTTTTATTTCAACCCTTTTACCCGTATCCTACAAAATATAGAAAAAATAGTTCGTAATTTCATTTTTGAATGTAGTTGTCCCGCACATCATTCCGTTTGAAGTCGAAGAATCAATATTTGCTGGTGAATCGGTACACCTAACGTGTCACGTTTCAAAAGGAGATCGGCCTCTACAAATATCTTGGAGCTTTCAAGGTCACGAAATTCCGTATCACAATAACAAGGGTATTACGACCACGAAGTTGGGAGAGAAAGCTTCAGTACTGAGCATTCCAACTGCGATGGGTCATCACAGCGGGAATTACACATGCACAGCGAGTAATCGTGCCGGTCGCGCTTATCATTCAGCTCTCGTGAACATCCACGGTACTTATTCAATAGTGTTCCTCCCCTAATAGTTGTCTTAAACAAATAAATGTTTAGATGCTGCACGTTTAGATTAATTTAGATTTTATTCTTTTGTGATCAGTTCCTCCCCACATAATACCGTTCGAAATCGAAGAATCCATTTACTATGGAGAATCTGTGCAAATGACATGCCATGCGAGCAAAGGAGACCTGCCGATGTCAATTACGTGGATATTTGAAAGCAGAGATATTTCGACTCACAAGGACATTAAAACTATGAAGATGGCAGAGCGAACGTCATTCTTATCTATTGCGTCGGTGACGGGCGCACATAGTGGAAATTTCACTTGTATTGCAAAAAATAGGGCTGGAGAAGATAGATACTCCACAACACTCAAAATCAAGGGTACTTTGTTGTTAGATATCGCAGCATGCACCTTATACTCTACACTAACTTTAATTTTCTTTGCTCAGTCGTTCCTCACATCAAACCTTTCGAATTGGACGAAGCTGTATTCGCGGGAGGATCCGTACATCTCGATTGCCACGTCTCGAAAGGCGATATTCCTCTGGATATCTCATGGAGTTTCCAAGGCAAACCAGTAACACGCAGAATGGGCGTTAAGACGACGTCATTAGGCGATCGCGTCTCTGTTATTGATATCCCCAATGCCATGGGAGCTAATAGCGGAAACTACACATGTACAGCAACCAATAGTGCAGGCACAACCAGCCACACAGCTCTTCTTGAAGTGATCGGTACCAATAAATAATATCCTTCGAATGTATTTGCTTTCTGTTTAGTTCCTCCTGTGGTCCAACCCTTCTCCTTCGGGGAGGTCGCTATGAATTCCGGGCAAGTTGTAACAGTTCCTTGTTCGGTCGTTGAGGGAGATCATCCATTACAATTGCGATGGCTTTTCGATGGCGAACCTATAAAACCAAGGTCGGGAGTGACCGTGTTTAATATAGGAGAAAGAAGTGCTATATTGAGTATTCCCTCAGTGTCGCATAACCACGCAGGAAACTATACTTGTACTACTGAAAATGCAGCAGGAAGCGATGCCCATACTTCAATGTTAATAATTAACGGTGCCTAGATTTCAAATTATCTCCACAAATATTTAATTAACATCCTATTTGGTATTGTATTCTTAGTTATTATTTTGGTTCCCTTTTCTTTCGTTCATTTCCATCGTTTTGGTCTAATAATTTCAGTACCTCCAAATATTCTGCATTTCGCGTTCGGTGAAAAGCCAGCAAACGTTGGAGAGTACTTACAAGCGGCATGCACGGTAAACCTGGGTGATCTTCCCCTAACTATAACTTGGATGTTTAATGGACAACTCATATCCCAAAGGAATAATGACTATACGATGACCAATTCTAAAAGAAGTAGTATCCTCATAATAGAGTCAGTAGACGCAAAACATGCTGGAACATACACATGCGTCGGTGAAAACCGTGCGGGACGCAATACCCATTCAACAGATCTTATCGTATACGGTTAGTCGGTAGTGATTTAGGTGCTAGACTTCCATTATTTTGTCATTTAGATAATGTTTGTTTCAGTTCCTCCCAAGATTTCACCTTTCGTTGCTGGTTCGGAACCGGCTTTTCTCGGCGATTATTTTGCACTCCAATGCATCATAACTCATGGTGACCAACCTGTTCGTATCAGTTGGACGTTTAATAATATGTCTGCCAACTCCGTCCCCGGAGTCCGCATCAGTAATGTCGACCGAAGAAGTAGTGTGCTTACCATAGAGTCTGTAGATGCCACTCATGCGGGACTCTACAACTGTACAGCAACTAACGCGGCGGGTTTAGCGTCACACACTACAGAATTAGTCGTAAAGGGTGCGATACATTAAATGAGTTATTTTGCTTTCGAACTACCTTCATATCTAATTTCCTTACGTTCAAGCTTCATCATCTTAAATATTTTGTCCTAGTTCCACCGTTGATAATGCCGTTCAATTTTGGCGAGGTTCCGAACAATCCGGGAGACACTGCGGTAGTGAACTGCGTCGCCACCAAGGGTGATCTGCCGCTTGAAATCTCGTGGACATTCAGCAGCGAAACGATAGATTCGAGCCTCCAAAGAGACATCACTACAACGCCGCTAGGCCCCCGCGCATCTGTCCTCACCATCAACTCCGTGAGCGCGAACCACCAGGGAAATTACACGTGCATCGTTCAAAATGCAGCCGGCCGAGCCGAGCACGCAGCGACACTCGTCGTCAACGGCACGTCTTCATATTATACTGCGCTGCGATAAATCGGGAACTAACATCACAAAATTGCACCTTCAGCGAACCGATCCGTCACCGATCTTTTCGACCTCACTTATTTTCTAACATTGCCTGCCAATTGATACACTAACCCAATTCTCTGTGGTTGTTTCCAGTACTGCCTCGTATAGTTCCATTCTCATTCGAAACTCCGCTCTACGCGGGACAGGCGACTCAAGTTACTTGTTTGGTCTCGGAAGGCGATATGCCTCTCAATATTCAGTGGTACTTTGAAGGGCAGCCCTTGAAGCAGAAGACCGGTGTAACAGCGACTAAAATTGCGCAAAGAGCATCTTTACTTCTGATTGACCCAGCGGGATGGTCGCATACCGGCACATATGCGTGCATTGCGCGCAATGCCGCTGGCTTGTCCAACTATACCGCCTCGTTAGAAGTCCATGGTATTAAACCACATGCATCTGTGTACCCTGTATTCCTAGCACGGATAGCTTTGCTTAGTTTCGATATTGTATGCTTGATTGATAATCAGTTCAGAGCAGAATTAATTTAAACTCAAATTGGATCTAAAGTTCCATTATTTACTTACTTACATGTTTCAAAAAATAGTTAATAGATTAGGAACAGTTTATGGTTGTAGCCGATCTTCGGTGGGTAGGATTTCAGTCACTAGATATTGTCAGTCATTAGATATTGTGGTTAGGAACCGGCTGCGGCTATCATCGACGATCCCTTTCTTCCTTCCCATGCATTTTCTTTACTGTCCTACCTTTCCTTTTCCTTGGGATCCTCTCTATATATATTATTTTCATTCATTGTTTTGCATTTGGCCATTTATTGAAAAATGCTTAATGCTTGGCTTAAACTAACACGCCTGACGAAATAATTTGTTCGGAACTTAACTCACCATTTCAACACACTCCGTGTGATATTAGAATCTTATTATTTCGTCATCATTAAAATATTTTCGTTGCATATTTATTATGTAAAATGCAGCTTCTTGGTTTTTGTTCATTTATATAATTTTTATCCCGTTTATATTTTGTTTAGTAGATTTAAAGGCTTTGGTTTTTTAATTGCTTTGAAACTTTTTAAAAGCATCTACAGCGACAGCTTTGCAGACAGCAAAGAATAAATTGCACTTCACAATGTCATAATCTTAAACATATATTTTAAATAAATAACTGTACTCCTCTTATTTGAAGTTGCAAAATCTGTCGTTATAGGAGTTTTTGATACTTTGTTAAACATGCAAAGCTTGTATCTGGATCAGAAAATATCAAACTGATAAAAGGAAACATTTACCTCATTATTGTTTCTCGGCAATACAGTTTAATTATATAACCTTTGAACTCTTTGAATTATTCCATCCAGATATAAGACTACCCAGTGCCCCCCTTTATAAGGTCTTTACATATTATTAGTACTTACAAATACAAGAATGTTGATAAAATAATTCTTATTCTAAATTACTTGTAAAATCACTCTTATCCATTTTTATAATTGAAAATTATTAAATTTTTCAAGTATTTATTCCATGATTCACACATTGAGCCTCGTGATGTTTGCTATAACAACTCGGTGCTGTTTCAGTCCCCCCTCGCTGGATTCTCGAACCAACCGATAAGGCTTTTGCCCAAGGTTCCGATGCTAAGGTCGAATGCAAAGCCGATGGCTTCCCCAAGCCCCAGGTCACATGGAAGAGGGCTGAAGGTAAGATTAACAATGCACAAAACATCAAAAATCATACGTCATCACTTTTTTTTTTCAGGTTAACTTTGCTACTTTTCTATTATTGATATTTCAGGAATTTAATATATTTGTTGTTGTTTTTAGGAGATACGCCTGGCGATTATAAAGACCTTAAGCCTAACAATCCTAATGTGAAAGTAGAGGACGGAACTCTGACCATTAGCAATATCCAAAAGACAAATGAGGGTTACTACCTATGTGAAGCAGTAAATGGCATTGGATCAGGATTATCTGCCGTCATTCTTATCAGCGTGCAGGGTATGTAACCTAATATACATATATTCTTGTTATTCTCTCTTGAAACGTTTTTTACGTTTTTTCCATAGTTTTTACCAGCAGTAAAATAACATAGGAGACTTTGCAAAAAGGCAAAAAGTGACACAGATTTGTATTGTTTTTTTAGCCCCACCTCAATTCGAAATCAAAATGAGAAACCAAACTGCCAGACGCAGCGAATCTGCCGTTCTGCAATGCCAAGCCAAGGGAGAAAAGGTCAGTCAAGATACTCTTTAATATGTACAAAATTCAATCATTACAGAACACTTGTTTTCGCAAAAACTTCAAAGTCTACTTTCTTCACATTTCCAGCCCATTGGCATCATCTGGAACATGAACAACAAACGTCTCGAGCCTAAATCTGACCCCCGGTACACAATTCGCGAAGAAATCCTACCCGGAGGAGTTGTCTCCGACCTCAGCATCAGGAGAACCGAACGCTCTGACAGCGCCCTGTTTACTTGCGTAGCTACTAACGCCTTTGGATCCGATGACACCAGCATCAACATGATTATTCAAGGTAGAACTCATCCTTTTAAGTACCTATAAGCACAACCCTTTTAAGCGTATTTTGAAAATTAGGAAGAGTATTCTTGCTGATAATTTAACGCTAAAATTTCAACAGAGGTACCTGAAGCACCTTACGGCCTGAAGGTCTTGGACAAATCTGGAAGGACCGTACAGTTGTCGTGGGCCGCACCTTACGATGGAAACTCTCCTATTAAGAAGTTCCTTATTGAGTACAAACGCGCTAAGGGCAACTGGGACAAGGACATTGACAGGTGAATATTTCGATTCCAGTCGATTCTTCAGGCTTTCGAAAGGGAGATAACATAGGAAATCTAAATCTCAGTATAAAAAAATTAAAAACGCATGATATACTTACTCAGTATGTTTGGACAGGGTTCTCGTACCTGGAGACACCACTGAAGCCGGCGTGTTCAGCCTTCGTCCTGCAACCGCCTACCACATTCGTATTGTAGCGGAGAACGAGCTTGGAACATCGGAGCCCTCTGAAACCGTCACCATCATCACCGCTGAAGAAGCCCCCACGGGACCCCCGCAAGACGTGAAGGTCGATGCTATTGACAAGCACACCTTGAGGGTTACATGGAAGCCTCCCCCGCCCCAGGACTGGAATGGCGAGCTCCAAGGGTAATTTGTTTGTTTCAGCCTTTTTCTTACCTGAAACATCTAAATCTTATTCTTGTTAAAAGTTTGCTGGCTCTTCTCGCCACTTAAGATTTGTAGGCTATTACTTCCTATGTAAAGTAAACCCGTCAACACTTTTCGCTGATCTGGCGAACTACATTTTTGCCAGTTCATTCGAACATGTAAACCGAAATAAATGCATTAAATTTGACTATAATTTTGCAGATACTATGTCGGGTACAAATTGGCCTCAAGCAACAAGTCATTCGTTTTTGAAACCGTCGATATCTCTAAGGAATCTGGCAAAGAACACCACTTGGACATTCTCAATCTCAAGTAAGTGTTTCAAAAAGTATTGCAGCCTTGTACTATATTGAATCTATCAGATAAAACACTCATTCATTCAATAACGTTACAGAACCTACACCCAATACTCAATGGTCGTCCAAGCTTTCAACAAGATGGGATCAGGTCCTGTGACCACTGAGATCAAGGCGTACACCGCCGAGGGCGCTCCCTCTGCCCCGCCTCAGGACGTTCTCTGCACCACTCTGACCGCTCAGACCATCCGCGTCTCTTGGGTATCGCCTCCTTTAGCCGCTGCCAACGGACTTATCAAAGCTTACAAAGTCGTTTATGGACCCAGTGAGACTTGGTATGGTAAGTGTCTTGTGACTTGTCTACTGACTATGTAAGACTGAATATATCTCCAAACTGCAAAACTTTATCTAAAGGATCGCGATTAGATTTTACTAAACGATCTTAGCAGTAAATTTTATACATTTCCTTACATTTGTAATGAATTTCCAGATGAGAAGACCAAAGACACCAAGATCACAGCTAGCAGCGAAACGATCCTTCACGGCCTGAAGAAGTTCACAAACTACTCCATGGAAGTGCTCGCGACCACTAACGGCGGCGACGGCGTGCGATCCTCCCCTATCCACTGTCAGACCGAACAAGATGGTAAACTTTTGTCCCATCAACTACTTATTTTGCTAAAGCACTTGAGAGAAGTAGTTGTTTACTCTATCATCAGTGTAATCGCGTTTCTCTGAAATGGTTGAATCAAATTCTATCTCGCCGTATCGCTGCTGTTTATTTTCTTATGCCGGTACCACAATATGTTGGTGGTAGCTCGCCGAGCAATGCAAACTCTGACAAGGACAGAAGATAACATCAACCTACGCGGGCGTAAAGTACAAACTCGGCAAACCTACGCAAGCTTGTACAAACCACCTCTCCACATGTTGGACGTTGGCTATGGCTCGGCGAGCTACAGCCAACGTGTGGTAGTAGCATTATAATCCTTAGATTAACTCTAGTTCTTTTTTTGAGTTAATTTTAACATTTCTTGACAGATACGTAGCAACAAGGCCAGCTCTATTGCCTGTCTTATTAAAATCTTTCTTTGTGGGCAGAAACGTGTGGGATATCTCCAGATACGAGTATGTTCGAAGAATTATGTGATTACTTATTATCGTCACCGTTTTCAGTGCCCGAAGCCCCACGTGCCGTGAAAGCTCTAGTGATGGGACAGGACTCGATCCTTGTATCGTGGAGGCCCCCAGCGCAACCCAACGGAGTCGTCACCCATTATAACGTGTACACGCAAGCGCAGAACGCCGAGCCCAGACCTAACAAGGTACGACTTTGCCACTTTTACTATTCTAAACGCGAAAGTTTGTAAAAATGTGTGGCTGTATGGATGTCTGGATGTATGTTTGTTACTCATTCACGCTGAAACGGCTGAACGGATCTGGATGAAATTTGGCACTGATATAGATTATAGTCTGGAATACTTTTATCCCGGAAAAATGTACGGTTCCCGTGGAATAGATTTGTTTTTGTTTGTCAAGGTACCACGCGGGCGAAGCCGTGGGTTGAAGCTAGTACCTAAATATGTAGCTCGTTAATTTTGGTTTTTATTTTTAGGTACCAGCGACCCAAACCAGCTACTCCGCAACTGAACTGAAGGCAGGCCGTTACGACTTCTGGGTGACCGCGTCCACCATTATCGGAGAAGGCCAACCCTCAGCCACTGCTTCCTGCAGCCCTAGCGATAAAGGTACCTATATGGAACCCTATTAACCCCATCAAAGGGCCTAGATAAAATAATTTCAAATATGTAAGAGAATATTTCCAATTGATAAGTCACGTGAATTTTGTGACTGTAGAAAAGTACTAGGGGATAGTTTGACCGTTAGCCCAGATAAACTAAATTTCCCTGGACTTTTTGAACTGAAAATTTATTTGCACAGGTTATAACTACTTATGATATCAACCCTAATATATAAGTTTAAACTTATAATCTGAATAAAATATACTATTTTCTTACAGTACCCGCTAAAATCGCGTCGTTTGACGAATCGTTCACCGCCACCTACAAGGAAGATGTCAAACTACCGTGTCTCGCAGTTGGAGTGCCTCCCCCCAACATCTTGTGGAAGGTAAATGAAATTTGGAACAGACACAAGAAAGCCTATATCAGAAATAGTATACAAGCGACTTTTTATTAACGCTAGTATAGAATAGATGTAATAAGGCGTTATCTTGTGTGCAGGTGAAAGGCAAGGCGCTAGAAGCCTCCGAACGCGTGCGACAGTTGCCAGAAGGCTCGCTGCAGATCGCTGGCGTGGCGCGCGAGGACGCCGGCGAGTACTCCTGCCACGTCGACAACCAGTTCGGAACTGACACCGTCACGCACACGCTCTCCGTTCTTGGTATGAAGTATATGAAAATACTAGCTGTCCCGCTCGCGACTTTGTTCACTTAAAGTATCTAAACTGAGTTTTAAACAAATCACACTAATAAAAAAATTCCATACATAACTTTGACCCTCCTTTTACCCTTTTTAGAGGGTTATTTTGGAATATCCAGAAATACGTGTCCATTCATTTTGCATTTACAGTACACAAACAAAGTTTCACACCAATCGCACCACCCGTTGAAAAGTTCCCATACAAACATTGACCCCACATTTGACCCCTTTTTGAAGATTATATTGAAAAATCCTGAAATACGTGTCCATTTATTTTGCATTTACAGTGCACAAACAAAGTTTCATAAAAATCGCTCCACGCGTTGAAAAGTTTCATACTAACGTTTTCACCCTTTTTCACCCCCTTAGAGGTGGAATTTCCAAAAATCCCGCCTTAGTGGGTGGTTTTGTTATAAAAGGAAACCACCTTCCTAATTTCACCTTTCTAGCTTCAGCGGTTTCGGCTCGGCGATGATAAATCAGTCAGTCAGTCAGTCAGTCAGTCAGTCAGTCAGTCAGTCAGGTTAAGCTCTTATATAGATATAGATATGCAATATGCATTTAAAAGTCGTTAAGCTATGACTTACAAATTTAAGCGGTGTAATAATTCCGAAACTAAATAAAAACTACATTTTCTTTTGTATGCATATCTTTGACTTATATTATAACGTTATATGATGATATATACTAATCACTCTGCAAAATGTGGTCATAACGCCTAATATCATATTTGGACGTGTCTCTGACTACCCTCTTAAGAAATCCTCAAAGATCTAAAAACTAAACTAGAACTAGAGTAATCAGAGATCTGAGTAGATTATCTACCGAGCCTGGTGATTACAATCATCATCATGTTTGTTCTGTTTTTTTTAAAAGAGACCTATTCACTCGTGATTAGATTCTTAATTACTTCTCAGCAGTTCTCGTAAACATACCTTCTGCTATCCATGAATGGAAGATTAGATATATATTTTTTAAAAGGCCAATGTTGAAATTCTTTATTCATTTCAGCGCCACCATTCCCGCCCCAGCTCAGCATCGCGTCGTCCTCCGTGTCGTCCCTGACTCTGCGCATCAAGCCTTCTCCCGATGTGGAACAGCAAATCGCCGCCGGATACACCATCCACTACAAACAGGAGTTCGGTGACTGGGAGACTGTTCAGGTACATCAATATTTTTATGATGTTGTGACAAATATTTTATGAGAATTTATTTTAAGGACAGTGGAAGAAAATAACATTTTATGCCGACCTCCCATGAAGTGGGTTAAGGACAGGGGTATGATGATACCCCTTCCTGAAATAAGCGTCCATTGGATTTCTGTGCCTTAAAATTTATTGACAATGGTTTTGTAAGAATTATATTATTTGTGTTTGTTATCAGATTCCGAGCACAACTGATACTTACACATTGGAAAACATGTTCTGTGGATCCAGATATCAACTCTATGTTACGGCGTACAACGGGTGAGTTTAACTTAGCTAAAGTTTAAATGGGGTAGCAGAGAGTTTAAGAAAATAGAAGGTTTATTTATTTAATTAATTAGACCGGCCAACGCCAATTATACTAATTAACATACAAATACAAGATATGCTTAAATCTAATGAATATCAATAATAATATACTAACCACTGTGCAAAATGTGGGTACCAAATATCTTGTTTTTTCGTGCCTCTGACTGACTACCCTCTTTAGATATTCAAAGATCTGAGGCGATATCTACCGAGCCTGGGGATAACAGTCGTGATCATGTTTTGTATATAAGATGTAAACGTTGAAGTTTAAAACTTCGTAACCGCGAGTGACACCACGGAGCTAAGCTAGTAACATTATGAAACGTAGTCGGTACAAGCTCTTACTTACTCTTACCAGCTCCCAATAATTAGTTTATTTTATGTATGTTAGACTGAGAGCGCTGGTGGTGTAGTGGTAGCACGCCTGCTTCACGATCCGAAGGTTGTGGGTTCAAACCTGGTCGTGCACCAATGAGTTTTTACATTCGAAAAATTTATGTGCGCAATGTCAGTGCTCTTAAACTGTGAAGGAAAACATCGTGAGGAAACCGGCATACCCTAGAACCAAAAATTCGAACGTGTTTGCCATAGGTTTGGTATTCTTATAAGCGGCGATGGGCTTGCAACCTGTCACGTACGGAATACTAGCTACTGCGCAAAATGTGGGCATGTACCAAATGTCATGTCCGGACGTGCCTCTGACTACCCTCTTTAGATATCCTCAAATATCTAAGTATGTGATCTGAGGAAGATATCTACCGGGCTCGGGGATTACAGTCGTGATCATATTTATTTATTATTAGTATTTTTTGTTAGACTGTTAGGTATTTTTTTTATATGGGCCGTAAATTTTAAATATTTTCCATCTTGTACGCTCAGACTAATGTTGCCTGAAATAAAGTTATTATTATTATTATCTTACATAATACTTGTTGCAGAATCGGCACAGGCGAGGCGTCGGACGTGGTGACGGCCCGCACGCGCGGCTCCAAGCCGCCCGTGCCGCGCGCCGCCGACTTCATCGAGGTGGGCTCCTCCTCCGTCACCCTGCACCTGAAGCAGTGGCTCGACGGAGGCTGCCCCATGAGCCACTTCGTAGTCGAGAACAAGAAGAAGTAAGACAGTTAAGAGGACTGTGAAACTGTAAATTTTCATACAAAAAGCGATAACGTTTTGCTTCTCTTTAACTTAGACCAATATTTCTATTTTTTGGAAATTTTGTAGTACTTACAACGAAAAACTAGGCTTGTAAGCTTTTATTTTGAAGAAATATTGCTTAGCACTTAATTAATTGCAATTTACAACCTAGATGACAGCTTTATCAAACTAGTAGATATAAAACAAAGGACGATGAATAGGGCTGTGCCTGCACAAAGCCGTAAGAATTAACATGAATACGAATAATATAATTAAATATAATGAATTCCTTTCGAATGGAGTTCACATACTAAAATAAAAGATGTCATTATTACATCTTACCTATAAGTTTTGATTACAGAGGCGCTGCTGAATGGAACCAAATCTCGAACGCTGTGAAACCCGGTGGAAACTTCGTTGTTCTGGGTCAGTTTTAATTTCAGTTTACACTTATATTATAGAATTAAATTTTGTTTGTTTGGTAATAACCGAAACTACTTATCCGATTTCAAAAAATATTTCACCAATATTTAGAAGGTTGATGAATTATGTAAAATATTCACGAGTTCGGATCGGATTCGGATCGGACGTAGTGCGAAACCGCTCTTAGTCTGTATTTTTTCAGCAATGCGCATCCGTATTGTTTGACAGACTTCTAATTTTAGTATTTGGTGTAACTCCACAGATCTCGAACCTGCGACTTGGTATGTGCTGAGAATCTCCGCGCACAACAACGCCGGCTTCAACGTTGCTGAATACGAATTCGCTACTCTGACTATGACTGGAGGTATGCTTTTTTTTCTTTTATCTAGCTCTTTAATTTTATTATCTAAAGTAGATGTCTCACCAAGCTGTTAAGCTAGTCTGAATTATCGCTGAAAGGTCTTGAGAAGTCTAAAAGGGTTTTAAAGTTATTCGTGATCATATTTTAATTAAGCGCAAATCATTAGTACCTTTAAACGTACCTGAAATGCATCGCCTTATTTTTTATTATCCTTATTATTTCTAACATGAGGCTTGCATTTCAGGTACGATCGCGCCGGCTCGCGAGGTCGGCGGCGGGTCATTGACCCCCGAGCAGACGCTCAAAATTATCCTCTCGCACCTAAACCTAATCGTACCCGTAGTCGCAGCGATATTGGTCATCATCATCGCTATCGTTGTGGTTTGCGTAGTAAAAGGCGCACGGGACACTCACAAAGGTAATTTAACTATGATTTCGTAGGAACGATCGCCCCCCTACCAGGCAACGCCGATTCGAAGGAGCTTCCGCTTTGGGTTAAAGCCTGGCTCGAACCTGAGGTTTTGGTCCCAATTTTGGCGACCATTGTCGTTTTCATCGTGGGAGTGGTGGTCATTTGCCTGACTCTGGCACGCAGGAATACCCCGCATCGCCTGCGAGGTCAGAAGGACGGTTATTGTATGTATGGTGGCACACCGCTTTTTTATTATTTTAATTCGAATTCTATATCGGTCATAGCATGGAACTTATAATCACCCACAGATGTCCGTTCCGTACCTACCTTCTCGTTTTCTCTATTCTGTCAAAATTCATAATTACTATTGTTTGCTGCATTCATATAATCAACTACCCCTTGTAAATAAATCATTCTACTATTATTTTGTTGTGGAACGGTATAATTCTTAATACATATTTAATACATCGATTCATTCACATAATCTAATCATGACCGAAAAAATAACACTGTTCTGTTGTCGCAGAAGACATAGTTTTTCACAAAAACGTTGATCTACAACTAATAACTCTATTGCGTTCAGATAAAGCTCCATATTCAGTATGAGAGATGATTCAGATGATGCTGTATATAACGCGTCTCAAGCGGCAATGGGCGGCAACGGCGGAACCCTCGACAAGCGCGGAGGCCTGCGCGATGAGCTCGGCTACATCGCACCGCCCAACCGCAAGCTCCCCCCTGTACCCGGATCCAACTACAATACTTGCGATAGAGTGAAGCGCCAGGCTGTTATCAGTAAGTATTCCTCGCAAATGACAATACCTAGGTACGTCAGGTCTTACTTTGAGCTTAAACAACTAAGCACCTATCACACTCTCATACACAATTTTGTCTTTCGTCCTCCACATAACTAAGCACCTATCACACTCTCATACACAATTTTATCTTTCGTCACCCACACAACTAAGCACCTATCACACTCTCATACACAATTTTGTCTTTCGTCCCCCACACAACTAAGCACCTATCACACTCTCATACACAATTTTGTCTTTCGTCCTCCACATAACTAAGCATCTATCACACTCTCATACACAATTTCATCTTTCGTCACCCACACAACTAAGCACCTATCACACTCTCATACACAATTTTGTCTTTCGTCCTCCACATAACTAAGCATCTATCACACTCTCATACACAATTTTATCTTTCGTCCCCCACACAACTAAGCACCTATCACACTCTCATACACAATTTTATCTTTCGTTCCCCACACAACTAAGCACCTATCACACTCTTATACACAATTTTGTCTTTCGTCCCCCACACAACTTTTATTCCACTCATGCTAACCTTATGGTCAACTGGTTTCTATAATATTATTTATGGTTCAAAATCTTAATATAAAGTGATAGGTACATAAGCTTCTACAAAAAACATTTGGATAAGGTAAAATGAATACGTAATTTAAGTTGGTTGTTGGATCTTAGAAATTATTTCTTTCCCAGTTGCTTTTTATCTCTTACTTTTGCACGATTTCCCTATCTTATTTTTCCTTTAGTAATATTCTTAAACCTAGTACTCTAGGTACTTAGATATTATGAATGTTTAAGGTGGAGGCAACTTTAATACTTTGTTGTCGATGTTTCAATTGTTATATCACTATATATTTGTCCTGTTTCATTAATTTAATTCACCGTTTCATAGTTAACTCGATGTCTCTACTCATTGAACACTCAAACTAGATGTCGTTAATTCAGTAAAGGGATCGAGCCTTATTTTGTTTTACTAGCATCGTGCATCGTCTCAATTATCATCTCGACCAGTTCCGATCTCGAATACTTATAATGTCTTATTATATCATATCAAATCTATACTCATAATATCTGTAAGACTGAAACAAGTTACGAAATATACAATTAGTTGTATGGTAATAAGTCTAATGTTATAATTATCGTAGCTTCTGATACCTACGATTCCAGTACGTCGCGAGTTAATTGGCGCAGCCGGGTGGATATCATTTGCTAGGAAAACTATCAAGTATTTTAAAATAAAGTATTGTAGCGATGATGCGAGATGATGTATGAGACGGTGCGGGTTCGTGCGTAGCGCATGCATAACAGTAGTATGGTCCAGTGGGCGCGCATTCCACGTGGGACCCGCGGCGACACCACTATGAGCGCGTGCGCAGGCCCGCAATGCGCCGTGGCGGCTCCGGCGAGACCATCTCTACAGGTAACGCTTACCGCTTGCATACGCGTATTCACAAACAATAACCTACAGATACGTCTTAGTTGTAGCACTTTGATAAATTACCATTGTGTTTGTAAGTTAAATCTTTTTTTTTACTTGATGAACTTGTTTGGGAATACGGCTGTTTATCACATACTGCATGGGTTGTGACTCACTTTTATTATACATATTTACAACTCTTGAAAGACCGGTTCTCTGTAATCAAGCACCAGTTTGTATTGCATGATTTTCAAAATCACCTCTTTAAGGATTTGGATCGGAATGGAGTGTTACTAACCAGCCTGCTAATACATACGTAAGTAATATAATAAGTGTAATACCTGCTTAACTCGAAATAACTACACTATATGATTGTTTTTTTGTAAGTACAGGTAAATAATGTATTTTGGTAAGATAGCAAGCTTTATTTTCTAACCCCTCTTTTAATTTAATTTGCGCTTTTGTGTACGATTGAAAAGTGGATCAAAATCGACTTGATATATATACTTTTAAACTTACGCGATCTGAACACATTATTATTAGTATTAAAAGGGTATTTATCGCGTTCTATTACCTTTATGTTCCCGATGTTTCGACAGGTTTACACGCTGTTGTGGTCAACCGTCTACCTGTGACCACGACTAAACGTGTAAACTTGTCGAAACGTCGGAAAAATAAAGGTAATTAGAAGTCTACCCGTGACCACGACAGCGTGTAAACCTGTCGAAACGTCGGGAAAATAAAGGTAATTAGAACGCGATAAATACCCGTTTAATACTAATAAAGACTTGATATATTTTTGTTTATAATCATAACTATTCGAAATACTGACTATGCTGTTATTACCCAGGCATGGAAGACGAGATCTGCCCGTACGCGACGTTCCACCTGCTCGGCTTCCGCGAGGAGATGGACCCCAGCAAGGCGCTCGCGTTCCCGCACCACCACCCCGCGCACGCCGGCACCCTCGCGCACCCCCACCCCCACCACCCCGCCCACTCCCGCGCCGGCTCCCAGAGCATGGTGAGTACAATACCACCAGTACGTCTACCATGAGTGGTCACATTTAGATCGGCTGACGTTACTACAGTAGTAATAGTACGTTACTATAACATCTGTCAAAATTGTTACTCATGGTAACAAATTCTAAGCAAATGAATGAAGCGCAAAGTACAGTCACTGTAGCACGCTGTGACGTAGGATAATAAACTACGTGACGTTTTAGTACCCAACTATCCGCTAAAGGCGCTGTACAAGTTTTCATACAATTTTTTAACTACTGTCGTTAGCGAGTGTAGATTGTGAAAACTCATGGTAGACCTACAGTACCTACACGTCGATGCATCTCACTCGAACGACGGATAATGATGTTAAATTGTGCTTCAGCCCCGCGCCAACAGCCGTTATGCCCGCAAGAATTCTCAGGGAGGACAGAGCGCCATCTATTCTACCGCTCCCGAGTACGACGACCCCGCCACCTGCGCTGAAGAGGACCAATACGTAAGTCTAACCAGGGCTTGGAACCGGTTAATAATTTACCCGGGGAAAACCGGTATTAACCGGTATTTCGATAATAGCGTTCGGAGCGCAACCTCTTTCTAAACCTTAACTCGAACTTAGAGCGTGCTTCGTTTGTCGTCATAAGAGCGGACGCCTCGCGGAGGTCACTGATATGGATAAGAACTTAATATTACGTTCTAACCGGTTAATTGAACGAAACTCTTTTGGATTTATCGTTCTTGACTAACCGTCCTAACAGAGGTTACGGTAGAACGTAACCGAAAAGAAAAGGTTGTAGGTATTTAGAGCGATACCGGTTTGAAATGTTTTCCGGTTTCCAAGCCCTGAGTCTAACGTTTACTATTTAGTTAGGAATTTGTCGTAATGTACATAGGTACCAACTAACTTCATTTATTCATCAGCGCGCTCGCTACTCTCGCCCGATGTACGCTTGCGGCCCCGAATACGACGAGCCGGCTTGCTGCGCTCCCGAAGACGAACAATACACCGGCGCTTATGGAACCCCCTATTCTGACCACTACGGATCTCGCCCCAGTATTGGTAAGTTTAGCCCCCTTTTTCGTAGTTTAGCCCCCCTTTACGTAGTGTCTTTTCCTGGTCACCCATTGTCATTGGTTTGATCATTTACAGTGTATGTAACAGTATTAACAACCTTTTTCCGTCTTTTAAGGCCCAGCATTTTGAAAATTGCAAGTATTGCAACCCTAATCATTCTATTACCGCTTAATAGATTACATTGAAATTGAACTACACAATACTCAAGGATATAAGTGATAAATCAACCGGAGCTAAAACACGAATTAGTTAGAAAACCTTGGTTAAAAATCATGTCAAAAACACCTCTGAAAATTCAGAAATTTCCTAGTTTTTCCAGAACAGTAAGGTATTTTGAATTTCTATTTCACATGAATGTAAATCAGTTAATTTGAAACAAATCAACCCAGCCCTTATTTTGAAATAAGCTATTTACTCGAACATATTTATGTTTTTAATAAATTGTCGCTTTCGATACTTAATTCAGAGCAGCATATTATCATGTCGCACTCTACTTACTTGTCATTTTGGTATTTCGCTTCTTGCTATGTCTGATTCCGCGGAGATCCGCGTTGCTATACGGACCTATGTCACTTTTTTGTAATTTTTACGTAAGGAATAGTGTGACGAGTATTCTGGGCCTTAAACGGACAGAAAACACAAATGGAGACAAAGAGAAGTTGTTTAAATAAACTCACAATTTCATGAGCATGACATACGATGGTAGTCACGCAACAAAGCTGAGTTAGCCTTTCATACATTTGCTCGTTTATCAACCTGCTCGTTTATAACTCAATTTATCCTTAGCGTCCATAAACATTAGCGCATACGCTGCTATACCAACCTGTTCGCAAAAAAGTGCCGTTTTTATGCCCGCCTTCCACTGCGAGCGGAGCGGGCTCCGTACGGACTCCGTTTAACTCGCAACGGCATTCATAGGAGTGCTTCCACTGTGAATGAGCGGATTTCAATAATAATTTCAATCTGCTCAGTTTCCGCTCATTACCCTTTTTAAGTGGAAGGCGGGCATTACGTTCTGAGCAACAAAAGTGAACACTTTGTATATACGCGGCATATTCGCCAGTGCAGACGCGTCCTTACCCTCACGCCATCCTTGTAGCGATGCCTAACTGCCAATGGTGTGACAGTGATCTCGGCAGGTACCCGCAAGTGCGGCTCGCCCGAGCCCCCCCCGCCGCCCCCGCGCAACGCCAACGCCGACAACAACTGCTCGTCTTCCTTCAACGAGAGCAAGGACTCCAACGAGATCTCCGAAGCAGAGTGCGACCAGCCGCGTAACTACCCCGGTATGTATCGAACTAATATGATAATAAGTTGAGGAACAAGTGGCGAGATGACTGATAGCCGAATCAAAGACAATAGAGGAGTTTTGATTCTCCTCAACGATTACATTATTGTTCGCAACAAATATTTTTTCGTTATCTTATATATTAGTCATTTAAAATATTAGTCAATTTTAAATGTACCCTTCGTGAAATAACTTATTTTCATTTATTGCTCCAACTTCATGCTATCAGCTTGAAAGACGAGCTCTAAAAGCAAGGTTAATTTATTTTTGAAAGCTAAAATAAGAATCGTAGAAAGTTTGAACGCAAGGGTAGCTACTTAACTACAGAACCGTTATAGCTACCACTCGCTATTTGAAATTACTTTTTACCATAATTTTAATAGATAGATATTTATTTAACTACTAAATATTTTTTCGTTCCAGTAAATTTTTTTTCGCAACAGAAATTCTTTAACAGAAGTTTACCATGGGAATGGCAATCAGTCGAATCAACATTTGTTCCTAATAAATGCTTTAATTTTATAGCGATTCGTTTATATTTCAGTATGAGATATAATGTGATCGCTACCATTGTTATGAAGTACATAGATTCGAATAACACTTAACCTGTTGCAGAAATAAATCCTTGCAAAGGATAAGCTCGAGCTTTCATAAAAATAATGTGTTAAAAAATCATTGGTAGCAAAACTCAAGCTGCTTTCATATGCGCTTATATACAACCAAATCATTTACTCGTGACAGGCACTGTCTGTCTGTCTGTCCTACCGTCCTGCCATTCAAGAATCATCCGATTTTATTATCACCTCTTGTGTACCCTAAACCCTTCTCCGTACCACACTACATAAAATGTAAGCAGTGTAGTTAAAAACCCTTCATTATCATCCCTATTTGTCATGATCATAAAATCTAATTGAAAATTAATAACTTATGAAATTGGTTAACGCACACTTGGGTGTCACCTGAACAGAAGACGGTAAAAATTTGAATCAAACTATTTTGATTCTTTTTGTTTTAATTTTTGTGACTGACAGCATGCAAAATGAGTAAATAACAAATCGAAAAAAGGCTTCGATATTAGTATTCTTGTAATTGGCTTACTCTCTTATTTCTTTTCAAAATTTTCTTCTCTATAAAAACTTGGCAAAACTAATAGTAGTACCTAAGAATAGGCTTCAACTGATAATTTTTATTATTATGTAGTTTCTGCGGTTAAGCCTAAGGTTCGCACAAGGCCCAAGGCCCGCTGTTGGGCCTTATATCCTTGATATTAGTTTTGCCAAGTGGCACATTTACTAGGAAATATATTTTATTATAATGATAAAAATCTGTTTTATGTGCTTAGATGTGATCGTGTTAACAATTATTTTCTAATGGTTCAGTAGATTTTAGAAGGTATGTGTAATTGGAGGTTCACATTTTCGTACAATACTCATAGCCTCTTCCAGGACTACAGATCTAAACCAAAAAATATATGTATATATTTGGTATTCCTATAATAATAGTTTGATTCAGAATAAAACGCATTTTATAATAAAACCAGCATTCCGTTTTTCCAAATATGCTATAAGAAATGGAACACTAAAATTATATCTTAGCATTTTTGTGACACAAATTCCCATAGTAATAGAGTATTGTACGAAGTGTGGTCGGTAGAGGGCAGGCGGCTCGTCTCGTGGCTAGCGTAGAGCGCGTCGTGACTTGTGTGTTGTTGCAGTAAGGGCCCACACTGCCAAGGACGGTATGCACAGCGAGGAAATGAGGAAACTCATTGACAGGTTAGTCTCATAGGACTCACTCACCTTCACTACACCACACCACACATAGTATGTGTTCGTGTACACACGAGTACTAGTCCAGATGACATACTACCAGCAGGGCCGAGCCGCCCCTATGTGCGAAGTGTGCGGCGCACACAGGCGCCAAGACAATAGAGGCGCCGCCGTCGAAATTATTTTTGATACACTTACACAACAACATATTCTTTGTAGTGGAGTATCGATAAGTATAAAAAATGTACACCCGTTTTATAGACCAAATTTAAAATTTTTGCCGTATCAGGCGACACATAGGTACCTAAGTTGAAACATGAAGATTCGTGAAAAAAAAGAGGCTCTTCATAGGTTTCGCACACAGGCGCTGTGGGGGGTCGGCGCGGCCCTGACTACCAGTGAACGGAAAATACATGGAAACAGTCCATGAGCTTTAAAATGACCACAAAAAAATGAGCTCCAGTAGGCGGGGCTTGTCAATTATGGCCTGAACATTTTAAGTTTGCCTGCAGTCGGCAATGGCAGCGGTTATCTAATAATAATATAATATTGTTTTATTAAAATTCACCACAGTGAACATGATATTAAACAAATTCATTTGCGTTGCATCTTACATTGAAATGTTGAGAGAATAAAGTCGACTCTAAACAGTGCGTCCCAAATATTACCTAATAAATTTTTGGCAAATCCACGAATGAGTTTCGATGTGTGAATTTTAGTGCCAAGTTCGCGGATATTTCCCTTAAGGTACGGCTTCCATGTTTTTTGCGTTCACTGCATACTACACATAGTCTAGCTTGAATCCGAAATAGGTATACTATGTATCGACACTAGTCAAGAGGTAGCATGTACGTTGTTACATAATATCCACCTTTAAACAAGACTGCTCAAATTGATTGTGGTAAAAATGTTTGATTAATACCCCAGTAACATAGTAGGTCTTTATGTGTTTGTGTACACAGTAAAAACTATTTCAACTAAGCCGAATCCTTGTGTGTGCGGGCACGATATATTGTGTTCGTGCCATAGACTAAACAGAACGTAATTAAAAGCATCTGGTATGATAGTGTTTGAGCTCGTTATTAAGCATGTGTTATGTTCTGCATCCGTGATCTACAGGAAACAGTAAGTCCAAGTATGTCGAAACAATTAACTTGCTGTACCCTTTGCCTGTGTTTATGTTAAATCATTAACCTTTTGTGGCTAACACTTTTGTCTATATGCACTGAATTACATTGTCATTATTTGGAACCTGTGGTAAGGCAAAATTTAGAATGCAGCTGGTTATTTTTAATTTGTACCGATGCTCCGCCATGACCGAGGAATGTTTTAACCCTTTTATTTGAACCATGTAACCATTCTCCAGTTTAGCTGATAGCTCAAACATGCTCTAGCCGACCTGTCAAAATAAAAAGCTATTTCACAAAATAGACATCCATCAATAGACTATAGAATACCGCCTGGCACATAACTAGCTAAATGTATTTAAAAAAAAACAGAGCACTGTCCCTAAAACTGTAATTTGTTTAGTCATGACCGTCTATTACTTTGGCTATTGACTAAACTATTTAATTGTCTCTCGATGTGAACGAGCAAATGAATCACGTAGTTATGTTTTATTGAATTATGTTTGCAACGGTTTCAGACCAGAAGCAACCACCCCAATCCCCCAGCAAGCAGTCCACGGCCGGGGGGGACTCACAGCCTACGATACTGTGGCAGTGTAACCTGTAGGGCGTGAAACCGCCTCCACAGCGGCACACACCCTCGCTCTCAACTTTACTTTAAGTTAATGGACCCATCACTATCCTGCTGATACGTAGCTCGCTAGCTTAACTTTGTTTCTTCTACAGCTTCTTTCATTGGCTACTTTTTATACTAATTACAAGCGAAACGAAAGCTATCAGCAAGATGGTGATACTCGTGCCAAACATTTTATACCGATATCGTGTGCCGCAGGATTGTGTTGCTCTTTATGTTAAAATTATCCCAACTTAGTTGGCTGGATTTTGTCTTTTTAGTTTTAATTTTGAACGCGCACATTCGTGCCATGGAACGTTATACATCGCTTTGATTTGTGAACTGCGGAGTTGGGTTGAGTACAAATTAAGAGTAGCGTGCACCTTCCTTGTCCACGTAGGAACCCTCCACGCGTCGCGATCTAGTGTTATCATTAAACAAACAGAAATTATGGTTGTGGTAGTTATTTCAAAATAATATATTTGAATTTAAATAAGTTTAGGTGACGTGTGACACACAACCTGTCCCATAAAATTATACCTTAGACGTGAACCCAACTCTAGCGCATTTACTTACGACTAACTGTAATTTTAAGTTATTTTGTCTTATTTGTTCAGCTTAATTTAAATAAGGTTTCAATGTCAAAGCTGGTTTTGGGGTGATTTTGTATGTTTCGATTTAAATTAAGCTCAACATGTAATATTGTGATATTTTGTATGTTTACCCTTTTTCATTTTGATATAAAGTAACACTCAACATGTGTGTGTACTCTTAAGTTTAAAATTGTCACAACACCCTAGTATTTTAGAAACAACTGCTAAGTTGTAACGATGCTTCCTTTTGATGTAACTTATATTCACATGCTTATTATTTACGTTATTGCCATGTATTTTTTTAAACTAATTTTATTGTTTTGATTTGCATTTAAGCGTAAACTAATTAGAATAAGATTTATGAATAATCTTCTTTATATGAATAATATTCTAGTAATTACTCAATTCTTATAAAACTATGTAATCCGTAGCTAGTTAGATAAAGTTAAGTCGATGTTGTCAATGTGATGATAAATTTGCAATCACTCACACTATGCGTAGACATGATGCCATAACCAAAGTTACCTAGTAAAGTACCTAAACAGGTAGCTCACTAACACCACGAAACTGAAAGACAGACACTAATACTGATAGTTGACACGTCATTATAACTTTCACTATTATCGTAGAGTAATAAGGTGCATTTTAATAATCGTAATTTTTATCCTTCTATAATAATATGCAAACGTTTAGGATTAAGACATGTAATGTGTCGTTTTCTAGGTGTTTTCCTTTTGTTGTGCATTGTCGTGTAAGCTTCGCAACGTAGACTCGTAGTTAGGTTTTTGGCGACTTCCAAATAACAGAATCTTCTCTTGACCTTCCAATTAGAAAATTTGAATAAGTACCTATAATTAATATTACTTATGAGATGATAAAAATATGAGAGCAAATAAATTTTTCGAAATGAGAAAGAAACTAATATTTTGATGAAAATTATTTTTATTTAGAAATGATTGGCTGCTATAAGACTAAATTAAGTTATGTAATGTTTTGCTAATGTAGTAGTGCGTTTGGTTTGCCGCTAGGTGGAAGTAAGTTTTATGGTTATTACACAAAATATTGCTAACCGCAACTAACTAACTGTACCAAAGTGTTTGATTTGTGTTTAATAAATTACTCAAAAGTCAACCGTATCATTGCTGTTTTATTTGTATTAACCCATCCATCAATCAAGTACCTACTCGGTTATAATTAACAACTATAAGCAAACAAGGCTTGTTTTGAGCTGATGCCCAAAAAAGCAGATTAACTTCCATATTAAAGAATAAATTATAATAAAATATATACGTTCTACAGAGGAGGTGTTTATTTTTACATAATTTTAAATTAAATAACACGTTTAGCACTAACAGTATGACGGCGTGCGGAGTGCGATTACGCAGACGCGGCCTTAACGATCTCCTCGGCTACTTCCACGGCGATGGCCGCCTCAGCCTTGGCCTGGAAGAGAAGATAGATTTATCAGCCGGGCTATTTTGTCTCGCTCTTTCTCGTGCGAATATGAGACGAATGCACGACAGAAGCGACAGTACTATAGAATAATAATAAATATAATATAGAAGAAATTTTGTCGTGGCTGCCATGTTTGCCCGGCAGGTAGTCTTTAGTCTGCTGAACATTGGTACATCTTATCAGCTTGTGCTTTTTAAAAGTTGCTAGGTCAATTCCAATTTCAGCCAAAGCTGGTGAAAATAATATATAGAAGAAAAAACTGCATACCCTAGAAACAAAAATTCAAAGGTGTGTGTCATGGCTTAGCATTCTAATAAGCGGCGATGGGCTTGCAACTTGTCAAGTACGGAATACTAAAACCACTGTGCAAAAAGTGGGCATGTGCCAAATATAAATTTGGACGTACCTCTGACTACCCTCTTTAGATATCCTCAAAGATCTAACAAGAAACTAGAGATCTAAGTTTTACGGAGTTTACGGCGTATCGGTTTAGTACGCCCTTCCATATATTATTTGAAATGGAGTGTCTACAGTTTGCGAGTTTTGCGCTCACTTTACGCAACTGCGTAAAACAACAAAGTTGTTGTTGGCCTTGTTGTTTTTCGCCAGTTTGCCTAATAAGGATATCTAACGTGCCTGGGAATTAGTCGCAATCACGATATGGGATGGATAATTTTATTACGGCCACACCACACTGCATCAACCAGTAATAGTGTACAACTATTTATCTAAGCTATCCTCACATAAGGATCTTCCCTGACATGAAACTGTGTGATACTCATAGTAGAATAAATGCAAAGTAACCTGCTCACTCCCGGCAGAGCTGAACTCAGACTGCGCCTTGCTCAGGGCTTCTTGTGCCGCGCCGCGGTCTAAGCTCTCCACGGGGTGCGCCTCTTCAGCCAGGACCTGAAAATATTATCAATAATGTCAAAACTACATTTGTTTATGGTCCATCTACTGGGACGTTTGAATTTATAACTGTTTGCTTCTTACTCTGATTGGCACACATCAAATCTTTACAAAAGCACAGTAACTAATTGACAGGAAACGGGCTAACGTCCGTCGTTAGGCTACTATACATTATGCATAGTTAAGTACACATCAGACCTTTAAGCTCAATAAAACCAGCCCCTTTATCTAAAAAAATATAACTATCTCTATGTTTTGGTAATGGCAAGAGCCGCAGCTTTGTGGTTCTATATGTTCCGGCACAATGCTGGGGCACCATGTAGCCTTAGGACCAAACCTCTAAACAGACTTCAATATCTCAAATCAAATAGAACAAAATACCTGAACAGAAGAGTCTTCATTGACTGTGACAGTTCCCGAGGACACAAAGATCTTGGTTGATTTGCCATCATTTTCAGTAACGGTGACAATACCAGGTCGGAGAACAGCTGAAAGAATAAACACATTTAAGATAGTAGGTATAACTTTCAATTGAAGAGTGTTAGGAAGGACCCTACCATGTGGGATGAAATAAAATAAATATGACCATGACCATAATCCCCGGGAATATCTTCCTCAGATCTTTTGTTACTTAGATCTATGAGGACATCTAAAGAGGGTAGTCAGAGGCACGTCCAAACATGACATTCGGAACATGCCCACATTTAGCACATTAGTTAGTATTCCATGTGGGATGAATAGTCGGGAAGAGAGAGAGGTATAACTTTCAGTTGGTTACTAAAAGCTCACAAGACCAATAGTTGGCTGAAGCTAGCAGCCTGAGGCTAAATAGTTATTTCCTTACCTAGTGTGGGCACATGCTTATGCAGGATACCGAAGGATCCACTGAATGAGGGCACATCAACCTGCTTTACAGCTACTTTATTATAAAACACCTGAAAGAAGTAAAAAAATCTTGTTTCAAGAATAAAATATAATAATAAATTTAATTCTGTCTTCATACATGGAAAAAGGACAGGAAGTTGATGATGATGCCTTTTCATACTGGTGATATACAAATGTTTTTCAGTGAGATGATTTATGAGCATGCTGAGATATAGCAAGCAAACCAAAGAGATATAGCAAGCTTGTGGGAAACACCATGTGTCTCAGTCACTTTCATAGATCCCATCTCTAAATGTACAAAGTGCTATATAAATGTTTGAGAGAGAGGCTCAACTTGTATCTAATGAAATATTACTATCCTATTCTTATATTATAGGAATAAGTATAAATTTGTATCTATGTTGATTACTTCTTCAAACTATAACCACTCAATGGATTGGGATGACATTTGGAATTCCTTACTTATGACCTATCGAGCATCAAAGTATCAAAATTCAGAACCATGCAGGTGGTCCATTATATTATACAAAGATGCAATTCCACCAGCATGCAGCACAGTGCTGCACTGGCCAGCGCGCTATTTGAGGCCAAATAGACTTTATTTCAATGGACTTATAGCCCTCATATTACTTTAACACCATAAATTAAAATTTACAGTACCGCACGTCGGTGGAATTGCATGTTAATGGTGCACTAATTACCTTGTTGCCAGCAGCAAAGGTAAGAGCCATTTCATCAGCTTTAGGGGCATCAGCATAGGTACGAGCCTGAAGCCTTCTGGCTGTTGTGCGGAGCACACCACGGAATGCAAGAGACATGCTGTAAATCAACTCATTATTTATACACTGAATACAATCTATATATTATTGCATAATAATGTCACAAAAAGGTCTCATTCCATCATCAAATTTATGGTAGGTACCTAAATAATAAGGATAGAAGTTAACCTATAAGTTATGAAGTATTTTTTTCAGGGATACATTTATAAAAGGCCTACATACAAGTTACTCATCTGTGCTAGAAAATTATGCCAATTTGGCCAAGAAAAGATTTTTTAACGATATTTTTTTCATGGAGTACCAAAACAAGTATAGATTATGTAATATTGTGGAGCCGTCATTTCTTCTAAAAACTAAGCTAGGACCAGAACTAGAGTTATTTTATTCAGGAAGTATATATCAGCCTTAGTTATTACTTACTTTGTGAGTGTCTGTAATTGAATTTTATAGAAAATACTCTATAATCGGCACCTCCTCAATCCCTCAATTATTTTATTGAGTTGAGTGAGTGAGTGAACGATCCGTCTTTCCTGTTCCTGATGACGTCTGACAGTGACACTCACTCACTTCTTGACTTAACTGACAATTGCTGATAATACAAAAGCCATAGATAACAATTGAATTGAATCGCTGATAATTTGTGATAAAAGTAGAACACTAATCTCATTTAGCCTTTGCCATTGCCAACCCAAGCCAGGCCATGGCCACCATGGCCAAGACATTACTGTGGTAAGAAGTGGGTATTGATTTAGTTAGGTTTAGTTAGTATTAGCCCAGATAATATAATACTAAGAATTTGAATTTGAATTTGAATTTGAATACTAGGTTATTAGGACCATATAATATAGAATACATAAAATATAGGACCGACTAATTACTAAAGTCTCGACCATTTTGCTAGTGTCAGGTGTATTTTTTTTAAGTGTGTAATCAAAAAATCAAATAAAGAGTTGTTTTATTCTCTCATTCCTGTCAGTCAATTTAAAATGTATAAATCAATGTCAAAGTTTTCTAAAATGATGTTTGTATGCCATAACTGAAAAAGAAGAAAAATAAATAAATCAATCAATCAATCAATCAATGAAAAGCGGGAAAAGAAGAAAGAAAAACAAACAAAAACAAAACAAGTCTGGTGTCTGAGTTCACGGTGTAGAAAAAAGTATGAACTGTTTGTTTTCGTTTTGAATAGGTACCTAGTACTAACGCTTGGTTCTTTAATCTCGATCACAATTTACCTTTAGAGAAAGAAATTTGTTCGTATTGTAGCTATACATTTTCCTAAAACAGGGTCTCGATTGTCGTTTTCTGCAGCACCCTTCGAGCATATTGTTTTTCAAACCTTTGCGTCTTGCAGCTTTATGTTTTTTGACAGTTTTCAACTGGTTTGCAGATAATGAGCAGTGTGCCAGCAGAATGAATCTCGAGGAATTTGACTTGGTTATGTTGTCCAAACTAACATCTCAACAAATTGACCATATAACATGCCTTGAATGGTAAGTTTACTGTGTACCAGGTAAGTACTCATAAAGTACAAGTACCTACATAATTTGCTTCAACTTCTACCATACCAATAAATTCCTTTTGTAGAAAATTGATATAAAGCTTCTATAAAGCTAAATTTCTTAAGCTTATCCTTTGATGGTAAATTTAATTCAATGTAGTAACAAAGTTTTGTTATATTTCCAGTTGCAAATATTACATAGCACCTGCAACCGCAGCTTGCGGTCATACATTGTGTCACAATTGCTGGCGTGGTCGAAAGTCTTGCCCCCTTTGTACCTTACCGGTAGAGAGGAAACAAATAAAACTAAACCAGCCCCTTCAGAAGTTAACTGAACATGTCCAATCAATGGGTGAGGTTTTTGAAAAACTCTTCAATATAAAATGTAAGTATAGTATTATTTATAACTCAATTTATAGAATCAGTCTTGATTTCTACCACTGGATTCGATATAGATTAGTATCTAAATATATATATTTTGACTTTCAGTAGATGAGTTTCTACCAGACACTGGGGAACATGAATCAGAAAATGATCCTACTAAGAATGTAAAAGATTGGCTAGCAAGCTCTCAAAATCAATTTTCAGCACCAGTTCAAAGTTCAGACCAGTCTTCACAGGATTTAAAACCAAATCCAAGCCCCTTGGAAATATCTACAAGCAAAATTCAAGTCCACACACCAACTAAAAAGACAATAAGTCCTGAAAAGGTTGTTCATATCATACCTCAAGATGATTGGGATAAAATTGAAACAATGCCAGATACAGAAGTTATTACCAAGAACAAAGAGAATATTATAGGACCAATGGATTTGGAACCTTTTTATATAGATGACAATGAATATACAGTCAATAATCCTAGAAGAAGTTCAAGAAAAAGAGAACTTAAGAACAATGATGCTCATTTCAAGAGCAATAACAACAGCTTACAGGAAAGAGAAAATCCAAAAGACTCAAGTGGTGAAATAGACAAGAAGTCTACTAATACTAAACAGAGCTGGAATAATGTAAAGAAAATGAGAAAGGAGTTTAGTAAGCTGAATAAAATTAACAGAAACAAATTGAATGTTTCTATAGAAATGTGTAAAAAAACACAAAGTGCAGCCAAGTCCAGTGTTGTATTACAAAATGCAAATACTCCACAGGTTTATGATATTGATGAAAATACTCCAAAACTGACTCTAAATGATCTTCCAGATGTTGAGATGACTAAAGTGGTTTCCTCAAACCATAATGATAACAATGACTTAATAAATTCAAAGGAAAAAGCTGGTGTAGTCATAAATAATACAAAATGTGTTGCAAATGATAATATACCTGATCATATTTCAAAAAATATAAATCTATCTGTGCTTGATAATCATACTCGACAAAGATTTATCAGCAGTCCTGTTGAACCCACCCACTCACAAACAGGACAACCTGTTTCTGAAAACCAATCAAGGATGCCATTTTATAAAAAAAGTGCCTTGTGTACTACACCTGATGTAAAAAAACAGTCTGATCAAGCACAAGAAAAAGCAAATCCAACAAAAACTGTAAACCACAAAATAGAATCGAATTCTATTGCTGATGAAGACATTGAAATTACAATTAAAGTTGGGAATACAATTACAAATATTGTAATCAAAAAGAAGAATGATGTACAACTGAAGGTTAATACTGATAGAGAAGTTCAAACATCTTTGTGTCCAGATGAAGGTCATATATCTCCCCAAAACATTGAGATGAGAAATGTGTCAATAAATATTGACAGCAATAATGAAGTCAACATAGAACACAAACAAGTCACTGATAAAGAAGGAAACAAGGCATTGACAAGGCAAATTAACAAGGCTGTGACTTCGCTGAAATCTGTATCAGCCAAGAAAAATACAGCATCGGCTGACACAGGAATGGGGCAGTTTGAAATCACTGAAAATGAAGAAAAAGAGTTATCTAATATAATGGAATGTGCAGATATTGAAGAAAAACAGAAAACAAAGAGTGTACCAATTATTTCTGAGCAAAATTCTCAAAGGGATTGTTCACCTAAACCTCGGTCAAATCCAGAAAAGACTTCTCAAAAAAAGAACATGCCTGAAAATAAGATACAGGTCCTGAAAAATACTCAGAAATTGAATACACTTGACCCAGACAATCAAGAAGACTTTTCATACTTAAATGATCTGGATATATTTGAAAGTGATACTGTCAAAGAAATGAATGTGCAGCTACTAAAATTGGCTAAGAATACTACTCCCTCAGAAATATTAATATCTACAGTGCATAATAGAATGAAAACACAGAAAGCAAATGAAAAAAGGGATAGAAGAGATTCTAATGAAGACCTACCTGCAAGTAAGAAGCAGAAAATAAATATGCATGAGATTAAAGAAGTTACTAAAACAGCTGATTCGTCCAAGCAAGCTGATAGTGAACCTCTTAATTACGACTCAATAATGGGCCAAGTTTTTGCAAGTATTGATGCTGACATGGAAGAAATTAAAAGTCAGAATGTTGCCAGTCAAATGTTGGATGGTAACAATAAAAACAGTACTGAAGACAAAGTTACATATGTAAATAAAACGCAAAGTAAAAGCACTCAAAATATGGCTGAGAGAACACAGAAGCAAGATGCTATGTCGGCTATTCATTGCTCATTGAATAATACTGATTTTCACAATCAGATGGACAGTGAAAATATTTTCACTGTTTATGTTGAAAAAGATGTAGCTTCAGCACCGAAAGTTAACGAGGTAATTTATTCTGTTTGCCTAGTCTTAAGAATAATTTATTTATAGGGCAAGGTACAAATATCGGAAATTCCTATTTAACTTGAAAATAATTCTTCGTAAATTCAACTTCTCAAAATTTGCCGCGGAAGTTTCCTTGATAAATAATTCCTTGCAATCAATCTTTAAAAAATTTATTAATTTTGATCGTCAGGTTGACCCTCAGCAGACTATAGAAGGTTTCCTAACACCAGTTTTGAGTAAAGACAAAGAGACGGTGAGCGCGGCTGTGGTAGAAAGCCAGGTCATTGAAATTGTCAATGATGACTCCGAAAGTGTTGTTGAAGATACCCCACAGAAGTAAGTATCATTTAATTGAACCTTTTACAACTGAACCACTTATTGTGTATCTTAAACCAATGAATATCCATGGTCTATTTCTACCCCGCCGGGAAACAGGCGTGATTGTATGTAAATGGTCAGTACCGGATTCACGACACGGAAATCTAGGCTTTGGGTGGTCTATGTATATGTCGCCAAAACATAACTTTTCTAAAAAAAATCACTTTATTCCATCAAACAAACAAGCAAAATTAAATTTAACCAAAATTGAATGAGAAGTAATAAGTAGCAATGTCGAGTCAGAAATCACAAAAATGCCAATTTTTTTACAGAAACACTTCACTAGGAAAAATAAAGCAAAAAAGCTTTAGCGCCAGCAATCTCAACTCATCACAAAAAATAAATGCAACCAAGCCAAGAGCGCCCAGTCGGAACAGTTCAGAGACCGAAAAAACTACGATAGTAAATCTTTTGGACACATCAGAATCAAAAACTAATAATAATATTACAGTTATTGATATTGCAAGAAAAACCACATTAGAAACACCATTAACTATAAATAAGTTTGTGAACCACATACAGCATAATTCCACTCCTGTAGCACGGAAATCTCTTAACTTTGAAAGCGAGCATATAGATGATCCGGAACAAACCCTCTGCCCTACTAGCGATGCAGTCGCAAAAACTACTCAAGAACTGGAGTTCATGAGAAAAGCTTTTGAAAAAACACCGACAACTCAAGTTGTCAAACCCCTGAGTAGAAACAGGGGCAACAAACGGTTCTGCATAGCTGGATCGTGTTTGTCATCGGGTGAACTAGCTAAGCTAAAAGCGCTATGCTCGATGTTCAAATGGAGTTATCTAGACAAGTATTCAACTGATTTGACGCATTTAGTGGTAGGTGTTGATGAGGAGAATAAGTCTCAGAGGTAAGGGAACATTGCTATATCATTAATTGTCATTCAGAGAGTGACCATAACTTTTTCAGGCATCCGATTTTATTGTAACTATAAAACTATATAACCTACTAGCTTCCTCTCGCGGCTTTGCTCGCGAGGTACCTACATAAAATATAGCCTATGTTACTCAGGTATAACGTAGCATTCTAACGGTGAAAGAATGTTTGAAATCTGACCAGTAGTTTTTGAGTTATTCATTACAAACAAAAATACAAAAATACAAAACTTTCCTCTTTATAATATTAGTATAGATGAAAACTACAGATTCGGAGATGTGCTTGAACAACTAATAAACAGACAGAATAGAAATCTAAAAATCGCTGATTCTATCACTCTTTTTTAGTTCCCCTATTTTTTATCAATGTTCTTCAATGTACAGGCACTGCTACTCTTTTATATGTAGAGATGATTGTTCCAGGTCTGTGAAGTACATGTGCGCACTAGCAGCGTCCAAATGGATAGTTTCAAATGAATGGGTTGAACGGTGCCTAGAAACTAAGAATGTCGTGGGTGAGGTAATATAACATATCTTTCCTCACATGATGTACCTAGACTGTAAAATCCCCAGGTTTAGTAGTAGACGTCTACTTAGGACCCTACTTAGATTTTTGAAGATATCCAAAGGGAGACGTCCTAAAATTATTTAGTACAGTTGGCCCAACGAGTTATTTTCGCATTTTAGCATTCGTGAAGTTAGCCGCAAGAGCTGTGCAGTATCGTTTTTCGGGAGCAATTGGAGGTATGGAGAGGGACGGTGGGACTGTACATGCGCAAACTCGCACCTGTGGCTAATTTCACGAATGCCTACATCCGTTGGATGGACTGTACGTCTACTAGTACGTTTTGCACAAGATGAAAGTACCTGGATGACCTACCTAGCTTTGCTTGGTTTTTTGGTAAACAACGTTTCTAAAAATGAAACCTAGCTAGATCGATTTATCGCCCCCGAAACACCCTGCATACTAAATTTCATGAAAATCGTTCAAGCCGTTTTCGAGATTCACAACATATACATACGTATATACAAAAATTGATCGTTAAACGTATTAGATAAAAAGCGAGGAAAAGGCCTTTAAACACAGTCATCAAAGAAGACAAACAGAGTTGGTTTTTTTTCAGGAAAAATATGAAGCTCTTGATAACACAGGAGAGCCAGGCCCGAGACGGTCCCGCGTGGCGAATAAAAAGCTGTTCAATGGAATCACATTCTTCTGTATGGAGCCTTTCAGCGTTTTGGATGTGAACACTCTCAAGGTATAAAACAAACATCTAAAGTCACTATCCATGCTCTAGGGTTCCCTAAGCATCAGAAGCTAGTATCAAGGTAGAGGTAGATCAGTCTAAAAATGCACGCCCCTCCAATGTATTTACCTCTCTACATGCGGTACAAGTACAAGTGGAGGGGCGTGCATTTTTAGACTGAATCATCTCTACTAGACCCGCAAATCATAGAAACATGCGCGAATGCATCGGGAATCGAACCAGTAACCTCAGGAGCCTTACAAACCACCATGTTTCAGAAACGTCATAGTTGCTTATTAGTAGCTTGAAATAAAACTATTTCCATACAATTTTTATTGGTCATGGTAAGAAATATCAAACTTTTATTATTTCTATATTGCCCGAAGAGCTTGTGATAGGTAAGGCCCCTGCCCCTTTAAACAAGCGGCATAAACGTTAATCGAACAGAATAGAATACTTAATGTAAGAATTATATTCCACTAGCTGACCCGCGAGCGACTTCGTCTGCGCGTTTTAAGTAAGTAATATACGTTTTCTTACCTTTTAAACCTTCCCTAGACCTCCACTAACATTTCAAGACCAAGATAAGATAAATATTTTTAGCCGTTCTCGAGTTTTAGCGAGACTAACGAACAGCAATTCATTTTTATATATATATAAGAATTAGCGTCTATGCCGCTTGTATAAGCCCTCTGAACAGTCGTCCGCCCCGCCATCGATGTCGTCTTTGTATTCTCTGTAGTGTGACTTTGTATTGGCAATGTTATCATTATCACTCGTTATTTCTTAGATAAGAAAATTCGCACTTGATATAAGTACGTGTCGAGTAAGTATTAACTGCGCACTAGGGTTACCATATTGCATTAGAAAAGGGTCACCGCTTATCACGTGAACACACGTATTTATGATGCTAGTCATTCTACTGTTTGCGTCAAATTAGTAAACACATAACAAATACAATAATGTATGTATGTAGTTAATTTATATAGAAAAATCTTAGAAAAAAACAATGTAAAAAAAAAATATGGATGTAAAAAGTATGGACGGACACGTCTAGGTACTACAAAAAACACCGTCTCGAAAATGTGGAAAAAAAAATAGTTTAAATCGATATTTTACGAGTATTTTTACTTTATCAATAACTAGCTTCCGCTCGCGGCGTCGCCCGCGAAGTACCTACATAAAATATAGCCTATGTTCATCCTGAAAGTATATTCTCCACATTGGTGAAAGAATTTTTCAAATCGGATCAGCAGTTTCGGAGCCTATTCGTTTCAAACAAACAATCAAAGTTTTCCTCTTTATAATATTAGTATAGATTAATTATTCTGTCTATCAAAAGTTTGACAACGATTTTGTCCGGTTTTTGCAACATTTTTTATTGATGCTCCGCTCCTATTGGTCGTAGCGTGATATTACGAATATATAGCCTTCTTCGATATTAAACAACAAAACAATAATATTTCAATTCGAACAAAAAAACTCTTCAGCTTTATAATCCTACTAATATTATAAACGCGATAGTTTGTAAGAATGTGTGAATGTCTGGGTGTCTGAATGTATGTTTGTTTCTCTTTCACGCTGAAACGACTGAACCGATCTGGATGAAATTTGGCACAGATATAGATTATAGTTTGGAAGAACACATAGGCTACATTTTATCCCGGAAAAATGTACGGTTCCCGCGAGATAGATTTGTTTTTCAAGGTACCACACGGGCGAAGTTGTGTGCGGAAGCTAGTATCAGTATAGATTATAGCTACTATTGTGTATCTGTCATTACCAAAGGAACAACGTGAGAAGGTTGAGATAAGTCATCATCATCATCATCTTCCTGCCCTTATCCCACGTTATGTGGGGTCGGCACAACATGTGATCTTCTTCCATTTCCCTCTGTCACTCGTCATCTCATTACTCACTCCTTTCTTACCCATGTCATCTTTCACACAGTCCATTCATCTTTTCTTTGGCCTACCTCTACCCCTGTATCCATCCACATTCATACCTAACACTCTCCTTGTCACATGACATTCATCTCTTCTCATAACATGCCCATACCACGCTAACCTATTACTCCTCATCTTTTCTGTCACCGGTGCCACTTTCAGACTTCCCCTGATATACGGTTGAGATAAGTAAATCGTTGGAATCAATGTACCTAAATGCTTTCGTTGTAGGAGATGCTGGAAGCATCCGGAGGCCGCGTGGTCTCCGAGGTGAAGGAAGTCAGGGTCACTGATAAGAGCAGAGCGCCTGCATTACTGCTGGCCGAGCCGGAGAGCACCCAGGAGGATCGCTTTATTTGTAAGTTAAAAATAAAAAAATAAATCATCATCATCTTCCTGCCCTTATCCACGTTATGTGGGGTCGGCACAACATGTGATCTTCTTCCATTTCCCTCTGTCACTCGTCATCTCAGTACTCACTCCTTTCTTACCCATGTCATCTTTCACACAGTCCATCCATCTTTTCTTTGGCCTACCTCTACCCCTGTATCCATCCACTTAAAAAAAAAAAATGCTGGACAATCCACACAGCATCATCTAGCCCCAAAGTAAGCTACTCAAAGCTTGTGTTATGGGTACTAGATAACTGATATATTTAATACATTATATACATAGATATATTTTTTTTATCATACATAGAAAACACCCAGACCAACGGAACAAATTTCTGCAGATCGTACACAATTTTTTTCCTAGGCGGGAATCGAACGCGTAACCTCTTGCGTTGCAGGCGGACTCTCGCCCGCTGCGCCATTGAGGTCGTCAAAACAGATAAATCAAACTTTTATGTAACGTTAGCAAGAATCAGAATCAGTCGATTCTCCTCAACGTTTTGTTCATTGTTCTCACTATTCGTCATTGTTCTAACTATTTTTCATTGTTCGCAACAAACAATTTCGTAGATCGTGTGTATTTTATCCGCGGAACAATACCACTTACTTATTTAAGTGAATTACCACCAAAATCTGGCACTGAAACCTACGTATACCTGGATGGTTCTTCTCAATTTGTTATTTATGTCGTTTATTTAATAACTTAATAACCTTAATTTTAGAGGTCATCTTTCAAGCATGAAGATGAAGCAATAAAAGGTTGATATTATGTTATTTCACGAAGGTTACTTAAAAAATCAACTAATATTTTAAGAGATAACCAAAATTGTTTGTTGCGAACAATGACGATAGTGAGAACAGTGGCAAAACCGTTGAGTAGAATGGCCCACAGCTACTTCCAACTAAGCTGTGAGGCCGGTCAACACAAATGTTTGTCCTGGTTGGGGTGTGCTGTGCAGACTAGATAGTGGGATTAGGCAGATTTCTCTCAGTTGAAGTACCTTACCAAGATGATAGGTCTGGGCTAGCTATAATACAATATAATAGTGATGAAATGAGATTCGCAATTGTGTGCTAAAAACGTGACACATGGCATGACGTGTCTATTGGTGTAGGTAGACCATTCTCTTAACACGTTTTTGAATCTACTTAAATCTATTTTGATAGATGCCGTATCTATTACTTGGTATCGCAAGCTAGACTAGTTCGTTTTAATAATTCTAGAATGTATGAGAGTCAAAACTTCTTTTTAGTTTTAATAAAGAGTAAATGCATATTGAAGCACTATACCATTCACTAGCTGTTACTCGCGAATTCGTCCACAGAAATCTATCAATATAACAAAATATAGCCTGTAATTACTCAAGGATAAATGTAGCATTCTAATGGTGAAAGAATTTTTAAAATCAGTCCAGTAGTTTCTGAGTTTATTCGTTACAAATAAAATCTTTTCTCTGAGTAATAGTGTAGCACCGATTATTGTGGCCGCGATCGGAAAACAATTAGACATACCCTCTCAAGCGCAGAAAGCTCAAGTAAATATGTACCACTAATCTTATTTAAATTTCCGTTTCGTGATGCGAATGACAAGAGCCGATTATGTTTATCGCAAGGGGACGGAAAATTTTATACGTACTTCGTTTAAATCTACAAAGACAAAGTCAAGTCTAAGTCGTACGATATACCTACTACTCGTAGATAATACTTTTACATCTCTCATATTCGGTAAGTAGGTCCTTATTACCCCCAAATGGGGCTTGTAGGTGACCAATTAGCGCTCTAGGTTAATAATGTAGCTAGAAAAGTCCTAGGGCGGTAAGTAATTAAAAAAATTCACTCTTTCAAAAAGTTCGCGTACCTACGTCTAACCATCATACTGGCACTATTGCCATGTATGATGCATATATCTATACATTATGCATTCAGCCCAATGACAAAAGAGGTCGCTTCGCTATTCAGCCTTGTCTTCGTATGAGTATAATAGTCATCAATTTGAAATATCGAACGGTGAAGCTCAATTTCGTTCTTGAAAAAAATAATTTAAAAAAAGATGAAAAAAGGCGGGAATAGAAAACTTTTACTTTAAAATGTTTTATTCTTGTAATGCCGGGTTTTTTCTACTTACCTCACAATCGAGATGTAAAGCAGAGTAGTTAGCTCGGGTGTAAGCATCAATTGCACCCTCGAACTATAGGCGCCCTCGCTACGCTCCTAAATATCTCGGGCTGCAATTGATGCCTTACAGCCCTTGTCTACTAATCTACTATTCTGCACTATTCTGACTAAACATATACGCACAATCGTACGTGCCGTTCTTTCTTTTTGGAGCAAGAAAACGATACTCCCAAAAATTACTTAAAAAAAAATTTGGGAACACAATAATGTGTGTCTAGCGTGATCGATCCCGAAACCTGTCGCTGCCGACTTTCTTGGTCATTTACTTTATCTGCCGTTTTAAATTGTCTCTAACCTGTAGGCGTACAGAGTCAGAGTAGCGCGCTTTTAATAGTACTAGTATAACCTAAAGCGATAATAAAATGTGATTTGTTTATAATCGCCTGTCATATTTCCAGATCTTGCAATGGAGCTTAGCATCGTGCCGGTGAACTACGAATGGGTGCTGAACTGCCTCGGGAGTTACACCATTTGTTCAGTCCAGGAGTTGTTGCTTTGCCCTTTTTCCATACTCCCCAAGGCCACGGCTCAATGGCCGCCAGAACTAATGGCGCTCGACGATGATTGATATTTTACGTTATTATGATTTAAATTTTAATGTAGTTTATATACGTTCATAATAAAGTTTTTAAAACATACCCGCTTTTTTACCCGACTGCGAAGAGAAGAGGAAGGGTAATTGGAGCGTATGTATAGCTCGCTCAACGAATCTAGGCATTCGTGAAGTTAGCCGCAAGAGCTGCGCAGTATCGTTTTCGGGAGCAATTGGAGGTATGAGGAGGGGGGGAAGGAACTAAACATGCGCAAACTCGCACCTGTGGCTAATTTCACGAATGCCTAGATCCGTTGGATGACCTGTATGTATGTACCTATGCGAGTTCCTTTGGTTGTCGCTGTAGCCCGAACGGCTGGACGGATTTTGACAAATGAGGTGTCGTTGGATCGTCTGGATCACAAGAGTAACGCTATACAAAATGCCATAAATCTAATATGGCGGCTGTAATAATCTTTTTTTAGTTACGTCCGCGCGTCTTTTGTTAGAGTTATGGTAATAAGAATAGTTTTATCTTTGAGTTAGATTTGCTTTTTAAATAAATAAGCGTTTGCTCGAATCGATACGATGATGAACAGCATAGCATGAACACAATAGTCTAGGACAGTTTTTTTAGATAAAATGGGCTTGCCCAGCACGTAGACCATTTCTCTTTTCATCCATAGGTTATTCCATGATCAATATATACGTACGTAGCTACAGAAATCTAAATAATAAGGCACAGATTTGTGTATGCTTAGCCATGGCAAAATACTTATGTCGTAGGTACTCGAGTTATTTCATCGCCTACAAATTAAAACCCTCTTTTTTTTAGAGGTTAACCTAATACAGCAGGTACCTAGGTAGTTTCGGCACGTGTCTAGACACCCAAGGCCGGAGTATTTTTTGTGATATTGCCAATCGTTCAAGAATGACATCAAAACATGCAGTCAGCTGTAGGAGAGTTATATCGTGTTAAAGTGAAATTTAGACCTACTCTATTCTGTCCAAAAGTAGTTTGTTAGGTTTGACGACCTCAGTGGCGCAGCGGGCGAGAGTCCGCCTGCGACGCAAGAGGTTGCGGGTTCGATTCCACAACGCCCCTTGCGTTGGGCCCCCCCCCCCCTGGTGTTTGGTCCGCGCCGGTATACCGGTAGCCCCCATATCTGGAGGCCGTTCCCCTATCCGCCACCACCGGGGACGCGCCACGTCGGGGTTCACCTCCCCGCCCACTAGGACAACCTAGCAGGTCCGTGGATATAAAGCTACCCTGTGCTAACTGTATAGGTAGGGTAACTTCCTAATGTTGAGCGTGCAGCCCTCAAAAATACCTACAAATACTAAACTACCTTCATACAAATTATGTAAATACAAAGTCAGTGGATACTACAGCACAGAACGTAACAATATAAGTATCCATCGGTAATTAAATGTTCTCGAACCATTTTCTTTCAGTGCGTCATTCCACCATCATAATCGCGGAACACGTTTTGTCTCGTGTAGGTCTCGTGCAGTCTCGCCGCGCTCAAAGTTCAATTGTTGATTAAATAGGTAATTAGGTAGGTAGAGATGATTCATTTTAAAAATGCACGCCCCTCCACTTGTACTTGTACCGCATGTAGGTAGAGATAAATACATTGGAAATACATTGGAGGGGCGTGCATTTTTAGACTGATCTATCTCTACTACCTTCTATGGTACTGAGTTGTTGTGTAAGTAGATAAACATTGACCTTATCCGACCCACATTTTTTGTTTTCAGTCCAATGTCCGAATGATGATTGTCTTTATCTACCTAAGTAATTAGGTATTACCCAGGTGTTAGATTAGATAATTTCCAATATTTAGGTACAACATTGATCTATTATCAATCCATCATCCTCTGTTGGTAATTAATTTTATGAGTATGAGCAATCGTGCCTTTATGTGATGTAAGAAAATGCTGTTCTTGGTTCTAAGTAAAAAAAAACAAAGTTCTAACTTTTGGATGAGCCAGTGACGTCACGTGACGTGGTCTCACAATCGCGCCACTCCGGCACATCCAATCCACGAATTCGACCGCCTAGCACATTGGCCAGACTGCTGAAGCTCGCCGCTCACAAAACGTCCAAACCACCATCAGCCGCCTTCCGAGCGCGTAGCGTGGAAAAAGGTCCACAGTCCGAGTCTGACACGTGAACTTATCGGTTTAGCCGGCTTACCGCGTTGAATCACCGTTGATTACCATTTTAATTAATCTTATAAAAACATTAACAAGTATATAAAGTTATAAAACATAGTTTAAGTCTCAGTCGATCGTTTAAATCTCTCTGTGAACTTGTTTTATTTTACTTCAATTAATTTTTGTGAATATTTTAGACCGAGAACTTTCAAGATTTTTAAGGTAAGTACCTACTACCTGAATAGGTACCTAACTATATACCTATGCAGTTTATATTTTTATTTAGATAAAATCTAACCAATACCTTTATTATACACGCGTTAGAATTTAGGCACTCGGCCGCAGTTTGCTTGCAGCAGCGGCTTGAATTGAGGTCAAAGAAAGGACTAATTATGTGGGTAGTAAGGTAACTGGGAAGGTAGATTTTATGGTAGTACCTTACTTCCCATAGCTTGCCTAGTCATTTATATTATAAATTAGTACCTAGATTAATACGTCTAAAACGTAGAATAAATTAGTAGGTACATCCTAGATGCTTATTAAGTAATCAGTAAAAAGCATTAATATTACTACCATGTGTAGTACCTACCTACCATCAATATTTTCGGGGGCTGCTGTACCATACCACCATACATACTTACCTACTTACTAATTATTTGAAACGGTCGTGGTAACGTAGCGTAGACGAAAGTAGACAGAAAATTATAAGATTGTCTTCTTAAAAAAATAAAAATGCGTTCATGCGCTCATCAGACCTACCTACCTCACTCTTATTAGCCCCTGTAGGTACTTACATGCATCACATGGTGGCGGAAACCATTTAGGGTCATTACGCCAGATAGCGACCGATTAGTGAGATCCCAACTTTAAGTTAATTTAATAGTATAAAATATTGACTTGACATTTATTGAAAGTGTTTGATATGGTTCCATACATAATCAAGTTTTATATAATATTAAAAAAATATAGAAAACATAGAAGTATTTTTAAATTATATTTTATTGAAAAACAAGGCAAAATGCTAGTTTACGACCGTTTTTGTCAGTATACGACCAACCCGACCTAGTTTACGACCACAGTCTCTATTGGGTAATTAACTCTATATAAATTAAAAATAATACTACATTATCATGATATATTAGATATTATTTTTATTCATAAAAAGTTTAGACAATTTTTCATCAAATTTTTGTAAGATCACTCATGTTGAGCTCAGTTAGTAGTTTAATTATTCATCACCTAAGTGATAAAAGATTGCGAAAAGTATTTTAATGAGTTACCTACCATATTACGATTTCAAAACAGCAACAATTCATCAGCTATACGAGGGCTAGAACAATAGGTATCATTTAAAACTATGTCAAACATATCAGTGCTTCTGTAAGTGCGAGCTCCTTGTGTTAGTTCAGCGGATTTATATATGGCGCAGAATCATCGGTATCGAGAATGGCGCTCTTCAAACCTGTTTCACCATCCATCAACAAAGAAATTGATTAGTGAATAACTGTAGTTTGTTTGTCTTCAGATCCAGTTTCGTTTAAGACATAATTTGGCTCTTTAGGTTCTGTTTTTCTCAACTTCTTTCAAAATAAATTTGACATCGATGTTTTTCTTAAGAAAATGGCAAGGTAAACTGGAGAGTGTCGAATTGAAGATCAGCAGGACAAAAACTGAGCACTTGTTCTGCGACTTCGGTGGTCCATCTAGTTTTGCCTCTATTTTCTTAGATGTTGTATCCCTACCAGTCTGTTCCGATTGTCGGTACCAAGGTTCAGTAGTACAGAATGATGGTGAGATTGATCGGGATGTGAAGAATAGAATAAATGTTTAATTTATGAAATGGCGACAGATCACAGGAACAACATGACGTGATCCACGAATGCCCCTAAACTGAAGGAGAAAATTTACAAAACGATCATATAAGGATATTTGGATCCGAGTGTTGGGCCACCAAGGGAACGGATGAGAAAAGAGTTCATGCGGTGGAGATGAGAATGTTAAGATGAATGTGCGGAGTGACGAGAATGAATCAAATACGGAACCAGTATATTAGAGGAAGCCTAAAAGTACGCCGGTGACGGAAATGATGAGGATTAGCGTGGTATGGGCATGTTATGAAGAGAGATAATAATCATGTGACGAGGCGCTTGTTAAGTATCAATGTGGATGGATACGGTGTTAGAGGTAGGCCAAAGAAAAGATGAATGGACTGTGTGAAAGATGATATGAGTAAGAAAGGAGTGAGTACTGAGATGACGGATGTTGAGCGCAATGGAAGAAGAAAACGTGTTGTGCCGACCCTATATAGCGTGGGAAAAGGGAAGGATGAAGAAGTTTTTCTTTTTTAAAATTAGTATTAAATGGCGTATAAATTTTCGTGTCCCTGAATGCTTTCTACAGATCGAACAGATAACTCAGGATGCCTTTTAAGGAAACCTACCAGGGCGATCATTCCTAAAAGGGTTCGGTTTCACATGAACTTTTAAAATCTTCTATACGGTATCTGGTAGTTCCTGTTTCTTTACAGGAAAGCCACATTTGGCAATGTTGATTAGCAACAGTTCAGCCACTTCTTTCTCCCGGTATATCCCTTATATTGGTTGTGGTCCTCAGCTTTTAAATTCGTGTGTTCTTTTGCTAACTCAATTTATCTTGTATTGTGGTCCCTCACTATGGGCCTCATAAGAAGGCTCAAGGTCGCTCAACGAGCTATGGAAAGGGCTATGCTTGGTGTTTCTCTACGAGATCGAATCAAAAATGATGAGATCCGTAGACGAACTAAAGTCACCGACATAGCCCACAGGATTAGCAAGTTGAAGTGGCAGTGGGCGGGGCACATAGCTCGTAGAACTGACGGCCGTTGGGGCAGAAAGGTTCTCGAGTGGAGACCACGCACTGGAAATCGCAGTAGAGGACGGCCTCCCACTAGATGGAAAGACGACCTAGTGAATATTGCTGGGAGCCGTTGGGTGCAGGCTACGCAAGATCGATCACTCCGGAAATCTATGGGGAAGGCCTATGTTCAGCAGTGAACGATATGCGGCTGATATGATTTTGTCCTTGGAATTTCATACTTTCTTCACGTTTCTCCTTGCTTTCTTTCTCTGATATCCTTGAGAGCTAATTCTAGAGATTTTTGTGAGTAAGTAATTATTCAGTTTTATTTTTCTTTTGTTTAGAAAACATCTGTAACAAATACAGCAATATTTTTGAATAATTACTGGTATGATGGTCGTAAAACAAAACATCAAATTAAGATATTCAATATGCGACCATTAAATTCCCATACATTTTAAGACGGTCGCAATCTGACGTTGACCACAATTAAGGGTATGTTAGGCGACCATATAACATCATTTTCACAGCATTTACGAATATTTTGGCGGTCGCAAACCAACGGAAACAAATTAGCTAATAAGCAAATATAAAAAAGTCACAAAACTGTTACCATTACCATTAACAGTTAATAAAGATGTCAAATCTAAATTTGCAATCAAGCTGTCAGTAAGGCGACCACGCGGCCGTAAAGTCAAATATCATAAATAATTATATTTGGGTATGCGACCGCTCAATATTTTGTATATTTTAGTATATTTTCTTTATAAAAATTACGCAAATACGTTCTAATATTATTTTTCTAGCAATATAAATAATAAACACATAGCCATACATTATATTAGCCATAAAAATTCAAAAATACTCACTCTTCAGGCAGCACGTACTCACTAATAAAAAAATAATTTTGCGAACTAATTCACGCGACAAGCGTGGGTGTCGGAATGAGGAACGATTTGCTCAAAGTTGGGTAATACCAAGTCGCTTTTTTTAGTAGTTTAGAACTTTATATCTATCCTACTCTGCATAGAGCCAAATATTGTTTGAAAAAGAGAGACTATATTGTTATTATCTTCGTTTATCTGCAGCAAGTCGCTGAAATGGTCGCAAAATAAAGGTGGTCGCGAAACCCGCGTAATGACCCTACCTAGAAACATTAAAACAGTTCTCTTGAAGTTCATAATATTACCAGGCTTATTTGGTACCTACCTACCGGTGTACTCTATGCTATGACCTTAATTTCTTATTCACAAGCAGTTTTCAACCAATAAGCATAGAAAAGTGGCGTATTAATAGCAGGTAGGTACTTAAATTTTGAGGATATTTGAAAAGGGTAGACTTCTTCTTCTTCTTCTTCTTCAATTATGACATCTGTCTCTTAGAGAACAATTTTGCCAGTGTCTTGGGTAGTCAGAGGTACGTCCAAGATAATGGCCTTTGAGCCAATTCTACCAATGTCAATGTCAGTCATAATTTATCTTACTGTCTGTCAGTTGTCTAGTCCAGAAAGTTCAAAATGCTTTGATATTTTTATATATATATTTCCGATATAATAAAGTACTCTGTGTATTTGTGTTTGTTGCTTCGCTTGTATTTATTTACGCACAAAGATTTCAATATAAATTTTTGGACCTGAGTGAAGTGTGTTCCTTGGTGAAGTGTATGTATTGCTGTGAATAAACTCGAATTCTGCTGAATTCTATCGTAACTGAATGTCTGGTTAACTATAAAAGAAAGCGTAAACATTATGATAGATTACGAGCCTGAAATAATTAATGTTTGTGATAAGGAGAGGTAGGTGTTAGTAAGTACGAGCAAAGTAAACAAAAGAGATAAATTTAATCTAATCTAATCTGTTGTTTACAGTGTGCAACAACGTAAAACCATGGCTCCGAACGCGTCGGATGTAAATGGGGTCTTGTTTGAAACCGATGCAGCTACTCCCGACATGGCCCTTCCAAACACTCCAATACAACAAGCAGACAAGCGCCCGAAACAATATGTATGGAGGAACATCATACTCTTCGCGTATCTTCACTTAGCGGCTCTGTATGGAGGATATCTCTTCATGTTTTCAGCTAAATGGCAGACAAATGTTTTTGGTAAGTATACATATATATATGGTCAGATATTTTAGCGTTCTTTATTATTTTATAGAACTGATATGTACCTACCTACATGTTTTAAAAATTTTATATTCAAACAATCTAAGTAGCTTCATAACTAGTTAGTTTGTTAGAATTTTCTCAGTCAGTGTAATAATCAGTCAAAATCAACAAATAAGTAGGTACCTAATTTTTTCTGAAAACCACCTGAAAAACATTAGCAGGTACCAAACCCACTACTTACTTAGGTACCTACTACTAACTACTTACTTAAATTTTTATTGTTATTTATGTGGGAATATTAGATAGGTTTCAAGAAATTGACAAGGTTAAAAGAACATTTTACCTGGAAAAACATAGGTAGACATTTACAGTCTAGTCATACATACATACCTGGTTACATGCTTGATGTACCTACCTACCTCACAAACCTATTACATTCCTATCAATAAAAATCGAAGATGTGTAAAATTTATTTAACATAATATGTTGTAATACAGAAAAAGTAATAGAATTTATTTTTTATTTGCACATTCCTAAAGTTACGCTATTGCATTTAAACTCTAGATGGAACTTTTTATAGTTTGAAACTTTGAACTAAATATACCTATAATTAGGTACCTACCTACATGAAATCTTTTGAGGTGATCTGATATTGTTGCTCATGTTCATATTACAATCGTTTTGAAATTCTTACAATAACAATGAAGAATAGGTAGATAGATAACAAAGACGATGAAGAAAGGTGAATTGCACACTACCTTGTTACTGTACCAATTTCGGATAACTTATTTTGAATGAGCTAATAAAATATCTACATTTTATAAATCATCACCTTGTTTTTATAAATTACTAGCTTCCTCTTGCAGCTTTGCTCGCGAGGTAGTTACTTAAAATATAGCCTATGTTACTCAGGGATAATGTAGCATACTAACGGTGAAAGAATTTTTGAAATCGGACCAGTAGTTTTTGAGTTTATTCGTTACAAACAAAAATACAAAACTTTCCTCTTTATAATGTTAGTATAGATAGATGTTAAACTAACTATAATCTATTTGTATATAATGTATTTTTATTTCACAGCCTACATTCTGTATGTAATATCGGGTCTGGGCATCACGGCTGGAGCTCATCGTCTCTGGGCCCACAAGTCCTACAAAGCCAAGTGGCCACTGAGAGTCATACTGGCAATCTTCAACACGGTGGCCTTCCAGGTAAATACTCTAAGCCTCACGTATAGTTCATACAACGGATCTAGGCATGCGTGAAGTTAGCCACAGGTGCGAGTTTGTGCATGTACAGTTATTCCTTCCCCCCTCCCATACCTCCAATTGCTCCCGAAAAACGATACTGCGCAGCTCTTTCGGCTAACTTCACGAATGCCTAGATTTGTTGAGCGAACTATTAACTAATTAGTTTTTTTAGTTCAACTTGAGTTATATTCCTAAAGAATTTTAGGACTGCAATAACCTTAAGGTACTTACCTATACCTTATTGTTTTCCTTGAGTGCCTTTTCCCAATATGGACTAGGTATTAGTACTTATCAATACATGTAAATGATAGTCAGGTTAGATATGAATATTACTATGAAGAAATCCACCTCATAAAACAAATAGCATGTGTCAATAGATGGATGCTTTTTGTCATTGAGCAACTAAATATATATTTTTACATACATACATGCATATTGTTGAATAATATTTAACATACTTTATTTGGTCTATGCCTACTGTACAAACAATAACACTTCAATAGAATTTATTCTATTCCAAAGGATGTGGATGTTTAAACGATTTTTTCCATATTAAGGTAAAAAATGTTCTCACAAAAAGTTGTGTCAACAGCAAACCAAAACAAACTAAAGTCATTTCAAATAAATATCCTACACCAACTACTTTTTAAAGCGAGTCATTAGGTGCACACATAATGTGGTAGGTACTATCTGAGTGCCTATTGTCTAACCTTGGGAATTTAAAGTATTTGCTTAGTTTAGATCAGTCTGCCGGTTTGTAGGTAAATACTGCTCTGGCTGGACCAACACGTGATCAAATTCACAAGGTCAAGCCGACATTCCCCCCTGCAGGCACTTAAAATCGGCAGAATGACAAAACCTAGCCTGCGTACACTAGTGAAACTCCTCGCGAGTTTGGTTTAATGGTTTTTTTATGCAAACTTCAACCTTCCGCTGCACATCTAAACCTTGAAAGGAATCTAGCTTTCTAGGACTTATGGTTTAGGTTGTGCTTTGATTTATCAGTCAGTGACGTAGTTTTATAATAATTCGATGACCATTAATCAAAAGCGACACTTATTTCAAGTGTCCCATTTGATAAATCGTCTGTGCATGTGACTGTTGGTTGTTGTTAATAATTTTAGCCATAACCCGCGTTTAACATAACACGCGTTTTGTACTTTTATACGGCGTGGGTACAGTCAGCATCAAAAGTCGAAAAGATTTTCAAAATCGGAAAATCTGAACATGGTCATCGAATTTTGACGCTAATTGTACAACTAAGTATCTGATAACAAAACCATTTCGCAGGATTCCGCGTTGGACTGGGCGCGGGACCACCGCATGCATCACAAATACTCTGAAACGGACGCCGACCCTCACAATGCGACCCGCGGTTTCTTCTTCTCCCACATCGGCTGGCTACTCGTTAGGAAGCACCCGGACCTCAAGGAGAAGGGCAAGGGTCTGGACCTCAGCGACCTGTATGCTGACCCCATCCTCAGATTCCAGAAAAAGTGAGTACCTTATCAACATGGCGCGTTGTATGTGGGTCTTTAGTCAACTTATCCCGCGGGATGAGTTGACCAGTGGTGGATTTATCAGCAGGCTGAGTAGGCTGGAGCCTAGGGCGGCAAATTTTAGGGGGCGGCAAATTTGGCTTATTACCTTACACAAAATAATAAATAAAAATTATAATATACACGGAGAAAAAATTTAACAAAATTGCAATATTTTAATACTATACACCTATACCAAATAATCCAACGATTTTACATGATAAATTACTAAACGCTAAATTTAATAGCCTACTGGCGGCAAATGTGTAAATCCGCCACTGGAGTTGACCTCTTATCCCGCGGGATGAGTTGACCTAATGCATTTTTGAATCGGTCAACTCATCCCGCTGTCAAAAAAAAACCAAAAAGGAATGTTACCTCTGTAAACAGATTGTCAGAAACCTTGAAAAAGGTATTAATGTATGACTCAACTAGCTGATACTCGCGCAACTTTGTCTTCACGTTTTAAGTAATATATTTTCCCCATTTTTGCAACATTTTTTATTGATGCTCTGCTCCTATTTGTTCTAGCGTGATGTTATATAGCCTTCCTCGCTATGGACACAACAATAATATTTAAATTCGAACCAGTAGTTGGTTCTTGATTTTTGCACGTTCAACCAAACAAACAAACTCTTGAGCTTATAATATTAGTAGGTTATTAATTCGTACAAAACGTTGGTCATTGCCCTTTATGTCCTTCACAGTTCGATTTGAATATTCATAATCCCATTAGCTGATACATCAAAATAATTGCTATGATGACATTACAAAATGTAAACGTGTAAAATTTAACTTACAAATATGGTGTAATTAAAACGTTAGTTAAGGGTTAATTTACTTATGGCCTTCAGAACCTTGGACGATTTTGGAACTTGAACAATAGAATGTATTTTTACCTTGAACTTCGGATTATCAAACTACATACGATACGATCTTTGAATATACGTAAATATTCAAAGATTCGTGAGTTGCAAATACGTCGTATCGTAGTAATATTATAAACGTGAAAGCTTGTATATATCTTTGTTCCTCTTTCACGCTGAAACTGCTGAACGGATCTGGATGAATTTTGGCACAGCGATAGATTAGTCTGGACTAGCACATAGGCTACTTTTTATCCCGGAAAATGTACGGTCCCTGTGGGATAGATTTTTTTTTGTTTTCCACGGTGCCACGCGGGCGAAGCCTTGGGCGGAAGCTAGTAGTAAATACGATGGAGTACCTACTCGTATAATGATAATAGTTTGGGAGAGTAGGTAGGCACCTTCATGGTTAGTAATCTCAAGTACATCTTAGGTTAGTAAGTAAATATCTAGTGCTTGTTCAGCGGGCGCGGTGAAATCTTTTTGGCTCATTTAAAGCGTGCGTGCACCATTGCGTCACGAAATGTTATTTATTTGCTCATTTAGGTAGGTATGTAGGTAATGTACCTACTCACAAGTATTATTATTCTGAATGTTGTGAGTCACAACATTCAGAATAATAATACTACAACACAATAATGCTGTTTTCACGAATTTCATGGAACCAAATTAATTAGATTTTACACAACACTGCACTACAATAAGGATATACCTAGTACCTAAATGAGTTGTCCCATAGAGTCGCTTCGCTATACAGGCAAAGTCTGTGTTTGTAAATCTTTGGAACTAAATTTGTTCCGTACTGATTCTCAATATTCTTCTTACGATTCTAGAATATAGGATTACCCCTTAGCTGTTTGAATGAGATAAAACTTATTTAACTCTGGTATAACCTTTATTCAGGCAAGTTATCGTATCGTAAGTAGATAATTTTAGGGTTTTTCTATAATTTTACGATGTTTTCGTAATACTTATTAAGTAAATACATTATTATTGCACACCATAAATCAGATAATCAATACATTATTATCTCAACTTTACGATTTTGAATGTCGGGCGTAATTTCTACAAAAGCGGGCACCTCCGTAACTCTGCGCCGATGTGGTACGAGCTCGTTGGTTATCATAACGTTGTTGGCAGCGTTCAGACAAAAATACAGGGTTTCCCATGATTTATCCGATATCTTACTTCCTTCCCCATTCGCATACACTATGTTCAATATCGACTGTAAATGCCTAAAAGAAGGTTGCTGGAGAAGTACCCTACCTAATTAACATGTTTATCTACAGATACTACCTGCTGTTGATGCCTCTCGCCTGCTTCGTGATGCCTACAACGATCCCCGTGTACATGTGGAACGAGACTTGGCTAAACGCATTCTTCGTGGCCGCCATGTTCCGTTACGCGTTCATACTCAATGTGACGTGGCTGGTCAACTCCGCCGCACACAAATGGGGAGACAAGCCTTACGACAAGAGCATCAAGCCCTCTGAAAACATGAGTGTGGCTCTATTCGCTCTAGGAGAAGGCTTCCATAACTACCACCATACGTTCCCGTGGGACTACAAGACCGCTGAGCTCGGCAACACCCGTCTCAACTTCACCACGGCCTTTATAAACTTCTTCGCCAAAATCGGCTGGGCGTATGACATGAAAACAGTATCGGAGCAGATTGTGCAAAGCCGGGTGAAGCGTACAGGCGATGGATCCCATATGCTTTGGGGCTGGGGCGATAAGGACCACGCTAAGGAGGAAGTCGCAGCGGCCATCCGTATCAATCCGAAGGATGATTAAATTACAAAAAAACTTTGAATATGAGATCTCTAAAATAAAGGCATAAAATGCACCATAACTTCCAGCACACTAAGTTATTGAAAATGGATTGATTTTGCGTAAGTTGTATTCATAAGTTACAGAGTTAAATAGTTAATAGAGTTAAATCTTCTATAAAAATAACTTCCAAATAATAGCTTCCAGTAGTTATTATCTATTTGGACATAAGTGTTTGTGATGTGTGCTATGTTGGCTGCCACTGCACAAATATATAAAATACTCCATGTAAAGTGTTAGCATCATCAAAAAGTACAGACCTAGTAAGAAGTGGCTGACTAGGTATTCATTTTCAGACATTAATTATTTTTTACATTCATTGTGCATTTCATAACACTTTATAATCATTTGTAACAGTGATTAAAAAAGTGTCTATCTTCCAAGTTTTTTACATAATTATGCAGTTAATTTTTATATTAATACATAGCATATGCATTGGCATCATGATCTTAACGTAGATATAAAAGCATTTACTTATTATATTCGCATATCCGGTACAATGACGACAAACTGTAATCTTGTGAAAAACTTTTTAATTATAAAAAAGTAATCGCTCGAACTCGTAGCTATTAAGTGAAACATCGTTGTATGAGCATCTTTGAACTTTATCGACATTTTTCCGGATGTCCGATTTATTTACGTAGTATTTTATTAAATGAAGAAACCGAGTTGTATGACCTCGCCTTTGTGATATAGGTAGGTACATTATTAACAAATGTGTCAGTATTAAATACTAGATTACTAACAATAATGTACACGATTACTGCTTTGTAGTAACCGTTATTTAACGTACCTATTATTTGAGTTTAATCGCATACATAAACTTTATATGCAATATAAAGAATATTTATGTAAGTATCTAATATGCATAATTGTTTGTGTAGAGTGGCTTTTAGTGAAACTAACGATAAGTTAAATAAAATGATGCCAGTGACATTAATTTATTCAATCATAATTATTGTAGTTCCATTTATTATATAAAATATCCATAAGCGAACCAGTACTAATGTACAAAGTTTTGTTAATTTTTTAGAATTAGACTGATTTGTAAGGAATGTGATATTTGGATGGATAATCTTGTATTAAGGAGAAACATTAGGTATGTAAAGATCTAAATGGCTATGAGAAGAGTAGTAATAAAACGATTATTTTGTATGTTATAATGTTAATAATTTCTGTGAGTCAGTTAACCCGGCAAAAGCCGATTATTACGATCAAAACGAGATAGATTACTGTTTAGTTATAATAAAATGCTGTCACTTCGCAAGTTAATATAACTATAAAATGAAATATAGATAAGCTAACTTATTTATGTAATTAAAAGCTTTTGATGTTCTGTAACCACATTGTCACTCATGTAAACCTATTACTTACATTACATTGCTTTATAAAAGCTGTCATGTTATTTGTCTACTTGCTATGATGTAAAGTATCGTAGTTTCGTCTGTAAAAGTGTTTTTAATTTTATTTTTTTACTATTTAACAATCTCTTCAGATTGACCATTGGTTGTTATTTATATATCTGTAGTAATTTCATTCGTTTGAAATAAACTATCGTGTCATTCATTACAGCAGTTTTTTAGTTACCTGGTTTGCGAATAAGTAGGTGTTTTTAAATTACCTAAAATTGAAATAGGTCTTAGGGTCCCAAAAATAAAAACAAATTAATAGCGTGTGAATTAAACATATGCATATATATTATCTATAGTTGCCTTAAATTAATTTAAATTAATTATTTTGCTAATTTGTAGTATCTTATTTTGGAAAAAAAAAGCTTCAACAAATCTTGCTAAGCGTTAAACCACAGGTTCACCATGGCCTTTTGCTGAGATAGAATATCAAAGGGCGCTTCCTTTTCTCCTAGTTCTCAGACATTTAGAATGATTGGTTTCACATCAAATGCTCTCTTCATAGAAGATATCCTGTTCGTCGCATTTGTCCGGGAGGCACACAAAAAACTCTATCAAGTTCATGAAGGGCCCTCGCGAGAACGGGTTCTGGTAGCGGCCACGCTTGTCCCGCAGATACGGGTACCTTTTATAGTTGAACATTTCGTTTGTAGTCAAGTTCATGCAAGCGTGTAGGATCTGCCAAACACGAAAAGAGATAAATGAGACGTGGAAAATCTTTTTCTTATAATACTCACTAGTTGATGCCTACGGCTTTGCCCGCGTAGATGTCGGTTATCGCGACTCAAAAACTTGACAAATTATATACTTACTAAAACCTTTCTCGAGAACCACTCTATCCATTGGTGAAAACAGCATAGAAGTCGATGCAGTTCGTTTTTGAGTTTATAGCGAACCGACAGACAGACGCGGAGGACTTTGTTTTATAATATGTAGTTATTTACCAATTTACGATTTGACACCTATTTTTTTTTTCAATAGTCGCCTCCTAGGGGTCCCCAATTTCCTTTCACGATAATCTGTTTCTGGCCTTTGATTGGCAACTTAGATTTACATACAAACCGTCATAGTGGCACGTAGGTTTATTTTGAGTTTTGAACTCACCGAAGTGCAAGTGAGAATCCATCCCAGTGCGCAGAATGTGATCGCCTCCAGCAAACCCAGCACGTAAAGCAATCCAAACCCTTCTAGCAAGAGGCAGTAGCAGGCGAAGTAAATTGACAGAGTGCAGTTGATAGCCACGCTCATCACGAATAGAAAGAACCACATCCTGTTTTGGACGCCCACGCAGTTATAGATGAAGGGGCAGTGATGGTCGAAGTAGGCTACGCAGCGTTTGCAGATACGGCAGTGTTTTGCTCTGAAATAAATCAAAGGCACTTTTTACTTTTGCTGTACTAAGCACCCACTTACAGCGCAAATTAAGTACTTAGGTACATATAAATACGAATTTATTAGTAGATGTACCTACCTACCTATCTATATCTATGGCTCTATGTATGGTCTTTTGTGACGCATTTGCTCCTTTCATCAAGTCACGCACTTGCCCTGTGGTTACCCCTATGTAGTTTCTCTTCGGTCTCTATCTCGCGAACGGCGGATAGCGTGACGCTGATTTCCATTGTAGCATGAACATAGCCAAGTAACTATTTCGTACAAATTAGTTATGACGAGTATGACCAGTGAAAGATCGAGTTTACACATGGAAGACGCGCCTTTAGACGTTCCTGCCTGCCTACACACATAAAGTACAATCATTAGCATAAATTACAGCATTCTTTCGTGTTCTTATTATGGATGGACCACTATATACACACCAATGGATTTGGTACTTATTATAAGTAAGTACCTAATAAAAATAATCATCATAATACAATAATACAACCTAAACACGTCAGTGTTAGTTACCTACTTCGGCTTGTGTGATGCTGATTTTATCTGCGTAAATATGTTAATGAAGTAACTGCCTGAATGACTACCTACATAGTTTTTATTTGCTACACATCATTTTGTAGCTTAGGTTATGTAGGTAAGTTAAAGTAGCATAATAGGTACCTAAATTAAATAGCTAGCGAAGGCATAGAAAATGGTAAAGGTATCTATCTGTTACTACTCACCTAAGTGGTCTCAAGCATCGACACGTATGACAGAGCCGCGATAGAATCGCGTTTCTCTTCTTCCACTTATCATAGTAAGGTATCTGTCTGATTGCTCTGTAGTATGTCTCCGAGTTTTGCGAAATATACCCCGGATCCCGACGATTGGCGATCACCCAGCTTATCCACATTATAGTGTTCCAATATAAGAAACAGTAATGGGACAAACGCAGCGTGTTCCAAGTCAGGGGAATACAGCGTATCACGTACATTGGATACGCCCAAAGCAGCACTGATATAAGGAAGAAGAGGAGGGGTCCTTTCGAGTCTCCAGCACCTCCGAACTGCAAAGCCCAGAGCTCTGAAAGAGGCGGCATCCAATGTGACTTGCGCTTCATTTCCTTCTGCAATAGTTTTACAACTTCGGCGTGGCGATGGCTTTGTGCGAGCATCAGTGGAGTCTTGCCATTTTTATCGCGTGGCTCTAGCTCAGCTTTTACCTAAAATATCAAGGCATTTTAAATATCCAACAAATAGCTTAGCAAGAAGAAGTACCTTTTCCTCAAATTAGCATTGGTAAACAAAACAACCCAGACAGAAGTAATATCTACTCGTATACCAATAATACTGTACCTACCTATAATAGGTATATCTATTAAACCAGTAGAACCCGGTGTATCTCTCTGTATATTGAATATCAGTAGGTACCTACCTACTACTTAGGTACCTAATAAAAATAATAAAAAGAGAAAAGTAATTCAACACAAATCAGCGATTTTTGAAATTATTTTCTGGCTGTCTGTAAGTATGTTTATTTGGTTGTTCGCGCAGATCTTCGTGACTACGGAATGGATTTTCGTGTAGTTTTCACATATCGATTGAGCAGAATAGGTACCTACACGCTAATTCACTAAAATTAGATGGTGGAAAAAAGTTTTCATCATGCGAACGAAAACGCTGAAACTAAACTACTCCTAAAATCAATCTCTATTTATTAAGTAGGTAGGTACCTACCTTTTCACACAGCAGCCGAACACATGTCAGATTCCCTGACAAGCAAGCCAAATGAAGGGGCGTAGATCCAAAGTTGTCCGTGCAGTGAAGTGGAACTCCTGAGTAGATCAGCAGCCTGACTAAGTCTGCATGACCCTTGTACGCGGCCCAATGCATGGCGGTATCTCCATTGATGTCGGACAGTCTAGTCGCTGCACCCATGCCTAGGAGGTAGGTTGCTGTGGCTGTTTTGCCGTACATACATGCTGTCATTAGAGGTGTTAATCCTGCAAAAGAAAACGAGATTGCAACCCATCACCAATCAGCTTCAAAGTCAACCTATCTGCTGGAAACAGAAATACAGACTCACGCGACGTTCAGTACTGTCGACCGCCACATAGGCCTACCTATCTCATTGGGGCATATGGTGTGGGCTAAGTGTAGGTCACGCATGATACTCAACCGGGTATAGGTGCCTCCTAGCGGTACCTATCTAGGTAGGTACCTACCTTTGAAATCAGCAGCGTTAACTGCAACTCCTGCTTGCAGCAGTACTTGGACTACCGACGCATGGCCTTTGCGGCATGCCCAATGGATTGGTCGAGGACCCTGCAATGCACCAAGGTTCAGATAATTAATTATGATGACTAAAGAAGCATTAGAGTAAAAATTATTAGCTTACGGTGCTTATTAGGGGACAGATTGGTTTTACGAAATTGTTCAAACCTGTGTTCCCAGACAGGAGAGGTCGATGGGAGCCCCTCGTTCCAACAGGTACCGCATGACAGCAACGCTGCCGTCAAGCGCGGCCCAGTGCGCAGGCGTGTAGCCGTGCTGGTCGCGAGCGCTAAGCACTTCCACGCCGAGCTTCTCCACCAGGCGCTCAATTTCAGACACCTCTCTGGTAAAAACGGCTAATGTCAAAAGTCAAAATTGAAAATACTCATAGCTTAATTTTGTTACGAGTTCAAAATATGCGCGTTGATTCGAGAATCTTCTTTTTTACTACTTACGACAACGGTGAAAAGCCTAAGTGTAAGTAGTAGAAAGGTTTTCCAGCTCCTAGAAATTACAAGCTAAGATAAGAATCCTAGTTTTATAGCTTCAATGTCCCAGAAGAATGCTGTGTGTTGGTAAATGGAAATACTGAGGACAGTATCGTCTCCATAATGCTCCACAATGCTACAAATGTCCAATAGGCTAGCTGCCCCCTTAGCATAGCGATTTTTTGTTTACTCTTCAGAAGAGAGACAAAACGTTCTCTTCACTTCCAAATTTCTCTTCTACCCGAGCATGAGCCGACATCAAGACAAAACAAGCGCTAGCGGGAACATACCCAGAACGCACAGCTTCGAATATCAACTGGTGAAGGTCAGAGTGATGGTTCAGGCTGGTGATGGCGCGAGGGGGCGCTGCGGGCGCGTCCGGCGAGATCGGTGAGCACGGCGGCAGGGGCTCCTCGGCCGCCATCGTGCAGGGGGGCGGCTGTGGCAGGGCCCATACCCCGCGAGCCGCCCCCGGACTTGGATATACCTATGATATACCAACAGAGTAGATGGGTAGGTAAATAGTGTTGCGCGTCATTTAGTAGATAGATAGGTACGTGACCGTAACTGGCATTCAGGTAAGTAGGTACCTACCTAACCTAACTACCCAAATTAATCCTGGAATGGAGACAGCATCAAACATTGTTATTGGAGGTGAAGGTACCTACTTATGTAACTAGTAGATAGGTAATTCTATCATTTAACGTAGTTAAACGTAGAATTACAGTTTTCTAAATAACTAGGTAACCTACGGATAAGGCATGTTTTCATTCTGATCAAAATCCTTCTTTGTAAGATTCATAGAAATTAATATATACGTAGGTGGTACCTAGGCACCTGAGTGAGCTACTATTAAACTACCTACTTATTAAGCAGATTATTAGGTACCTACTAAAAACAACGAAGCCCTACGCTACCCGCAATCGCAGTATCTACCTTGCTATTCACGGCGAGGCCAACGCCTCCCGCTGCCGACGAAGTCTCGGCGTCCGCCAGGGCCGTGGCACCGGCACACGAATGCACTGCAAACCTACAACAGTTTATTATCCTAGAAAAAAATTAAGTCTTTGTTTTTCAGAGGAATTTGTTGCGTGACACACGGAGTTAGCGACTATTGATTATTTTGCGCATGCGCTTTGAGTAAAAATTTACGCAGCTATAAAATTCGACTTGAAGTTGTCGTTATTATACCTAGGCGTAATTAGTTAGGACATGCCTAGTCACAAAGGCGGATCCAGCTTTGGTGCCAGGGGGGGTCACATAGTCGTGGTCAAATCACAGGAAGTACCTAGGCTACGTACATTATGTAGGTAGGTAGGTACCTACAAAAACTTTCCTAGTAGAAACCTTAGATCACTTACTTGTCAGTGATCTAAGGTAGAAACATGAACTGGTGCACGACCGTATATGTGACCTCTTCTCTACTATTATAGGTAAAAACTAGCCAAAACTCGTACAACATGGATCACGGAAATAAAAGGAATTGCGATGACTCTATTATACCTACTCGTATGTAAGGGATCGGAAGACGGGCGGGCGGGGCGTACTGACACTGCACCAGTGTTCTCAGTTCTCAGCCAATAGAGATGTGAGGGACGAGGTAATACTTACACGTACCTATGTAGGTGTACCTACTAGTACCTATACATAAACATACGCTGCGCCCGCTTCGTACATAGGTAGTAGCCACTTAATCTTATTCTGTGGCTCAATTTAGGAAGTGACGTCATCCAGTACCCGTCTATGGTTATAATGATCCAGCGGTCAACAGTCAATGAACTTGATATAAGTACCTAGACCATGGTCGTGGAGTTCTTATGCCTGTGGGTTGCCTATGTAGGTATAGATAGGACATTGTTACATAGAAGATTCACAAATTGCTAGGTAGGTACTCTTTTAGTCTATGCTAATGCTACAATCTGCAAATACACGTCAAAAGGCAGTATTTAATGTTAACCATAATTTTACTCTACAGGTATCGAACCTGCTACTCCGATGCTTAGGTGTTGTTCTGCAAATACACGTCAAAAGGCAGTATTTAATGTTAACCATAATTTTACTCTACAGGTATCGAACCTGCTACTCCGATGCTTAGGTGTTGTTAATATGTGCTCAGCATGTACCTAGAGTCAACATAGGTTCAAGTCCTGCCTGACCCGTGTTTTAAATTATGTTAGGTAGGTATCTATTCCCAAAATTGTGGTTTACACTTCAAAAACAAATAACCAACATAATTATAATTATTAACTAATTAGTTCCCACTTTCAACGACGAATCTCCACGAATGGCCGATATCGCGCTTAGGCAATAGGTTCTATGAAGTGTGACTTATAAGTTTTGTACTTTATCTAGAACTTGAGATAATAATAATTTAGTAGGTAGGTACCTATTATTGAACGGAATATGATTATATACAATGTTGAGTGATAAACCAGTGCTATCATTAATAAATACTGCTTAATTAGAATCTATGATCTAGTGAACTAGATTCTTTTAATCTATGACGTCATTATGGTGATTAGATAGGTACCTACTTAATTTAGGTACTTGTTATAAATACATAGGTGCTATCAAACCTTAAGGTTTGTATTCAAATTTTTTTTATCTAAGCCAGCAAATATATTACTATGTTTTTTGTTTTCTTTATTTACTCATGTCAAGTTTGAACCCACAACCTTGGGATCGGAAGGCAGAGCTGCTACAACTACGCCACCAGTGCTCTGGGGAATACAGAAGAAAACTTTCCTATAAAATTGTGAAAATGAACTTTTATTCAGCAAATTTTTATACTAAATGTATAAATATGATATAATCTAGATTTCGTTTCCACTACCTAAATAGACATCATTGTTATAAAAAGTGTACAACTAAAACTAGTAGCTGATTATACATCTCAATGTGGCTTATCAATTAGTAAGATCTTGTAAAAGCACTTCCTTTCAAATTGTTTATTTTATATAAATAATAGATAAAAATAATGAAAGCAAGCTCACAACTGATGATGAACTTTCAAACATTCATTTTCAATTACAAATCTTAAACTCCTAGTAAACTTGAAATATTTAACGAGCAAACTGAATAAATTATTATTCATAAACAAACTTAACAATGTCGATAGCTCAAAGTAATATAATTTATATTCAACAAGAGTCAAATGACCACTCACTTAAAGTTAAAGTGTACATAATAAAGATTAAAACTATTGCTTTATGCAGAGTCTGTTAATGCCAATTATTTAATAAGGTATTTTTGCTTATTCTTACAGTTGATATTGTATAGTTATATAATAAGTCTTTAATTTCACCATTATCTCTTTTGAGTTTTAAAACTCACAGAGAGGGGTTGCCCGTGCAGGACGTACCCGTTCAGTGCTTGTATTGCCATCGCTGCCTGATCATAGTTCCTCATTGTGACAAATCCAAATCCTTTGCTCTTATTGGTTTGGTGGTCCTTAATTATCTTTACAGATACAATAGCACCATAAGGACCAAACAACTGCCAAAGAACTAGCTCCTCTACTTCCATTGCAATATTATATATATAAATGGACCATGTGCTCGGAGTATTATGATCTCCTATCGCATTGAAATGATTTATCCAATGGTATGGTTTCATGAGGGCACCCTTCACAAAATTGTTATTATTGTTTTTATATTTATGAGGATTACTTTTATTGGCGTACTTAACTGTTAGTGGATGTAGAAAACCAGGAGGGGTAGAGCCATTGACACTTTGAATTGCTCGTTCCGCTTCATACTGGTGCTCATATAAAACAAATGCTATACCGGCCGCTATGCGAGAATTAACTATTTTACCAAATTGTGCGAATAGCCCATGTAGATCTTGCAAGGTCAGTTCATTGGGCAGGTTACATACATACAGGTTCCAGTCTGCTTCTGGCTTCGTGGGAGGCTTCAGCTCAGGATTGATTAAGGCGTGGGATACCTTTAATGTCTTGTTCTGCATTAGGAGCCCGTTGAAGGCCTTTCTCGCTTTGATTGCGTTTTCAGGACAAGAGTACTCGACGAATCCATACCCTCGATTGGATATCAGTTTACAACTTTCCAGTTTACCCATGGTTGAAAAAAGTGAAAACATCATATCCTGGGTCATGACTTCGGGAATGTAATTAACGATAAGTTTCGTTGGTGATTCATCAGGGCCACATTCAATAATTCCATGACAATTACCGTCTTGACACGATTCCGACATTTTTTAATTTGTTGTCGGTGAATGACATTTCACCATAGACAAAATAGACTATTTTCATCTGTTCAGAAATTGCCTCGATTGATGACGTGATAATATTCAATCCATAGACAAGACTTGCGAAAAAGTTGTTAAAGGTAATATTTTTTATATGAATCGTAATTTACTAACGTTCCGTTTTTACTCATTTTGCTGTGTCTCACCTTCTTACTATAATTGGGCTATATTGATTATACTAGCCGCTATCTGTTAGTAAGTAGCAAAACCTGCCAATAGGTGGCGCTATTACAGTACTTTTATTTTTACATTGTACATATCATTTTAGCTTGTCTTCTAATAGGTGGTGTAGGTTTGCTTGCACTACTAGGCCACTCAGAGGTCAGTGACCGATTGGAATGAATGCATCACTAAAAATAATTTTGATCATTGAATCATATAATTTATTTCAGGAAAAATACATCACAGTTAACATATAGAGGATCGAGTACATATATCTGAAGCTAATAATTTAATTATAGGCACATAAACACATTAATACACCTATCCATAAGTTAGGCACCCTGCGAGCTGCCTCTAAATTATTTTGTGGTTTTTATATGTTGGTAAAAATCGTAGGTACACCTATGTAGTAATATTAAAATGATTAAAGTTTCTGTCAGCGCGTCTCGCCGCGCTCAGGCGCTGGTAGTACCTACAAAGTCTATCCAACACAACACCTACTCTATCATTCACCTACCAGGCTTATGTTATTCCAACGTGAATATAATGGTGTAGAGGTAGATCAGTCTAAAAATGCACGCCCCTCCAATGTATTTCCGATGTATTTACCTCTAAATACGGTACAAGTACAAGTGGAGGGGCGTGCATTTTTAGACTGAATCATCTCTACCTATGTAAGTACCTAGGTACCTATGACATTATTATTACCGCTCAAATTGCTGGGCTGATACACTTGATAGGAATAAACCAACTTTAAATTTAATTATAATAAATTCATATTTAGGTAAGTATGTATAAATTTTGGTACTTACTAGGTACATAAAACTAGGTACTGATACTACTATGAGAAATAAGTTACCATGATAAAATATGTTATTGTTAGATAGGTGCAGGTACCTACAACAAATTAACAACTAATATTTTTAAACTATGTATTTACTTTTTAGTAAGTACAGGGCTATGAACTTTAAAATGTATACCATATGTACCAATATTCATAAAAATAAAAAATATTAGGAAAACTTCGAGATCATTGTGAGGTAGGTACTTACTTACAATGCTACTCGTACCAAGGGTATTCTTACTGTAAGTACCTATACACAACATGTAAACATTTATGTAACACACAAAATATCCACGTTGGATAGTATCTATATTATTATATAATGTATTTATAGGTATACCTGACATAGCTAACTAGTATAGGTACTAGGTGACACATAGGTGGGCGTTTATTGCTGCCTGCTGTGATTTATAATCTGATTGCCCACTTACTTACCTATTTATTAATCTAAACCACTGTGTGTGTTACTAAATAAATATTTGAAATTGTATAAAATAAATCAATGCTGCTGTACATTTTGTGCTTGTAAATAATAATGATAATAAATGATTATTAATTTTATTAAAGAATATAATCAATACTTATCAAAGTATGTAAAAAATACAATCACATAATTTAATTAAAACAAAATTAACAATTGCATAAAATGTACATATAAAATAAACATTTATATAATTTGTAACTACCTACGTCCATAACTTTGTATAATGTTGCTAGATTCTAGCGTAAGTAAACTTCATCATATCACTATGTGTTTGAACAATACACTATGAGAATAATCTTTACCTTTCTCCCTATACATACATAGACTACGTAGACTCACTTTTTAATTTTGTTGAGTAATTATTTTGTTTGACTTTGCTTATTGCCAAGGGTTAAGTATTTTCTGGACAAAAATACGTTAAACTTAAGGTACTTTGGAGGACTATGAAGTAAATATTTTTTTCATAAGCTACTATTACTAACATCGAAAATCAGGGTCTCTAAGCTTAAATAACTTTTAAAAAGCACATACTATAGTATAGCATTTACAAATACGCTGCTACGTACAATTATTGTCATGGGTATCATAACATTCTGTAAATCTTTGGTATAATCATGTCCAATTCTTCTTGCGAGGGTCTTTATATTTTATCGTGCAGAAATAGGTTTTCTACGCTCGTGTAAGTACCAAATGCAAATCCTGTTATGCCAAACAGTATGATAAGCAAGTCTTTGTATAGTTTCCAGTCGCGTTTTCCGAGTTGGTCGGGCCAGAAGGTCATGATTTCGATAATGGGTGGAAATATTAGGGCTAAGGCGGAACTGCTGAACGCCCCGACGAGTGAAATTATTCCACTCAAGTTTGGAATCAGGGCCGCGGCAGAAACTGGAAAGATAACAGCCAATTAACCAACATTCATCGGAAACAAACAATTAGGTATGTGTTTTATTACAAAACTATCTGACTCTCGCGCAACTTTGTCTGCGCTTTTTATGTAAGTAATATATTTTTTCCCGTTTTATTACATTATTTATTGATGCTCCGCTCCTATTTGGTCGTAGCGTGATGTTAGGTATATAGCCTTCCTCGAAAAATGGACAACACAACATAATATTTCAATTCGAACCAGTAGTTCCTTAGATTAGCACCATCGATCAAACAAACAAACTCTTTAGATTTATAATATAAGTTTATTGTATTACTAATAAGTAGAGTATCTAATGGGTGTCCATATTTTACTTGCACTCAAATCTCTGACATAACGACGCTAGGAATAAGGTCGAAATTGAAACGCTATATAAACTTTGCATATACCAACTATTGAAAATGATTATCCACAGGCCTTAGTTTGATACCGCCTGAGCCAAGAAGCATAATTTTATTGCCTGTGTAATAAAGTGATAAAAAGACTTATCTGATGAATGGACTTTTAGCTCTCTAACTAATGGACGAATTGCAATAGGTTTTTATTGATAATGATATTTATTTATCTAGTCAAAGCCGAAACACGCTGTATTTGGTCTATTCAATGGAATAGAGTAGGGACATATTACAGCTGAATGAGTGTCAATTTGCGCTCATTCGCTGTTATCAACGATAACCTAACGACCAGACAAATCATTTTGAGGAAGATTTGTATCGAATGTTTGCCTAAATTAATAGGTACCTACTTACTTACTTTCTATTATTTTTAAAAAGATAATACTCTCGTATAGATAAAGGACGTTAATTGATTAACCTAATCAAAATAAAAAATATTTGGTAGAAATTTTTATGATAATATGTTTGTCTGTAAATTTGTGTTAAGTTGGAGTACTAGGTATAGAAAAAAAAATGACACACAAAAGTCATACATAGTTATGATCCCATGAGCTTCAGCGGTGAAGGGGTTGTAAATATTGGGTTCCCAAGTCAAAAAGTAAACTTTTTTAATTTATTGAGTGGAGTATCAAATGAAAGGGCTCTACTTGTACATTCCAAAATGGTTTTTATTTTTTTTATCGCGCGTTGTGAAAGGGGGCTAGACGGAAAAAAATCTCACGAAAAGTTGTAACGACACTTTTTGCTATAGTTGTAAGCCGTGCGGCGTTCGCGTGTTTCTCTGTCTGTCTCTCTCTCTCTCTCTCTCTCTCTCATAGAAATAAAGAAAAAAGTAAAATTAAGAAAACCACTGACGACCTCAGTGGCGCAGCGGGCGAGAGTCCGCCTGCGACGCAAGAGGTTGCGGGTTCGATTCCCGCCTCGTAACAAATTTGTGTACGATCTGCAGAAATTTGTTCCGTTGGTCTGGGTGTTTTCTATGTATAATAAAAATATATCTATCTATGTATAAGTACTCGTATAATGTATTAAATACTCGTATATCAGTTATCTAGTACTCATAACTCATAACATAACACAAGCTGCGAGTAGCTTACTTTGGGGCTAGAAGACGCCGTGTGGACTGTCCAGTATTATTTATTTATTTATTTACTGACGTTTCAAAGAGTCGGTCGGTATAAAATAGATAATCCTAATTATTTAAGTACTCCTAAAGGTATATAAGTATATCAAATACGTTTGTTCTTGATAACTTACGTAGGTATTAGGCACCTACCTATATATGTGCATAAAGTGTGTGCAAAAAACTTTAAGGCATGGATGCAAAACTTGAGGATTGTGGACATCGCGCGCGAGATCTCAGTTCGGGGCGAAGTACTAGGTATTATTAATCAAAACTTGAGGATTGTGGACATCGCGCGCGCACGAGAGGGACTCAGTTCGGGGCGAAGTACCAATATTAGTTTAAAGTTCAATGATTTATAAGTACTTACAAGTAATCAGAATGAGGACCACTCGTGTGACCTCCTCGCCGTGTTTCAAGGCCGACTCCGTCGTCAGTCTCGACTTGACGAATGGCCAGACGATGCCCATCGGAACGTAGAACTGTAGGCCGTACGACAGGAATATAGCGGCCGCCATCACAGCTCGGACGCTTTGCGCTAATCTAAAATATGAATTAAGAAAATACTAATATCAGAAAAAAAATTAGTTACTTTACAACAATTTTATTTGAAGGTGTGTGTCATAGGTTAGTATTCTTATAAGCGACGATGGGCTTGTCACGTAGGGAATACTAACTGTGCAAAATGTAGGATGTTGGACGTGCCTCTGACTACCCTCAGACGTGATCATATTATTATTATTATTTCTACAAATATTACACATTCAATACACAAATGCTAAAGTATGTGTTTGGCTAGGTATCGAAGCGTTTGGTATGAAGATAAATATTATGTAGATTATTCATATATTATGCAAACTGTTACCCATTTATATGTTAAAATACTTGATCGATTCCATCGCTTATCCGATCTACGGATTAAATTCAGGATTCAAGAATACTGACACACCTGTCTGCTCAATAGGAAGGCATGTTTTTTAACCAATTAATTAGGGCTACCTAGGGTACCTTGACCTTCGGATCGTGAGGCACGGGTGCTACCACTACACTACCAGTGCTCTCAGAACTATACTTACAATGAATTGGGCAGGTTCAGTGTGATGCTGCCTTTAACTGCTTCCCCATACTTTAGGTAGCCGAAGAAGCCGATAGCGGTGTAAAGAGCGCCAACAATCACCATGCCAGTGTTTAGAACGCCGTTCCACCCGCCGAACGCTTCTGGAGTCTTCATATTGTTCTCTAGAGGAAGGACCTGAAATATTTTATTTTATTGTTAAACTTAATTAAGTGGAGATCCGTGGTCTCTGCCTACCCCGTCGGGAAACAGGCGTGATTTTATGTATGCATGTATGTATGACGACCTCTGTGGCGCAGCGGGCGAGAGTCCACCTGCGATGCAAGAGGTTGCGGGTTCGAATCCCGCCTCGGAACAAATTTGTGTATGATCTGCAGAAATTTGTTCCGTTGGTCTGGGTGTTTTCTATGTATAATAAAAAATATCTATCTATGTATATATAATGTATTAAATATATCAGTTATATAATACCCATAACACAAGCTTTGAGTAGCTTACTTTGGGGCCAGATGATGCTGTGTGGATTGTCCAGCATTATTTATTATTTATTATTGTTAAACGTTTCATAAATATTTTTTTTTTTAATTCAAAGGTACAGAAACACCTTAGATAAGGGCCTATTATATATTGTTCACTTTTTTACGTGTGTATTTTATTTTAGTAAAATGTATTGGAATCAGTGTTCTTTTTTGCTATTTATATTTGAGTTTAATAACTAAGACTAAAATAGTGAATTTATTTTTAGGTAGGTAGGTATCGTAGTCAATTTGAATCAGCTGGGCCAATCGTTTTTCTAAAAACGTACGTCCGGAGTGTTTAAGCTCTCAAACGGTAAAAATGTGTAGGTACTTATGCCTAAGTATAATAATGCAATAATGCCCATAATGCCTTATGGGCCATGTATTAAAAAAAACAGTTACTTACAAGCTAAAGGACTGTGTAAGTTTCAGTTATCCTTATCATAATCACTATTTCCTAACTTCGTCCAAATCTATGCGAAGTACCTAGCTTACCTACTTAACAAACAAATAAACAAGCATAATATCCATCCACTACCTAATGATACCACATTAGTAGAGGATGAAATATCTAGAATGATCATCTTAGTTTTAGGTCCGTTGGTCTAGCTAGGTATGTTAGGAACGGTACGTTTTCGATTAAATAAATAATAGTTTAAAAAAACTAAAAAACACGCTTTTTATAGAAACCGAACTAAAAAATAGAAAATAAATTTAAAAAAAAGCGTGGGGTGCACGCTTTTTTTTAAATTTATTTTCTATTTTTTAGTTCGGTTTCTATAAAAAGCGTGTTTTTTAGTTTTTTTAAACTATTATTTATTTTCTATTTTTTAGTAATTTTTTATCAAAATAGTGTATTGTCATCGGTCCTCGATAAATCTACAAAGTTTGAACGAAATCTGGCCGTTTAAAGTGGGTCAAAATCGCGCCCAAAGAAGTCGGTTACAAACAAACATACAAACATACAGGTGAAGCTAATATAAAGCGTGTAAAAAAAAGGTAACCACGTATACCTTAGGTACTGGGGAATATTGGGCTATTCCATACAGCAAATTATTTATGCAAAAAACAATATTATGAGCTGATTCAATGCAATATTATTGTTATCTGAATATGTAATGCATGTCATAAGTATTGCATAAAATGTTTGATTATTTGAAATAACAATCGTTCAATAACAGCCGCCGCTAAAAGCAAAGCAAGGTCGCGATAATAATTCGTAACTATTATTGCACAACACCCAACTTTGACTAACGCTATTTGACTGAAAAAGCTATAGGTACCTATGCTATAGGTACAACATACCTACGCAGTATGACCTAATACGTATGGAATGGGGTAAATGGAGGAATAATAGGTACGGAGCGAGGCTATGATGCGGCTATGACATAATAGATCAATAACATTCCTACACAGACACTCCAGACAGATAACTGATAGGGGCCGTGCCATCGCTTTTATTACAAAATACGAATGATTAAACTTATGGAAGCAGGTTATCTACCTACTAGCGTGGTTAATAATTCAGACTTTTAGCATAACATTGTTCATTGAGTTTAGTATACTCACATATGGCATGAGATGACACATAATTAAAAAATCAGAACAGTTCCAAACAGTACCTATCGTAAAACCGAGATGGTCAGTGCCTACAGTACCGGAGTTTCAACTGCAGGACGTCTACTTTGTATAGTTTAGCTTTAGTCGAGTCAATAGTTGTTTTGTTGTCAAATTCATGAAACCAGCCGTTAGCTTTACATGCTTATAGACACCCTGAATTAAACGCACCCTGTATAATGTTAATGACACTCACCACTCCAATTCCTTCAAAAGCGTACATAGCCGTTCCAAAATACAGGGGCAGTTGATGCCAGCTGGCAAATGGCTTTACCGAGTTTGTTTTCGGCAAATCTTGCAAAATGTAGTAGAATGTTATCACAAGGCCCCAAGCGGTCATAATCGAGGCAAGGAGAGACACAGGCGTCAGATACTTCAAATTTTTTACCATAGCCAAGGCTAATATGAAAGGGAACAGCAAAACTAAGTAAAAATGGACACTCAAATCTATTTTGAAGATGGCCATGGTATCCTTTAGGTTAGTAGCGACAAACAGAAAGTATACACAGCAAAATCCCAGTTGTGTTATGACCAAAAATACATTGACAATATTCCTGAAACAATAGACAAAACTGTGTTATTTATACATGCTTCATGCAGGCAATATACCTAATTGTCAGATAATATTACAGGTATGACTCCGGCTGCCATGCCCGGTTTGCAACCAGCCAAGATGGTGTCAAGGTTAAAGGTAGAGCCACCAATAGGTAGGTATTGCAAACTATCTACTGGCAAGGTGGTTCCGGTTTCAAGCAAACCAACGCATCGTTACGGCCGCTTTAGTATGCAAAAATTGTACTATTAGGTATTTATCACTTAGTAGGTAAGTAACTCTAATACTTCATTAATAAATTTAATCAAGGCAATTTAAATAAGGTGATCCGCAGACTGGACGCTTAGGTTTGGAGAAAACACAAAAATGTGTAGCTTATCAGAAAAATAGCATTATTCATCTGGACCAATTTTTTTTTCATAATTATTTACGCTGAAGATATTCGACCATCGGTAGTTAAGTTAGAAGTCTTTCTTGCAGCTTCTAAAATTCGTCAAAGAGAACCAAAGAAGTCTGCGTAATACTACCATAATGCGGGAGTAACACATAAGCGGTTTCATCGTCTTGCGTCTTTCTGTGACGCATGTAAGAGCTCTTACAAGATAATAAAAAATCTGTGATCGAATACATAAATATCATAAATGAAAAGTGTGTAGGTATAAGTAAAGAAAATAAGATACAAATGCTCATAATGATGTTGTAAAATCTAAGGTTTTAATGCATATTAATCAACTTCTGTAAAAAGTAGCATACCAACTAGACAATAATCTTTAAAAGAAACATCCAAACAGGTTGAACCTGTTTAGATGTTTTAGAGAACATAATATTTTTATTATCTTAGTTAAAATATTTAGGAACGTGTCCTTTCCTTTTATAAATAAATATGTTTGTGGTAATGTTTGTTTAATATGCTTGGTACATTGACTTAACACTGACTATTGTGAATATTTCCTAACACTATCTGAATAGGTAAGTATTTACTTCCTGCTGGGAATGTTGACTCAGTAAATAGGAATATTTTCATTTACTTGAGTTAGTTGATACATTTCAAGGGAAATAAACAAATATTAAAAAGTAATTTTCCTTTGTTTGTTTATAACTATAAAACAGTGAACATATAGGTATTGTAAGCAAGTTTAAAGGAGGTATATAAATAAATACATAAATGTTTGAAGAGTTATGTATGATAGATAAAAAAATAAATAAATAATAAATAAATAGATGTGTCAATGTCAATAGAGCCTAGATACTTTTTTAAAAACTGGTAGGTAAATATTAGCAAACTATAAATGAATAGTAACTATGCTTTTGCTGTTCGTTTTTCCATAAAGAAATTAATAGGTACGCTATAGAATAGCCTCTAATCACAATTTTACTAAAGGCCTCTATGATATTTTTTTTAGAATTGCAGATACTTAAATAAAAATTAATAATATAGGGTTTTATCACACTATCAATTTATGCATGTCATTCTAGCAAGAGGATTTTTGAATTTTATGTGGTTTAACAAAACAAATTAACATTAAAAATCAAATAGTTCAGAAGTTGCATTGGTGGTACTAACATTGTGTCATTGCAGTGGATCTTATCCCCTTGAAGTTGATTCCTTCACAGATTGCCTTGCCCCAAACCCCCTCACTAGACACCTGTGTTAGCATCTTATGAAAAAAGCATAGTGTGGCCAGACTTACCTCATTTTTTTGGCAAATGGTCTTAACAGAACAGGTCCTGAAGCAAAAGCATCTTCAACAACCTCGGCAAAACTCAAGGCTGGTCGTTGACTCCTGATGCAGAGCTCATGGGAACACCGTACCAACATATGCATGCAGTGTGTGCATATTGCCCCCATGAACAGAGTGCCAAAGACACCTAGGAAGAAAAGTTAAAGCATTGTTTCTACAAGTTTGAATATTAGGTAATAAGTATATAATTATAATAAGTATACAAGTATAATATATAATAAGTACCTGGTTGACCGAGCTTTGCTTGTTTTTTTTTGGTAAATCTTGTTTTTTGGAAAATGAAACCTAGCTAGATTGATTTATCGCCCCCGAAACCACCTGCATACTACATTTCATAAAAATTGTTGGAGCCCTTTCCGAGATTCAGATTATATTTATTATATATATCACAAGAATTGCTTGTTTAAAGATATAAGATTTATATAGCAGTAAGTATATAATGTAAATGCTTAGGGAGCTTCTTAAAAGTCACAGGTTCTCGGAGGAATGGCTCTCATCTTATCTGAAGTACCTACTTTCTTGCCTAGATAACTGATCAATGAATGGAATACAGCATTGTTACAATAATATTGTTAGCAGAGGCTAAAATTATTATTTAGTATATATTTTACTGAATAATTAAAGTACCTACTTCTTACTTAGGTAGGTACTTACCTATATTTTGTATGTTAATATTTGACCTGTTTTTTTTAAGAAATTATGTAAGTATCTACCAACAAAATACCTTGAAAAATACATTGAACTTTACTTATTTACTCTTTAAATACTTGTTATGAAGTTAATTCACAACATTGGTATGTGGGTCTTTCAAAGTTCTTTTTTTTCCTATAGGTACTACTAAATGTATAGGTCAGCAATCTCACCTCGATTAGTGATAAACCACAGTGGTGAAAGTTGATAATATGGTTACTGTCGGCTGTTGAGATTGAAATGCGAAACTAAGACAATGACACACAAAAAACTTTCCATAGTGAATGACCCATTACACCGATGTGAGTTTTAAATGAAGGTACACACTCACCAAGTATTAGACCAGCATTTTTGAAGGCATCTGGCATGGCCAATATACCAGTCCCGATGTTTCCTTTCAAGAGGTGGATCATTGTGTCGAAATTTGAAGTCGGATGTTCCAAACATCTTTCCGAGGCTGGGTTATAGTCACTTTTGGTTTTTTCATGCGGAACGGACTGATCAATTTCTAATTCTACATGTGGCTCACTGGTTTCAGTGAGAATAATAGGTCCTGTAAGAAGCGGTTGCTTTTCATCGCTCATTATATTTAGCAATACCCAAGAATAATTTATATACTTGGTCAAAACGACAAACTTCGGTCCAATTTTCTTTGATTTGAAATTCCCGCACCGATATTTACGTCACTGTAATCACTACACAAAAATAAATATGAAACGTCGAGAGCGATTGGAATTTGGGGCGCCAATGCAAGTAAATGATCAATACACAATACAATACAACTCAAAATCTATAGAAAGAAAGATATAACCATAAAGTACTCTGTGGCTATAACTAAGTAGGTAGTTCATTCATACCAGTACGCAGGCCTGTGCCCGTAGACAGAGCTTTGCCAAATGCCAATGTTATATTTCTTGTTAAATTATTCGCTGGATTTTCTGCGGTGTATTTGCCTGACAACTACGTCGCTCTGGTTTTTATATGTTTTCTCGTGTTATTTTGAGTTTTATTGCGTAATTTTGGTGGTTATTTTGCCAATAAAGCCCGGGTTCTTGACGCGAGTGTAAAGTATGTGAATTAGAGTGAATAGTTCTCTTCAAATTCCATCGGAGCAAATCCCGAAAATTTTCAACAAAACAGCCATCTTTTGTTTAAAATTGACTTGACAACTTGACTATGACTCTGTGACGTTGACAATACTTATAAATAATTACACTTGACACTGGCAAAATTGTTCTCTAAGAGACAGATGCCATAATTGAAGAAGAAGAAGAAGAAATTATTCGCTCATTTGAGCAGGCTTATAGTCATAGACCTTACTGCCTAGTCTTGCGTAAATTAATTTCTTCCGTTTTCTATAATCTAACCTAACCTAACCGCCATTTTCTCCTTGGCGGGAATCCTCCTTCATGTTATATTTCTTCTTCTTTTCCCTAAAAAGACACATTTTTGACAGTGTCATAAATAAAATTGTCAGGAATGACAATAACACTTGACAGTCACTTGATTTATTTAATGTCAAAAACAGCTGACTCAAAATAATTGTCAATCAATGAGAAATGAAAACAGCAGTGCAGCAGTGCGACAAGTTTTTTATCTGGTTGAAAGCGGAAAATAAACAATAAGCGAAGTGATATTATGGGTAATGCAGGAAGTAATCATCCCAAAGAATGGCACAGGGACCCAGCAGCAAAATTATCTGATGCGGGTCCATCTTCCCCAATGAAGGAGGGAGAAGCATTTATATTCGATAAAAACCTAGACGATGACCATATTGGTCGAGATGACGAAAATAACATTGAAGACGGAGCCCCGTACTACACCAAACCGGTACCTGAAAGCGAAGTAGAATATAGTGGCCCTCGTCAAAGGTCGAATACACTGACAGAGGACAATAGTAACAATATCATAGACGAGCTCAAAGTATTACCCACTGTTTTTAAATGGGAAGGTGGAGGAAAGCAGGTAAAGAAGCATCCTCTTCAATGTTATCTTTAGCAGCAGGACAGCTGCAGACACAATTTAAATCCATATCACTCTTACAGGTTTTCATAAGCGGAACTTTTACTGACTGGAAAACAATTCCAATGGTGAAATCTCATGGAGATTTTGTGACCATCATTGACTTACCTGAAGGGGATCACCAATATAAATATTTTGTTGATGGTGAATGGCGCCATGACCCAACAGTTGTGAGTTGTGTAATGACCTTTTTTTTCTAGATTTTTGTGTTTAAAATTATAGGTTAACACTTGCATGCTAGTGATGTAAATAAGCACATATACTGACTGTAATTTAAATATTATTAAGGTTAGTGACCGACCAACTTGTAGAAACTTAGGATTTTATATTTACAGAAAGTTATAGACAATGGAATGGGATCTAAGAACAATTTAGTTTCCGTAAAGATGTCTGATTTTGAAGTATTTCAAGCTCTTGCAAAGGATAGTGAAGGTATCCACAGTAGTGCACAAACTGAGTATTCACAGGTAAATCAAATTAATAAGCATAAAGCAATTGGTAAACTTGGTAAACAAATAAGTAGATGTGTGTAATAAATTAAGTTTTATTTCAGGAAATACCACAGTCCAAGCCCTGGGAAAAAGTATCCGGACCTCCAATATTACCTCCACATTTATTACAAGTTATTCTCAATAAAGACACACCACTATCTGTAAGTTATCTCACAAAGTCTCTCAAATATGGCTAAAATTATTAAGCCTGCTCATAAGAAGATATTATTATAAATGAATAAATAAATAATAAATAAATAATGCTGGACAATCCACACAGCATCATCTAGCCCCAAAGTAAGCTACTCAAAGCTTGTGTTATGGGTACTAGATAACTGACATTTAATACATTATTATACATAGATAGATATTTTTTATTATACATAGAAAACACCCAGACCAACGGAACAAATTTCAGCGGACTGTACACAAATTTGTTCCGCGGCGGGAATCGAACCCGCAACCTCTTGCGTCGCAGGCGGACTTTCGCTCGCTGCGCCACTGAGGTCGTCAAAATGCTTTCTATTGAATATATGTCATGGTTTTATTTTCAGTGTGAACCAACATTATTACCAGAACCAAATCATGTGATGTTGAATCATTTGTATGCTTTGTCCATAAAAGATGGTGTCATGGTACTATCAGCAACTCACAGATACCGGAAGAAATATGTTACCACCCTTCTTTACAAACCAATTTAATTAAATTATATCAGTAATAATGATAAAATAAAAGAGAAGTCACTATGTACAGTAAGTTATTTCACTGTATTTCATCTTGAAGGTCAAACTTTCCAAGTGGAACAACTTATTAAAAAATGCAATATTGTTTATGCTTTTAGCTTGAAAATATTGTACTAAGCTAAATCTAAATAGCTTTATGTCCATAGAAAGTGCCTCTAAAACGTTGTAATAATTAGGCTATTCTTATTATTTAATTCTGACTTTCAATATTTAGAAAGGTACTTACTTTTATGTACCTTGGTAATGTTTATTATGGTTTGTGTGTACTTATATGCTAAATTATTTTTGAGTAATATTAGTGGATGGCAATATTGTAATGCTTCTGAGAATAATGCATGGAATCATAGATATTTTGTTGTCCTTCCAATTGAAGTAATATATTATATTATTGTCACCAGCAGCACAGATTACTATGCTACAGTTTATATAGCATCTTACTTGTGCACTAAGCCCCATTTCTTATACCTAGTGGAATTTAGTATTTGTAGGTAGGTAGTTATAGTGACTGTAATATCAATGTACCTATATAATTTCTTCTTGCAATATCTGCTTATTTGCTGTGATTTAATAATATATTGTAGATAGACATTTGAATGTAAATAAAATACAACTCAGGAATTATTTTAATTCTTCAAAACAATGTAGGTATTTATTTTCAAAATAAATCATCTGTATTTATTGCTTAGACCTAAACACACTTAAATAGGTACTGCAAGTTACACATTATTTTAGATCACATAAAATCACTAATATTATTACTTATTATTACAAGTAATACTTGAGTATACCTTAATCTTTTACATGAGAAATACAAACTCTTCAAAAAATTTCAAATTAGGATCAAAATAACACTAAATGCATAATTAAATTTAGAATACATACCTACATAGAGATTCTCAAATGCAGATAAATAATGTTTTGGCAACCAAAATAGAGCAATGAACAATACATACCTAATTATACCTTTACAGGTCCTAGAGCTGTGTTCATCAATGGTTTATCTAAATTTAGTATAAAATTTAAGGAGTTGTGACGAATAACGCAAATAAAACTAAACAATAAAAATGACATAATTAGAAAAACATGTAAAATATCTCCTCGTAGGAATCAACTCTTATGCATGTTATTAATAATTGTAGTCTTAATACTTATTTATTTATACCTAACTATTAATAATCATAATAAAGTAGGTAATGTGACTTACATACAGCCATTTATAAAATGAGATAAGTATGTTTTAAACATAATGGTAACCTACTAAACGATTCATTTGGCTTATCATGTGTAGATCACACTGAATATTGTTTAAATATAAGTAAGTAGTATAGTTGGCTTCAATTAATGAAATAAATAATGTGTATAGCAGTCATTAGTCAGTATACATAATTATACATCATACATAATTCACTTTTATTGTAGCCAACTGTACATTACTTTATTCTTTATGGGCAGATTCAACCAAGCTAGTTAAAGCATTATCCCCAGAATGAGTCATATTATCGAAGAGTAAATTGATATTGCCTACATTATTTAGAGAATAGTTATACCAGAAGTTGGTGAAATCCACCTCGTAGTTAGTTTTGACCAACTCAAGAATAACTATTCTCAGAATAATGGAAAACCAAATATAAGTAAAATGTCAGTTTAGTCTTACAATTGATTCTGGATAGTGCAAAAACTAGTTTGGTTGAATGCAAGCAAACTAACTTTTTAACAAACACTAAATTTAACTTGAATTAGGTACATATTAGTATAGTTATAACTATTTGTTTGTACTGACTTCCATTAGTGGAACCTTGTCCTTAGATTCTGCAACACTATTGTCTACATTACTGACAGGATTTTTAAAATACATAGCCACAGCAATACTGACTAGACATATTGATATTATTGTATGCACAGTAATCAAAATATGAAACAGTAAGTAGCATACAACTGCTGTTATTACTAACTCTAATGCACTGGCATAAGTTTTCAAGATAGAATTCAAATTCTTTAGAAAGAAACTAGTAACTATACCTACTATAGCGCTATTCACAGTGATAAGTACAACAAATGTATCACTTAGTGATGCCATATCATCAAACATGGAAGTTATTTCACCCTTGAACATCAACATTATCAAGTTGCACAAAACAGAGTCTAGATACATGAAAACATTCTGTAAGAATATATCAACGTTTGATCCTTTTGTTTTAAGTAGGTACTCATTGTAGGTTCCCGCTAGGCAAGAGCAAAAGTTTTGGAAGTTGATAGATAAGAAGTAGATGTTGAATATCTGTGACCAGATATCAGTGTTGTCTGGCGACTGAGTCGCTGCAGCATCGAAGTTTTTTATAATGCATCCTAAAGTCAATATTCCAAGTGAAACCCATTGAATTGGTGTCAGATTTTTCTTGAATAAAAACTGAAAAAAAAAAATACAATTATTATGCATACAAGGGCAAAACATACCTACTGGTCATTAAGGTGGGTCCAGGTATGTATTATTTGCCCGATCCGATCACCGTACCTATCCGTATCGCCGACGCGTATCATGATCGCTTAAGTGGATGGGTGATGTGATGATACGCGATCTCGATACGCGCCGTTATGATACTGCCCGTCCCATATCGTGTCGGTTTTTGTCTGATCATCAAAGGTGATACAGATACGAAATGTGAAGATTGTGAAGATACGGATACGGTACAAATCGAGGCGTCTTCAACTTGATACGAATACGCTGATACGGATACGGTGATCGAATCGGGCAAATGATACATATCTGGACCCGCCTTTGCATGCTTTTTTTCTGACTGAGATATTCAAATAGTCCAATCCGCAACCAGTGATTCTACTCAATTTGATATTTATCCGTTTTTTTTTAAACATTTAAACCTTTTTAAAAATTTTGAGCTCGTCTTTCAAGCGGATAAAATTGCGATGGAGCAATAAAAGATTGGTAGATAATAAGTTGTTTCGCGAAGAGTACAATTAAAATTAATTAATTTTAAGAGATAACCAAAATTGTTTGTTGCGAACAATGACGAAAGTGAGAACCATGTTGGACGAAACCGTTAAGTAGAATGGCCAACCTAGGATCTCGGATCGCTCAATGCCAGCATGAAGAGGTCATTGATTATGAATGTTAGAAATTTGGAATACCTAATACCTTCCTAAAATTCAAGTATTGTAAAAAGAAACTAGTTATTACCTGAAATAGTAAAGCTGTAAGTACAACTCGGAATTGTAGTAATATGTAATACGAGGTTGGGTCATAGTGCGAGAGATTTATAAATGCCAAGTTGTTGTAGAAACAGTACAGTAGTGATGGTATGAAGTAATAGTATAGGAGCTTTCGATTCACAAATAATGCTCTTACGAGGTGGGGCTTGTTTCTGAAACAAATAAAAACACATTGTTTACTCAGATTTTCTTATTTCTTGGAGTTTTCCAAAATGGTCGAAAGTCATTGGAGTGGCAACATGGACTAATAAGTCTTGCACATGGAGGCGGTAATGCTACTAGTGGCCACACACCCATCCAAATAATTAAATGCAAATCTTTTATAGAAAATAATATTATTGTTTCATTACGGAAAATACGAGCAAGCGATACGAGCGTCTGCCGTCATGAAATATAAAATGTATGCTGACAATATTATTTAACGACAGGAAGTGTCACCTATTTTTTACTGATAAGAAAATGAGTGCAATGGTGGTGTAGTAGCACTCCTGCCTCACGATCCGAAGGTCTTGGGTTCAAACCTGGTCATGCACCAATGCAATGGTTAAGCACTTATTACACTACCCTGAATTCAGGGACCCTTACCCTAAATAAGAGTGATGTAATAAGAGGCGTTAGGCTCCCTTACTACAGGGCCCTGAATACCGTGTAGTGTAATACCCGTTTAAATCCATTAAAAAAACGTATGTGCCTGATTAAAGTCATGCATCATGAACATGTTTGTTTTTAAATTACTATTATTTTTTTAAATAGGTATGCTTCAAAAAATATATTTTTAAAAGATTTAGTCACAAATCAAAATGAGTGAACCAATGAGCTGTCTGTATTTAGCTTCTTGTACCTATTATTATAAACATTGTTAAAAGCTTTTCGTTGAATTTTTAAACAGTAATCTTGTTTGAAAATGGAAAGCCTAACCAATAGGATGACCCTGACTTTTGGCTATTTCAGGAAGGTGAAGTTTAGCAATTCAAAACCAGTTTTGATGAATTTATTAATTGCAGATTGTACAAATTCTTACCTTTATTGTGTATGGGTTTATAAAATATAATTGAATTCTTAATCGGATAATATACCATTTGTTTGCTTAGCGGATCTGTTTGGCTACTTCTGTTTACATAATAATAAAGTTTACTTTGATACTACAAACTATTAAGTGCTTAAAGACTAAAACATAATAGATTAGCATGGTATGGGCATGTTATGAGAAGAGATGAATGTCATGTGACAAGGAGAGTGTTAGGTATGAAGTGGATGGATACAGGGGTAGAGGTAGGCCAAAGAAAATATGAAAGATGACATGGGTAAGAAAGGAGTAATAAAATGACAAATGACAGTGGGAAATGGAAGATCACATGTTGTGCTGACCACCAATGTCAAAAATGAAATCCCAATGTGGGAAAAGGGCAGGAAGATGGTGATTAAGATTAAAACAAAACTAACTTAAGCTTGGCTGCTACCTATAAAGATGTTAGGCAATTACTTACTCGGTTCGTCTATATGTGTATAAAACTGCTGATATCACAAGTTTCAGCAGTTCAGATAAGAAAACTACCAGAGTGGTATTGTAGTCATATCCCCCACTTTCAGTTTTAGATGCAGTAACAAACACACCTGTAACATAAGTACAAAATATTTGTGATAAGGCTTGCTCGCAGTTGTTATAGCATAATTTATAGTTCATAAAATATAAGTATGAGTACATTAAATAAGTTTTATTAATCGCTTTTGATTGTTCTCTGTTCTTGGTACTCAAAGGATGTAAATAAATACTAGTTGATAAGGCAGCTCTACTTGTCTGGCTTTCAAAGTTACAGCTTTTTAATTAATTAAAATATTTTATACAGAGAGAAGTTAGAATTTGAAGTAATAAACACACGATATTATTAAAAGTTATTTTAGAGAGATCCTTTTTATAGAACACTATAAAAATAAACTAAATTTAGAAAAACTTACCCTGAAAAACAAACAGAATTATATACAACGCGAAAACGATGAAGGCCTCTTTGTTGGGAAATAAATTTTTCATCTTGTATCACTTTCACTTTATATCCACAGTAGCCGTTATTATTTTCAGAATTGTTCTTTTACTTCATTTTAGTTTACTGCAAGTTTCTTCCTTCCATTACTTGCTCTGTCAGTGGTGAGCGTAGCAAAGCAGAGATCATTTATTTCAGTTTGATTGAATATTTGCAGTTGTAGCCAATGATATTTTACTAATTGGTTGTAGCGTAGAGATTGTTATTGTAGAAAAATTGGTTAATCTTTTAGTGTAAATACTCAAAGAATCGAAGGTTTGGAAATATAATTTTGCAAGTGTATGTTGACATAAATGGGGTCTATTTAAATCACTAAACTACAGCTTTACTTTTCCTCCCAATTATTTGTTTTTGTATTTCGTTAGCTCGTGCTCGTGTGTGATGTGATTTATAAATGTTTTTTATAGGGCACTTTCCGATATAATAAAGTACTCTGTGTAGGGCACCAACCAGACCGACCGACCAGGACCGACCGTCCGGCGTCCGCCCATAGAGAAAAATATAATCACCAAAGAGAATAAAATCACTACGTTTACGTCCGCCTGCCGTCCTGTCCACAGACTAGGTTAGGCAGGTCCTGTCAGCGTCAGTGCTGCCAGCCGGGACTTGTCAAAAGTTACCTAAAAAAATAAATAAAAAAACACCTTTTTCCAGTAGTACCTAATTTTCAAAGTTGTTGGTTGTATGAACTTACAAAAATATCAATAATTTAGTGCTTTTTTTCCATTTTTTGTTCAGTATCCTGGTTACGTGTACCTAGTTTAGTTTTGATCATAGCTTTTGCTGTCTCAAATGCTGTCAAATTTTTATAGGCCCTATTGTAGTCATCAACGCTGAAATCGTTGCAGTACAAAGCCTATTCCTTTTATCAAATTTTATTAGTTTGAGCTACCGTAAAGTAATAGTAAAGAGCTAAGGTAAGGAACTCTGCTGTGCGACAACCGAGTGAATGAGGCGACAAGCACGAACGAACTCGAACAACAACGAATCCGTCCGATTGAACGAACGAGTAACTGAGACATTGTTCATATATTGTGCTTTGGACTCATTAGTGCGAGAGAGAAATACTAGTTTTTCGAAGTTACACTCACTGACTTACGTATTGTACGAGCGAACGAAGTTTTGCGATGCCCAACATTGCGTTCCGTTTCATGTAGAAATTAAAAGTTAAGTTGAACTTCCGGTAAATCACTTAGACGTAATCTTTTGAGTCGTGTTACCTAGAAGAAACCTAAAAAGTCAAAAATCACCTAAAAGGTTACAAAAGTAACCTTCTGGAAACACTGGGGCCTCACCACGAATTCATAATACATTACCGAATTAGTATTAGGTACATTGTTATTTCGTACCATGACCTATGCAAATTGTATGGAAGTAGTGACGTATCTATAGTGGAATCGTTACGGAATCGTTCTGGAAGACTTCGTGGTAAGGCCTCTGGTCAGCGTCCGTCGTCCGTCCGTTTTTTTCCTGTTCTTTCAGTGTTTCCACTGAGGATTTTGGTTTTGACCTAAATTCTTTAGAAATTATCTAAAGGTTATACCGCTCTAAGCGACACTTAACGGCAGCGGCGCGACGCGACACGTAGCGACACTTTGAGGTGACACGACATGGTGCAACGGAGTTGAGAGTTGATCAACTTTGCCGCGCAGTGTCGTGGATTCGTGGCGCGTAGTTACGCTGCCGCGTAGTGCGTTATTATACCTCATACAATTTTTACAAAGAATATTTTGTCGCTACGTGTCGCGTAGCGCCGCTGTCGTTGAGTGTCGCTTAGTGCGGTATAACCTTTAATCCTTATTTTTTTTTGAAATTAATATTTTAGTGCGCATGAACAATACTTAAAAAAACATCTTTTTTTAATGTGAAAAAAAAAATAGAACAAAACTAATTCATTCGAAGACTCAGAAAAAGAAGCATTACTTTTGCAGGCTCTCGCTGACTTCTCTTTTTTAGCTTGAGATGAAGAAGGTTATCCCTAAAAGTGGAAACACTGGCTTCTTTGCTCATTGTACCTATATAAGTAAATGTATAGTTGGCTTAACGAATCTAGGCATTCGTGAAGTTAGCCGCAAGAGCTGTGCCGTATCGTTTTGCGGGAGCAATTGGAGGTATGGAGAGGAGGGAAAGGAACTGTACATGCGCAAACTCGCACCTGTGGCTAACTTCACGAATGCCTAGATCCATCGGATGAACTTGTACGTAGTGGCTCAGAGTAAAGGGCTAAACACACTTTCGAACGCGTCCATCAGTCGCGGCTGAACGGACGCGTCCGAATGTGTGTATTGCGCTTATGTCGCAGCTGATGAACGCGTCCGAAAGTGTGTTTAGCGCTTAAATGTTCTGTAGATTTATAGGTTCGTAGGCGTAAGACATAGAGGCCAAAATAAAGAAGTGAAGTGAATAGGTTCGTACGTAATTATTGAGACTAATTTAAAATGTCAATTGTCAATTGTCACTGTCAGCTTTGACTGAACTGACTGAACTACGTCCACCATTTTTTCGTGAATCTAACATCTTCGCTCGCATCTTCTATTACAATTTATTATTGAATTTATTCCAAGGACATTATATATTCACCCGACAAAATGAAAGATTAGGAAGCTTTACATGAAATTTTGCTAGTGATTAACTATAATTAACTTATGAGTGTTGGTTTTTGTTCAGTGAGTAAGATAAAAATATTCAGACTAAATTATTTCCAGGGGAATAGTGAAACATTAGTGAAATGTTTTGTTTGTTTTCAGCATCTCCAAGTCTTTAGTTTATCAACAAGCAGTAGGTAAATCACCCAATTTTCGATGGCTGTTGAAGAAGATGATAGTACTTGGTAAGTATCTAGTAACGAACAACGCATTAGGCTGGTTTAGACAGAAAGAGATAAGAAAATAACAATTTTGTTACACAAAACTGTTAATAATGGTGATAAAGTGTCCACTAATTGATAAGTAGGTGTTTATTGGATAGTTAGTTTTATTATATAGGTACTTAGTTTATCAACTGAAGCTGTCTTTTATCTATATTATAGTTAATTAGCTGTCCAATAAATTTGAACCACCTTTTTCTTACTAGTTCCTTCAAAACTAGAGCGGTGAAAGGATTTAAGTGTAGCTCAGAGGCTCTTTTCATGTACTAACTCTTTGATCACTAACATTATAGGTTGATTGAGTTGGAGTCTGCTCTGCTAGACAGCTGTACTGCGCATGAACTCAACACGCTCACAAAGGGAAAGAAGATCCCTGACAGTATGCGCCCCGATGTCTGGCTACTTTGCCTCAACTGTCAAGATGCAAGTAACCAATTACTCTCATTTGATGAAATATTTGATTTGCCCAATCAAAATGATCTTAGGGATGATGTTAAGAAATTTGTTAAAAAGCTAGGCAATGATGACGATGATAAATTGTCAGTTATATCTGATATTGAGTCCATAATCACATTTTACTGTAAATCAAAGTCTATTGCATATGTATCCAATAATGGATGGATTGAATTATTGTTACCATTACTAAGTTTGAAATTACCAAGGGCAGATACTTATAATTTGTTTGAAAGGATTATCAAACTGTACATTCCCAATGGCTGTGTTAAAAATGGTGTACCATTCCATATTTTACGATTGGTGTTGCAGTATCATGACCCAGAACTATGTTCCTTTCTGGATACTAAAAGAATAACCCCGGAACAATACTGTTTGCAATGGCTCCGATCACTTTTTGCTGGTACCTGTACTCTAGAAGTAGTACTTTTTATGTGGGATCTGTACTTTCAGAGGTCTGATCCTTTTTTTATATTCTTTCTCTGTTTGATAATGATAATCAATGCAAGAGAACAGCTACTGCAAATGAAGGATGATGACAAAGCAGCCATCATCGAAACATTAATTGGTATGCCTGCTGATCTTGAAGCAAATGATGTTTCAGATTTCTGTTCCTTGGCACATTATTACTCATTGAAAACCCCCCAGTCATTCCGAGAGGATGTTTTAGAAGTTCTATTTTCAGAGAACTTGGAAATCAATTCAAAGCTTTATTCTCAAGCGTTATGCCTTCCGGTAGCTGTCCATGAACTGATTGAGAGTGCTACTGTGGATTCAAATGTAGATAATGTAAAATTCTTCCTAGTTGATTGTCGACCTTCTGAGCAGTATAATGCTGGTCACTTATCAACGGCATTTCACCTGGACTGCAACTTAATGTTGCAAGAACCATTAGCATTCAAGACTGCAGTTCAAGGACTACTGAATGCCCAACGACAAGCCTTGGCTGCTGGCTCTTTGGCGGCCGGTGAACATCTTTGCTTTGTTGGCTCGGGCAGGACTGAGGAAGACAGTTACGCTCATATGGTGGTAGCCTCATTTTTGAAGAGAAACATTAAACATGTCTCTATGCTCGATGGAGGATTCGTGGCTATCCATGACTATTTCGGTCCCCATATGACGGACTGCTTAGAAGAACACAATTCTTCTACATGTTTAGTTTGCGCACCAAATAATAACAATGACGGCAATGAATTGCGTCAGACCAAAGTGAAAGACAACTTGCCGGCTAAACAGCTATTCAGCAAACTCTCCTCAGCTATGAAAGCAAAGAGCCAAGAAGTCAAAGGGAAGTTAATTGAATATATTGTAAATCCCAATTCTAATTTGAATACTGGCGAGTGGCACGTCTCAGCGGGAGATAGGAAGGAGCGAAGGTACCGCAACGTGCCTCCAGTGTTCAGTATTAACGACGAAGATGACGACTCCAGATCGGATAGCTTCAAAAAGGATTACCCGGAGTCCGACTCCTTCGAAGAGATTGTAGACATAAATGCCTTCTTGAAAGAATACAATATCGTCGACAGTTTCCAGTGCCAAGAGGTTCTGCTGAATGGGTATATGCACGATTCGTATTTGGTTGTTACCGAAACGCATTTGATAATACTGCGAGACATTCCAAACAAGCGTGGCGCGGCCAAAGTGATGTCACGCAGGCCACTGTCCACGATTGTCAAAATCACCGCCAAGAAACGGCACCCAGAACTGATAACGTTCAAATATGGAGTGCCAGACGGTGACAATCTACTCATAAAGGATATGGATAGGTTTTTAATTCCTAATGCTTCCGTAGCGACTAAAGTAGTTTCAAATCAGATTGTCCATCAACTAGATAGTAAATAAAATGTAGGTTCCCAGTATGGGATATAGTGTATTGATAATTCTAAATTATTCATCATTTTACCACATATTTACCTAACTACACTAATGGCACATAAACCCTATTTACTAATGAACATTGAAAGGTCCTTTAATATTAATATAATTCCCGACCTATATAGACTGCAACCAAATTACTTCCGAAAACTCCCGGTTTTCGGAAGTATCGGTTTCATATATTTTAACCAAGTAGGTATTTAATTTTTGCATGGAACAGCTGTTTTTTTTCGCGCTCACAGTGTTGGTTTCTAAGAAAAAGTTGTTTATATTAATGGGTACTTAAAGCACCTAAAGTTTTCGGAAGTAGTCTGGTAACAGCCTGTATAATATTGATTAGTAAGGGTGTAAAATGTATGAGCACTGAAATTTTTGCTGTAAGCTTCTATTGCACCTTGTTTCAAATCAACGAATTATTCAATTTTATAGTGTAGGTGGTAATTAATTAGTTACCACATAAAATTATTTTCTAATTAAGTACCTATTACTAGTCTTTGTAATTGTTGGCTGTATTCAAATCACGTAGGTATACTTTTTTATTCACTTACATATTATATTTTTGAAGAAATAAATAAGTACATGTTTATCAAACTCCCCAAATGTGAATGAAACCTGGAAAAATTTTGGTTTACCCATAACTGAAGATACTTATAACATTCTTATTACTTGCCTTGTTATGTACCTTTTGTAATATAAATCTGTTGTATCTATAGTATTTTATTGTAGCTAACTATTAGAAAAATCGTGATCCTATTTACTAGAATTTAGAAGAAAATAATATACAATTTGACTATGAAAAATTTAGGTACAGTTATCGATCTCACGAATTCCTGTGCAATGGCATTATAAAGCATTATTTATAATTTAAAAGCAAGTCATCGGATTTCGTGAAATAGAATGACTACTTAGTACACAAATACATGCTACTATAATAAGTTTTATGTATGTTTATATACGTTTTACGTAGGTATATAAAAATTTTAATTCCGTAGTAAAGTATTTTGTATTTAAATAAGGCTAATATATAAAAATTAAGTAAGTACGCCTATGTTGTTTGTTTCTATAAAACTGTTGTTATTTTAAAATAAATTATATTATTGAAAAATACAAGCTGATACTTCATATTTTTAAAATAATATATCTGTTTATTATTACCCTACCGTAGGTACCCTACTACCCCTAGTATTTATCACTAAAATATTTGCTAATACGAGTATCCAGATATAGATAGGTACATTTGTACATCTGAAATTTATAATCTTCGAAATAGGCAATAATAGGTATCTCTTTCCCTACATAATTGGGGTGTGGGTAATAGCTAGAGTTAATATGGCGATATGGCGTAAAAATAAAACTCATATTATACTTAATCCTTTTACTTACATTGGGTAAATTTCTTACCTTCGATATTAATTACTAATATCTTTATGTTTTACTTATAGTTAGGAATTATGATAATGGGAAAAAGTGATTTTTTTAGGTAACTAGTTCTTTACATTAACTTATGTACCAGATATGTAAATATTTACTATATCGAGTGCCTATAAGTCGCTAACACGCGGTATGACTATTGATATGTTTAGGTTTCATTTCATTATAACAGGCAGCTTTGGTTGATTTATCTAAGTTCAGTGGGGCGATTATGGATCTTTGCTTACAATCAAAGTCAATACGTTTTGATTACAATCAAGTGATTGAGTGTTTGTTATTCAATCAATTTGAGCCAGTTTTGACAAGTGTTGATTGTATCAGAGTTCTGTAATCGCACTACTGTTCGATGACATTTCATCATAGAGATAATATTACTATTAGTAACTATAACAGATCACTGCATTTAATTATGATTAAAAATCGAATGATTCACCAGACTTCGAAAAATATAATAACTTTTACATACCTACCTACCCCTTTCTCTAAAATGTATACCAATACCTACCATACTTATAACTACTTATATCACGTATCGAATATACATAGACTGATGGGGCAGTTTCTGAAATCTTATACGAATAAGATAAGCTATTACAATTCATGATACCAAAGCTATTCGACAAATAATTATTTAATGAGTAGGTAATCGAATAAAAATGCAAAGAATGCATAACTAAAATGCAATGTAATAGAATAGCAAGATTTCGGCTGACTGGAGACCTAATTTTACCTATGATTTCCACAAATATAAGTAGGTAGGTGTTTATTTAGTAGTCAGTATTGTAGATCCTGTGATAAACTACCAAGTTGTAAATATTAGCGGTAGAGCATAATTATCAGCATAATAGTGCTCAGGGGCCTTACCACAAGCTTTTTGGGCAATATCAAAGTAATATAAATTTGATATTTCGTACCATGATCTTTAAAATCTGTATTGAAGTACCTACTTCAATTTTGAAACTTAGACGTTTTTGAAACATGATGATTTGTAAGAGCTTGTGGTAATGATGATACTTAAAATAAGTATTTTGTGGTACATAGGTAAGTATATATCTACTTGCTCTCTGCCAAAGGCCCTCTTATATCTAAGGATCTAAGTTCTCGTTTCTCAAGTGGTAGGTATTATTGTTTTGAGGAATTAGGTATGTTATTATATTCATCCACCGAACATTCATACTATTAGTAGAGACAGGAAGAACACCTACGTATTTATTTCATTTTGCCCTACGGCTAGGTACTTTATATGTATACCTACTGCTGATGTTATAATGTTTACCTACTTACATTCCTATGCCTACTTTGATCCCTTAATAATGTCAGAAATAAACGTAATGTGTTTTGTCCATAGGATTTCTCGTAGTAAGATTGAAAATCGTTAGTTTTGGCAGTTAAAAATTAAATAAATAGGACAGTTACCATCTGTTTTGCTTGTCTATTCGTTGTTATATATTCCCTTATAATACTTAATAGGTAGGTAGGTTAGTTCTTAACTTCTTTTACTTATAATGTAATAAGTTTTTTACTTACCTACTACTTAGTTATTTATTTTTATAATATCTAATGTAGATATGGTCTATTTCATTATTTCTACTTATTTATCCTATGCTAAGGAAATCTCCTACGGAGTATTTGATATGTATTCAGTGTTTTGGCGGCTCATTTTCGAGGCACAATTACCGAAATGTAAAAAAGCGGTTTTTAACAAAACAACATTAGCTTGGTACCTACATATAGAAAAAAATTGATAAGTATGTCAGTTTTCCTATTTTCATTACATCTATGGTTATTTTGATTTTAGTCGGCATAAGTAATTTATGAGTAGGTAAGTAGTGTTAGGTAAGTACATACCTCACATACGTAATTAAAGATTTAAAATTAAAGCTCAGCTGTTAAAAAACATTGTTGTTATTTTTTGTGATCACACTTACAGTTACCTACATGGGGTAATGTAAGCCAGCTGTCAGACTGAGGGTAGGTTCGACAAGGTAGGGTAAGGGTTAAGCATTAACCAACGGTCGCTATAACAAATATCACACGCGAAAATGTACCTATTTTAAATGAACATTATGTTTTTATCACAGCCCGTTTTATATATTAATGTATTCCTCGCAACTAAAGAACAATGTACAATAAGCCTAGTACAAAACAAATCGATGATGAGAATAATGTTGTCGCGGCAGATGTGTTGGACTCTGGCAGGGTGAGGTTGGCCGATGGCTGGGAGTATGTCGATGGTCGGATGACGTCAACTGTAAAAAAAGTTACGAATTGGGTGTAACTATAAGAAAAATGTAGGTAGTCGGGCGTGGAGAGCTGACTAAGCCGCGGGCTTCCTCACGATGTTTAAAGGATACAACGGGCTAAGCTGAGAGAATGGTGTAGGTGCTTAGCAGCTATTTATAACTAATTTTCTGTATTTTTAATCTGGGCTAATTTCTAGGTACTGCAGCGTCCTGTAAGCGATTAAAAAGTTCACTTTGACTTTGTATAAATCATCTAAAATAGAGCAAAGATCTTACATAATTCATTATTTACTTATTTATCGGAAAACCAACATTTTTTACATTTAATCAACAACTGCTTAGTACTATAGGTACTGATTAGTAGATAGCCAATTAAAGGTTCTCACGTGTAGTAGATACATTAGGTATACAAATCGGTGAAATGTACCTATGTAGGTAGGTACTACATAAACAAAGAGGGTACGTCACGTGTATCAAATAGAAAAAGAAAAGTAAGATGTCAATTGTTCAAAAAATTCTCTGCTCAGCACTACTCGTGCTACTATTATATTATGGTGGACTTTACAGAGGCATGAAATCAACTGAATATAATTATGGCGAAGTTCGCACGAAACTGTCTTGTCTACTATCCACAAACCGTAGACTGTCTACGAAATCGTAGCACCTCTAGCCACTGCCCCACACGCAAACAATTCGAGACCCGACTCCAAACTATACTGACTTGTCTTGCTTTGTGAAGGTGACACTGATATGCTTACTAACATGTAATTCAGGAAGGACCGGAACACAAGGTACCTATCTATGTATAGCTACATAGCTAAAGGGCATTTCTAAAGATGTGCCGCACATTTAGTGCGGCAAGCGCGTGGTGTAGTACCGTAAAACGTGTCGTACCTAAGCTAAGCACTAAGCTAAAGAGTAAAAAACGTGTGAGTTACTCACCTATAACAGTATCGTTTCTAACATCCGCAAACTTATCTTCGATACTTCTGAATTCTGGAATAGTGCTAACACAGGTGATCTCCAAGCGGCCGGTCGCTACTAGCTGCAGCTCCGAGACAGTCACATACAGGTCCCTCTTGTTAGGCTTGCGGCTTTTGTGGCGGTTCGTCGTCGTCCGAATGACGTTGAACTCTTTGTGCTCTTTCATTTCCGCTACCTGAAATTTGAATTGAGACTTTCGGGTTTGTAGAACAGTAGAACCTCAGAGTGAATCGGTTTTTGGAACAAACCAGATAAGTAAGCAAACAAAACAGCAAACGAACTTTACAAGCTTGCCCGTGGCTAAAAGGTAGTCTTTTAAAACAAGTATTTTCTGCTAATTTAATTTATAACGCTTGTAACACTGAAGGTGAAGAAGCCTACGAACCATTTTTATGCAGTTTTTTTTCAGCTCTGTCAGTCCGGCAGATTGCGCGCTGACTATAATCGCTCTTTTGAGTTCATTTTTTATATTGTGCAATAAACGAAACTAAGAAATTCACCTTTCAGCGATCTGTATGTAAAACCCCGCTTTTCGCTTATAATAAACTGTCATGTTGTAAGTACAAAAATACATGCCAACCCACATAGCACAACAACGTAGGCAGATAATGTACAATATACATTCAGAGGTAAGCTTTGCACGTGGGAACATAATGGTTGATTTGCATAAAAGTAATTTCCTTGAGCTCAGATAGACACACCAAACAACACAGTAAATAAAACACGGCATTAATAATACCGACAATGTTACTAGGTGTCTATTTTAGTTGAGAATTGATTACTGGTGTTTTTGCTTTTTTATTGTTTGCAGTACTTGTGAGGTAAGCTTATCAAATTTAGCCTTATTTCAGTTCACGATAACTAAGCAGTTACTATTTTGGCACGAACAACGTTTATTTTTCTTCTACAGAGGGCAGGTGTGTATGTAAGTATGATATTCTATTAAAGAACTATCTACGCCGTAGATGGTCTACGCCTTCAAAAAACTTGTACGAAATCGTAGCGTGGCTACGTTAGCTGTGTTTATAGAGTGAAGTGTCTAGTGAAAGTTCAGAACATCTGTGATTCCAGTGATATGAAATACTTAATTTTTTTTAAATTTATTTATCACCACAAAACAAAAGGTGATAAATAAAAAAAAAACTAAGTATTTCATATCACTGGAATCACAGATACTAAAGTGTGATTCCTATTTACCAATGAAGGCAACATGTCATCCGTAGCTTGTACAAAGAGGTGATTTATCTCGTGTCAAAATAAAATCTTATAATTCGCGCGGGTTCGTTGGTTTTAACACATTCCTCTTCGCATTGGTGGGTACTCGCCATAAGACCTTAGCTAAAGGAAGATGTTTGAAGAATAGTCAGTGCTCACCTGATCTTTGAGGCCACATCCAGGCGGTCGAGTCGCGACGTGAGAAGCGTGGGTCAGAGCTACTAACGGAGTGGGGGTACTATTCCCTCCCTCGTATTCGAAGGCTCTCTGTAAACCCCTTCTGCCATTCCGCTCGCTCATCAGGACTCGAAATTTATGTGAGTGGGCGACGAGCTCGTCCATCTGAAACGACATTTTGTTTTACGATACACTTAAAACGTTGTCTTTTAAACAGGGGAGTAGGACGTCTTGTCTCGAGTAGGTACTTCGCTCGCCGATTTGTGTTTATGTTTTATGATTGGCACTTGCTAAGTTTATATTTTAGTAGGTTGAAAGACAGTGTAGGTACTTTAGAGTAACGAGGCGGGTTTCTGGGTGATCACTGGTAGTCTAGTGACCCTGCCTTCCAATCATAAAGTGTACTAATTAATATTTCTGTTTGAAAATATGTACTCGTACTTTCAAATGGTGAAGGAAAAGGAAAATATCGCGAAGAAACCGTTATGTCGAATTTAGTTTAGTGATGGAACTTTGGTACTAAAAATTTATTTATAAGTACATATAAATTTTACTTCTATGTACCTTGGTCCCATTAATGAACCACGTGATGTGCGGTGCTGGTAATGCTGGAGCAGTGGTGCAGTTGGCTCGGAGAGTCTCTCCAAAGCTCAGGTACCGGGTCGGAAAATCGATACGGGGGTGATGCTTTTGAGGATCTATCGAAAATATATTATAAAATTGTGAAAGTAAAATTAAATATAGGTAATTGGATAATGAACTGACCAGCAGTGGTTAGATTTGCGGATAAACGTTCTAACTAACTGCAAATACCTACAGTATTCTGACACCATTATGATGTAAAATACAGCATCTTTTAGGTATTCTAAAAGCGCGAACGCCACGAGAGAATTGCTATCTTTCAAAACCTCCCCTTGCTCAGATCAGTTCATGCTCAGATTAGATATTCAGCTCACATCCGCCTTACCTATCTTTTTCGCAATCTTTCCATCCTTAAACTTATGCAAAAGCAAGCCCCTTTTCATCTCGCCGCGCCGCTATCCTATCAAATTATTGCACACGTTATGTGAAAATATCCTTCCTGTAAATTCGACCAAAATCTGATTTGAAGTCCTTTATTTTTGTGTAACTTTTAAACTTTGGGGTAACTCGAATCGTAGGGTGGATTTGGGACCGGCGGACTTTTGTAAGTAGGTAGATAACAGTTGATTGAAACGGTGATCGCCTTGTGTGCTTCTGCACAAAAAAAGAAAGAAAGGTGCAATGTTAGAAAATAGGTCAAATAGGCTTGTATAAATGTTACTTACACATCTACTTACCTATCTGATATTATGATATGATAGGTATAGTTTTTTTATAGAAGTGAGTACTTAAGTAGATACAAAATTAAAATATCAATTTCGATTTTGGCTACAGTGACTATCTAATACCGGACAGGTATTAATTCTGTTTAGTTAAAGTCTAGTCTAGTCTAGTTTCTAGTCTAAGTCCACGATAGGTATTACCTACATTTAGGCATATCTAACCAAATACTTGTTATTTTTGACACGGCTCTAGCGAGTGAGAGTTGTTTGTTTATTTATAAAAGTATACCCAGGTACTCTTTGGGTTAATACATACCTTACGTCCAAGATTAATACCTACCTACTACCTAAGTATACACACTTGTTGACGATATTGACTTAATCTGATGAGATATACTTAGATGATTGGATTAATATTGCGGTAAGCTGTATGTCAAATTTTATCTATGGAGGGTTTTGCCCAATTTATGCTATAAATTATTTATAACTTCTTTGTCATCCATTAGTGAATTTCCTGTCTCCCCCAGTTTAACATTGACTCGCTTTGTTTGTGACTTGAATTTATTTCAGATCTAGACAACTGTTTAATTTTGAAGTTACCCACTTACATATTTAAATCTTGTCCTCTTTTATTTGTTGACATAGTGGTAAATGGTTTGGTTATGAATTAACCAGACGACATAATCAGGAAGGTAAAATAAGAAAAGTTCTAGTAGTGCCTTTTTGTAGTACCAGTAGTACTTTAACAATGTCTTTGTGAGCATTGATAATTTAGATTTCATGAATAAAAGATGAAAATAACTAGGTATATTTTTGAAATGTTTATTTTTAATAATTTTGTCTGGTCATTCTATATGACATACCTACCAAATCACCTTCAAGTGAACTTTTGACACTGTAGTTCCACATTTGCCTAAATATGTTACGGGGTTATAGTTGGTTGAAATCACAAGTGCGAGTGAATCCAGCTTAAGAACCATGGCACGCTGGCGAACGCAGATGGATAGCCCAACTCACAGCCCTCTCTAGCGACGAATGAGCTTACGCCAATCAATATCGGTACACCATTACTGGTGACCGTTAGAGGACCACCAGAGTCTCCTTTGCAGATCCCCACTCCTCCTGCGCCTTCCGTGCAGATGTTCGAATTCAGAACCATATTGCCATAATACGCTCTGCACTGATTGACAGTTATCACTTGCAGTAAAACATACCTCAGCATGGTGTTCGTTGTAGGGTCGGTCAAATCTGAGTATTTTCCATATCCACTGGCTCTTGCGAAAATTCCAGTGTAGTTGAATGTTTGGAATCCTCCGTACGGTAGTTGGATAGGGCGGATTGTGCTAGATAACGGGACATGGACTGGTAGGTAGAGCATAGCGATATCATTGGCGAATGTTCGAAAATCGTAGTTCGGATGGAGAGCGATCGTAGATGTGATGATCCTTGTACCACCGTGGAACAGAAAAGGCGAGCCGAGGACAACAGTGAAACGCCACGCCTGGGACCTGCCATCGAACCAGCAGTGTGCAGCTGTAAGCACTCTCGTAGAAGATATAAGAGATCCACCGCACGCGGATAGTGATATGGGCCCCAACATGTCTATGACCAGTCCAGCGAGGTACGGGGTGAAGTTGTTCGGTGCGATAGCTCCGCCGACAATCGGCACCGAGTGAATCAAACCAAGCTCATGTTGCTGGATTTCCTGAGCATTTTTGCTTCCAACCCTCTCGTGCCACCCTGTGGGTCTGTCAGTTTTTTCACTCCATACTCCGGCACAAAGAAGAACCAAGACTACAACCGCCCTCATAATTGCTCTATTATGTTTAAATTGGCATACGCCGATGTTTATAAATGCGAATGTTATCTATAATATTTTGAATACGAAAATGATAATACTTTTTAATAATCTTTAAACCGCTCTAAATCCTCTATTAAAAAGGATTATTTTTTTAAAGTAAGTACGTATCTAGATTAAATGTCTACGTTTGTGGAATAAATAAAGATAAGGTTTACTAAATTTTCATAATTACGAAGCGTACGGTGACAGAAATAATGGACCCTGCCTGCGGCCTGATATATTGCAAACCTATATCTATTCCCATCTTAATCCGTCCAGCCATTGCAGTGTCACAAAACTTCAAACAAACATAATAAAACCCATATAAAAAAATAGTTGAATTTACGAGTTCACAAAATGTAAAGCTAATGAAACTTTCTAAATTGCATTTTATCCTACTTGGAACAAAGCCAACTTTTAAGATGATGAAGGTAAAAGTACTTACGCAAGTTCAGGATGAATTTGTCTTATCGAGGTGCCCACGACAAGCACGAGATAACTTGAGGCATGTAATAATAACATTTAAATTCTCTAATTTACATGCAAGGAGCTACCTTTTTGGACATATTTACACATAATGCTTGTTTATTACAAGTTTAAAACCGGCACGATCTGCTTTCTACAATTATTTTAATTTGGTACCATGGTCAACTCAAGGGTGTATGCTACGGAGATGCGAATGTTAAGATAGATGTGTGAGGTGACACGGTTGTACAAGATAAGAAATGAATGTCAGGGGAAGTTTAAAAGTGGCGCCTGTTACTGAAAAGATGAAGAGTGCTAGATTAGCATGGTATGGACACGTGATGAGGAGGGATGAAAATCATGTCACCAAAAAAGTTAAGTGTATCTGGTTACGCAAGTAGAAGGAAGGCCAAAAAACAGTGGTTTGATTGTGTGAAAGATGATATGAATGTAAGAGGAGTAGACTCAGAGTTGACGAATGATAGGAGTGAGTGGAGGAAGAGAACATGTTGTGCCGACCCCACTTAGCGTGGGATAAGGGCTGGAGAATAATGATGGTAAGTACCATAGACAACTCAATACGCTATCATACATATACATAAACATACTGTGGCCGCTGGTCGCATTTGCATTTTGAAAGAAGCTGTGTTTACAGTTGCATTGTATCGCGACTGCAATGCTGCAAACAATACATTGATGTAACTACTATCGGGCGTACTTGGTCCAAAGCATGTAATAAACGTCAGAAATCTGCGTTATTCAGTCGGTAAATGGCATTTACAACTCAAAAGATACCAAGAAAATATAATCTGTTTAACTCACTAAAGTTACAACACAGGTAGGGGGATTATTAGTTCATGCAAATCTCTTTCCCTCGTTTCTTATCTATCTTTCACTCGAAATTATTCGTGTACTCTTAATTACAAGAGATAGTACCTACTAGTAGACAGGCAGTAAGTAGCTACCTGTGTTGTACACAGCTCGCTAGATTACAATAAAGTAGGTAAGTACCTGCCTATTTAAGTAAGTAGGTGTATATTATATTTAAGTAGTATTCTACTGAAGGTCTAGCATCTAGTTAAAATTTTCAGCAATCAATTTTCCAATATCGTATGAATGCGGTCACAACGTTTAATTTATTCAAGTCAGAGAGCTCTTCTAGTTCTAAGGGCGAAATCAAATTCGGAACCTAATCAATGTGGATAATTTATCATTTCTATCTGGCTAGAATAATTCATGTATTGAACGATTATAGTTCAGTGTTATACTATAAATATGTACATACCTAGGTTAGGAAGGTATTTAGTATTGGAAATTTGTTTGTTTAAAATCACGCTGAAACAGCTGAACATTATGGTACCTACTTAGGTATTTTTAGCTACTTTTCGAAAGGTTTCAGGCAAGCGAAGCTGCAGGGAGAAGCTTTGTACTCGTACATCCAGCACATAAACAGCCTAATTCAGCCATTGATGAAAACTTTTTATAGGTACGTTTGAATTGTTCGTCCGTAACGTTCAGCTGACATTTTTTTGTGCTTCAATAGTTTGATATTTTGGTAGAAATGTGCGACCGTTTATTGTGAATGTGACTCTTTTTTAAAAAAAGGTGCGAAATATTTGCATAAAAATATAAGGTAAGAGGTACGTAAGTAATAAATAAGCTGCCAATCTCCATCATACAACAAAGTTTTTTATTAGTGGAGTTGGGTTGAACCCTTAACCCTTGGAAATTAATAGAACTGGTTCCCGTCAATTCCGTGCCAAATTCAGTAACAGTAGGTAGGTAGGTACCTATAAATTGTGATTTATTCCGTCTGCCCAAGTTCCAATAATAGGGATGGAAGTCGGGAGTCGGGTCTTTAAATAAATCGTGTAACCCGATTCCACCATTTGTAAAAACGTACAACGGGCAAAGAGTGAATTGATTTCACTCTGATTAAGCTGGTGCTTATTTATTAAGGAGGTAGTTGAGCTCTAGGTGTAAAAAAGATTCAGTCTATCTCTAGATTTTAGTAAATATTTAATCAAAACATAACTTTACTTAAGCTGAATTTTTTTTATAAGAGTAGCATGTTATATGTACATGTATCATTGTTTGAAAAATGCCATGTTTATATCAATTTTATCGAAAATGGCTTTCCCCGTTTTCTTTGAAAATATGTTCGTGCCTAGGTACTATTTTTTTATGTGTTCTCTGGGCGATTTGTTAAAAGAACGCCGCAGCAGATAAGCGGTGACTTACGGAACACTATGAGCTGCTTTTCGCTGGACGCTTTCGTGTAAATAGGAGTCTCCATGGATACCTCGCACGAGTAGCTGCCGCTTGCCGCGAAGTCCAAACTCTGAAGGATGATTGAATTTTCCGTTGCTAGTGCAATCTGTAATAATAACAAAGGAACGTCACCCTAATACCGACAACTGCCTAGTTCAACTAGGTAATACGTTAAAAGTTTTAAATCATCACTGTGCATATTGTAAAAAAAAAGTCTCATGGCAGCCAAAACGTGAACAACTATGTTCTATTATACCATGTACTTATTTAGGTAGGAGCATTTCGTGGGACAGTTGACAGCTAAAGCGCTGGGCGTATTTTTCATTGTCTTATCATTGGGTGCACCTGCAGTCACCTATATTCAGGCAAAAGTGACCTAGAAGTGAGGTCGACCTGTTACGCCCCTCTACTGAAACGGGCGTTGTACATGCGATAGGGTTGCTAGGTAAATAATAAATTGAAAACCAGCACATAAACGGAATCCATAAACAAAGACAGATCCGGACATTCGACAAACAGACAGGATCTCTTATACTAACGAAAAAAAACCGCTGATCATTTTGACAACTTTGCATTTTGATAGTATGAGGTATAATGAGCTCTATCATTTATGAGGCCTTCGGAAACTTTAACCCCAAATCTTTTTTTCCAAATTGCGTTCTTTTCATAAAAATATTAATACTTATAGCTTACTTAAACAGCTTAACTAGTTACCCAGCTCGGTTTGCTGTTTGCCCGTTATTTTTTAGACTTCAATATACCATCCCTGTTCGGGTAAAGCCGGACGTTGCTTGGTTGGGCTGTACTACTTACATGAAACGCCAAATTAATTTCAGTGCGCTTTTGCATTACGTAGCTAAAGTACATGCTTACCTACCTAAAGTAGACAGAACAGGGGGAAATGTTTTAGCGTAATTATATAATTATCCGCTTTTGGTGAATGTTGATAAAGGATTATTATAACATAACGGATTTATATTGACTATGTATGTATTTGAGTTGTACGAATCATTAATTATGTAGGTAGGTATAGCTACTGTATTGTGTGACGCCAAACAGATAATAATTAGAAATAACTGTCAATAACTTAATTTGGATCATATAATATTTATGATCAGGTAATTATCAGTACATATTTAAAAACGTCTGCATAGATCAACACTCATAAAACGATTACTTGATTAATTATAAAAACACGATTAGGTAGGTACCATAATAAAAGGTGTCGTGAAGGTATTATATTTTTAGACCACTATCACAATATCTAATACATATGTAGGTTGGTGCAATCAAATTGAACTAATACCTATGTACATCTACAAGTACGAAGTAGTGCCAATCGTGGTGAAATTTAACGAAGGGGCTTAAATAAACATGGTCAAGTGTGAGTAGGACATGAGCCCTGAGTGTTCGTAACGCAATTTGAGCGGCCCAAATTTGCCTTCACTAGACAAAATATCCCACATATATATATTGTTTTCATAGACAGTGGTAAATTATTCTGAATTATCATAGTACGAGTAAACCTATACCTATGTAAGCTTACCCTGACTGACTGGCTGACTGATTCATCATCGCCGAGCCAAAACCGCTGAAGCTAAAAAGCCGAAATTTGGAAGGTGACTTCCTTTTATAACAAAACCACCCACGGAGGCGGGATTTTTGGAAATTCCACCTTTGAGGGGGTGAAAAAGGGTGAAAACGTAAGTATGAAACTTTTTAATGCGTGGAGCGATTTTCATGAAACTTTTTTTATGTACTGTATATGCAAAATGAATGGTCACGTAATTCAGGATTTTTCAATATTACCTTCAAAAAGGGGTCAAATGGTAAATTTTTGTATGGGAACTTTTTAACGGGTGGTGCGATTGGTCTGAATTTTGGTTTGGATACTTTAAATGCAAAATTGTGTCAAAGTGTCAAAGTTAGTATGGGTTTTTTTAGATACTTTAAGTGAACGAAGTCGCGAGCGGGACAGCTAGTCTATTATAATAACTTACTAGCGCGGCTTCGTCCGTAGGTTCTGAATTGATGAATTTACAGCATCTAATTAATGACGTAAAAAGTACCTATGATATGTTATTTCAGGCTATATTTACACAGGCTTGTCTTTCAGCCCAACCCGTACAGTAGCTAGTTTTGGCACAATCCCCAGAATAAATCGGAATTATCGTAGAGTAAACCGACATTTTACTTGCATTTGATAACTAATACTATTCTTAGAATAGTCCTATCTATAGTACCTATACTAAAAGTTGGTCAATCCATCTTTAGAAATTCAAAACTATGTGTACCTACTAAGTGTCTTTTTACACTAATTTATGTTCTGTCAAAGCTCTGTCATTTGTGTTCACATAGTTATATGAAATCTCTAAGTAAGTACTTTACTCGTATACTCTCGCTACATTAATATTTTATACAAAAAGTAAAAAAGTAGAATTTATTCAGGTAACTTATCTACCGCGGACGCGGATCGTACTATTTTACTAAAAACGAGATTGTAGATTTGTTGGCAGAAACCGTTTAATTCGTTTAGTACTCATACAATTAGGCAGCAAACCGACGAGCACTCGCCCACGGCCAACTTCACTATGGTGGCCATAATTTTAAACCTATTTCGTGGGATTTTCAATTTCAATTTCAATTTCAATTCACTTGACAGGCTCGAAAAAATAAGGTATTTTGCTTTGTCAGGTGAACAAACCTACCTCGTAAAAGGTAGCCATGATTATTAACTTCTTCGTGGAATATTTTAATATTCAAATTATCGTGTCACGAACCGGCCCGCAAGAAGTGGTAATTTCCTGACCAGAGTCAAGGCAAATTGCTTCAAACTTTACAAAACTGCTGCAAAGGGACAGAACAAACCTTTATCCTTTTTGCATTAAAAAAAATATTCCCAAAGTTTCTTCATTAACTCCCCACTTAGGTAGATATATTTAAATCCTGATTTCTACAAAAAACCTTCAGTACCTAATCGGCTGCATTTTAAAAGTATCTTTATAAGAATTTAATAATTTAATTGTTGAAACTGTGTTATGTAACTATCTTTTGTTTTGTATAAAAGCAAATCAGGCTCTCGATATAGGTAGGTACTTTTTATGTAGGTTGTTGTGAAAATGCTAATGTAGTTAGGTACGTACTCGTATAACAAAGAACAACATTTTGTACAAACTGGACAGGACCATCAGTGTCAAATTAAGCAACTCCCTGGCTAGTTGAGTTGTAACTTGTAAGTACCATGTAACATAAACGGACGTAGGTAGTACAGTGACATTACGTTTCATATAAAAGACTAGCTGTCCCGCCAGCGACTTCGTTCACTTAAAGTATCTAAACTGAATTTCAAACACATCACACAACTCATAAAAATCCCATACTAACTTTGACACCCCATTTGACCCCTTTATGAAGGTTATATTGAAAAATCCTGAAACACGTGTCCATTTTTTTTGCATTTAGAGTACACAAACAAAGTTTCAGACTAATCGCACTACCCGTTAAAAAGTTCCCATACAAACATTGACCCCACATTTGACCCCTTTTTGAAGGTTATATTGAAAAATCTTGAAACATGTGTCCGTTCATTTTGCATTTACAGTGTACAATCAAAATTTCATGAAAATCGCTCCACGCGTTAAAAAGTTTCATACAAAGGTTTTCACCCTTTTTCACCCCTTTAAAGGTGGAATTTCCAAAAACCCCGCCTTAGTGGGTGGTTTTGTTATAAAAGGAAACCACCTTCCAAATTTCAGTTTTCTAGCTTCAGCGGTTTCGGCTCGGCGATGATCAATCAGTCAGTCAGTCAGTGAGTCAGGTTAAGCTCTTATATAGATATACTAGCTGTCCCGCCCGCGACTTCGTTCACTTAAAGTAGGTATCTAACTAAACTGAGTTTCAAACAAATCACACTAATAAAAAAATCCCATAATAACTTTGACACCCAATTTTACCCTTTTTAGATAGTTATTTTGAAATATCCAGGAATACGTTTCCATTTATTTTGCTTTTAAAGTATCCAAACCAAAATTAGGACCAATCGCACCACCCTTTAAAAAGTACCCATAGAATCATTGACCCCACATTTGACCCCTTATTGAAGGTTATATTGAAAAATCCTGAAACACGTGTCCATTCATTTTGCATTTACAGTACACCAACAAAGTTTCAAGGCAATCGCACCACCCGTTAAAAAGTTCCCAAACGAACATTGACCCCACATTTGACCCCTTTTTGAAAGTTATATTGAAAAATCCTGAAACACGTGTCCATTCATTTTGCATTTACAGTACACCAACAAATTTTCAAGGCAATCGCACCACCCGTTAAAAAGTTCCCAAACAAACATTGACCCCACATTTGACCCCTTTTTGAAAGTTGTATTGAAAAATCCTGAAACACGTGTTCATTTATTTTGCACATACAGTACACAATCAAATTTTCAGGCCAATCGCACCACCCGTTAAAAAGTTACCATACAAACATTGACCCCACATTTGACCCCTTTTTGAAGGTTATATTGAAAAATCCTGAAACACGTGTTCATTTATTTTGCATATACAGTACAGAAACAAATTTTCAGGCCAATCGCACCTCTCGTTAAAAAGTTCCCATACAAAAATTAACCCCACATTTGACCCCTTTTTGATGGTTATATTGAAAAATCCTGAAACACGTGTCCATTCATTTTGCATTTACAGTGCACAAACAAAGTTTCATGAAAATCTCTCCACGCGTTTAAAAGTTTCATACTAACGTTTTCACCCTTTTTCAACCCCTTAGAGGTGGAATTTCCAAAAATCCCGCCTTAGTGGGTGGTTTTGTTATAAAAGGAAACCACCTTCCAAATTTCAGCTTTCTAGCTTCAGCGGTTTCGGCTGGGCGATGATAAATCAGTCAGTCAGTCAGTCAGTCAGTCAGGTTAAGCTCTTATATAGATATAGATAGATGGACCTCGACATAAATTGCTCATAAAACTTTGTCACGGTGATCTGTGCAGTACGATGAACTTATTTATAAAAAATGTGAAATGTTTAACGAGTAGGCATTAAAAATTTTATCTTGATAATCAGTTCATAGTACAAGTTAGTATGTTGGACTACCTAAACACACAATAATGCTCAAAGCTAGCTGTCGGTTGATGTATTCTGTAGCGCTATTGCTGTGGGTTCTTTTTATTTATTTTTGAAAAGCCCCTATGTGCTACATTTTGTGGTAGAATATAAATAAAATATTAACCCATCTTTATTATGTACTCGTAAAAAGGTAACTTCCGAAAACTTAGCCGTACCTTTTAATTTCATAACTTGGTAGTCGCCACGAGTAAAATTTAGCTATAGTTATTCACCCAAATGATGACTAGGTAGGTACGTTGAAAATCTGAATGAATACCTATGCTAAAGGTATGCTAAAGGTAAGCTGGAGATATATATCGATTAAAACAAATCAGGATAAAAGTATAATGCAAAAAAGGCTTTACTTTATTAAGGATCGGTCATATTACAGATGTATATTTAGCAGGGATCTTATGGCCACTTCTTTGAATTCCAAGGCTCTACCTATTCACAAAACGCGCGTGGTTGAGACCAAAATCTCACATCCTCCCGTTATACTTAGGCAGTAAGGGACCTTATTCGTTTATCCCAAAAGAATAAGGATTGAATAATAACTATTGAAACTGAATTTTCGGGGGACGCAGTTTGCTTTGCTCCCGAACAGCCGTGGATTTTTATTACTTGAACGAAAAAAGAAGTCGGCTTTTATTAGATTTCGGTGGTAATGTGTCTTGTCCAATTTTTATCTTCACTTTTTTATTAGTTCAAGCTTTGCAAGTCAATATTGACCCATTTATACCTTTCTATGCATAATGCCTGTTTATCTTTTGCCTGTACCACAGCTGGGTCACCTTCAATCGTCTGCTCGACACAAAAAACACGAAAAGGAAAATATAAAACTAACAAAGATCCCTAATATAAATAGTAATAAAGTTAATAAAAATACTAATATAGTAGTAGTTGTTAGTAAAAATAAAATATAAAAAAAATAAATGTATTAAAAATATATGTACTTATAAAGGTTTAAAGTTTTCTTACGTTTAGCACCGCTCCAGGTGTAGTGAAATTTCTATAAGGCGGTTTCCTATCCTTAATGTACTGGAAGATCTTGGTCCCGTGGCGCAGGAACACTACTTTGTCCAGGAGGTGCGGAGGCAAGTCGTGGACGCAGCGCAAGCGCACCGTCCCTCCTCGGGCAGCCCATCGCTCCATCTGCAGCTCTACTCGGACTTCTGCGTGGCTGTGCACTGGAAAACAAAAAAAGGCTGTTGTAAATTAACATAAACATATTTTTGAAGTGCAACTTCTAATGCGACTTCAAACAAGGTTGCGTTAAATGTTTAACCATGGAGAGGGTATGAAAGAGACAGAGCGAGAGTGAATGCGTGGCAGTCGAACGCATGCGCGTGCCGCGTAGTATACCTGTTACAGGTCAGCGCGAGCGTTAGCAACGAGAAGTTTCACTTCTTCCACACGTAGGGACTCCATGCATTTTTTTCCATTCTTCCATCTACACGCCACCAAGTTAATAAGTTGGTATTTTAATAATAATTGATAGCAAAGATGCTTATTTGAATTTATGAGAAAATGTATTTCGTGTGCCCGTACTCTACTTTTGTAAGTATAGAGTTCTTGAACTTAATTATACTAATCATTTGGTGATGAAACTATATCAAGTAAAACCAATCTACGAGTAAAACCATTGTGGTATACGAATAAAAAATGGATGACAAACTTTCATAAATAGCTTAGGTCATACGAGAACAAAATAAACAAACGTGAAAAAACGAACTAAAATGGAAACAGCAGTGTAGTTGGCTGGAAATAGGAAACTCAAAGTAGAAAACGTTGGAAAAAAATTGGAAAAATCTAAAACGAAATCCATGTAAAACAACAAACAGTTTTTTATCACCAAATCCCTGGACGTAGAGGTTCGCTGCATTTTTAATAGAAAGCGAAACGCAAAAGTACAATGCCACCATGAATGTTGATATTTTCTTTCTCGCCTCCTTCCAATCCTTTATCATGTACGCGGTTGCCGCCTCAATGGTGCTCCACATATTCACCGAGACACATAATATGCAGCGATGTCAAACACTAGTGTGAAAGGTTCTATATCGCCTGGGCTTGCGGGTTCTTTCTCTCTAGGCTCTAAATTATTATTCCGGCCATATAGGTACATACATGTAATAATAGATACTTGAAATTCCAAACGTGGTACTTATCGAATCATGTATGGCGCGGCCGTGCGATTGCGAAAAGGCACTTAGTTATTGTTACCAAGTCACAGGGCGAAGGGTTTCTTTTTATGACCTTTGTCACGTTTTTCTGAAATTGCCGAATCCTCCTACGGCGATGGAAGAAAAAAAGATGGTCGCATTCAAAGACATAGTATAATATTTACTTTGTCGCTTCAAGTAAAATATAATGTATAAGGATAAACTAGTAGGTATGTTAAAATAAACCATCCACAAACCCACATCCTGAATTCTAATTGTATTCCCACGTGTCATGAGTTTCAGCAAAGTATTATGGTTTTTAAAACATATCACATTCTAGTCGACGAAGCTTTTGTTAATTAACTAACAATTATCTTATGTGAATTTATGCTAGTTTATTCTTCTTGTTATAGAAATTTAATCCACACAGCGTCTGAACCAATTGAAAAAGATTTTTTTATAGAATAGTAAGTACCTAATTATGATTTACCTACCTTCGAAGGGGATTTTGGGATGCAGTGTTAAAGATATAGTATTTCAAAACTAACTTACAGCCGTTATAAGAATAGGGTTTCGGCCTGCGTGGTAAAAACAATTGCACTAAAATGTTCTTACCAACTAGGTTCAAGTAATGTTTGTCTGTAAACCTCGCAGCCCCAGATGGAGATAAAACTGACGGTGAAATATAATATGCAATCAAGTGGAATGGACGTGTTCAGCGGAATCCCGCATCCTTGCGTGCCATAAACCATTGCCTCAGTGTTACGATTTAGGGGTTCACACAACAATTTAGTCAGTTACGTTTTTCGGTCCAAATATGTAGGTATTTAACTCAATGCGAAAGTCCTTTATCATTATTAGCGAATGGGATGTAGACCTGGTGTTTGTCGAACTGTCACTGCTTATAAAAAAAACGGACCTTGGTTTTTTAACCAGATTTTATGGGCATGCAAGTAGTTGAGATCTTGTACCTATGTGAAAACTACCATGAATTCTATATCTGGTCGGATTTCTTTTCCGAAAGAAGACTCGGTAATCGAAACAGGGAAAAGTTACATTGCCGTGTGAACGTAGCCTTCAGTTTTACGTTTCACTCGGTTTATGCTTTTACAGTCACTGCAGTTGGTACATAGAATAATACGTTGGGGTAAGCAGCAGCATACAAATCGGACTATAACAATACCCAAAGCTTATGATTCAATGCCTGAAATCGATCTGCTTTGAAGGCTTCTAGAATAATATTCATCACAATGATACTACTCTTGTTTTGCTCAGCGGAATATTTGGCTATCCCTTCAATTTTTCCTCTATAATCTGTTCATGTAGACTGGTGACTATAAACAATATCAGCAACGATGCGCTGAATTAAAAATTCAATTATATTTTGGTCCGCTTAATGCATATGAATGTATTAAAATAGTACGCTGTCTGCTCCACCTACACATTTAGGAGTGTTATTTCATCCCTAATAATTTCTCACGGCCGTTTTCCTCTGGAATATGTCGCAGATCATAATAAGACCTTCACAGAAAATGCCTCAATGTTACCAGAGAATATTAGTGTTCCTTTTCTCACTTAGGTACCTACTTACTCCAGTTGTGGACCATGAAAATTTATTGTAGGAGTTAATGTTAGGTATAAGTTATAACTATAGGCTTAGTGTGTTGATCCGGCACGAGTTTTATTGGCGACACAGCTAAGTTGGTAGTAGCTCTGTCTTATGCTTTTGTAGGTTGTGGGTTCGATCCCTATCCAGAATAAACATAATGTGATGAACACAGATGTTTGTTCGGTGTGTGCGTGTTGTCATGTTTTCTATGTACCTAGGTATATGTTTACAAAAATGTACATAGGTAATTAATCTTTCAAATAACTTAGTTTGGGACTAGGTACATGGTATTGTGTGTAATGTCCACCAGTATTTATTTCCTTTTTTATTTCAGGGAACAAGTACCTACGCATTATAAACTATCGTCATCTTGGAACAATTTATTTCATGAAAGGCCAAAGAGAAATGCGGAACATTTGACAAAGGCTGGCTTGCTTCACAATAGATCTTTTTATCCTAGGTACCTATTCGACTAACTATAACCTATTCAAGTTGAAGCATAAAGCCACCTGAGACGCGGCAGTCACATAAGTAGGATAATATAACATGAAATTGCATCACGTAAATATACCTACGGCTGAATTTACGAATGAAGATAATATTTACGGGTGGTCAAATTTGCCAGTCAATAAAAATAATACTTGCAATGAATACCGTGTAACTCGTATAAGTAATGAATTATTGCACCCAGCTATTTGTTTTTCTGGAAGGACAAAGCACACTCCTTGTCACTGACAGACTATGAGGCGGTCGGGTTATGAGGGTGATGCCCAGTATTACATTACAGATCACTGTGCTCAGTAGTAGGTATGGGTAGTATGTATGTTGACATTTTATCTGTAGCCACAACGTAACTTACTTCACATTTTCCTTGAGATTTTTCTGGGTCTGTTTGTAATTAAATAATAATAGGTAATACTTAATTGTTCTTACAGTTGCCACATAATCGTCGGCCTCGTCGCGACTTGACGATTCTGTAACGGAAATCAAATACTATATCGATGCTTGACACCATAGATGAAATCGACAACCGATTGATAGATGCCACAAAGAAGAGAAGAGTGATCGGGAATTTTTTGATTGATGTTTTGGACTGAGAACTGAATATTGTTTCGCTACATAAACAATAATATGATTATATTTATAACAAAAGCTTCAAAGTAAATTATAACCTTATCTCGACGCCAAATTATACTGAAATAACGCCCCATAAAAACGTCGTAAAAGTAGTTCGATATTAACTAAAACAAATGACTGTGTGTGTTACGACTATAAAGTTCTATCGCGATAGCACTATCAGGGACTTATTATTTAAAATACAGCCAGCTTTCACATTTAAAACATCTAAAATAGGTACTTAGATACAAAGACCTGTATTTTCTTTATCGAACTAAACTTATTTTCCACGAAACTTTACTACTTAATAACTTGTCTAGACTCCATTAAGATAAGCTTTTGCTACTATTGCATTTCTAGCTCAGAAAACGATAAATTTTAAGAAGTAAGTACTTACACACTGATGTAACTATATTTTATGCTTAGGTCATTTACTCTCATGAGTATATAGAAATTCAATACTTCAGACGTGTGGATCAGAAACTAACATCTTCGTGAATTGGTAAATCCATAATATCTGCTAACTTATCTACCAACTTTGTGGATTAATTAATAATAATTAAAATTAAGTTGTTTCGAATTAAACATATTTTTGTTTTATACATAAGGTAATGTTTTATATCAATGTATTCATGTATTTTATATTTTAATAATATATTTATTATTTATGCGGTGATGGGCTTACAACCTATAATGTACGGAATACTAGCCACTGTGCAAAATGAAGACATGTGCCAAAGATCATGCTTGGACGAGCTTTTAACTACCCTTTACTTAGATATCTACAAAAAGATCTAAGTTTCTAGAGATCTGAGGAGATATCAATCGGGCTTGGGATTACAGCCAATATGTCAACTGAGTACCTATATGGAAATAAATGTAGGTTATTGAGCATCAACTGAGTATATGGAAATAAATGTAGGCGATTGAGCGTCGAAAGCATTTTAAATTTTTAGATCCATTTCTACCCGTGAACGTATGTGCCGAACTGGGTTTGAATAACACATCGGAACACTCGGCCTGTCACTACGAGTTTGCTACAAATTGTTCTCCGCCGCACCCGCGCGGCTCCACGAATGTGGCAACAAAGACAGAAATACTTTTCTTTCTTGAATTATTCTTTTTTCATTTGAAGAATACTTTATTGTTTATGCAATTCTGATGTATCGAACAGTCGACAACAGTTCACAGGGTAATCGAAAGAGCGTAGGTACGAACACAACACCCACATGCGAATTATGTTCTTGGGGTGAATTCTACAAGTAAAGTGAATTATGCAATTGAAATTGTAAGTATTATTACTTATGAATAAGAAATGCTGCAATGACTGAATGGACTTTGGAATACTAGAATTCAAATAACTAGTCAAATGTTTTTTCAGCTGAACTTACTGTGATTTTGTGCGCATATGTATAACTCACTTTCATTTACAAAAATAATTCACGAAAATGTAAGTAATTTTAAATAATAGCCATAACGTGGCCATAAGCTTTAAAAATGCCATTATTATTTCCGTACCATTTCAACATCAGTCAAATCTCCTAGTTGGTATACCTCGGAAATCGTATTGCCACTTCCAGTTTACGGTTTCCGAGGTATACCCCAAGTTAACTTCATTAACAGGAACAATATACCAAACTTATCAGCAACTTCATTCTTAATTGGGTTCGAAAGTTAGACTAAATCTGACTTCAATAAGTCCCTCGTGCTTTCAGCAGGTAGGTAGGGCGAATAAATTTGATGAACTTTGATAGCTAAACCTGATTATATCGGTTCACAAGGCAATCACTGTACCTACATTTTATATTTTGAAACTGAACTGCTTGGCTTTCACCACACTGTTCCCAGATAACTAATAAGAACTTGTTATCATGATGACCAATTTCCTCATGTCCTTTTTCGGAAGTGATATTTGTTCTTGCTTTTTTTTCAAGATTGTTGAAAAATTTAGTTTGGTCTTGGTAACACTGGAGCTAGGAAAGTGTGTTGGAATGGTATACCTAATATTCTTTTAAAGGCAACATTGAAACTAGCGTAATGCTTCCGTTAAAGTAACTAAAACAATGAATTTCTTCAAAAAGGTCATCATAACTCCAGGTTAACATATTCGTTGAAAAATAAAGTCCATCAAAACATAGTTGATAAAAACGCCTTAAGGCTTATATTCAAACGACATTGTACGGACCAACATAAACTTTACTCAGGAACATCGTGAAAAAAGGTTTGGAAGCCCTTACGAGTCTCTTGGGCATCGTATGGATGTGTAGCCACCTTGTAACCACCTTAGCAGACTTAAAAAAAGAAGTTATTTTGGCTTTACATGGTAAGGTAGGTACTGATCTTAAAAAATATAAAATAATATGGCTGCTTTCGCGTTTAAACAGGAATCGTCATGCTACAAAGCAAAGGCTTTTACTGAAACTCACAAATTTTGTATTTATTCAGTTGCAAATACTGAAAAACTTTCCTGCGTTCAGTGAAGACTTATTGTTGAGTTTCTGAGAACTTGTTGAAGCTATCGGTCACGAACAACTCCTAATCCCATAACCCATATTAGGATCGATAACTTAGGCAAGTAAGATATAACTGAGATGTAGAGTTAACTGGACTAAAACGGTAGGTTTATTCGGATCTCTTTCGAATGCAATCTTTTCAAAATCCGAGTGGCGGGTTGAAACGGGAAGTGGTCGTAATAAAAATTCACGTTCTTCTTTGTTAAAGAAAGTGAAAGAGCAAGAGATAATCGCTGACACATTTTCAAGGAATAAGGTGACATGGGTTTCAATGACTGGGTTGATTCAGCTTGAGGTCGGTTAGTAGGTAGGTCTACCTACATGTTTTCTTTCACTCTTCCAGACAATTTTCTTTGGGACCGCAACATTGAAACAGACGTAGCATACCTGCCTACTGTATAAAGGTAATAGCCAGCAGCGGGAGGCGAGATACATTGGTGCTTGAATAATAGATGAAACGGGTCGAAATCGTACCTAACTTGCACGAAAACGCGTGCAGGGTAAACCAAACAAATCTACCTATGTAAGTATGGTTTCAAAAGCGCCGCCCCAGTTTATTTAAGGCACTCCTGAGCTGCCACTGATTAAAATTCAGTTACCTATTATCACAAAGTCTCAAACATAAATCGCCGCGTACCTATATCAAAAAATGAAAATATATTTATCCAACTGATCGCGTTCGTTTCACCCCAAACCGTGCTATGCCGACTTCACTTAACGTAAGACACTTCAAGGGGTTACGAATGTTTGACATATTCGCGCCGCTTGTGCTCAGTTTCCTTACGTAGCACTATGTTATACTTACTAATATTTTGTTTCTGGATAGGACGAACGACTTGTAAACATTGTAGGTTATTTGAAGGCTGTTTTTATCCTATAACTCTAAATTTGATTGATAGGACAAGATATAATTGCTATAATATATATATAATATATATAATATAAGTGCTCCAGCCGAATTAAATAAATAAATCTAATCTGCTTTTCTTGAAGCATGCTGAGGCTCAGTATTAGACATCAACGGAGTCTTATCTAGATTGTTTCTCATCACTGTGTGAGAGTGCGCGGTTCTCGACCTATATTCTGAGGGGTCCCACACGGATTGTATCTGTTTTTGATGCAAATAGCTCGTGTGTCGCTGACTTAACTACACTGACTGAGGTTACACCTCTAGATTATTTAATATGTATTTTAAATCACATCATTTTTGAAAATACTCAGTAAATAACACTCAGGTACCTAATATTCTTGTTTACCATTTTCGCTCACTTTTTAGCTACGAATAATATCACTAACACAAAATTCAAAACAGAACCAAATGATGCCTTGGAATTACGGAATTAATAATTTATTTGAGGAAACTGTGGTCGTGGACATGAAAGAAGCAATATAAAGCTCGTTGTTTGGCTCGTTACGTAAGTAATTTCAGGTCTTGACCTCTCTGAGGAGTCACTTAGAATTTGAAACGTCACCAGAACTCGAGCATTCATTTTTACGTTTCCTGAGTGTGCTCTACATTACAGAGGCTTCATTTTAAAATATTCGGGTCAAGATGTTTGCAATATCGTACTTGAACAAGTTTTTCAGAAAGTTTTCGGCTGTTGCTATGACACATCGTTGAAGGAGATTACACATCTCCTTCAACAAGACTAGCTAACAGACTCAAATTTTCCGCAGTAAACTGTGAGTTCATTAAAAAAAATTACCTTAACCAAAGATATTGTAACTACAGTAAATAACTGAAATACTGGAATACGATAAACAATCTCTTTGAGTACCTTCTTATCTATTTTACATGTTAATCAAAGCCATTTCCAGATATCACGTGGTACATACAATACAACTACCACTAATATAAGAGGCGACCAACACAAAATCCTCTTTTCAAGTGGATACCTACGTGAAAGCGGTTGCAATCGCCACTTGCATTACTCATGACTCAAGTGCTCTCTGCTATGGTAACACATCTCTGTAGAAATTTAAAGACATAACTCGTATCTTTAAAACTGTACATGAATCTGAAATTCCAATATCAATCATCGTAAAATGCGAGTAAATTCGTACTTTAGTTCCGTTCTATTTGACGAGGTATTTATTTATATCTGGGTCAAAAGATTTTATCGCGAGTTCCTTCCTCTTGCTCGTCAGATCACGTCCATAAATCCGTACCTGCTTGTATTAAATACGTTTATTACGGAATGGCGTTAATTTTTGATGTTAAAGCCTTCGGTGCTGTATTTTATGGTTTCAGAAATGATTACTTACCTTAACTTAGGTATTTTATTTTTTCAAAGCGTTACGTAATGCAGGGCAATTACTTGTCGTAAAATAAAAAGTACTATGAAGTTCCAAATATTTCTTTTGAATTCTTGAATTTTCATTCTTCACCAAATAATACCACACACAAAAAAAAAATATTTGTATAGAAATCCACAAGAAATTAATAAAGCAATAGGATATTATATAGAAATTAATACGAACCTATGAAACCCACAATTGGTGTAGGTACCCACTGCGTAACACGTCTAATTAGTTGAAAGCTACAGCCAATTTGCGCAAAACGTTTTTCGTGTCGCCGAACCATTCTCGCGGGAGAAATTATAATAAATGTCCTAGCCTACCTACTTACTTTATTTTCAACTCTTGTTAGGTTAGGCCTATTGTTAATTAGAACGCAAACGTATGAAGTTAAACTATATTTGTAACTAATTAAGAGCTGTTTAACTTACTTTTTTATGATAAATAATTTTGTTCTCTTCGGTTCTAATGCTCGTATTCGTATTCGTATCGTTAAAATCGATTAAATAGTTATATCTAAATGGCGTAAGTGGACTTACGTCCAAAATTCGCTATACTTCGCATTTGGAAAACTTAATGGAGTTCCTTCACCTACCGGAGAAATAGCAGCCATTATAAAGGTTCGGCCTAATCCGTCCAAGTCTCAGTGGCGTATTTCGAAAATCAATCACTAGAAGGGTGTAATTCATAGGCTTAGGTTTTAGGTATGTCTTGTTAGTTTGAACGTATCGATCTGTGGTAAGAGTCCAGTGTGGAGCATCGTGGCACAATTGGGGCGCAATCGTGGCACAGTTGAAGCGCAATCGTGGCATAATTGAGGCGCAATTATGGCACAATTGGAGCGCAATTGTGGCACAACAAGGAAAAACCGTTACTGCGCTTAAGGCGCTACTGTGGCTTTGGCGCTTCCACGAGCGTCTAGAGTAAGTACGTGATCTTAGTGTCCGTGATGATCCCTAACAATATTTGTTAATGTAGAACTCAAACAAGATCAATCACTTTATGCTCAAGTAAACTGGCTCGAAAGTTACATTGACTGTGAATTTTATCCCAAGTGTTTCTTCGTTTCGAGAAATATTGACGTGAACATAAACTCAGTACGGATGGATTTGGAAAAGAAACACTCCAAGAGTTATGGTAATCTCGCTTACATTTTATATCGACGCATGTGTGATGTAAATATTTATAGTATTTTTTTACTTTGGCACCGGGTATGCTGGAGGAAGAAACGGTATCACACCGTTTGGATCATGATCTGCAAGTGTAGGTATCTACCAGGTTTCTATTCTTGAGAGTTCTTTTTATTTCATTTGTACCAATACATGGGTACTTAAACTCTTGTGATCTATTTAGCTGAATTGATTTTCTACGTGAACAGGATTTAATCAGACATTATATTGAGAAGAGCTGGGGCTTGTTGGCTGTGGTCCAATCTTAAAGCAGTGGCATTCAATAACTTCATGTCAGCGTGTTTCAGTCTACACAACTGTAATCTGATATACCTGTAGGTTATTAATTATCTTAATGTTATATTATGATTGAATTTCGAGACGATATCTTTAAAAACGAGAGATCTAGGGATCTTGTCGAAAGAACCATTAGATGCAGAGATGCACTGGCGGTGTAGTGGTAGCACTTCTACTTCACGATCCGAAGATCGTGGGTTCAAACCTGGTCGTGAAACCAATAGGTTTTTTATTTGAAAAAATAAGTGCGCTATGGGAAAAAATTGGAGGGTAACCGGCATAACATAGAACTAAAAATTCGATGGTGTTAGTATTCTTATGCAGCAATGGGCTTGCAACTTGTCACGGAATACTAACTGTTGTACAAAATGTGAGCATGTGCTAAATACCATGTTGGACGTTTGCCTCTGACTACCTTCTTTACATTTCCTAAAAGTAAATAGATCTGACGAGATATCTACTAAACCTGGGGATTTCTGTCATGGTCATTTTCTTTTTATTTTACTTTACCACTATACCACCAGTGCTCTCTTACAATACTACGAACGAATGACTAATGGGCCCGGTGGAAACTAAAGTTATTAACACACCCACGTAGGAACCTACAGATTATAACGTAGATTGTTTGCAAAGCTAAACGACCACTAAACTTTGGGTCCCCACGTGAATTTATGGGTTCACGGGACATTGATTAATAAACTCTGTCTCGGTGACCATATAAATTAGGTAACTCGGATACTGCATAGCTACTCAATTATGTTTATCTGTGAGTTCCATTACTCACAGCAAAAGGAAAAGTATTAGGTTGCACATAAAGTTACAACAGTAAAATATATTTACTTAATACAAAAACTGTAACGTATGTGGTTTACATTTTTGTATATTATAAAAAACTGCAAGACTGACTATTTACTGATTTAAGTAATATTGAAAAAAATACTCAGATTAACTGACAACCCCTTTAATTAAAAAAAAACGATATTCTGCAGATAGTGCTGCATTATTTCTCATACCATACCAAAATAACATCAACTTGTGCCATTAGCTTTATTGGCTTGCCAGAGGTCGGCAACTCAAACTAATAAATAGGTACGTACATGGTAAACACAAATTGAAATAAGTAATGAGTCGTTTGCCTGTCTTAGAACCTTACGGAGTTTTACTAATCCGCTATTAGGGCGCAATCCATCATACAATAAATAAAACCACCGACGGACAGGGACTTTTTGTCACGGAAATGGAGCAGTTTCTTGCGAAAAATAAAATTGTTCTGCAATTTCAGATATAAGTTAAGTAATTACTATAAAGTTTACGATAGCGATATCAATCAGTAGGCAAAAACCTCGGGTCTTTTGTGGATAGTTATTTTCATGGTTACTTTTGTTGTTTTAGACTGGACAAAGGTCTTCAACATGGTCTCGTAACTGTTAGGTATTACCAATATTGTCCACTGTAATGATTCTGAGACAAATCACGACATAAGCGTCGACAAATTTGTGTCGTGGCGTGCATGTTAGTCTAGCAGGATACCAGTATTTACGTGAACATAGAAATGCTCTAGATGTAGGTAATTGTCATCCACTCAAAAATCAAATCAACCCTTTTATTCAGATGTTTTAGAAACCGAGCATAGCGGGAATCGAGCTTAGCGGAACTAACAGGACTTAAAAATGTCTGAAAACCCTATCTTGTTTAGTTCTTTACAGATGGGGTTTAATAAATAAGACCACAATCATACTCCTGAGAATAACTCAAGGAGGGTTAAGGCTCGGCAGTCGGGTAAAAACATATTTCACAACAAAATTCTCGGCAACTTCTCGGATCACAACAGTAAGCGAGCAATCTAGTTGATGAAGTTTCTAAAGCTCAATGGAGATAAATTAACAGGCGGCTAAATGGAAAACATTATTCACGTTTATAATTAATGAATTTGTGGTCTTCACTTCACTTGCATCATGGGGTGGCCCGACTATTAACGAAACATACAAATTACTTATGAAAGAAGTACTTACCTACATACTTTGTGTTTTAGTTTAGACTTTGGCTCTCGGGAGAGTTGTCCCTTTCTCTTGCATTACTTTTGAAAGATGTCAAGGATGCCAATGTATGAAAGATAGTGTTTTGCAGGTTTTTTATCTGTCCCTCCCCCCCTAACAAAAAGAGGAACAGATGTAACTTTTTCATCTTGTAAAAGTTCTATCTGTCCTGCCGTTGAAAAAACGGGGACAGGTAGAACTTTTTACTAAAGCAGGGAAAGAGATGTGAATAATTGCCTTTTCATGTATTTTAGATTATTAGCACCATTCCACGCTCCAACCCCAGCACTATGGATATTCATATGTCGAACGCTGTGACCAGGCGCCACAACCGTGTTTTCTGATCTACTACATTAAAACTTTATACATTTTAACGATAATGTATAGACATAATAATGTGTAGACTATAGAGCACAACCTTTGCCTTAAAAAAAGACTAGACAAAAAAGTTTACATAGCATGTTATTTATTACAATGCTTTCATAAATCAACTCTTCTAAGGCTGTGCCCCCAGTAGGCAAACTTACAAACAAATATTAAACAAATATTAAATACAGCACCTACATCGGTAACTATAATACATCAATGCCAAAAACATTATGTAGGTATCCAATAGATGAATTTCAAATACGAAGTCAACTGATATGTGTACCACCAACAACGTAGGTAGTAATTTCATAGCCATTAGCCGGGCTTGATAAATCGGGTTATAAATACGTACCTACCTTCAAACTTCAGTGCAGGTAAAGTGATTAAATTAGCTATCTATAAACCAGTGGTTATGGTGGAAAATAAAGGCGAGTTTCCATAGTCTTAGATGTACTTTGACAGAGCGACAAAAACAAACCAATATTGTGATTATTTGTATAAACAGCTTCACCTATCCGGATAAAAAGTATGGGATATTCCAAGTCATAAACTACGCGTAAGTTGCATCCAGATCCGTTCAGCCGATTGCGCGGTATTTGGGTAACAAACATTCGTTCATCCATCCAAACTTGCGCCTTTATCATATTAGTAGGATAGGATATACATGTAATGATAATATAAACTACGTTGAGCTATGTAAGGGCCGTTACAAACGATCTATAGATGGCTCAACTGATCCAGATCACTGTTAGAAAGAAGCGTCCCCAAGAAGCTAGCGGCATTTCCACGTTGAATGGCAATGCTGGTTTAGTGATGAAAGTTGTTACATGATATTATCGAACACAATTATACATAGGTATCTACGCTCAATAGTGGAGTTTTCAAAAGTTATTGGCATGAAAAAGTAGGGAAATAAGGCGTTTGTTTCTGAAGTAAAAGGGAAATTTGGATTCGAGCAAAAGTCACTTGTCTATAATTGTTTTATTTAAAAATTTATCATCAGGCTTGCGGTTCTACATTGAAGGTGGTCTCCATTTGCATCTGCGTCTAGAATTTTCGAATAGGTGTAGAGCTACAGTCTGCACAAGTTGCAGCGCTGATTGCGCGGACCGAGCAAACAAGACGGACTTCCAAGTCAAACAGAAACCGGCCGGCGCGGGCGGCGGCGGTTCCGGACTGTGTACACACACAGCCATTAAACTTAATTTGTAACTACTTCGAAATACATTTTCGGATGAGAATATAAATTCAAAGTTGATAACCTAGTTTCCGATAATACTCGTAGATAAATATCGGCGGACAAGATAATAAGAGTAGGTATGACAGAATTTCCAATGGTGCGGACCATTCTAAACATTGATTTGCATTCAAACATTTCAATGATTGATTCAGGCGTGACTTTGCGGAAATCCATTACAAATACTGAAAAGGACAAAAATCCTTGTCCTTGAAAATAATGTCATTTTCAGTATTCGAAAATTTCACAAAACTTCAACGAGTGACCTCGAAAAAGGGAGGGAAAAAAAAAACCTTGATTAAGAAGACATTCATCGATGGATTTACTTTTTAACATCAAAGCAAAAGGTTCAAACTCAAAATACTCGTATTACTGTAGCGGTAGCGTCAATTGTTTCAGTTACAGGCTTTCGTTTGATCTCGAAGTGAAAGATCAAATCAACTGAAAGGAATACGTCCTAGCTAGTGAGCCGAGGTCAATGATGGGTGGCAGAAACCCGGCCTAATGGCTTCCTGTGGCTTTTATCGACATATCGAAACAAATTTGGCCTCGTTAACCGTATTCTTAACAGATGCTAGCTTATTCACAAGAACAGAGATATGTGATAAAATGTATCTTTATTCAATAGTCCAGTTCTTCCTCAAGCTCAAGCGCACGGTGGTGATAAATTCAAGGCTTTCGTCATTGGCAGGACTGATAGTCGGGACGTGTCAGCCAAAGAACAAAAACGCTCGTGTTGTGATGGATAGGTTCAATCTAAAAAATATATATATTTTTCTGAAAATACTAGACGTTGCCACGCTCGCTGTGTTGCAACACGGCTATTTCAAATTGTTTCGAAAGGAAACATCTTATTTTTCCTAAAAGTAAAAGGATGTATTTTCATAATTTTATGAAGTGGCGTAAACAAAACAATTTTTTAGGAGTGTACTGTACTACTGCGCATGTTTGTGGAGCTAAAACAATTTGCACATGAACTTAATAGGGATTCACGACACGACTAGGGTAAACATACTGTTTTACTCATGTGTAACTATTAGTAGTAATTTTGCGGGCATGTATGTAGAGGGGATTTTAGGAGCGGTCGTGGTCGAGCTATTAGGGGGACGAGAATTATTAATAATCTTACTCGTATCATTACTAAGCTTATGGACTTGACTTGCTTATGGCTTATTAACTTCTGGTACTTATAACATTATTCTCAGAATAATATGATATCAAATGCAAGTCAAATGGCGGTTTACTCTTCGATAACTACGATTTGGGTACTCTGCAGACTCGAATCCAAGATCAGTTGTTATAATGCGTAGCACCACACCGAACTAAGCTTAGCTGTATTAAACGTAGCTCATCAATAGGTGGATACAACGGTTTTTGAAACATATTTTTAAGGACTATAAACATCAATTTTGCAGGAAATGATTCCGCCTTCCGGTTTAGGTATATTCAGCTCTGTTAATTCCTTAACCCAAAACGGACTAATGCATATCCTAGAAGGAGCCTTATCATGCAAATATAAAACTTACTCGTAAATTCCATTGTTACAGTTTTCAATGACATTGATAATTAAAATTATAACGACACTCGTTTACTAGCATGAATAAATTAGAGTATCGATCGATTGCAAACATTGATAAATAAGTGTGTTTTATGTTGTTACGTTGCAAATATCCCTGTATATCGTACATATATATAAAATATTACGCAGCCAAATCCTTTACACTCGTATAGTGGTAAACTTTATTTCTCTTTGAAAAAATAAAGCTTTTTAGAAAGAAAACAACTTTTTTCAATTTTATTTGTTTTGAAAAAAGACTTGGAAAGAAAAGTTTCCTTGTTTTTTATTTATTTATTTATATTTGCATGTGCTTTGTTCAAACGTATTCTTTCATTCGGACATCCATTCGTAAAGTAGGGCGAGCGTGCGCGTCCATAAATAAAGAATGTCATGTAAAAGACGGTGCTTTCACGCGGAATTTCTTGTTTTGCGTATATTACCTGTACTTACTGGATAAAGAGGTAAGCGAGGCGTTTATTTTTAAATATAGTCGAAGGTACCACCGTCATTGAAAAAATTGCCAACCGCGAATTTTACGACTAATAGAAAAAGTATTTCGTACAGTATGTAGAAAATAGCACATTAGAATTTTACTACGTGGTAACAAGGTTGAGAATTCAAATGTTTACGCCTTTGCAACCAACTGTATTAGTTGGCAATAGCCTGAGTTAAATGAGGAGAACGGTCTTTATAGCGAATGGTGCGATAAAAGTATTCAATTATACCTCTACGCCTTTGTGTAGAAAGAAATATTTGTTTAAATATATCATACGATATTTATTGCATAATACTTATAAATCTTTGGCCAAAGTCAAGCTTTATAAAAACATATCTAAGAACACAGACAGCATGAAAATGAAGGCTCTACCTCTCTCCTAGACAGGTCACCATGTGATCCGGCTATTCCGTAACATCGGTAAGTCCCCAGGGAAACATTATACCCTTCCCTGAACCCGTCTACGTCGAAATTAATTACTCTATGCGCACAATACCTAAAGGCGTTCGCATAAATAACCTTAAGGTTGCTTAAAAGTAAATATAAACAAATGTCCTCAATTTCTACTTATATTATTATTATTATTTTAAATTATTACCTACTACTATTATACCTATATTTATTTAAAAATAACTGGATATAAATTCACAGTACTAACATCATTCGAGTGAAAAACTTTTTGTTTTGAAGCTTTGAAAATTGAATATAACTTTATATTAAGGTACAAAAGTGGAACTTATTTTATCAAAGATCTGGTAACCATTGTACAATATTTATTTATTTATCATTTTTTATAAATTATAACTTAAACTAGCAACAATGCATATCCCAGCATTTGGTTTAAATATGAGTGTATTCTTTATTATTTAATATTGATATAGTGAAATATAATGATAATATATGATGATAGCTATACCTATTTTCGTGTGTGCGTACACTGATGACGGACCATGTTGTTTATTGCGGGTGGTTCTAATATTCCTTTTACAAAGTTGCATTTGACTCAGGACCTGTCCCCACTAGTGACATTTTACCGTGACCGTGGTTCCGTGACATGATATGGTGCTTGTTACGCTAGTTTGGAGTTTAGTTAGTTTGCTAGTTAGTATGTACTGGTACGTCGTGCCGCCGACGCGCTCGTTTTTCGACAGTTAAAAAAAAATGCGTATCTCAACTCGATTCATAGTTTTAGAATGCTATGTATTATATCTATACTCGAATTAAAAAACAGCGCGGTAACATTGCTAACGAATGGAAGTGGGACACTCAGTTAATACTTGTTTATGTTACGGTGGGCTTATTTGTTTATAAACACTGGATGGAATTCACTTTGCTTGATTGGAAGGTCTTTAACCTTTCTATATTTTGATCTTATTATTAAAAACTTGTGACTGTTATTATATTATGATCATATTATAATATGATTATTAGGCTATTTTTTAAAGCATAATTGGAAAGTAGCTGACTTCTGATATACAGGAAACCTTAGGAGTTGAGTTTAAATATATTTTGGGATGTTTAAACTTGTTTATTCAATAAAGACTTATTAATATCTCATACTTTTTTTCAAAGTTTACCCAAAATCCTGTGACATAAAATCTAGTGCCATGTTTAAAAGCGTTCTTCTCTATTAAGTTTAGTTTTCAAGATTCTGGAGAGGAATGATCTTAATTTAGGATCACTTTGCTCGTAAAACTGATCCCAGATCTTATCGGCTAATGCGAACCAATGAACCGCTACCGAAGATTGTACAAGAGCTGTAAAACTTTTACACAAAATAATTACTCCATTAGTTAAAGTGGGTTGTGTAGCTCTTAAATAATTATCTGTGTTACTGAGACCAAAAAAGAAGTAATAGTTTGACGTGGCGTGTATCACTCTTATATGTTGATGTTACTCACACGTGACAATTTATTATTCCGTAATATATAGTCATGCATGCATTACCTAGTCCATTGAAATGTTACATTTTTTAGGCCTTACCTTGCGTTTTTTAGAGGACGCAATTTTATTTTTAATCTTATAACTTTTTTATTTATAATTCTACGACAAAAAGTTACTGGACTTAAGTTGTAGAGAATTTAATTTGCAACAAAAAATGTTAAGAATTTTTTTTTATCAAATAAATAGTTTAAGAGATATACCGTAAAAACCATTTCAACCCCTATTTTCAAGATGGCGGCCGTGGGACAAGGGTGGCGACCCCACAAACTTGGTTTTAGCTTTACACTGACCCCCCCTACACATCAAAAAAATAAAATTGCGTCCTCTAAAAAACGCAACCCCAAATGTAACTTTCCAATGGACTAACCGGTGATTAGTTGACGCGCGCTGTGTACACTATTACGAGTATATGGTATACATTAAACGTGAACCATTTGAACACATCGCACACCCAGTCGTAAACTGGCTCAATCCAAAATTCATGTTTTTTGGGAAATGAAGAAAACGTGTTTCGATCATCGACAACTTTTGGTAAATCACACTATAACTTCAATGAATAAACAGTAATTTACAAAATTTAAAGTCCTACAGGTTATTTTGTCTGAGGACTACTAATACGGATAACAATTTCCTTAAAAATATTGAATCATTTATAAGTAAATCGATGCTAAAAAAAAACTTCCAATAATGAGTCACTTTAGTGGTAATCACCTACTAAAAAACCTATGAACTTTTGACGTATCTACAAAGAGGTCTCTTTAATTCCCAGCAACACAATCAAACACATAAAATATTCAGCACGAAACCGACCGAACTTGGTTTAAGTCACAAAAATATCTTAGTTTACAGCTGTAAAGTGACTCAAAACAAACCTCAGTCGCTTTAAGATTGAAATTAATTTAGAAAATTTACCCCGAGTTTTGTACTATAATGACGCATTGAGGTTTATGCCACTTTCTCTCTAGTTGCGCAGCGTAAAACTCCAACGTAACACTAAATACGTCACTATCGTAATGACGACAGGCGCCGGACTCGATATTAAGAAAGAGACCAAAGATTACGTATCTCCTTTTCTAGCCTTAATCGGGCAGTTTCTGATTTACCAGGCGATAGAGCGCGCTTTTTTGAGTCGTTCTGCATACTTAACTCAATTCACCAAAATTTTGGATTGAGCCAGTTTACGACTGGGGGTGCGACATATTTCGTTAAATATCTATGGTTAATAATTAGTCAAGTAAGTTTATCAGAACCAAGCTTTCAACTTTAGTATATATATTGGACTAGAATAAGGTTCATTTTTACATCAAATACTCTTTTTAGTGCCAAAGCTCCTGCTACAGAGAGATCCTTGTTAATAAATTAGCCATGACACCAGTCTTTGACCCTCGAAGCCGAGGGTCTGAAAGATTGACGGCTTCTATTGACCCAGTAGTCTTTAGTGAGGGACTACCGGGTGTTTGGATCTGTACTTTATTTTGTCTCTAACTAGATACTTATAGAGAGCCCTTTAGCCAAGAGTTTTTAAAGTGTATAGGAATGACCTATAGGTATCTTGTATAAGTTACAAAGCCCTTATGAGGTGGCCAGATAAGCGTCTCGCTTTGATACATGGAGGTTTCTGTTCGATAAGTATCATACATTACTTATTTGTGTTGTATTTTTTTTTAATTAGCGGAAAAAACAGCACCAAGACAATTATGATTCCTTCATTCCTTATTTGTGCCTGTATAGATCATTATTATTATTATTATTATTAAGAGCCTGTAGTGTCCCACTGCAGGGCAAAGGCCTCCTTTCCTTCTCACCAATCATCATTATATCTGTATAGATCATGATTTAGATAAAAAAAATAAAAATTATGAACGTGCGGTCATCAAATACCTTGTTTAAAATGAGATATCTCCAAAAGAGATCCACAATGACATCGAAACAACATGAGGAGAATCTGCTCCATCGTATGCGACTGTAAAAAAGTTGGGTCGTAGAATTTAATCGTGGACGAAAGAGCATCGAAGATGACCCTAGGTTTGGTCGGTCTACGACGTCTATGATTGAGGAAAACATCGAAAAAGGGGTTATCTCATTATGATAGACCAAACATTTACCATGGAAAAGATTGCACACAGTATGAGCTTTACGTATGAAAGCAAAAAAAAATTTTTTTTTCACAAATTTGGATTTTCTGAGGTTTTTGCTAGGTGGCACTTTACGTGTTTTGCAATTGAGCAAAATTGCGTTCGGCCTACGAACTCCTGCGACTGTTTGGACATGGTTTGAGGCTTATTCACCAAACTTATTCTCCGGATTTTGCATCTTTGGATTTTTATCTGTTTCCCAACTTAAAAAAAATCCCTGTTGGCCAATATTTTTTATCAAATAAAGAGGTTTGAGTTGCGGTTAATGTGTATTTTGAAGACCTCTAGGGATTATTTTTTTTAACTGGTTTAGAAACTTCGAAAAGCTTATGGAAGAAATGCATATAGCTAGTTGAAGACTGCGTCAACAATTAAAATTATTTTTGTAGGTATTTAACTTTGTTTTCTTTGTTAGGCCGCGAACTTTTCAATCCACCCTCGTACATTGCAATCACTGACCCAACCTACATAATATATAGTTAGGAATATAAATTTTCCGAAAATCATAGGTTGGATACTTTTTCTTAATCCAAAACGGCGGGCTAGAGCTTGCAAACAAAGTTGTGAAAACCAAACCCAATTAATACCCAAAACTTGAGACACGGGCTACAGCTAAGCACATTTCAGAGTTAAATTTATGTAGGAACATACAGACAGATAAGAGAAAACAGTTTCATGTTATAACATGGTTATATCCACTGCAGTAAAATTAAATGGCGTACGTCGGAGATACCGGGGATAACATTACTCAGACAGATCACAGAAAGAATATTGTGGCTAGAAGTATCAATTTCACTGTCAGGCAAACTTATGAATAGTCTCTTTTATTATAACGGTCACATTTAATGGAGCAGCCGGTTCAATCATCTTTAACCACCACACTCGAGCCAAACATGAATTTCGCACCTTCATAATAAAGTTTATTTTACATTGAAAGTCGATTCGAAGTGACAGAGACCCTCAGAAACCGTTCAAGCGGAAATAAAAGTTTATTTTAGTTCTTAAAAAGGTACGTTTGAAATATGTTGTTTGGATGATACTAGTGAGTTTGTAACTGTATGCAAGAAGATAGTATTTATCAAAGCTTCTATTGCATATTTTGAGCGACAAATTCCAAATACAGATACCTTTAATATATAGGTTTAGAAGAGCAGCCTTAGAGGATTCATAATACTAAAATAATTATTCAAATTAGCTGGTAATTCCGAAGACAATTTGGAAGAATCTCCTATTCTTGCTGGCTATGCTACCGTGCACATACTTCAAATATATAACAAAGAATATATTTTAAACGTAAAAGAGAATAGAAAGGTGAAAGGAGGTCATTCAGGATTCATACATGGTTGGGCCCAAAAGTCAAAGTGCTAGCCAATAAAAAAAGGTGTGACCACGTTTGGGAAGTCAGTCCGAGTATTTTCACGAGGCCACCAAGTCTCTTCAAGCATTCCTTGAGCTGATTTTTTAAAATGAAAATCGAATTTCAAAACCTTATATATAAAAAAAATTACTCTGCTTACTATAAACGTATGAGATGATGAATACTCTTTGATTGAATACAAAATTGTAAAATCGCGAATGAAATACCTCTCTCTAGAATAATTAAATCAAATTAATTTTGCCAGTGTCCGGTCATGTGGACCTGAAGTTTGTAGACCAATTATTTCGAACATGTCCACGCGAATATAAAAACGATATTTGTTTCGAAAATCACCAATACGATGTCCGAAATTTCCAGTCATAGCTACAAATTATATAAATTATAACCTTGAGTTCAAAATAAAGCACAGTCATGTATGTAAACAAATATGATTGACCTAAAAACCATTATCTAAATAATAAAAACGATACTGGTTGACACACAGCTTGCTTTCAATAATTTTGGATCGACCTTAACTTATTTTTTTTTATTTTCACCTTTGTATTTACTTAATTAAGCCGTGATTAAGAAAAGTTTGTAAACACTACGTGGTTATAAATTTCAAAGTTTTTTCATCGACACCAATTAAGTACAGTACAAAACTCATGTAAAAAACTTTAGTTGCCTTTGCAACATTAATCCAATATGCAGTAACAAAATTAACTTGTAAAATCTTAGTGTCTGCAAAGTTTGTCAACAAACTCGCTTTATAAAACCGTCTGACGTCTCTTTAACTTATTAAAAGTGTTAGAAATGCGCCACGACGACTGTACAAAATATTTACACTGGGGCAAATTGTATAAACAACAAACATCCCGTATACTGTGATTTTAATAAATAATAACAAAGTTTCACTCTGTTGTGAAGAACAGTGTGAAAGAAGAAGTACCTAGTGATGAAAATATGGGACATATGTATATATATAATGAAATGGATATGTTAATATGCTTTGGATATGTAGAAAGTATAGATGAAACTGACGAAACTGGTACATAAAGCGAGTGTGAATGGGACAGTTGGAAAAGGAAAACCTCGGCGTACATAGATCTTATTAAGGATGTTTTAGGAATAGGCCAAGCTATGCGCACCCTAAACCGACACGCATAAAGAATGTGAAGGTGAATGAGGCAAGCGAGGTATGTCAGAATCAAAGCAAGTGGAGATCCCTAGTCTCTGCCTACTCCGTTGGGAAAAAGGCATGATTTTATTTACGAGTATGTATGTATGTACCTATTCGTAATATAGGTGTCAGAACAATAACATGTGAGTAAATGTCAAATATAGCTAAGAATAAAGCTAAGCTAATTTAACTCCTCATTGCTCCCTGCCGTGCTTACACCTCGGCTGACCTACTTGCTTGACATTTATCAGCGGGCTGGCGACATTTTATAATACTTTCCAACTAAAATAAACTTTCATCCAACTATAACTTATTTGCGTTAGCAATGTAACACGCTGAATGCATTAGAGCTGTTTCGTTATTATGGTTTTTTGATAGCTTTATAAAATATCAATGTGTAGTTATTCATGGTATATTCGGTACAAAGTGTTATACCTAGTAGGTACCTAAGTAAGAATAAGTGTTGAATGTGTTTGTACGTATTAAGGCACGTTCTTATTTATGATATTGGCCGTGACCGTGGTTCCGTAATATGACAACTGTGTCATAACAAGATAAGCTAGTTTGGAGCACAACCGTGACGTTTTCTCGGACCTTGTCATTTTTATTAATTGTCGTGTTAGGTACGGAGTCTCGGTCACGGCGGTAAAATGTTACAAGTAAGGATGGGCCTTTATATATTCAATGGTTAATTCCGTCACACAAACTTAAATCGACCACTTCACAATTTTCGACTCACAACTGTGAATTCTGCAAAAAAAAAACAATATAAATTTCTGATCCAGCAAGTTTTTTTCAAATGTCCTATGTAGGTACTTTGACATTTGTAAGATTTACTATGTTCTTAGACAGAATACGTACAGACATGACATGTGACATATTCATTTCAAGCAGCAGCATAACAGTGTAACTACATCAGTTGCACTTGGAGTTGTCTACGAGGTCACACCAATTATTACGCCTTGTGTTCGAAACTCTGATTGATGAGTACATTTGTTTAAATCAATCGATGCGGATGCGAGTTTGCGTTTATGCTGTAGGTAATAAGTAAGTATAAGTATATAAGTCACATATACACGGAGTAGTGAAACTTCTTCCACCAGAATAAGCCTTCTGCCGCGACTGCTTTGTTTTATTTTTGCAGCAAAATCAAGGTAACACTGCTGCACTTTATTTTACCTAAGAAGTTACTATTATCCTATTCTGTGTATAAGATCAAAGTTTAGTACAGAGAGAGGAAAAAGTCACATAAGATGTGAATAGACAGTAATTATACTCGCTTAAGACAAATGTTCGTACGAGCTATTAGTTTAGCGCTTTTATGTGTCGCAATCTGAATCGATCTTAACTCAAGGAAGGACTTTGGATGCTATGCTAGCTTTATATGCTCCTATCTTTAGTCATTGCAGATGTTTTACGTGTTTTTTATGGTTCATTCACTATAATAAATGTAAACTCTTTGGAATGTATTTCATTTTAACTTTTTCTTAATGATGATCCATGGTACACTGAATATCAACTATATTCCATATTATCCACACTATCATGAAGTTTAAAAATTAAGTTTTGTTTTGTAGAAGGATTTCAGAGTAGCACCCAGTATCTACGATCGAGCCATGGCTATGACATTGTAGACAAAAGAAACAGTTTTATCAATTGAACCCACTTTTCTTTTATTCCTCAGTGACGTTTATCGTGTTGTAAACGGAAATGTTTATGAAGACATTCTTCTCCGGCAATAAACACGAACGTTACGTGTTAACAACTCCGCCTTGTATCAGCTCAGGGGAGGCTTGATAAGCTGTTCCGATCGACAGTTGGTCACGCGACCCCAGCGCCTTGTCAGACGGGCTATTATCTATCAATTATGCTGCTGTTATTAGGTACTAGTTTTTACCATGTGCCTAACAATCCCACTAGTACATTCCCCAAATAAAATAAGCTTATTTTATAACATAGAACAGCCTAAACTAATCTCATTGGAACTATTCTATTTCGAAAAAAAAAGATAGCAATTTGGTGTTTTCACTATTTTTATTTGAAATTGTAACAAAATGAAAACATAATACTAGATTGCTATCTTTTTATAGTGATTATACAAAGGTAGCCAGCGCCAACAATCTCATGTTATTGCAATGCTCACAAAAGACTCAATTACAATACAAAACCAGCTATTGCGTAGGCAAAAGTAGTAATTAGGAACCATTTTTAACAAAAATATATTCTTCTTATGTATCATGTTCATATTGTGTCTAATATGTATACTCGTATTCGATAAAATTATACTCGTAATATACTGGAACTAAACGCATTCCTGGTCATCGCTTATCTGATGATAGACTAGTCATTACGATTCCAAGCTAAGAGGGCGCTTTATCTGTTCGCGGCCATCGTTCGCGACCGAAGGTCTCACATTTTTTATATTTTGAATGTACCAGCTTAGTATTCAAAGATCGGCGCTCTGTTCGCTGTCCAGATTAATAATGTAACTGGCTTAGGAGCTTTAATCCAAAAGGCAGTAGCTTCAGAGGACACTGAATTATTCAAAACCGTAAAATGGACTTTTCGTTGCAAGAGCAACAATAGGCATCTTTAAACTAAAATACTCTGGTGTGTGCATATCCCGACCCGCGGCAGTGCGTCAGCTAAGTTTGTGAATGCATTAGAAAACTTTAACTTAGCATTATCTCTTGGAGATCCCACTGGTACTGCAGGCAAAGAAGACGTGAAAAGCGGGAAAACGACACAACGAACGGTTTTTTAAACTATATTTTTATCAAATGCCACTTTGTGAATGTGTGCCAGTTGAATACAAAACAGGAAACATTGATTCGACCGTTATTTGTGACTTGTCCAATAAAACGGGAACAAGAACTGCAAAACGTAAAAAACGATACAACAATTCTTAGCAAATATTATAACACTGACAATCGACCTACGAGTAAGTTACGAGTCTGAGATCTTTTGTCAGAGTCTGATATAAAAGTGATATGAAAAACATTACATTATTGGGCTTATTCCCACCAATTGTCCCTGTTGTTTGTATTTCAGACGATAGAAGTAGAATGTTCGCTGTGTTTCCAAAATAACTCTTTGAAGTACGTAAACATTATATTCTATTTCTCAAGAAATATAAAGCTTTGTGTTTAAAAAGGTAACTATCACGATTTACTTTTGTAGCGGACATAATAAGTATGAAATAGTTATGCTCGATAGAAACTTTAAAAAAGTAGTAAAGCTCCGAGATAGCATTGCTAATTGCCAACGAATAAAATATTCATTTATGTTATACAAGTTGGCAGAAAAACTTTGGAAATCTTGGGCTACATTTTGCTTTTGCCTTAATTATGTACATTTTGCTGACGATGAAAAGCTGACAGATTTCATAATAGTACAAACCTCTAAATATTCTCATGTTTTTGTTTAGAAGAATCAGAGCAAATGCCTTCGCAGCTAAATCATTCCTTCTCGCTCAGGCAATCCCCGTTAACCCGATAAATTGGGATCGCCGAATCCAAGCGTGTAGCGACTGCAATTCCAGGTTTATTCCACCAATATTCAAGTACAGAACTGTATAGATGTCGGTGGATTTGCGCGTTGTTATCTAACACAATTTTTGCAAACACTTTTGTGGAATTGAAACAGAAGTGTCCCTCGGTGAGGTTGGCATCGCCGTCTAGTAATTTCACGACTGTTTCATATGATAACGTTGCATACGAGTATGTTTAGGACTCTCATTAGCAGCGGAGTATTCGGACGTGTTCGTAAAAATACCATCCGTGATATGAATAGAAATAGTTTTTATACTTATCTCAGCCTTGCGTAGTTAGCGTAACGCGATAATGGTAAGTAAAGCTTGGAGATTGATCTAAACCTCTAAACCTCAACAAACACTGGCAATGCAAACAACAACGGAACTTACCGTTTCAACAATTTCATTCGTGTAAAATTGTTTTTTAATACAATTTCCTGCTGCATTTTGAATTTTGGGAACATAGCCCCAATTGTAGGTCTCTAGAACCTATAGTTAAGATCGCGCTGATTATCAATCAGTCAGTCAGTCTATTTCCTATATTTAGATTTATACAATTGTGTATATTTTAGTATTATTCGTCAACAGGGGAATTCATGATGAACATGCCACATGTGTGCGTGACATTTCGATGATTACAGAGATAATAATTAATTACTTATTTACATACAGTTTCGAACATTTTGATGGATACACGTGTTTCCAGAATAGGTTACGCGTACCTATTCTGTACCATCAACGACCCCAGGGGCGGCTCACAAAATTGCGTCTCCAAGTCCTCGTTTTGCTGAAATTTGACTTCACATTTCCTAATCACACATTTTATTTTATTTATGGCTCCAGACCCTAATCATTTTCACTCGAGAATATGCCAATATCCCAGGAATGAGAATACTAGAAGACTATTCATGATGAACTTTTAGCGAGCGGTCGGCCGCAGATATTATGTGATGGCCCAACTCTTATTTAAAAATAAGTACTCTGGTACTTTCAATTATAATTACCATAGAATCCATGGTAATATTAACAGAACACTCGTACATAATTAATTGAGTATATTGATTACGTCGTCTTTGCTAATATCAATCTATTACGACTTACCTACAAATTAATCGGTTTTCTATGTGAAGCATTTGTTTGCACTGTATAGTACTGTTGAGTCTATACCTATATGTATTATCACTCGTGGTAGTAACAGTTTTAACCAGGTTAATCCTCTACAATTTAGCTCGCAGTTTAGTCAATAATCTGTTAATTTATATAAAATTCATGAGAGGATCGGGCCGGCTGACGCTGAATTTTTGCGATGCCGGTTCACCAGCCCGCAAAGCACTTCGTAGCACCAATTTTGACGTTATTTTGATAGCTTTTGTGAGAATGTTAGTCGCTAATGGTCACTAAAATTATTGAAATCACAAGGCTCTAGGTATCTACCCTACATAAGTCGTTTTGTTATAAAGGAAGAGGGCAGACTCCTATAGAACAATGGGTCTATTATAACTTGGTGTGGTCCAAGCCCGCACCATTCAATTTGCTGTCCAAGAAAGGTCTCTATTGTTCGCCTTTGGGCACATTACAATTTTACGTGTACCCAAGCACTAAACGTAACGAACTTAATGCAAGCAACCTTTAAAATACATTTTATGACCTGTTTCCACTACCCGAAGTTTGAGTTGTAAACACGGCACAGTTGCGTCCTCTATTCAATAAGAAGCCACAATTGCAGAGCGGAGTTCCATACTGTCAATTCCGCTGACTCAGCAAAATTACGTAACAATCGTGCTGAGTCCACGAATGATAATTGTCCTTTGTGGGAATGAATCCGTAATGGCAAAAAATTAGATTTTGTTTCAACTTAGCGCTGTCGTGGCCTTTAACCTTTTCTTGACAATCATAATAAAAACCTCATATAACCAAATGGCTTTTATAGCTGCTGTCATCTTTTATCACCCTTATTGTAATGACATTGACAGATTACAGATAAGTTGACACGGAGACTTAGCATTGGCTTTTTATTAATCTTTTTTTTTAATGTAGCGTACGCGTTGTATCTATAGGCATAATGCAGTTAACAAAAAAAACAACTATATACCTAATAAGTCAATTATTGGAAAGTGCGACAGTCGAGTTGCTAATGGGACGTAAGTACCTACCTACCATAATATGCTTTTAAACGATGGGAAGTGGTTCTTGATATCAATTTATTATTATTTCACATTTTTATTCTTTATGCATGCAATAACATAATTTAGTACTTATGTAAGTTATTGTTTGTATGTCATAATATTATGACTGAATATGTTGGACGGACACGTCCGACTGACCTTCACACTGCTCTATCACACTGGGGTTCCGTCTAGGAAATAATTTTACTAACCACCACACTACTGTGAAGGATAAAAATAAAAGTTACAATAAAAATAAATAAATTATATGTTTATCTTTATCTTTACAACATTAGAGAATAAGGCAGGTCATTTGAATGCATTTCGTGCCGCTTCCCTTGGGATGAGTGCAGGCGCCGTTATTAGAACGCCTTTGACAAGCAACAATACTGTCTCTGATGTTAAACTAGGCCAGGGATATATAAATAAATAAAGTTCAATGTTTTAAAGACGCAAAATATACCAAGCAAAAGCACTTTTTTGCTTTAAACTTTTACTGATAGGTTATAGGTCTCAGGCAAAAATATGATCACGACTGTAATTCCCAGGCTCGGTAGATATCTCCTCAGATCTCTAGTTACATAGATCTTTAAGGGTATCTGTATAAGGGGTAGTCAGAGGCACGTCCAAACATAATATTTAGCACATGAACACACTTTGCACGGTGATTAGTATTTCGTACGTGACAGGTTGCAGGCCCATCGCCGCTAATAATAATACTAATATATGACACACACCTTGGAATTTTTAGTTTAAGGGTATGCCGGTTTCCTCATGATGTTTTCTTTCACCGTTTAAGAGCTTATATGACTTCCTAAAACCAAGTTTTTGTAATGTAGTTTTATTGTAATTGTTCATGAGAACATACAAGAATGTTTGCACTGGTTTATTTTTTGTTTGCGCCTAGAGTAGATGAATAAGACAGCAATCCACCTACCTTGAGTCAGGAAAATCTGGGTGCGCTCCGCGCCGCCGGCCGGTGATCAGTCCGAACTCCGAAAACACACCACCACACTCGTGCACAGGATTTTTGAATGTTAATTGTTAGTAGGATGAAGTCTAGGCCGCCGGTAGGCCTCCGTGGCCAACAGAACCGAAGATATCGAATAAAAGTTCAATTTTTGCCGATAGCCGTGTGCGCGTACGATGTGAGCCGCGCAGAGAGAGGCTTTTCTTGCGCTCAGCGCCAGGTGGCGCTAGTAGTATGCGTTCGTCGACAGATAATCCAAAAAAACCTCGCAGTGCGGCAGATCACTGCCAAATTCAAAATACAAAAGGCGCAAACATCTTCCCCCCGAACCAAGGTCTCCTTGGTTCCTAATTCCCAATAGGTAATCTACACAATTTAGAAATGGGCCTTAACAGGACACCAGACTGAGTCTTTACCTCAGCTATCCGAACAACCCCATTTTTACCCGGTAATAATTTTACTAGACGACCCCGTTTCCAATGAGAGGCCGGTTGATTATCTTCTTTTATCAAAACTAAGTCATCTAACTTTGGTGGATCAGTGTGAGATGTCCATTTATACCGTTGCTGCAAAGTATGTAAATATTCCATATTCCATCGTGACCAAAAATGTTGAGATAATTTCTGAATTTGTTGAAACCGAGATAAACGAGACATTTTGACTTCAGTGTACGGGCACTCCGGCAGTGCCACTAAAGACTGACCGATCAGAAAATGTCCCGGCGTTAAAACTTCGAAATCAGCAGGATCCGAGCTGAGCGGGCACAAGGGCCGAGAATTCATGACCGCTTCAACCTTGGTGAAGAACGTAGTAAGTTCTTCGAACGTCAACCGAGTCTCACCGATGACTCTACGCGCGTGAGTCTTAGCCGATTTTACCGCAGCTTCAAATAGCCCACCGAAATTTGGACTAGATGGAGCATTAAATAGCCAGGTAACTTCTTGCCTACCTAGATGGCATTCAATATCCGAATGATTGTCACGAAGAAATATGTACATCTCCTTGAGATGCTTATCCGTTCCCGTAAAGTTAGTACCGCAATCCGACCGTATTAATGAAGGTAGTCCCCGCCTGGACACGAACCGAGTTAATGTAGCTACGAAAGCTTCTACCGATAAATCCGAAACAATTTCTAAATGAACCGCTTTAGTACTTAAACAGACAAATACACATAAATAACATTTCTTAATTTTAGCATTCCGTAAGGAGCTCGTTTTAATGAAAAACGGTCCTGCAAAATCCGTACCGACTCCTAAAAATGGACGCGATTGTCTGATCCTATCCGCCGGTAAATCCGCCATGAAAGGTTGCGTAGGTCTCGCATTAGACCTATAGCAAGGTATGCACCGAAAAGTAATAAACCGAGTAATCCGCCGAACCGAAAGTATCCAATAAAACCGTGATAGAATAGCCGCAAGTGTGTTGGCTCCGCAATGACAATAATTATGATGATAATAAGTTACCAATAATTCCGTGAATTTACATCTTCCTGGCAACAATATTTGATGCCTGGCATCATATGGCAAAGTTGCCGCATCAATCCGACCGCCGACTCTTATTATATTATTTTTATCTATAAACAAATTTAATCTTCGCAATGAGCTTTTTATAGGAGTGTCCGACCGTAAAGCTAATAATTCCTCACAGAAAAACCGTTCTTGAACCGACCGAATTAAATAAGATATGGCATTTCGCCTTTCCGAAACCGAAATATTAATACCGATAAATTTTCCCCGATTATACCGACTACCGAACCGTAAAATAAAAGCCGTAACACTAATCAACCTTTCAAATGAACTAAACCTTTCAATTAAATCAAATTCCGAATCTATATTTCCGACATGAAGAGACTTGACCTTAAGTCCCGGTAATGACTCCGCCGTAGGGAGGTCTACACAACTCCTAGGCCACTGGTCGGGCGGAGCGCACAGCCACTGTGGCTCCCACCAGCTCCTATCCGTTAATAAATCCGCCGCTGTCGCACCGCGCGACGCTACATCGGCACTATTCATGGAACCCGGAATATGTCTCCACTGAATAGCTACCTTCGAAGTAGTAATCTGAGCAACCCGATTTCCTTCAAACACTTGAAGTTTGTGTGGCGGCGTCCGAAGCCACGCTAAAACAATAGTGCTGTCACACCAACCAGTGACATCGTCAAATTTAATGTTATTCTCCGTTGAATAATAAACATGATTAAGTAGCGTAACCAATAATGTAGCACCGCTCAACTCTAACTTGGGAATCGTACGATTCGACTTGAGAGGTGCAACCCTAGTTTTAGCTATCAGTAAACGTACTAGAACCGAACCGTCAGAGTGCTCCGTACGCACATAAACCGCCGCCGCGAAACCCAATGAAGAACCGTCACAGAAACCGTGTAATGAGTAACGTGCGTTCTTATCGGTTTTTATACACCGAGGAATAGATAGTCGTTGCAAGTTAGGTAGGTCCGTTGTTATGTCTGACCACTGACGAACGATATCCGAAGATGCCGGCGCATCCCATTCAATCTTGCGCGAGTCGTCGACGCTACCTAATAACGACTGCAATAAAAGTTTCATCCGAAAAACAACCGGGCAAATCCATCCGAGTGGATCAAACAATCTAGCAACCGTAGATAAGATAATTCTCCGAGTAACCTGCTCTTCCCGGGGCAACTCGAGCCTATAAGTAAAATTATCAATTTTAGGGTTCCATTGAATACCTAAAATCTTTACAAATCCGGTGCCGTCATCTGTACGTTCGTCAAAGGTACGAGGCGTTTCTAAATGATCAGGTGGCAGACTACACAGTACTCGCGTGTCATTAGATGACCACTTCCGAAGTTCGTATCCCGCTGAACTCATAAGTGCCGTTAATTCGTTCCGAAGGTCAATGGCCTCTTGCAACGAATCCCCACCCCCGTTAAGATCATCTACATATGAATTTTTAATTAATAACTTAGCAGCCCGAGGGTACCTATTCTGCTCGTCATTTGCAAGTTGGTGGAGACAACGTATAGCGACAAAAGGACTAGACTTTAAACCGTACGTGTTTGTCGTAAGCTCATAAAGCCGAAGTGGTTCAGAACTAGAAGCCCGCCAATAAATGAGTTGATATTTTCGATCAACGGGGTCAACCCAGGTCATTCGAAACATCATTTTTACATCTGTGGTAAACACCACAAGAGGTAACCGAAAGTTAATAATAATATCCGTAATATCGTTTTGTAATCGTTCGCCCGAATACAAACAATCGTTCAATGACACTCCGTTACTAGACCGAACACTGCCGTCGAAAACTACGCGTATTTTATTTGTATCTCCCGACTTCTTGAAAACACCGTGGTGCGAAAGAATGTAATGCTGTTCATTAGATTTAATATCAAAGTTAGATAACCGCATGTGACCGAGTTTAATATATTCCGACATAAATTCTACATACTTCGTTTTAAATTCAGGTTGTCGTTCCATTCGTCGTTCGATCGACAAAAACCTACGTAACGCAATCTGATTAGTGTCGCCTAACTCGTGATTAGGTAGCAGCGGTAGGCGGACCACGTACTTACCGTCCGAGCTGCGAGACACCGTAGAACTAAATAACCGTTCGCATTGAATATCCGATGGATCCTTCACTGGCCGTCCAGGAGGTTCCTCCGAGCGCCAAAACCGTTCAACTTGATCCGCCAAGGTGGCACTCGTTGTAAGACCCGTGTTAGTCACATGCAAAGAGGTCGTACCTAACTCTTCCGAATGTTCCGTAGGGCCGAACACCACGTGATCAAAAATCGTATTTAACGCATAGGGTCCGTTGACCCCTAAGTCAACAGCTTGGTTCAGTACCTGACCGAGAATATCTGAACCTAAAATCAAATCTATCTGAAAATCATTCAAAATACCGTCTTCCGTATTTATTTTTAAATTTATACCTAACTTAGATATACCTATCTTACGCGCTAAATAGGCCGTAGGGTTTTTTAATAAAGCCGCCGTAACCGATAATAAAGGTTTCCCTGTCCGTACAGGCCTAAAATTAATTGTAACCATATGTGTACTATCTCCGGTATGAGTACCACCGACCCCGGTTAGTCGGATGAGTGTGTTAAACCGCTTTAAACGTAGTGTGGTTATTAGATCACTACGCACGACGCTTATTTCCGCCCCGGTATCTAATAAAGCACGCGCCCGTATAAACTCACCGTTCGACGCTTGAACTTCGATGATCGCCGTAGGTAGGGTAACGTTATACGGTAGCGTGGGCGAAACAGCGGTTGCACACGATTGCTGTAATTGCTATATTGCGGGGCGCCGAGCCTCCGTAGGACTCGGCCCGCGCGGGGTCCGCCGGTCGTGGTCACGATACTCGCGATTGTCGCGGGTTCGATTCCAACCGTTGCGCACATCGCCGCTCTCGGCGTGCGCTTGATTGCCGGACCTAGGCGCCGACGCCGGTGCCGAAGACCGCGGCAAGTCCGACCATCGGGCAAGCGGGGCATTACCGCCCGGGTCACCACCGCGGTGACCTTGAGGTCGAGTGACTCCGCGGTCACCCGTTCCCCCCGAACCGTTCCATCCTTCACGCGAAGAATTATTATTATTATTCCGAGCACCCTGCGACGGATTACCGTAGCCCGCACGCGGGTTGCTTTGACATATCAAACTATCATGTCCTGAATGACCGCACTGGGAGCATTGGCTCGACCTAGTGCACTCCGCCGCCGAATGATTGCCGAAACACTTAAAGCACAGGCACTTGCTCTGCACTACATGTTTGCGGGCAGTTTTATCTAAGTTTCGAAACTTGTAACAATGATACAGTTTGTGACCCGGTATGTGACAGTACACGCACTCATTATTATTATTATCGTCAGAACGAAAGTTACTACCTACAGCATGAATAGCGCGGTCTCCCCTGCGAGGGCGCTCCGGCTCTCTATTAGAGTCCGGGTAACAAGCCGGTTCCGTAGCCGTATCTAACAGCCTACACTCATTACCTAGGAACTCCGTCAATTGTTCAAACGTAGGCAAAGTGTTCAGATTACCGCCGTGTAATTGTTCGAATCTAGTTTTTATGTCGATCGGCAACTTAGACAAACTAATGTAGAACAGTAGGTAGCTCCACTGTTCAGTAGGTAAGCCCAAGTTTTTGAGAGCCCGGGTGGATTCCAGCAATGGATTCAGTATCTTAGTGCGAAGCCCGGTCGCTTGCTTCAATGCCGGCAAATGTAATACACGCGAAATGTGCGAGTCCGCAAGTAGCCGAGTATTCTCATACCTACTCCGTAAAAGATCCATTGCCGTATCCAGCGAGGCATCGATCATTGGAAGATGCTTGATCAATGACTTGGGTTCCTTTTCCAGATTGGAAAACAAATAATGAAACTTTTCCGTTTTTGAAATATCTTTCCGAGAAAGTACCAGCGAGTTAAACAAGCTAATAAAGCTACTCCACGAAAATACGTCACCGTCAAAAGTAGATAGGCTAATCCTAGGTAACCTAGCTGTGGGAGCACTATCCGTGGGCATGAATGTACCCGCCGTACTCGGGAATCCCGCCGAAATCGATTCCAATTTATTGTAATACAAAGTTGCATCGGCGTACAATTTATCGTATTTCGTAATTATTTCCGTATCCGAACTTTCCGTAAATGAATTCAAAATGCCTTCGTATGAATCCGCCGGTAGGCCTCCGTGGCCAACAGAACCGAAGATATCGAATAAAAGTTCAATTTTTGCCGATAGCCGTGTGCGCGTACGATGTGAGCCGCGCAGAGAGAGGCTTTTCTTGCGCTCAGCGCCAGGTGGCGCTAGTAGTATGCGTTCGTCGACAGATAATCCAAAAAAACCTCGCAGTGCGGCAGATCACTGCCAAATTCAAAATACAAAAGGCGCAAACAGTAATATCATATAGAATATAATCGAATATATAGGTACTGTAGTATATAATATACATGACGAATGGACAAACAACGAGGTTCCATATCATCAACTTTAATGCGGAGCTCTAAAAATGCTTAATGAATCTTCCTCTTAAAAGCTTACACGAATAAAATCATTTAGTTACCTAGTTATGTTTATAAGGTTTTGGGGTTCGAGCTATTCAGTATTTTGAAAGGAGTTCATTAAAAACTATTTCAAATTCAGGTCACGGCTTATAGTGCCTCGTTACTTCCTCCATATTGAAAGCTGAATCGAATGAAATACGTGGGATATCATATAATAACCTAGGAAATAAAGTCGTTTAACTATTGGGGGTGATATCGAGTAACATACGTACAGCATGATAAAAAAAACATATAGCCAAATTGATAACCTCTTTTTATACAAATATGCTGCATTTTTTGCGCTGCTTTTTTTTTACTTTTCATTTGTTATGTACCCGACTGCGAAGCGCAGCAGACTAATTTGTTAAGGGTGTATGTATGTATGTATGATGTTTGTATGTTTGTATGTATACGAGTTTCTTTGGTTGTCGCTGTATTCCAAACGGCTGGAAGGATTTTCACAAGAATGACATAGGTTATACAAAATTTCAAAAAACTGACGTTCTGTCGGGTTTTTATATATATTTTTGATATATAATATACATACATATATGCAATAAGTACTAGTTTGTTTTATGGTTGCAAACGTAATCCTTCTTTTTTTAAAAAAATATGAATCAACATAATAACTTTTGAAATACTTACATACTTCTTCTGAGTAGCAAATGTCAAAACTTCTACTTTCGGGTAAACTTGTTCACCAAACTATAATTTTCTTGATACACGCACTATGTTCCCTACGCATACAGCCACACACAACGCAGTAAAATAAGATGACTAGGTAGATACAGTGAAACGAGGTCCCTCAGTATTTCGAACAGACGTAAGGCCGACCCACTTTCCGTAAGCGCTCTTTTGGGATTTTGAATCGCCTTGGCTCAAAACTTATTTCTGTAACACATCAAACTTACAACTTACGGACGAATGAGTTTCAGTTGTTCGAGCTACGTACCTCGACCTTTGATACTTAAGTTCTGTTTTTGTTTTAGATCTACCTAACTTATTTTGTATTCGTTTATTTAGCCAAACTTCAGCACAGAATTTCAATTTCTTTCACTGTTATCCTGTTATGTACCTGATTAATTATGCTACTAATATTATAAACGTGAAAGTTTGTATGTACATATGTATGGATGTATGTTAGTTAATCTTTCACGCTGAAATGGCTGAACAGAGCTAAATGAAATTTGCAGAGAGATAGATTATACTCTGGATTAGCACATAGGCTACTTTTTATCTCGGAAAAATTTAGGGTTCCCGTGGGATAGATTGATTTTTACAAATTGAAATGAAATAAAATGAAAAAAAAATTGCTAGGTACCAAGCTGGCGAAGCCGTGGACTGAAGCTAGTATACTTTATAAATCAGGTAGGTATATATCTATTTATTAATTTGTTTTTTTTTGATAAAGTAGCAGGCGGTAACATTGTAACGAAATTCTGAAAATTAAGAAAAAAAGAAAACTAGTATTTATTTAATGAAATTCGAAAAAAACCGACTTAACGCAACTGAAAACATATTTTTACAGCCGCCATATTACTTTCTTTACATTTCGTATAGTCTATGTCACTTTTGTGATCCAGAAGAATCCAATGACAAAATCCGTCCCGCCTACAGCGACAACCAAAGGGACTCTCATACATACAAACATATTCGTACATACACGTTCTTTCTTCGCTTCGCAGTTGGCTAAAAATAAAGACAAATAAAAATAATTCAACAACAAAAATAATTATTTCCTCGAAATAATATGAGCGTGAGCGTAATTGTGTAACTGCCTCCTAATATGAAAATTTAGCCAATAATAGTTATACGAGTACTTACATAATAACGTTACTGGCGTACGACGTAGGTATCCAGCTAACCGAATCAGTGTATTCTAGGAATGTAGGCATATATAATTATAGGTTATATTAGTTAATTTTACGTGTCAGTGGTTTTTCAGTAAAATCACTGTTCTCAAGACCCAGCCGGCCTGAAACTGTATTAAAAAAACATAGCGGTCCATTGCAATTTTATTAATAAAACGTAAACCAACTGGCCGAAATGTTTCGCAAACATTATTTATTGGCAATTGACGGAGTAAGGCCACGCCATCCACCCCTTTCATTCAACAGCACGCTGTATACGTTAATGTAAGCGACTAGCTGTCCCGCCCGCGACTTCGTTCACATAAAATATCTAAACTGAGTTTTAAACACATCACACAACTCACAAAAATCCCATACAACTTTGACACCCCATTTTACCCCTTTTTAAGGTTATATGTCCTATGTCCAGCAGTGGACTGCTATAGGCTGATGATGATGATGATGAAGGTTATATTGAAAAATCCTGAAACACTTGTCCATTCGTTTTGCATTTACAGAACACAAACAAAATTTCAGACCAATCGCACCACCCGTTAATAAGTTCCCATACATTGACCTCCCATTTGACCCCTTTTTTAGAGTTATATTGAAAAATCCTTAAACGCAAAACAAAGTTTCAGACTAATCGCACCACCCGTTAAAAAGTTCCTATACAAACATTGACCCCGCATTTGACCCCTTTTTAAATGTTACATTAATAAATCCTGAAATACGTGTCTATTCATTTTGCAATCACAGTACACAAACTAAGTTTCAAACCAATCGCACTACCCGTTAAAAAGTTCCCATACAAACATTGACCCCACATTTGACCCCTTTGTGAAGATAATATTGTAAAATCCTGAAATACGTGTTCATTTATTTTGCATTTACAGTACACAAACAAAGTTTCAGATCAATCGCACCACCCGTTAAAAAAATCCCATACAAACATTGATCCCCCATTTGACCCCTTTTTAAGAGTTATATTGAAAAATCCTGAAACAGGTGTCCATTCATTTTGCATTTACAATACACAAACAAAGTTTCAGACCAATCGCATCACCCGTTAAAAAGTTCCCATACTAACTTTGACACCCCATTTTACCCTTTTTAAAGGGTTATTTTGAAAAATCCTGAAACACGTATTCATTTTGCAGTTACAGTGCACAAACAAAGTTTCATGAAAATTGCTCCACGCGTTAAAAAGTTTCATACTAACGTTTTCACCCTTTTTCACCCCCTTAAAGGTGGAATTTCCAAAAATCCCGCCTTAGTGGGTGGTTTTGTTATAAAAGGAAGCCACCTTCCAAATTTCAGTTTTCTAGCTTCAGCGGTTTCGGCTGGGCGATGATCAATCAGTCAATCAGTCAGTCAGGTCAAGCTCTTTTATAGATATAGATCAAGCCCTAATTCCACGCCACAAGTATTACATAATTTACAGATGTAAAAAAACTCCTTCGTGCGTACCACTTACAACATCATAATGTTAGCAACCGAGACATCCGCGGTCACGAAACTATGGCAATCATAAAAAGAAACACTATTAAAGTTCAAAAGTTTTAGAGAAAATCCACAGACAGAATAAAAGTGAACTTTGTAGGCAAAGTTTTATATTGTCGCGTCGTTTCGAATACTTTTGTTGAAAGACTCGTTAGGCTAATGTTCACGGTATTTCCGAGCTTCACCATAGTATAAAAAACAGAAGGTATTAGCGGAGAAATCTCCCAACGACCGACGGTAGCAAATACGAGTAGCGGTAGCATGCAAGAGGCCAGTTTATTTAACGACTCTGCAACTCTACAGACTTATTACTGATAAGATTTATAAATAAACGATAAACTAATAAGCATAAGATGAGCTTATTTTAAAAGGTACAACAATATGCAAGTATCTGGTAGGTAAGTATAAAAGTAAAAACCGCGATGTTAGCAAAAATGTAGAGTTCCGGAATCGTTCACCGAACAGGCCCCGGGTCGGGGTAGATTTATTTTTACCTAATGCTATTAATTTTTAAAACGGGTTCTGGTTAAACTTGTAAAAGTGAAATTACAAAGTTGATTTCGCGTCTGATTAAACGAGAATTACGGGAGTGAGCTTAACTGATCAAGGTCGCTAATTTAGGCGATACCTCCGACCAACTTTAATGACTTTTACCGCAGTAGAGGTGACGGTTGGATTTGAATAAGGGACACATTCTTGTGTCGGACACTACATACATTTTTATGTACATTTAATCTACATAATATCACGTACTTACCCCTCATATTTTTACATAGAAGTACAAAAAAATGAAATATATTAAGTTCAACGAATGGGCCGACGTTTTTCAATTAAAAAATATATACCTATATCTTGTCAAAACAACGGAACAATGCTAGTCGTAGTTTTTTTTGGGCACAAAAAAGAATATTGTCTGCCAACCGCAATTTTCATCGCTTGGAGCCGTCAGCAATATTTTATAAGAGCAACCGCACGTTTCCTTTCTCATGGTGTTTAATGATTCATTCAGAGGAGACTAAAAATATGTATGTTCAGTAAAAACAATACTGGAACTTCATTCGCACGCATATTCAGTAGATAACTTCCTACTTTCTGTGAAAAATACTTACATTTGGTCATACTTTTGTTTGATATTGGACAGACTTTTCCCGTCACTTACTTATTCCTTTAGGATAGTATAGTTGAGGATAGGTTTTGTGCAGTCATGTCTAGTTTTGTCTCTACTCAGAAGTGTTGGGTGATAATTTCAACAATAGAATCAAGTGGAGTACATTGTCGTATGAACATTGCCATTGTTGGAGCCCTCGATTTATTACTGGCTGTTAACTTGAAAAATAAAAAGGAAATCCTTGTTTATTTTGTTATGAGTTTGATCATTGACATTAGATTATATAAAATATCATAAATAAAGTTAATGCTAATATACTCATACTAGTAGTTCGCCCCGAACTGAGATCTCGCGCGCGATGTCCACAATCCTTATTTGTATTCATGCCCTAAAGTTTTTGGATACGCTTTATGTACTATGCCACGTAACCTAATCAAAAACAAATATTTGAATATCCCACCTAAGAAAGGCTGCTATTTATCTAACAAAGAAAATAAAATGTTGAGTATAAAGATATATTATCTATGTATACTACAAATTAGTCCCTACCTATACTATTTATGAAACTGAGGCTAATAGAAATTAAAGAGTTTAGATATAAAATACAGATAAACGATTGAGGACAATATTTCGGTACTTAGTCTTCTGTTTTAAATGTTATTCAGAGTCCAGGACTGTCTAGCAGGAGCATCTAGGATAGCTGTTGCTTCAAGGTCTCACGCCACTGGACCACAGAATATGAGCGGAGTGGTCTTTATCTGTCTCCAGAAGAACCTCGGGGTTGATAATTTCACTCGCGAGAGTCCCTTAAGATTCTGTATGACTCTGTTGGTCGCGCTGGTAGAAACTAACCCAATTTACTGTGGTTCGTTCCTCAAGCTTTCCAAGCTTCGCCCTCAGGGCCTCACCAGGCTTTGTTCAAGATATTGGTTCAAGGATTAGTTAGTATGCTTTATAGTATTACAGTAGGTATCTGAAATTTAACGGGGTTAGCACTGGACTGGTCAAGGTTTTAAAAATATTTTCCAGGACTTGAGTTGTTGAGATAAAGAAATCCTCGGAAGACATTTTTCAGCGATTCCTCGTAGGATAGTTTCTTCACTCAGACCTTGAGATCAGACCAGCGTCCGATTTTTATATGTTTATCTTCCATTTTTTCCATCGATGTAAATATTATACTTCTTCTGCTCCTTCCTTCAAATATGACATTTTTTATTTTGCTTTTTAGTTCGAGATAACAGTAAAAAGTCTTTATTATAATAAGTTTTTATTTATAAATAGAAATAAATAGTAATACTACACCCATTAAGCTCATATGCTTCCCAGTAAATTTGATTAGCAGTATCTCTAAACCCTCCAAGTTTCATGCAGATTGGATGTACGGTTCTTAAGTTATGCTCTAACAAACATACACGCAAACATACAACCCCAAATCGCATAGCTGCCACTAAGATCTTCGCTCGCTTCGCTCGCTCGATCAATTATAAACGAGAGAAATAACGAAGAGTCCAAGGACGAAGATGTTAGATACCATAATAAAGCTACATCAACAGTTGAAACCAAAAGGTAGGTCAGTAGGTCGTAATGAACAATCTGGGTACACCGACTTTGCTAAGAATCGGTAACTAACTGAATTAATAGTGTAAAAAGCTATTTATGAAAGTGCCTATTCCCATTATTGAATAATAGATAGCATCCTGCCGTCGGCGGTATCGCAAAACTTTAGAAGGTAATAAAACGGATCCTAGTATCGAAACTGGGGCGTTGAGTCGACGGTTAATTACCCAGCTAGGTAGCTGGATGGAGTTCTATGTATGTTTTACACATACCTTCTAAATATTTTATAAATTTGTATTTCTTTTTTAATGTAAATTTGTATTTGCTTCTGTTGTATAAATTTGTATTTCTTGTCTTACATAACTTTTTTGCTAAACGACAACTGACGTATTAAGATAGAAAATACAAAATTAAAAATTTTAAAAACCCCCCGACATCTAAACCTTACCTTAACATGTCATATTTAAAGTCTGGTTACCTTACCATGTTCTTTCAATATCATTGAAGTAGCCCGGTACCAAATTTCGAATCGATCGGACATAAAGAAGTTCTGAATGATCTTCAAACGGCTGAACAGAATGAAACATGGCTAAGAACACTCGGGAAAATTATCTATGACACAAAAAAAACTAAACGAAAATCGGTTCATCCGTTTGGGAGCTACGATGACAGAGACAGACACAGACACAGATACATAGATACACTGACAGACACGTTAAACTTATAACACCCCTCTTTTTCGTCGGGGGTTAAAAACAGAGTTCAAGTCGCTGACCGCAGGTAATGTACCTAAAAGGCTGGCAACGAGGCAACCTCGTTGGATAGTAATACAGATTTTCTGTCCGAAGCAAGGACCAGTCCTTTATCATTAGTCTCGTCTATCAGTTTCCTTACCGCCCTGTTTTTCACATCGCGAGGAAGCCGGCATCTCGCAGAACCTAAAAAGTTTGAAGACATGTGTCAAGTGCACGAAAGGAGCCTCCAAGGCGCACTTAATCCTTTCACCACACAACTTTGAAAGAACTAGTGACAAGATAAGAAGAAACTAAAACGCAACATAAGAAACAACACTATAATGAGTAAAAGTCACAAGTCCGTAGAGGACTTGATGATTTCAATAAAGTGAATTTTCAGAATTAGATTATACATAGTAGATTATTTTTTATTTTTCAACTGATGTTACAGAAAAATTCAATATGTGACAGTTGAGACTTTTTCAACAAGTTCCAAGCTCTTTAGCTTTAGTATCTAAGTTCTGCTCTAATTATGAGAGCAAGTAAAAACGACAATTCGCTAGAAGACTTCTTTGTCGAAACAACCTGAGTTCTAATAATATTTCATTGATAAGCCTTCGGATTAAGCGTTGCGCTAACGAACTCGACGAGACAACTTTTTCACGGCGCATAATTTTTTTAAGAAATGAATGAATACAATCTTTACTAACTTTTATTTCGGTTGATATTATTCCTGAATGGAAATGAGATCGGTTTTTAACAAGCTATAGTTTTTTATTGAGATGACTATGCAATATTTTGGTTTAAGCGGACACTATATTTCTACATTTTGTGAAGATAAAACCAGAACAATTATGTTGTAATGGTTCGAAAACTAGGTCACCAAAACTTGATTCTAGAATTATAGCGCGGTTATTAACCACATTTGCTACACAATGATTGTATACATACAAGTTATCCTAATTACTGTTACAAAATAAAAAAACAAAACAAACACGATCACAACAGTAATCGTAGATCTCGCTCTACTCTCTTTTCTTACTCCTTAGATATCTAGTTACTTAGATCTTTTAGGATATCTAAAGAGGGTAGTCAGAGGCACGTCCAAAAATGATATTTGCTACTGCCCACATTTTGTACAGTAGTTAGTATTCCGTACGTGACAGGTTTCAAACCCATCGCTTATAAGAATACTAACTTTATGACACACACCTTTGAATTTTTGATTCTAGATAATATACCAGCTTCTTCACGATGTTTTCCTTCACCGTCATTGCGCACATAATAAATTTTCGAATAGAACAACCCATCGGTGTACAACAAGTGAACAAGGTTTAAAACCACGACCTTCAGATCGTGAGGGATGTTTCCGCTACACAACCAGTGCTCTCTTATTACTACCTAATTATATTAATATGTGTCTAACTATTGTGTCATGTGTCACTAGTTGATGAATTATTTATCATGGAAAGTGTATTATTCGTATCATGTAATTTGCATGAGCTATATACCTCAGAATATAGAACCTCCTGTATCCTGAGGAGTAGACGTGACAAGCTTCAGCGATAGCGAATGTTCTTAAGTTTTATCAAAGAATGTATAATCAAGAGATATCTTTACTTAACTACCTATGAGACGCTAATGGGTTATTTTTGTAAAACAAAAAGCATTTAAATAGCAATGAAACATCTATGTATATACCCTGATACCCGAGTGAATATTGCGAACTCTTGTTGCAATCAATTACAATGAATTTCTATTAGCACAGTGCTGAGATTACGTAATTTATGTACAATAAGATATAGACAAAATATAGAATCAACCTATTCTATTAATTAGACGCTGCTAATGTCATTCATTAGTGTTTTGTAAGTATCTGAATTAGATTTAGTGAATCTTGCACTGTGCACTTGACATCATCGATATAAATGAACGATTCTTTAGCAAATAGATTTTACTCGATATAATATACACTATAATATAGTGTAAAAACATGCGATGATTATTGTATATTCACATATAACTTTGCCGCGTTCAGCCACAAAATGGAAATATATGGCAATATCTCGTAACGCGGCTTCAGTTGAAAATGGGAATTGATTGAAACATGTGGGTTTGACGTATTGCATTACAGCAAATATTGTCACAGCGTGTTAATATTTGCGCTCAGTCGGGGTGTTTGGGGATCAACTACCCTAATCTCATGGTCTTTGATTTCAGTTGTTCCTTATATACAATTTAATCTCGTTTGTGGAATTTGGTAAGGCTGATATCTATGTCGGATTGAGCTTTGGTATCTCCTGTAATATTAAAACCAAAAAAAGCGAGATACTATAAATTTTTAGGAGGAGTTTATTTATTGCAAGCACGCACTAACGTTATGCCAAGGGGTATGTCTTAAACTATTAAAGAGGAACCTAGTTTAACTATGTCGATGTGTGCGTCCACACTTATGACAATCTACCGTGACTGTGACCGGAACACGTCCACATTTGTCACGCTTGTTTATTACGGTACAGAGACATGGTCAGGGTAGTTTGTCACTAGTGTGGACGCGTTTTTAGGTACCTACAGTTGCTATGATCGCAGACTATTACTATGAATGGGTTATTTACAACGCCTACATATAATATGAAACAACATCGGATTATTCCTATTTACAAGCTTCGTGTAAACAGACGAGGTTATATTTTATTCACATATCGCCAAATTATTTTTTGTTACAGGAATTCATATAGTCATATGCCACGCCATATGTTAAGCCTCACTGCCTAACTGCTATTTGTTTTAATTATATTAACGCAATGAATACGGCACCCCACTATGGGTGGGTTTCGTGTTTGACCAGTTTTTTTTAACGTCAATAACTCCTAGATAATTACGCTTTAATTTGAGCGTCCACCGGCTAACGACAGGCATTGTTCGTCCAGGAGGCCCACTCTAGTACACTGAAGTATGAAATTATTTTAGTTAGGGCTTGTTCACACATCCGTCATTGACATATCGTTATTCATTTTAAGGATTCGTATTTTTAGGACGTATTCGTGAATTTCCACTTCGGTAGAAATAACGGTTCGTTATTGATGGTGGTATATATTATGTATGTGTGAACAAGCCGTTAGGACGGTACTTTATTAAATCTATTCAATCGAAAACCGAAATTCGCAATGGTCATTATATGACAGCACATAAATAGCTACCATTACATTTTTTCGTCATACCTACTTTGTTCGATGTCAGAATTTTAAATTGCGTAGAACGCAAGTAGACCTCCAGGTAGGTCAAAGGTCAGCTATAGTACCTTATATTATTTTGTTTATGTATCCGATTTTTGTAGATCGTTCTATGTTTTAATGTTTTGAATTATTTCACAGATTTCACAGAATGATTTATTTGATTAAACCAGTTTTACCAAAGACCTTAGTGATTTCAGGGGAGTGGCTGGTTAGAAATGCGAGAAGTGTGGTTTAATTTCTCGTTTTGCTACACAATATGAAAAATATTTTTTGGGATAATGTTTATGGGTAATTCGTTATTTGACTGAGAATATAACGTGCTTTTTGTCTATTCTGTCATCTGAAAAAAACATGGTGGTATCATAGAACTTACGAGCATTTTTAGTTTGTTTTTACCAAGGCTCAAGTAGCGGGTTCAGTATAAAAGTAAACACTCGAACTCTACATCTAAAATTCTATTGAAAATGCATCCAGTCCTACTAAATCCGATTGTTGTCCAAACAGGTGCAAGTAGAGCACGGCTTTGTGAACTGAGCATGCTTCTATACGTGATGCGATTGTATCTGTTTTGGATCTGATAAATATTTGATCAAGGTTCTATTTACGCGCGTTCAATAAATATTTTGTTAAGTTCACCGTCAAAACCAAAGGAATATTATATTAATTATGTGAATCTTTCTTTACAAAGTTTCGCGACACAAAACTATTTTTTTTTAAATTAAATTGTGTTATAAAATTAAAGACATAATAATAATAATAACTATAGTTGGCTCAACGAATCTAGGCATTCGTGAAGTTATCCGCAAGAGCTGAGATAGGGGGGGAAGGAACTGTACATGCGCAAACTAGCACCTGTGGCTAACTTCACGAATGCCTAGATCCGTTGGATGACCTATACTTACCTGTTTATGAAAAAAACTCGTATATTCTGAAGCTGATTACTTGAGTTGCTTGACAGTAAACGTAAATTCATGAGAAGATAAAGATGTACTTACCAGCCAGAGCTCGGCCGAGGAGCAACACGCTGAACAAGATTGATAGCCAATACGAGCTGCGCCGACTTGCCATTTTGCTCTGGCGAACACTCAGATAGCATCAACTATTCATTTTGGTACTTTTTGATCCACTTTCACACACAGATCACTTTTGTCATTTGATTACACTTTAACAATTCATTGTTCCCTTTTTTGAGAAATGAAACCAAAAATGTCTTTGTCCGAAAAGCACAGGTCCTTTTGTTACACGTGGAAATGTCTAATTAAAAGTTGCTTGAAGTAGGTACTATATAATTAAAACTACAACTGTTATAGTGGTTAAAACGACTGCGAAGCGGGAGCATCAATGTGTTGTAGAAGGGCGTTGTTTGTGTTTAAATATCAGAGTAATTAGTACACTGTCAGCAAGCGATGAAAAATATCTTGTTTCTGCAGACGTAGAGGTAGCTATTGGAGAATTTTCTAGGAGTAAGGATTGAATGTTATCTGCATGACGGCTAACAAAGTGCTTGCCTATTCAATATCAAAAGTAGAGACATATTCTCAATCAATATAAAAATCTGATGCCTAACAATACACTGTCTAAACTGATGATTCCAGATACTTTAATATGGTTCATTTTGTGATACTCCCGAAATTAAACTCCAACTGGTATCTTAAACCTTTAAACGAGCAATTCTTGTATATATGTATATATATATATATATTTTCTGAATCTCGGAAACGGCTCCAATGATTTTCATGAAATTTAGTATGCAGAGGGTTTCGGGGGCGATAAATCGATCTAGCTAGGTTTCATTTTTAGAAAACGTCACCCAGGTACTTTTTATAAAAGGTGACCTGTAAGCGTTTTGAATATGCTTTCATGGTCTGATTAATTAACTAACACAATTAAGTAATTAGTCCAAGCAACCTGACTAATACAAAATACTGGATAGATAGTTTTTTTGCAAGAAAATAGCCTCGTTAATTACACCAGCGCTTACGATCTTTGTTCTTGGTTCGAGGGGAAGTAAAACTTGTTTGCGCCGTAAAGGATCCGTCAGAACGAGCCAGAATTAGAATTAAGCTTGGTCTGAGGCAATCCGTTTTATACGAGGGGCTTTTTGTTTTATCAAAAAGATTTGTAAGAAATGTTAGCCATTCTTGTGAAGATAAGCTTTAATTTTCAGCAGTTTTATTAAATGAAATTTTATGAACATTATTACATGATTTATTATTTTTATAAAAAATATCTATGTTTATTAAAATGAGCACTGGTGGTGTAGTGGTAGCACCCCTGCCTCACGATCCGAAGGACGTGGGTTCAAACCTGGTCATTAATGTGTTTTTTCATTCGAAAAAATAATGTGCGCAATACCAGTCAATCGTGAGAAAACCGAAATACCTTAGAACCAAAAATTCGAAAGTTTGTGTCATAGGTTAGTATTCTTTTTTTTGTAGTGATATTTAATTATTCATAATTTGGACATGTGCCAACATCATATTTGGACGTAGATTATCTCTGACTACCCTCTTTAGATATTCTCAAAAAGATCTAAGTATCTAGTGATTTGAGGAAATGCCTACTAAGTTCTGTTTTTTTTTTTAAACAAAATGTATAGTATTTAGATAATTACCACAAACTATTTTACGTGATCAAGGAGCGGCCTGCAGTATTCCCACAAGATTCCATTTAATTAATTTCAGTACATAATATGTTAACAATTATTAAAGCTATTAAGTATCTATGTATATTGTGTAGTCACGGTCCCATATGAATGATTATTACACACTATTTAGGAAATTGTAAACAATCACGCGCTGTTGACCAAAAATCAAAAAAATCAAAATATGTTTATTTTCAATAGAATCACAGGGATCACTTTGAAACGTCTTACATACTAGGTGAGTCTAAGTGTGACCTGTAAACATATAAAATAATCTATCTTTACTTATAATAAAATTGTAACGTGTCCAATTCTGAACATGTTGTAGACACTATAATCGATACTGAATCCAAAGTTGCCATTTTATCTGTTTGTTTCAGGGCCGTGCATCACGCCGAAACTACTGACTGAATTCAAATGAAACTTGACACTATTTTAATTCCTACTACGAGGAAGAACATAGGATACTTTTTATTCCGGTATTCGGCACGGTTCCCTAAGGTGGGGAATTGTGGATGAAAGTCAAAATGTGTTTTAGCTGTAATTCATCAACACGTAGTCCGATTGCATTTTATCTTTTGTTAGGAGGAGGTACTTTAAGGATTATCCCGTCAAAATTTAAAAGTCATCGGTTTTGTAGTTTAGAAATTACAGACATCACAACCATTCAATATTAGGTCCAAATAACTTTACACCACTCGCTGATGAGATAGGTCGTATTATTTTAATAATCGCGCAGACGAAGTCGCTAGCTGGTCAGCTAGTCTACTAATAATCTAGTAATAATAGCCTTTAAATAGGTACCTACGCCACTATATCGAGGCCACTTTCGAAGTATCAAGTTTTGATGTAGGTTAACAGTGTTTTATATATAGTTATGCTTTTATACATAGGAGAAACCTCTCAACCTTACAACCAACCTTCTAATTAAAACTTTTGATTGCAAAATATTGTATGAGTTACGGAAGTTTCACAAAGTTTGTATATATTTGATTCGCTTTGTAAGTTGTATGGTTGTTTTATAAAAATAGGATCAAACGAGGCACGCACGAGCCGCCCAGCACCACTTCGAAGGAAATCTACTTACGATTCGTGCTTTGAAACTTTTCAGTCAACAAACATCGAAGGTTACGTTTCGTTCCTTCTACCTTAGAATACTATACTATGCATATTTACTCCTAAAATTAGCGACAACTTGTTCAGTTAGACCCACATTTTTGTAGAAAGGACCGAAGACGTGTTTCTTTTCGGATTTGGAGGCTAGAATTTGCACTTCGATAGTCTGGAATAGCACATAGACTACATTTTATTCTGGAAAATTTACGGTTCCCGTGGGATAGATTTGTTTTTGTTTTTCGGGATACCACGCGGGCGAAGCTGCGGGCGGGAACTAATTATAAGCCGACTCATCTAGCATATAAGACGTTCCAAAATGATAATTTTAATCGAATTTAATTTAAATTTTACATTTTTGGTATAGTAGTCGCACTGTCCTATGCTGTAGGTACATGTTAGCATGTAGGTCATTTGTGAAATTGGACGGACTCGTCGCGTGACTAGCAACAAGGCGTTGCCAAAATGTGTGACGCGACGCCTCACGCAAATTGTCGTTTTGGGGTTTTCGCCTGCGTGTATAGTGTACGGTGAATATAGCTCGGTATCTCGTACACAATAATGACATGAAAATTTCTCAGTCTATAAATAGAAATTCGAGTCCTAATCGCCTTGTATTACGAACAATATTAGCTTTATTGTTCAATTCAATGTACGTTGAATTAATAGTACCTGGGTGACCGAGCTTTGCTCGTTTTTTTTGGGGTAAACGACGTTTTCTAAAAATGAAACCTAGCTATAATCTGCATACTAAATTTCATGTAAATCGTTGGAGCCGTTTCCGATATTCAGATTATATAATATACTCGTATATATACAAGAATTACTCGTTTAAAGGTATAAGATAATAATATGTATGCTAGAGCTGAAAGAACTGCCGAGGTCATAGAAACTGTAAAAGTATGAATGTTTGATTATAAAATATAAAATTTCATCAACAAGTAGCAAGATACTGCAGTAACTGTAAACTCGATTGGAGCAGATCGTAGCAACGGCTACAGCGCTACGAGAATTGCTACGAGATATCTCGTAGCGAGAAATAGAGGGAAAATTGTAGTTTCACTAACTATACAACGGGTACGTGGTACAAAAAGTTATCGTATTAGTGATCATTATAAGTTATCATTATCAGCGTCGTAAGGCCGTGTTGAAGGCACGTATTGGTACGTGAGTCAACGGTCGCGATCTACGTCACGTCAGGAAGGTCGGCCTGAAATAATCCTGTATTATAACGACAGCTGTTTCTCAGAAAATCAGAGTTTTACATTTACAATTTATCCTTTGACTCAAACTTAAATGTCACAACGTCTTAATTCCGGCACTGTCCTAAGTCAATTTAGATCGAAAAGCGACATTTACATGGGACTTCTTCTGATGATTTACGGCTGTGAGCATCTATCACTCTAATTTTTATATTTTCTCTCGAGTTATTGGTGTAGTTATTTTTCCAACAAAGCTAGAGTTCGTGACACGGGTTTGAAATATGCGAATAGTCCTTTCTAAATACATTGGAAAATGTCCCAAGAATTTTAAACAAAAGTCTTTTTGTTTATATTTGACTTGAACTATGACTACGGTGTTGAACTTAATCTATGCAAATACATTTAATACTGACAATGTCATTTGATAACATAAATAAAGAAGAAATTTAAGAAGAAGGGACAGGTAGAATTATTTATATAGTAGTTGTTTGAGTTGTATTTCCATAAAAGTTGCATTTGTTGCATCAGTTAAAAATATATTCTGTAACGAACCGGTTTGTTGCCGTAGTTCAACAGTTAAAAACGTTTTTTGTAAACTAGCGGCGTACGAGTATGATCCACTAAACATGAACAGTGAATTTTTCAATAGTGTATGATTGTTGAAAGCGGTTTCTAATTGACCTAATTTCCGTTAGATGGCGCTTTTGGGAGAATCCAATAAACATACATTTACGACGATTAACAATTTTCAACATGGCGGACGGTGGCATAGTTGGTAATACGTTGGCCGCCTTCAGGTTAAAGAAGCGGGTTCGAGTCCTGCCGGTTTGAAAATTTTGAAAAAATTTCGAAAATTTAAACTTTGCTTCGTTTAAAATGCAATGAAAAATAAGTGTGTTTTGTTCGAGTCTGATAATTTATTTCTTGTTTATGTCAGAGAGCATCAATTGCTTTTAATATTTACAATGACTATTTAAAATACTTACAGAATGTAGAACTTTGAATTAACAGCCATAATTGCATGTTCTTTGGTCTCCAAAAGTTTATATTTACATTACTTGACAACGATAAAGACATTACGTAAACAAATCGCACAAATGTTATATTTTTATATCACAATATTCATAACATTTTAGTGTTATGTGGGCGTTAGGATTCCAGAATTGGGGTTTTAGCTGGGTTATTTCCCTCTCTTCGGAAATTTGCACAGAATATGAAAACGAAGGATTCTTAAAAATGACAGGTGAATATTTCAAAACCTTAGAAAAAATGTGTAGCAGAGTGCCGCAAACTTATACTTAAACTTATATGCCGAAATAGGTTCCAACCAATTTTTGCAAGAACATTTTTTTGTCATTACTAAAAATATAATCTAAATCCTAAATCCAATGAGTTTTTGATCTAATGACCACTTTTGTCTTATAAAAACATTATTTGCTCATTAATCAGTTTTCACAATTCAAAGATATATACAGACCTAACGAGTGGGTATGAAAATAAGTATGAAGTAACAGGTACACAAAGAACGATTGTCATTCCTTAAGTAACGAAAGAAACTCTTTACGAGACATCAGTAATAAAAAAATGCAATCACAGAGGCGTGATGATAAACGTGCCAATTTCAATTTATCGCGACGCATTATATGGGCAGCGGTACGGCGTCGTAACTTGCGCAGTTATGTCGTAATTCACGTCCTACGTGTAATGGCTACACGTACAACGTCAGTTGTGCCCCGACAGGCCCAAGATATGGGCAAACACACGGTTTTACTGTATGTACGGTTGTATTTTTCATATATGTACATACAATCACTTATATGAAACATGTAACATGTGTATTTTTAGATTTTGATTTGTATGGATGATTGTTACTCTTTCACGCTGAAACGCCTGAACGGATCTATGTAGATGAAATTTGGCACAAAGATAGATTATAGTCTGGAATAGCATATAGTCTACTTTTTGTACCGGAAAAATGTACGGTTCCCGTGGGATAGATTCTTTGTTGTTTTCATGGTACCACGCGGGCGAAACCGCGGGCGAAAGCTAATATACATATAAATTTTTACTGTCTAGTCATGTTTTATTCTTAAAAATAGAATTTTGACTGTATTATTAGTAAAAAAAACTTACTAACATCAGATAAGCAAGTGTGAATGGGGCCTTGTAGAATTGTCAAAGTGTTTCATACTAGCTGGAAAACAATGTCCAAACTATCACTGTGCCGGTAATTGGTGCAGTGAATCCTTTTCGCTTTGCAGCAAGCCTCGCTTCGTTAGTGAGTGGGGAGGCTGTGGATGACCGACCTTTTGTTTCTCGTGTTTCTTTGCAAAACAAAACGACGTACAAAACAGAAAGATCACGTCGAAACAATGGCCCTAAATATAGCTGACGATACGTTGAAAGTAAAATCGCATGTAAGATGTTACGATATGAAATGTAAAATGCTGTTCTACTTTTAAATTTCCGAATGTAAAAGATATAGAGCTCTACTAATCTTAAGATGCCTAAAAAATTGCTTATTAATAATTACTTGCTTATTAAAGCTACCTACTGGTTACCCTTAACAAATGAATTAGCTACAAAGAATTGTGAAGTTTTACAATATTTTACATTTGAATACGCACTTAATTTATGTAGGTGGTCCAAACAGTGACGCCTAAAAAAGGTTGATTCCTCAATGACACCCAGTGACTGAAATTATACAGGGACATAAATTCTAAATTTATCGGTTCATACTCTCGTCTAAACGTACAATATAACATGCCATAGTTGGTCAGCAGTAACAAATTTCAAGACACACTTACGCTCAAAATATCTACGGATTCCTACCTGCGGATAACTTGGTCGCAAAAAGTAGAAACGCTAATATAGATCCCCCGATCCGCCTATTTCCTGCTTCCAAAACCATCAAACATCTATTCTCTTAAAAATACAGAGTTCCGTTTTATTTTTTAAATATTTTTCACGAAAATAAGCCTTGAAAATAATTCACTCGCCTGAAAGCGGGCAGCTTTTGTTCAGCGAAAAATACAGGTTACCGAATTATCGCGCGCATTCAAAGGCTTGAAAAGGGTCACACTATAAATGGGAGATACTTAATTATTTACTTTGTAAGACTTGGTAATAATATTATGGTTGGTTACTGAAGCTAAAGGTACTTAATATAACTTGCCAACTTTGATTTTATATATAAAGAAGCTGCGAGTTCAACCGTTTTTGAATTGATTGCGATTCGATTGGCCATGGATGTCAAATATTGGCTGACTGGAACGTATACGAGTATGTGGATTTGGCTGGTTTGGAATGACTTCATAAATATGCATAGGTAGATATGGCACAGGCTGTTTCTAGTTTGTTTGGTTAAAATATTTTTACATCATAATATGATTGGTATGTCAAATGAAAACCTGTGCCGGCGTAAGGGATAATGATTGTTTCAATTAAGTACTTTGCAGTGGAAAAAACTAGATCTACAAAATTTAGGTGTTTACTGAAATGTAATAGTCGTATACTTATATATAAAAAAAAAATACTATAAAACAGTACAGAAAAAATATGATCAGAATACTTCAGAAGCGATGAGTATCTAAGCAACTTTAGATGCCCCCTTGGCCAATTTATTCGTTAAAAAAATACGCTATTAGCTGAAGCCTGTAATACTTATTAGTTATAAGCACTTCTAAGTTCAAATAAATAAAAATCTGCTTTTGTACGAGAATACCATACTGTGTTCAAATATGAGAGATTTTTTTAAAAACATTTACCGAGCTTGGATTAATTTTATTTATAGTTGCAATTTTAAAACATTCATAACCGAGTTTTTGTTAGCTCGCAATCCTTGTCTCGTATATTTTTATGCACGGAATAGCTGCGAGTGAAATTACTTTGCGAAATATTCCTGATGGTAGTTGCTTCACGCGGAGTGTTTTTCCGGTTGTTATCATCTTGATGGAGTGAAAGACGCGGTTCCTTAATGATCCGGTTATTTTTTATAGTTTTAGGATGGACTTAATAAAATAAAATATTTTAATTTTAGTTCGTGATGGATGAGTACTCTTAATCTTCATATCGTGTTACCAGTTATTATCTTAGATACTACTAGTGGACCGCAAAAAGTCATCCAGGGAGCCAAATTTGGGCAATATCAAAGTAATGTAACTGATATTTCGTATCATGACCCATAAAATTTGTATTGAAGCAGTGTTACTTCAAACCTAAAACGTTGACGTTTCTGAAACGTGATGCTCTGTAAGAGCTAGTGGTAAGGCCTGGTAAGTTGGTGGAGATAGTGGTAAGGCCACTGCCCGGTTTGTCCTTTTTTATAGCTAAGCAATAAAAAGTATCGTTCAAAATTATGTAATGTTGTAATGTTAATATACAGCAAATCAAATTTGGTGACATACCGACAGCAGCGTCACTTATTTTGTTTTCAAACCAGGAACCCATTCAATTATACGCATAAAATTTCATTCAAATCGGTTCAGCCGCTTAGGAGTTGGGTGACAAACTCACGTGAGTACAGAAGATTTACTATTTATTTATTTATTTATAACGTTTATTTTAGGTACACTATTCAAATTCACGTCTTGAAAATAAAATATAGTGTTTTATTAGTTTCTTCTTTTCAATTTAATCCTACTTGTGTTTTTAACTTTGCCTAGGTTATCATCAATGAGAGTTTTATTTGATAATAACAATGTGATTCTATAAAACTACAAACCAAATTATTTTATACTATTAATGAGATGACACATACAATATTCTAATATTTTAGTACAGACCTCCAGTTGAAAATAATATACTGCAAAATGTTTTAATTTATTATTTCTGCATAGTATGGCTATTGAATATTAAATGCTGTAATTGAGGGCAGATTAGCAGTCATAGCTACCAAAAGTTACCAATACTTTACCGTGACAGGGTTAGAGATTAAGAAATATATGCACCGTTTCTATTTCAGGTGTTACAGCACCCATAAGTTTAATATTTTACGATCACAAATTCACTCTTAGTCCAAAATCCATGGATATTATTTTAAAAGTTTTATTTGAAAAAGTTTTTTTTTTATTATTTAGTTGAACGGTCGTTAAGTTGCTCGCTCACTTGTTGAGGGCGGTCGCGGTCGGTCCACGTTCGCGCGCTTGACGGAGCGTAGGCGACTGCGCTACCATTCATCGACTGCTTGAATTACCCCGTGTTACCCCGACGCAACTCGAACTCTATTCACATTCACAGCAAATATTCTATCCTAATATATAATAATCGGATATTTGCTGTAATCCTACTAATGTTATAAACGCGAAAGTTTGTAAGAATGTATGGATGTATGTTTGTTACTCTTTCACGCTGAAGCGGCTGAACGGATCTGGATGCAATTTGCCACAGACATAGATTATAGTCTGAAATATAACTAGGCTACTTTTTATCCCGGAAAAAAATTACGGTGGAATAGGTTTGTTTTTGTTTTTCAATATATGTATATATTATAAATACGTACATGGTATAAATATATACACCGAGAAATTTTAATGGTTGTTTTCCCGCAGCGAAATGGTTTTGTCTTGGTAATAAAATCGTTGTATAAACAAATTAAATATTAGAAACAAAAAATACAGATATACCATTGTGAAAATTTAATTCGAAAGCGACCACGAACCAATAGTAATTCATCATAATCCCGATACCAACGCGAAGGCGGCCGGCGGCGCGTGCGATTCGAATAGTACCTACAAGTTACGTCTAATGTTACTATCGTTCCTCACGTTTTCGAGTTGATGAATATTTTTTAAATTATTTTAAAACAAAAACATCTTTATTTTGTTACTTTCACTCTATGTTTCGAAAGTACTCCTTATGGTAAGTTGTTCTGCCGCGGGAAAACAACCATTAAAATTTCACGGTGTATACATAGTAGGACTTGTAGTGCGAAGACGTTATCACGTACTACGAGGACGCATCACGGACGTGAAACAACGTGTTTTACTTAGTTTGTTTGAAATTTAAAGTTCATAAACTTAGTCGTTCGATTCATGATTATAATTATGTTTTATAGTGGCTAATTTAACTAGTAATCCCATCTAAAAACAGTTTGCGATTTTAAATGCAAAAATCAGACATTTCGAAGTAAGTTTGTGCTTCGTCACACACATTTGCTTGGACGGGTCGACATTTTGCATAAATGCGGCCGACAATACAACGTAACCATAATCGAAAACTTTTGGTACTTTTAAGTCAAACTCCCGCAGTCCGATCATTTTAGGCACTAGTGGCTACGATTACTAAGGCCACGTCCAGTGGGCTGGCCGAGTTAATATTTCTTTTCAGTTACACAGAGTGGACATGTAGACATGGGCCACAAAAATTTGATCGTTGTGCTACTGGATTCAGCAGTGGCTGTAAAATTAAAAAGTCGAATCATTGAGGCAGCATTCTTAATAGCGTTGCCCTTTTCGCTCCCCTTGGTGAAAAGATGAATGAAACCGCTACCTACACACACCTACAATTAGCTTAAAAGGGAATTAATTTTCTTGTGCTCGAGTAAACAAGGTGGGTATTGTTTGTACGAGGCGTGGGAAGGTATCAGTTATATCGAAATTGTTCAAGTGGTAGGGAAAGTTGAGCTTTGTTGAGCAATCGTATTTTTATATTTTATCTGAAATCAGCTTATTTTAGGTAAGTACTTACATTATTGAAAATAATCTTTATAATAAATCTTTGCAAGGACGTGCCATATTTAGGGCGAGCGCGCATCTGCCTGAAACGATCTCGCCGAATCCCCGGAAGACATTCAGGTCTTTGTAAGGCACTGTAGCTTTGACTAAATGCGCGTTTAGTGTTAACGTTCTGGCTATTGAACCATCTAAACGAGACTTAAGGTTGATCATATTATGAACAAAAATTTATAATAGCAGTGACTATAATTATAGCACACTATAAATTTCCGTTTGCCTGAAATATTTCTAAAATGGATTGAATCGTAATTATTTATTATCCATGAATTAAATAATCAAGCGTGTTCCACAACACTGACAGCTCCTGTCAGCTCAATCCAAATGCATCATGAAAGTCATGAAAGAGTTTCTAAACTTCACCGCATCGCATAGTCTATGGGTAGAAGCCGTACATAATTAAAAAATAAAATAAATAAATATGATCACGACTGTAATCCCCGGGCTCGGTAGATATCTCCTCAGATCTTTAGATACTTAGATCTTTGAGGATATCTAAAGGGGGTAGTCAGAGGCAAGTCTAAACATGACATTTGGCACATGCCCACATTTTGCACAGTAGTTAGTACTCCGTACGTGACAGGTTGCAAGCCCATCGCCGCTTATAAGAATACTAACCTATGACACATACCTTCGAATTTTTGGTTCTAGGGTATGCCGGTTTCCTCACGATGTTTTCCTTCACCGTTTAAGAGCACTGGCATTGCGCACATAATTTTTTCAAATGGAAAAACTCACTTGGTGCACGACCAGGTTTGAACCCACGACCCACGAATCGTGAGGCAGGGGTGCTACCACTACACCACCAGCGCTCTCATAATTAAACCCTTATTCAAATAATCTGTTTATTTTTAAACTAATAATTATGCAGTGAGAATTTAAAAAATAAATTGCTGTTTGATAAATGGTCTCTAAACATGCAGGTGAAATGAGTTAATGAAATGTACATAAAGGCGCATTAAGCTAAAGCCTCTTTGCTTATTGTAGTACAATTCTTAGCATATTTACGCCATTTCCGCGAAAGTTACCGTCTAAATTTCCTAGGGTTGGGCTGATTGCAATTGAATTCCATTGTATCCATTCTGTTCATTCATCCGTTATTGAATTTTACGTTTGAATACTCAGGCACAACAGTTTATTGTACCAATCTTGGAAATTACCGAATCGGTAACAGCTTTCTGACACGCACCTGCCAAGCTTTGCACGTAGGTATCTTAAGTGATAATTACTTTTGTTACCTAGTTTAGTTTGCGCTACAATAATGCCTTACATTCAAGAAAATGTATATACATGCGTGAGAAACTTCCTAATGATAATCAATAATCTCAATGATTTAAATCGGCTGCCATTTCTTTTCATTGACATCAAAATGATAGGGAATATAAAATGAACTTTAATCGAGCGATCAAAAGTTCAGAGGATCTTATATTCATCGATTACCATCTGTTTTTTTAAATAGTAAGTATGCCTTATACGAGTAGCTGTTTAATATTTCCTACTTTTGCTACTTCTATTTTGGTTTTCATAATGCTTGAAGCGTACCGTTATAAAAATAACACATGTTACTTATAGATGGAATCAAGAGTGTAATGACAGTTTTTATGTTTTAGGTGTCTAAAAAAATAAAGTGCTTTCTTAACAAACTGTTGATAATTTAATTAAAGTAGCCAAGCATTTAAAGCTTGAAATTATGAGTCCAATAATAACGTTTCTGAGTACTCTTTTATTCTGTGACTTGTATCAAAAACGAGTCTTCATTCAAGGAGGGTCGTGACATAATTCACGGTAGCGAGCTTTGTCCCGAAATCTACATAATAATGATTAAACTGGAGTATCATTTTTGTCAAGTATTCCCTTCAGTTCCCTGTTTTGCGTATTTGTTATATTTTCTGGCTTCGCAACTCAACTCGATACTTTATTGCCTTTCATATTTTATATTATACGAGTGTAATTTGTGTTTTTGATACAAATTCACCCACGTATATCAAGGACTTGCCGATTTGATTTTGTAGTGACAAGCAACACGAGTAAAAATAGCATTCAGAGTTGATGTCGAACAGGCCATAGCTCTGGACTTCCCTAATCCAAAAGTAAATAAAAGCACACAAACCAGCCAACCCCGAATATTGCCCGACCTAATGGATATCTGTATACAGCAACCATTAATTTTATTATTTACGGGAAATATGACGGCGCACAAACCCTTTACCAGATTTTTGCTAAAGCAATAAAATCAAACAATGTACCTTCGCAGATACATATTATACAATCGTCATTTTTGTTTTTTTATAAGTAATTTTTTTTTCTACCTACATCTAAATTGAGATGAATAAATAATTTAATCATATGCATACATATTTACTGCAATAATTATAGTCTGCCCTCGTAGCTGTGACAATAAGATACTTATCAAAGAACAGAAACGAATGCCTGGAAAGACAAGTACCTACCTAATGCTCTACACTACAACTCTTCGACTCTCGAAAACCAGCCATGAGAGTCAGAATTCGTTGGTAGTTGAATCCTATTACGTACCTAAATGATAAAGTTTCTAAGGATGCTTGTTTCTAACTCAAACAATGTAACCGCTCTGAAGCAATTTGAACTTTGGAAGTTCTTGACAATTTTTTATATCTTATCTGTAGGTATAAGACTACCATTAAAGTACCTAATTTGGGATCCAAAGTGATCTACAATGTTTATATGTGAAATTAATTTAATTCACCTTCGACTACGAAGTAGAGATAAGCAATTTCATCATTCACGGAGACAAACGAAGTCCCTTCAGTTTCAAAAGTCTTAAATAGTTTATTAAATATTTTAAAAGTTAATAGGTCGGTTTTTTTCCTAAAAGTATACTAAATGCTACACTACGACGTTAGACCATGTTCGTTGTATCATTTCAGCAGCCTTTTCACCAATCATGATCGCTGGTGTACTTGCATGTGCGGTGATCGGGCGTGGGATGATACTGGAGTCTGCGACTCTGAGGCCTTCAACTCCATATACTCGGAGTTCAGGATCCACAATAGCATAAACATCAGTTGGTGGACCCATTTTGCACGTGGCTATTAAATTCCGCGCGGACACCGCCATAGTTCTGACTGCACATTCCCAGTAAGAGTCTGAACCCGGAACATGATGCTTGCAAACTGGATACTCAGGTAAATACAACTGGGGGTTGTACTTTCTAAACGGCTCCGACTCGCCCAGTTTTATAACATATCTGATCGCTTCTAACATAGTCGCCATATCCTGAGCATCAGTCAAATAGTTTCCGTATATTTTTGGATGTGAATGTGGATTGGTGTCTCTAAGTTCCAAATAGCCTTTAGATTTTGGCTGCAACAGCACTGGCACACCTGACCAAGTGTCAAGACCGTGCAATGGGCCAAATGCAGTGTGATAGGTTTTGTCAGTGATTTTCGCACTTTTTCTATTAGCTCCACCGGAATCAACGTTAATAGAACCTCCCAAACTGATCAATTCTATATCTGGAATCTGCTCTAAATTCGAATGCGAGGTTTTTAAATAACCTAAAGCTTCAATATAACCAGGTGTAGTCAAAAGACCGTCGCCGAACTGCAGCCATTGCATCAAATTTGGTAAAGTAGCCACTTTAGGTTCAAGGAGACTAGCATTAGTTGTGCTCAGTTTGAATATTACTCCGGGGAATGCGATGTGATCGTAAAGATGCCGCCCGACTTGGAGATTTGCGATGACTGGAATTCCTAATGTTTGTAAGTGTTCTTGAGGACCGATTCCAGACAACATTAAAAGCTGCGGTGAAGCTATCGGTCCTGCAGACAGTATTATCTCTCTGCGACATCTGACGGTGTGCTTTATACCATCTTTCATATATTCAACGGCATATGCTCGTTTTGATTGCGGTTCGATAACGATTTTTGTTGCTTTGGCCTCAGTTAAAATATGCAGATTTTTTCGTCGCTTATGATCATGTAGAAAGGCTTTAGCTGAGCTTAATCTGTGTCCTTTATTAGTCGTTGTTTGCACGTATCCGAAGCCGAGTTGATCCGGTGAATTATAGTCGATGGTAGGATGACCAAAATTTCTGCCGGCTTGGAGGAACGCTTCTACTAATCCAGTTCTGAAATTATAGACCAATAAATATATAGTACCTGGGTGACCGAGCTTTGCTCGTTCTTTTGGGGTAAACGACGTTTTCTAAAAATGAAAGCTAGCTAGATCGATTTATCACCCCCGAAACCCTCTGCATACTAAATTTCATGAAAATCGCTGGAGCCGTTTCCGAGATTCAGATTATATATATATATATATACAAGAATTGCTCGTTTAAAGGTATAAGATATTACCAAAATTCACAGGCAAAAGTTTCATAGTAAGCTTCTAAAAACGATTTGATTGCATAATTGTAGTTAGCTGTTATAGACTTACTTAAAAGGTACATTTTGGACGGTTAGTTCGCCCTCACGGCCGCGGTAGGGGGCGTTCTTGTATTTTTTCAGCTCTGACTTTTCGGATTTCTTGTAATATTGTAAAACTTCTTCATAGGTCCTGTTGATACAAAATTGGAAACTGCTAAGTTTGCAAAAAGTCGTTTCATTTTTAGGATAAGTATATTTTTCTGATAATCAAAGTTGTGTTAAAAACTTTTGCGTTCGCTTTTGGCTGTTTTTCTATCGTGGAATAACAAAGTGAAGTAGCTTTAGGTCAAAGTACGAGCATAATTAATAAGTCATTTGTTTTCATTGTTGCGGTCCTTACAAAGAGATAGCTAAGTTACCGTAGATGCTCAATGCTTACCACCCATAGTTGCCATCACCAGCGATCCTATCCCAGTCTTGCGGGCGTCCTCTGCTATAGATCATGTAGTCAGTAACAGAAGATCCACCAAGCGCCTTACCTCTTGGCGTATAACAGCGTTGTTCTTCGCTACCTGGAATATTAGTGAATGCGGTTGTATGACTTTTATCTATGCAATAAACGAATCACAAAATAATCTCCCTCTGATAATAATTAAATTGGGCTGAATTTTATAGCATAAGGTAAATCGTAAAACCGTGGAATCGAATTTAATATGAAAATAAAAATGCTTCACAATATTTAAAATAGCGGTTTTTGCTAAGAGGCGGTAACCTAGGAAAATGTTTATTGTTGAAATCGATGAGAGGTAAGGTATTATTATTACCATTATTACTTGTATCACAAGTTGAAAACACTAATTAGGTACCTACTTAACAATGTGTGATTAAAATGATACCTAATGAGATAAGTACATAGATTATAGACTATTATACAATGCATAATACATATAGTGTATAATTATACATTTTTACAATTGTTACGTTATTGATTGGTTTTTGAGATAATAATGCACAAAAAAAGTGTCTCAAATTTTGACATTATTTGATGACATACGAGTAATAATAATGTTAGAAAAGAAATTTAGAAACCAAGACAATTTGTTACTTGACTGACCGTCCGCACATTCTCATACTATCGATAACTATTATATAAAGCTATATAGACTATAAACCTGAGCTTCATATGTACTAAGAAACGAATTCAAGTAAAACCGTTACGTGAAGTACAATCTCTTGCATTTCAATAGTAGGTAAATAAAATACGTACCCAAACAGACTCCTGGTTGATGCTCCATTGTGTATGGCCAAACGTAGTCAGTAAGCTGCAGATAAGGCACCAATGCCGGGACATCAGTAAGTAGCATCTCCGGTTTCCCCGCTTCCAATACCAAGACCATGGCTCGTGGCTTTGTTTCTGAAAGTCTCGCCGCTAGGACGGAACCCGATGTGCCTCCACCGACAATAATATAATCATACTCGTCTAGGGGCTTTGAGTATCCTAAAAAAAATATTTTACTAAAGTTTATGATAGCAAAAAATGAAGCTTTCATCCGGTGGAAGATACAAACACTACACTATAGTCTAAAAAGTTAATTGCACAGATACGTGGTACTTATGTTCCGAATAAAGTTAATGTCATTTTATTGTCATACGAGTATAAATAATTTATTTAATTCTATCATTTAAGTTCATAGATTGTTTAATTATTTACCTATACCTAAATACTATTGTTAGCCTTTCCATTCGCCGGAGATACGGGTTTTTGTAGTTCAGGCATACTTTAATTAAACTGTTACAATAGTATTATTACGTAATAAGTATTATTTTCCGTAAATTACTCTTAGCGCTAAAATATTTTTTTTATGTTCTTGAATGGCACGGATGCGTGTTATGGAAATTAATTGAATAAGTACATAATTATCATGGATAACATAACTTAACATGAGAATGAAAAAAATAAATAAGTTTCGAAACAATCAGTGTAGCTAAAGGTTCCACAGATATGTGATACAATGCAAGGATTGTGATATCACAAGGCAAATCTATCACCAACAAAAAAGTCATAAACTCAGAAGGCGACAGCACTACACGTGCGTGCCAACTGTGACTTACAATAAACTTAGTTTAGGCCCCAGTCATGTTCTTTCGGGTTGTCGTACCTCACATTACTATTGAAAATAATTGCTTCATCGCTACACTGTTGACTATAGACTCACAAAGAGACAAGAGTCGCGAATCGCATTGCGGTGACGTCGCGCAAGCAGCTAAATAGGTAAAACCGAAAGGTGTCAACTCGCGTGCACTCGCGAGTTTCACGCTCGCGAGTTCATATAGAATAGTTTGTATTCGTTTACTGAACATGTAAGATTAAGCCGACAGCCTGTAAAATATTTCAAATAAACATTGTTGCACAGCAATGCAATTTCAGACAGAAACTTAAGACTCTCGGGACCTCAGAGAAATTCGATGGGAAATGGATCAGTCAATTTCAAGAATTTAACAACCAACTTTCTAAAAGAGAAGCTTGTGAACCTACTAAGTATGTTTTGTAAACAAACAGGTAAAACAAACAGGTAAAAGCAGGCACATTACTGAGATTTGGCGTCTTATTTTCACATCTTTCGACAGAGGTCCTTTTAGACCTACATTATGATATAAGTAGGTAAATGTATAAACTGGTAGTTACAATGTTAATAAAAATGTATAATGGTGACTTGCTTTGGACAGCTCTAGTACAATGATTAAAAAAATCGTCCTTTTGCAAATACATACCGTATATTATATATGCGTATAATAAAGGTCCAATAAACTGAAGAGATGATACATATTGTGCTTTAAAACAAAATTATTTTCTAAATTATTTTCTAAATTTTGGCACTATCTCTAGCATATCTCTAGAGAATATAAAAATGTAAATTAGACTAAGGATTGTAAAAAAAATGCATAACAGAGGCGAGCTTGACGAAATATAGACCCATCTAATCATGAGGTATAACATTTTTAGGATAGCACCAAAAATAGTAAACTATTGTGGAAAGAACTTACCTTTAGGCAGTGGATACGAGTCTCGAAGAAAATCGAAGGGATCATTCGCATTCACTGGCGAATAGTGCATGGAAGTAGTCTGATGCATGATCATTTCCACCAGTGGACTTTGAGGGTACGACCAGAGGAGGTACCGCTTCTGTCTGCTACCTTTATCTTGTTTTTCTCCTCCTTCTAAATGCTCAGTTTGTAAAGGTCCTTCTGTTCCCTTTTTGTTTTCATCTGATGGAACTGTGTCGTTTTTCAGTCGGTATGGCCATAGAATCCGTCCTTTTCTAGAGCTTTCAGGTGAAGTGGCACTTAATTCGTTATCATGCTGATTACCTATCTTGAGAGATCTTGAAGGATTTGTTACTGCTAATATTGTTAGAGCAAGAGCCACATTTTTTAGTGGAATCATTTTATTTCTGAAATGTAATTAACAAAAAAAGAAATTGTCAGCCATCTTTACCCAAAGAAAAAGTAATAAGTGAAGTCCTTATGGTACCTAATATATTTTTTAATAAATTTTTAAATAGGCGAATACGTGTCACACTTCGCACAGACGACCTCAATGGTATGGTGAGGGAATGCCCGGCTGAGACGCGAGAGGTGCGGGTTCGATTTCCGCGGCAAAAGAAATGTTCGCATATTCTGCGAATACTTTTTTCATCTCTGGGTGTACCATAGTAGGTACTCGTAGTTTCTCATACCCAAGATACAGGGAAACCTTTTGAGGTCAGAACTATGTATGCGACTTTGGGATGTATTTTTTTTCTGGAAATGCCGGTATGGTTTCTTAACCAAATATTTTCTTGGCAGCATGCCATTTTTTACGGACACATGATTTTTTGGGAGCTTAAAAATGCTTTTTTTTTGACAAAGAACTACGAATTAGTGACCAGATGATCAACTTCTAAGGATTTATTCTGTGGGAAATTAATCGATACATTTTCTTTACGCGTATTACTTAGTTTATAAAGTTTTATAGTTTTTGCAAGTTATTTTAATAATATGTATAAAATATGGTTTGAATATTGTTTAAAATAGTAGGTATATAATATTAAATTAATTATAACATGAATTGGACTTACCGATAATTTTGTCTCAGTCAGAATATTTTTTAAATTCGTTATGAAATAAATAAATATAATTATTTATCCTGCGGCGTAGGTTGTTTATTCCACGTCCTGTAGCAAATGCGGCCTGATGCGGAATGAGCGCGTCTTTAAAATGGGCTTGAGTGAGCGGGCCTTGACCAAGCACTTGAGTTTACCGCTACTTTGACATAATGACCAATATTATCATATCGCGAACATCCATAGCACACACACTTGTTTATATGTCTCCAGCAAGAGAGAAAATCATTAATGATCCATCTACATAATTAAGTGAAATGGTGTTTTTGTTGTGTAATCGAAAAGTATCAGTTCTAAGCTTTGAATACAGTGCTATCTTGATATAGTGAAACAAATCGTATCTACCTGGTTCTACTCGTAGGCTTTGTCACTGCAAGCTCAATTAACTACTGTTATACAAATTAATTTGTTCTAATTTGACGACTTTTGTAGAATGTACTTTTAAACTTACGCGATCTGAACACATTATTATTAGTATTAGACGGGTATTTATCGCGTTTAAATTACCTTATATTTTCCCGACGTTTCGACAGGTTTGCACGCTGTCGTGGTCACGGGTAGACCACGACAGCGTGCAAACCTGTCGAAACGTCGGGAAAATATAAGGTAATTTAAACGCGATAAATACCCGTCTAATACTAATAATAATGACTTTTGTAGAACAGTGGTTGACTAACAGGTTAAAACGTTGAGAGGTGTTGGCTAGTTTTCATGATCTCATTTCAACGCGCGCGGCAGTTCCGAATAGTGTATATCATACATTATCCACTTAATCTGAGAATCATCAATGTTGTCACGATCAATTAGCGCGAACTTATTATGTAACTACAAAATATCTAGTAATAGAGCTTGTAGCACCTATAACAGGATATTTGCAAGTAATGTTTGCTTTTTTCGATTCACATCGATTTTAGGGCCAGCTTATGGATAATTTCCAACGGAATTCAAATAAAACCATTCAAATAAACCCTTGGTTGATGGTGTGTTGAATCTTTTAGTTAAGTTATCTTTGTATCTACCTTCACACTTGTGAGCACCCCTCGGTATCGCTACTTTTTAGGAAATCTGTCTTTATCCTCAAAACTAAAAATGCTACTATCACACAGGGGCAAAGCTGTCAAGTGAAACTTAGCATCTTGTGATTTTCTGCTCGGATTTCCTCAGGGAATTCGATTGCTATAGAGCAAGTCTATTGGCACTTGTACTAGTTTCATTATACATTGGAAAAACACGTTCGTTCACGTCACCTAGACGCTGTGATTGATAGACGCGAAGTATTTCTTTATGTTTGCGCATGACTAACACCTCACCTGCTAGCTTATTACCTACTTATTTGTAAAATAACTTCACATTCTTAACATTATTGTAAACTTTTAAGCTTATAGGTTATCTGTGGCTTATATTCGATAATTTATAATCTTCAAAAAGGGGTCAAATGTGGGGTCAATGTTTGTATGGGAACTTTTTAACGGGTGGTGCGATTCGTGTGAAACTTTTTTTGTGTACTGTAAATGCAAAATGAATGGACACATATTTCTGGATATTCCAAAATAACCCTCTAAAAAGGGTAAAAGGAGGGTCAAAGTTATGTATGGAATTTTTTAATTAGTGTGATTTGTTTAAAAATCAGTTTAGATACTTTAAGTGAACGAAGTCGCGAGCGGGACAGCTAGTCACGTATAAATAAACTGTAATTAAATTTAAAGTTCGTTTTCGTATAAGTAATTACCTTCATACATTGGTTCTTGTTGGTTGTCTGGATGATAAAATACACACTGGTCTTTCTGTAGACAATATTGCCAGGTGTCTTAAACCTACTTTGGCCAAACGAGTCATGGGTAGTATAGAAAATGACGTTGAAATACCTTGTAGTACCACCTAGATACGTAGACATGTGTGGCACGTGTCTGTAGGACCACGTACGATTTACTGTTGGAACATGTAACAGAGAGTGGATAGGTACTTATTTCTCGTCTACCAGCAATTTGCAATCCCTAGATCGTGACAATGACAAAAGTTCAACTTGAAAAGCTTTTCGACCCAGACAAACACAAGATATATGGTTTTTACAGTTAGAAACTATGGCAACTAAAAGTAAACGCATAAGGCATGCCAAATGTAGAGAATATAATGGAAAGAGTAATGGATCATCTCATGAAAACAATACAAGAGAACACTTAACATTTTTGCATTCCATTTAAAATATCTGACAGTGCCTGTCGCAAGAAATTTTTGGACTAATACATGGAACGGAAAGATGATCAATTGATCACCAAACAGCCAAGAGTGTGGTAACAAAACATCTTCGTGCTCATATCAACATATTTTCTCTGTGTAAGTACAAGTAAATAAAAAAGCTCTTTCTTAAATTAGCAATGGCATTGAAATGTTGAAGGTTTACGGAGCGAATGCATTGATCCCGAAGAAACTTAATATTTACTACCATGTACTTGTACATGCTAAAAATAATACGGCCAAGTTTGTACCCAACCGAGCATAATGTAGGGTTTCGTAGTCATTTATAGTAAGCAGCTAATTATTTTTCTATGCAACGTTTTTATTAATAATCCAGAAAAGTCATCATAATGTCTACGCTTTATTTGTTTTGTTTCTAACTCTCATTTTTGCAAATTGTTGAAGTGCAGCTACTTTCAAATACCTGCAAAACGAGTTTTAAAGATATAACTAAAATTACGTTTTATTTAGAATGTATTGGTAGAAACTATGACATGGTTTATTACAGGAACTTTAAAAAAACGGGCTTTTTATCATATTTGTGGTATGAAAGTATATCAAAAAACTAATCGTAAATCTTTGAATGCGGAGCTGCGTTTTTCTAGTTTGTACTTCAGGCTTCCTTTTCAGACTGCGGAACCTTGAAAAATAAGAAAAAAGCTCTCTCTAAAATTAGCCATGGCATTGAAACCATGAATTTATAGTGCAAGGTATGGGTAATAAATAAAGAACTTTACATTGCAGCTGGAATTCACGTGTCTCCTCTTTAAAATTGCATGAGTTTTAACCTGACGGCAAAAACGGGCAAGCTATTACTAGGTATACATAAATAAATTTCAGATAATCTCTCGGTTTTTTTGCTCCCAAACAGATGAAACTTTTTCATGCAGTTTTTTTATTTGAAAACTGCCTTCGAGATTGAAATTAATATAATTTTTAGGTACCTACCCTTGTACATGTACGTGACTATATTCACAGAAAAATGTAAGTTCATGAACTTGAAACAAAGAAGTCTTAATGTTACAGTTAAACACTTTGTTTACTTTTTCTTGGTTACCAGGCACTGTAGTGCCCTAGTCGTTGTTCGTCAACTGGCGAGCGTGAATCTCGCGAGTGCGCGCAAGTTGGCACCTTAATGTTTATTAATTTCATGAAAACTAGCAAATTATTGAATTTAAAACGCAGGTATATGACAATATAATCAAATATGCCACATAAATATCTGTAATTATGTAACATCTTGCTACACATAATCACTGAGTAGATATCTAGATCATTAGATAGGTACTAACCTACTGTAAGAACATTAGATATTATCAACCAATGTACTACTATTTTGTCAAACAATGATGAATGATGATGTACTACTATTTTTTAAGCATTCTGAGTATGGTGTCATAATGGTGCTGAAATTGAATATTGACTACTACGACGTCACGTTTGACTCACATTTGACCCTATTTATTTTTCTCCAGTCTGGTTAAATTGGTGTTAAATGTTTCGAGTATGTACCTATCGATAAAGATGTTTATATACCGTTTTAAAATAAGCGCATGTAATGGTTGAAGTCCTATGAATCGTCGAGCGTTATATTACGACCTACACATGATAGTTTGACGGAGCGCGAAAATCTGAACTCAAATGTCGGTAGCCCTGTTTTTAAGAAACAAGGTATGATGCAGGTGTAACTCGTTCTAGAAATGCAGACTGCAGGACACTAACGGACACACCTCCCGTTACTTTGTGATTGCTTTTTGTGTGACCATCATTTTTGTAGGTCTTGAGGTCTCTGTGACTTCAATGAGTTCAATGTTTTGCTATGAACAATCATTATCATTCTGAGGGTCTACCATGAGTTTTCACAATCTACACTCGCTAGCGACTGAAGTTAAAAAAAAATATGAAAATATTGTACAGCGCCTCTAGCGGATAGTTGGGTACTAAAACCTCACGTAGCTAACTATCCTACGTCACAGCGTACTACAGCGACTGTAGTTTGCGCTCATTAATTTGTTTAGAATTTGGTACCGAGTAACAATTTCGACAGATGTCATAGTAACGAACTATTACTACTGTAGTAACATCAGCTGATCTAAATGTGACAACTCAATGGTAGACGTACTGAAGAGTACTTGTCTTGTAATTTAATTACTAACACAATGTTCACGATGTTCAGGTAGCTTCACTATTTCAAAACGCGCCGCTCGGCTAGACTAATTAGGAAGTAATTTTGGGTCGTAGCCGTTGTTTGTGGTAGGTATTGAACTAATATCATATTCCACAGACTTATAATAACATTTTTTTATCAAAGTCACGGTCTAAAGTTAGAAAACATTAGTTAAAAAAACTGTTGTTTAGAAAAATATTGTTAATTTTGTTGGCTATAAACATACCTACATTCATTGAGGTACTTATACCTGAATAACTATATCAATATATACGAGTAGGTATCTAGTATAATATATCAATGCCTACAGAGGTAAATATTTATTTATTTATGTTTTTGGGAAAACTTACAGCTAGGTCTTAATAAGAGTTTTAATATAAAACATGCCAGTGATGGTCATGCATGCTGAGGGCCAATTACAAAGTTTCCGCATATATTTAGTTAAATAGAAAATTATAAACAGTGAAAGTAGACGACTTTAAAGAAATAAAAAGGATATACATTACAAAGTGAAATCAGATGAGGAAAAAAACTTACCTACATAAGTAAATTATTATGTTAAAACAGTCAGTTTTGTACAGTATACTCGGTAGGGATTATGATAGAAAACCCTTATTGACCAGATCATAACTAATTAAGTTTGTTAGTTTTGTCACACAACTTTATCAATGTTTTTATAATGAGTGGGACCTAGTTCAATATAAATTATATAAGTACTTACAATCTGTTTCCCACGAATATTGGAGCGACACTATGACGTTTCAGTATACGTTACGTGTCCGTATTCTGCTCAGTGCTAGGTATACCAAAACAGAGGTACCTATCTATTCCCACGAACGGCACAATTTTCTTCTGTAGGTACACTTTTTATTCCCATTTTTACAGAAGTCAATATCACATTTTGTGCCGTTTGTGGGAATAGGAAAATAAATAATTAAAATTGTTTCCATTTTTACACACATTTTTAATAACGATTTGTACTGGATTTGTATGGGGTATCCCTAGGTATTTTTCATTATTATCATTATTTTGTTTTAGGTGATTAACAAAAGGTGTTCGTGTCCCTTAGTACCTATAGGTTAGCTTAGGAATAAAATAATTTATAATTGTATGGTTCCAGAAATAGAAAGGCATTGATATCATTGGGTAAGGTTATAATTTATTAGTATATCCTTGTATAATAGATTACTGGTTTTAATAACTATCAAATCATTTACATACCAGATTCGGCACTTTTATTTTTACTGGGCAAGGCTAGGTCTTTGACCGGCGAAAGTGTTATTGGTGGAGATAAAATCGAAGAAATCGCTTTCGGTTGTTTCAATTTTGTAAACACAATCAGCTTGACTTTCTCATGAAGGTCAGTATCATTACCTCCTATAGATCAGTCTTATTTACCTCTTATTTACTTCGGAGTTCGGAGAGACACCTACCAGAGAGATACCTAAGCTAGTCTTTGTCTCTTTGAAATGGCAGGTAGGTAATAAGCCCAAATATTCGATGCTTGATAGTCTATAGGATAGCATCAAGCATCGAATATTTGGGATCCAAAACATGATAAGTAGGTCTATATAGGTCTTGATAGGTAGACTCTACCTATACTATCAAGTTTGGATCGAAAGTAGCATTATTAATGGATGAGGCCCAAAGAGTAGTATAATATACAAAGATAGGGCTTTAATGACCCTTAATGAACAATTTAAACAAAATATAGGTAATATATAGAAGTCTACAGCAGAATTATTATACGACGTCATATCGCCAGACTACAGAAACGCAAATACTTCCATCTTGTGGCAGTCAATGGTATCACAGTCCTAACTAAGTAGGTAACTAAGCACAAAGACTGATGAGAACCTAAACCTCCGCATGGTAGGTTGGTTACGAAACATACTTAGTTTAATGACGTACCGCTAGATGTCGTTACAAGTAGGTACCTACTTTTCTAAATATCTATTATTTGAAATACAACTGTTTGCATCATAGGCAAACATGATATGTTGGTAAATAGGTACCTAATTTCCAGGGAATTATGAAATCTTACTGCATGACCGTTTTCAAATTCTTAATTTCTACGTGCCCAAAAACTCAAGCAAAAAACTCTAGGTGAGTATGTGCCTACTGTACCTTTTCCCAGCAGGATATTTATAATACTGTCTGTGGGGTATTTACTTTATTATTCCCAATTTAGTTTAGAAATTAACCACGTATTCATCAGGTAGTAACAATATAATTGTTCCAACCGAATAACTTTCTCAAACATAAATTATTCTATATCAACGCTCTACCTTACGTAGATAGAGATACATAGATACCTACGCCATATACCTACCTGAGTAGCTAGGCTATTTACATACCTACTTACTGAATGTTTTTAATGAAAATTTCTATAAACATTGATGAACACTGATGAGCACAAGTGCTTACCTTCTCTCGTAAGGTTAAAAACTTAAGTAATGTTATTTTAATTTATTTTTATACTAGCTGTCCCGGCAAACTTCGTACCGCCTTCTACATTGCTTAGACAACAGTGAGTGATTATAATTTAATATGAACTTTATTAAAAAGTAATAAAGTTCAAATTGACTCTACATTTCATTTAGAAAACGTTTGTATGGGAAATAGAAAAGGGCTATTTTTAGGGTTTTCCCGGCAGTTATTCGGCAGTTAGCCGTTCTCGAGTTTAAGCGTTTAAGCTAGCTTCCGCCTGCAGCTTCACTCACATGGTACCTTGTTAAATTATAGCCTATGCGCTATTCCAGACTATTATCTATCTCTGTGCCAAATTCCATCTAAATTCGTTTCAGTGATCACACTACATCACTCCATCAGGAGTAACAAACATCCATAAAGGTACCTACATACACCCATCCATCCAAACTTTCACATTCATAATATTATATTTTCCTTTAATATACTAGGTATTTACTTTATAAATCGAAAAAGCTGTGCTCTCCCGCCTATTAATTATAATTATCTTTCTTCTTGCTAAACCGACCCCATCCAGGGAACCTTTTTCCAAGATTAATATAATTTTTCAATACTCTGATGCTTAAGGTGCTTCAAGGGGCCTAGATGCGTAATGAACAAGCTGGTATTAATTAAAAATATTTCTGAGACTCCCTTTAGCTTGGCACAGTCGCTCAGAAGTAGCTTTGCAACTGGTGAATGTGTTTTCCTACCATGCACTAACAACTTTGATGTTAACCACAATTGGACCTAAAACTTGGGTGTCAAAACTAGTAGGCAGGTACCTACATATCAAAACGTGCATCGCCAAAAAATAGGACATGCTGTGCATCGTGTCACGATGCAACCTGTCTTTGATCATCAAACGCGAAATCAACGCAGAATTGTATCGTCAGTTTTCAATGCACACCGTATATTCGTATCTCCATGACACGACATTGGATCGCTAAGTACCTAAGTTTTTACTAAATCGTCAAATATGGCTAAATATTCTCATTGATTACCAAGAAGTAATAAGCGACATACGAGGATAAACATTGACCGTGTGAACAGTTATTTTTAATGTAACTAACGTAATTGGTAACATGAGATGCCGAGCTACTTTCGCTAGAAACTGCCTTTTGAAGTTCTGGCTTTGGTTGGCTTTCGTTCTATAAGAAGCCTTTTAAAACTAGTAAAGTCAGTGGCGTGTGTAAATTTAATTAATTCAATGATATTATTATGTAAGTGTGCAGTAGGTAGGTTTATGTAATGTTGGGCATATTTCTCGTGCTTGCAATAGGTACACGAATTGGTTCACTGTATCCGACATAAAAAACTGAGCGCCGGGGCATGAAGTGGGGAACTTGCACGCAATTACCTGAAACATAGATGTTCTTGCAGGCTGCTTTTCAAGCTAAGATGTGCTAAGCGGTAAGCTAAGCTACGATGCTATGTAACCTTTTCCACCAAAGCACACTGGTGGCACTAAATAGTGGGGCGGGAGGAATTTTTAAATGAAAATTATGTTAACAGAATAAATCTTTAGAGTCGGTGGGAAGAATTTCTAGAGTCAGGCGGGAATAAGCCTAATTAATAGATAACAACTCTCGAGTTTGCAACTCTGGAATATCACGTGATAATACCAAGTAAGACCGCGGGAAGAACTTGCAATAACCAGTCCATTGTTCTGATAAGGTTCTGATAATGATTTGTTTTAATTTATAAGGTGCACTGATTATAGCCTTTAGAAACAGCTTTGTAAATTGCGATTGGTTACCTTTCTTAGGTTTTAGAAGTCTTCTAAATCACGTAATTTATTCCAAGTTCTCATTGGTCACCCTCGATCCCTAATCAAGGCTTTTTGCGAAATGATCTGCTCCACTTCACTTCCGTCCATTTACACTCTATAGGAAGACTACCTCTGTAATATGAAACCTCTCAACTAGGTACCTATTAGGGCTCGTTTAAACGGTTCGCGAAACGCGTACGAGATTTGTATTCACATAGGAATGTCCTTTTATTTCTTTAATTTTATTTTGACGATCTCGAGGTAAGCTTGGTATACTACATATTCTCAAATCGTAGGTAAGTATACAAACATTTATTTTAACATTTTCAATTAATTTTCGAGAAAAAATAATACTACGGTATAACGGTAGTAAGTACTACTTACTCATTAGCTGAGGAACTTTCACGAGTCTCTAGAGGGGTAAGGATTATGAAGAAATGTTTTACGATAGTCCCTCCTTTGGGCTAAACTGTTTAAGATTTTATAAGGATAGTAAACCTTGAGTTATACTTAAGTACCAACATTTGTGAATATTTTGTGAATATGTAATCTTTTTCTGATTTTGTGTTTCCTTTTCTTTGTTTTGTTTGTGGGTTAGTTGTGATGAAAAAGATGGCCACTATTTTGTTTAGTAACTTATCAATGTGACTCATAGGTAGGACGCTGTCGCACTAGGGCGACTGTCGTCACGTCTCGGTCGGTTAGCTGGCCTGGCAGACTAATAAAGATGTGTGAGCTACAAGCGTATAGAGTGACCACTCTATTTGAATTTAGGCTTGCTACTTTTTTTAGGCGCTAGCTCAGGCATAAAAACAGCTCAAAACGAAATGCTGAGAGCGCCCTCAATTAGGAAAAACAACTATAATCATACCGCTCACACATAAACGAGTCAGGTATAAAGGTAGCAAGCAAGAGACTTTATCGGTAGAATGGTAGCGTTTAATTATTAATTTATTCACGGGTTTTAGTACCCACCTATACTGGATTCTGTGACGTACGTGAGCGACCTTCTGTATCTACAACTCCCTGATATACTGAAATAAACATGAACCGTATTCTACCAATATGTCATGCCTTTGCTCGACAAAACATCCCGTGTCTCTTACGTGGGGCGCATTTACATAGAAAGCAGATTTTCTGAAAATATGCGCTCATACATAATGACCACCTCCAGGCAACCGTTTCGTTAGTATTTTCGAACCAGGGTAGTGAAAGGATTAAAGTACTCTTCAGAGGTTACCACTGCGAAGGCCAGACAGTTCACATGTTATCGGTTGGACTATAATACTGTTCATATCCGACAATAAGTAAGTGATGCCTGCTTTATATGTGAATTCTTCCTACACCCTTTACCCTTGTAGGTTTCAGGGCACGTACGACTCTACGTGTTGCCATCGTTGCTCGCTTCGCTCCATTTCCGCGGAGTAAAGTGCAATTAGAGACTTATCGCCAGAGATACTGTAGCAACTTAGCACTTACCGACACGGAGTTACGAGCGCCACGCGCTGGAAGCGTCACGCACGCTCCGACACCACTCGACTTCCTGTTCAAGCAGGAGTTAGCCTATGCTTCCTGTTTGTTCCATTTGTAAACTTGTGTAAATGGGGTAATGCGAATACTTGTAACTTAGCTTTATATCTGAAGGTTAGATCCTTCTATTCCTTCTTAGAAGCTATGAGCTTTAAACCGATAATATAGTTATATATAGTTGAGATTATACTGACTGTATTGTAGTAAATCTGTATATATTGATGCCTGCTTATTTATCGTATCTACACCCAGTATTGTTTATCTGACTATAAAAACATGTTATATACTCCTAACCACGAGTATTCATGTGCATAACTACTTGATACATGATAACTATGTAATCTTTTTAAAAAAATACTATGAAGGGCTTGTTGAACGTAAAAAACAGAAAACATGTTTGTCATAAAATATATCTATTCAGCCTAGCTGCATGTCGGAATTCCTGCATAGTGTTCCTTCAATTTCGTATTGGCAGTCACTACCTGCTTGGGATTAAATCGCTTTAAACTTGATTGTACGTAGGTACATTAACTACCTACAGCACTTTAAGCTCTCACTTGAAATACGAGTAAAGTCTGTCTATCATAAGGAATTTCTGATCTAAAGTTACATAGGCGAGCTAGTTACGTTATTTTATCAAAATTGAAAAAATAAGCCTTTGACTGTAGTCTTTTTTCCACACTAGGATAAGTTTATACATTAATGTAGATTTTATGAATAAAATAAGTACTTAATACATAAAATTTTATAAGTATTTTTATTTGTTTACAAAAAGTACTTACTTACACATAATATTTGTAATATTAACACACTGTATAATGCTTCATAGCATGGACATAGTTTTTTGAAGAAAATATAATTTAAAATTTACTTAAGTAAGTATATAAATATTTATCCTACATTTAAACGAAAATTTGAAATATTTATAGATAATGTTATAACTACTCGAAAACGATTTTTAAAATTTCATTGAAAATCACGAATGGGGAATTCGACCAATCGACAAATTCAACAGTAAAAAATTACAATAGGAAAACTGATAAAATTAAATAAAGCATGCATTGCGACCTGCGTCATCCGTGGTTGACCACCTGCAAAAAAACAAAAATCTAATTACTATGTTTATGTTGGGCTTGGGGGCACGACATAATCCGTAGCGGTTGCGATTTTAAATAATAGTACCTGGGTGACCGAGCTTTGCTCGTTTGTATTTGGATAAACGATGTTTTTTAAAAAGGAAACCTAGTTAGATCGATTTATCGCCCCCAAAACCCCCTGCATACTAAATTTCATGAAAATCGCTGGAGCCGTTTCCGAGATTCCGATTATATATATATATATATATATATACTAGGTTGTTGCCCGCGACTTCGTCCGCGTTTCATGTTTTGTATAAAACAAAGAAAACAAATCAAAAACCAAGAAAACCGTTCTGAAGTTATAAGTGTTCGAACCAACCCGTCTTTTTCTATGTACATACATACTCCTACATGCATAAAATCACGCCTGTTTCCCGACGGGGTAGGCAGAGACCACTTGCTACGATCCTGACATACTTTTTTTGCTTCATTCACTCTCATTAAATTCTTAATACATGCACGTCAGTTTAGGGTACCTACTCTGGACCTGGCCTTTCTCTAAAACGTCCCCAATTTGATCGAGGTACCTCCGTACGCCGAGGTCTTCCCCTTTCAACTGTCCCATTCACACTCTCTTTATACAACTGTTTCGTCAATCTCCCTTCATCCATCCTTTCTACATGCCCAAACCATCTTAACATACCCTTCTCAATTTTCATCACTACGTCTTCTTTCACTCCACAACGTTCTCTTATCACGCTGTTCTTCGCTCTATCATTCAAAGTTAAACCACACATACTTCTTAGAGCTCTCATTTCCACTGCATTTATTCTACTCTGATGCTTCTTCTGCCATACCCAACTTTCGCTACCATACATCAATGTCGGCACTAACACTCCAAAGTGCACAGCCAGTCCTGCCTTATTGGACACGATCCGACTGCTCATAAATGTGTGAAGTGCTTAATTACACTATTTCCAGCATTCACTCTCCTTTCAATATCATCATCATGTTTTCCATCTCTTAAACAGCGTACCGAAATATTTAAACTCTTTCTATGTAGTGAATTAAAACCAATAGTGTCAATTTATTTTGCAATTCATGTACTTATCTAATTTGTGTTTCAAACTACTATGACACCTCTCGTTAAAAAGTCCTATAGGTATAAACTTTGATACCCCTTTTTTTCCATTTGTGAGGGCTATTTTTGAAAACCCTTAAATATGTGTTCATTTATTTTGCATTTTAAGTATTAAAACCGAGTTCTCGTCAAAATAACTTTGACACCCCTTTAACCCCTTTTGAAGGGTTATTTTGAAAAATCCAGAAATACGTGTCCATTTATTTTGCCTATAAAGTATGCAAACTGAGTTTCAAACTAATCACACCACTCGTTGAAAAAACTTTGACACCCCATTTGAGAGTTATTTTGAAAAATCTAGATAATGTTTTAAATGATTTGGCATCTAAAGTATCCAAACCAAGATTCAGACCGATCGTACTACCCCTTAAAAAGTTCCCATATAAACATTGAGCCCCCATTTTACCCCTTTTTAAAGGTTATATTGAAAAATCTCGAAACACGCATACATTTGTTTTGTATTTACATTACACACACAAAGTTTCATGAAAATCGTACAGCGCGTTAAAAAGTTTCATACAACCGTTTTTAGCCCTTTTCACCCCCTTTTCCAAAAATCCCGTCTTATTGCTCGCCTACATACCAAGACGAACATACCCTCCAAATCTCAAGTCTGTACGACCGGCGGTTTAGGCTGTGCGTTGTATCTATTCAAATCAGTCAGGACTTATCCTTTTATATGGTAGATATACAAGAATTGCTCGTTTAAAGGTATAAGATTATTTCAAGTAAAAGTATTTACTTTTACTTAATGTAGGGAATTCTTCATGTAGGAAATGGAATTCTTCATGGGAGTTCTTCTTCAAAACGCCTTATTAGCGACTCACAACGGATTCACCCTCGGATAGCGAAGTTTATCGAGCGGTTAAAAGTTAACACTGGATAGACTCACCAGATTGATTTCAGATATAATCCATTATGATCTGTCTTCAACTAATAAACAAACTATAAATTGTATCAGTACCACCAATGACTGAACAATAAATACCTACTGGTGGCTTGATGCTCCTGAGGTTTTTCTAACTCGATGGCAGCGATATGCGCTGTCGGCATCAAACCTGGAAAGATAGCATTTTTTAAATACCTTCGAAGAACCTATAAAAGTTCGTATTGTCATTCCGTCCATCCGTCTGTATCAGCAAAATATAAGGTCAGAACATTATTTATAGTCATGAACAAAACGGATTTAGATGAAGCATTAAGTACCTACACAGTTTATGTAGCTGGTGTACCTTAATAGTATCCACTTATTAACCCAGAATCACAAAAACAAAGCCGTGAACAGATTTTTTTAAAGGATAGACTAACATGTATTTAGTATTATCAGCTAACCCATTCTCCAACAAGTTGCACAACCCGCCCGCACAATTAGAAATCCACGAAGCAATCTGCAGACGTCTCCGAGATATAATTTAACTCCTTCCCAAATTTAATAACGATCGGTTTAGCCGATTGTCATGTAAAAATAAAGAATATAGAGAAATACTTTCACATCTTTCTATCTATCGTATACTGTCAATAATACGTGTTGTATTTTGATGAACATTTGCGCGTTTTACGGACAAAGTTGCAGGTACAGCTGGTTTATAATATACTAGCTTCCGCCCGCGGCTTCATCTGCGTGATACCTTAAAAAACAAAAACATCGCTATCCCACAGGAACCGTACATTTTTTCGGAATAAAATGTAGCCTATGTGTTATTCCAGACCATAATCTATATCTGTGCCAAATTTCATTCAGATCCGTTTAGCCGTTTTAGCGTGAAAGAGTAACAAACATACATCCATCCATCCATCCATACATTCTTACAAACTTTCACGTTTATAATATTAGTAGGAAGTATGGATATTGTGATTTTCGTAACGTCTAATTGTGGACATGAAATTGAAAATTGTAATAAATAAACAAGTGATCGACATTTCTCAGCACTCGTGATTGTAGAGCATCAATCTACGATGGTTTTCATATCAATTAGCGTTATATTAGCTTCGGCTCAGTGATGTGAAACATCAATCGAGTTAGAAATACTTAATGAAGCTTTGCGTTTACGAATCTATGTTATTGTACTCGTCGATCTGATTTCCACCTATAACAAGAAATTTAGGTCTGCAGATGTTTTCCTTGCAGGGTAACGTTCTAAAACTGTTAAGTTATAAATTACTTTTAGTTATTTCTAGGTACTTACATATTTTATCCACCTACAAGTATGTTATAGCTTCTCGTTAGGCTTGGTGGTAGAAAACTCTTATAACCTAGCTCGCCTTTGTATATGTAATTTTTCAATGACTTGTTTGTAAATATTTTATTTTGTTTAGGAATTATAAGTAACGTTGTGTACTTCCATTTTTATATGTAAATTTATAATTGGCTGGTTGATTTATAAGTTTAAGCATGCTGTGGATTTTGGATATTTTAAATAAAACCTAATCTTCCGTTCTTGACTGACTAACACATACCTAAACCATAGGTCCTAGACTTGTCCTAGAAAGCTATAAATTTGGAACGTAAGTTCCTTTCCTACAAGTACACTAAATGCGAATGTTTGTGTGTACGTTTAGTATGACACAATCACGCCTAAACAGCTTGTCGGATTTTCAATACATTTATTATGTAGGTATCACGCGTGTGAAATCACGGTAGAAATAAGTTATAATGTTGTTCGTCCACCAGGATCCCCTAGCCCGATCCCCGTGAACTCGTCAATTTATCGGAATCACGAAACCGGGGTGCATGTGAATTTCACATAAGAAATTATGTGAAGATTTTGTAATCCAAGTTTGGATTGCTTGGAAATGTGCGTGCGACGCAGTACGCCCCAAAAATCAGCTGTCGCAAGATTTCAATAAATAATGACTTTATATAAGTTCTAAACGCAGGTCACAACCCTCAAACTCAGTAAATAGGTCAATCACCTACGTCGTAGCACTTACAGCAAGTTCTACGAACAATTCCCCAAACAGAAACTTGGCCGCAATTTGTGGCTTGGCCGAACCACTAGCGGTAGAAGCCAATCGCGACCACGTAGCAATACGCGTAGCACTTGTGGTTATAATTTTACTCGTGCTTCGATCGCAGAATGTTGTATAAAAGGGTTGAGTGATAATGCAACCGTCCTATAACGCACGATCGTTCTAAGATACACCAATCTTAGTCGAAATATTTTTAAATATGAGCTCTTGTCTCTACCTGACAGGAATTGTTTTTCTATTAAGTAGAAATATAGTAGCTACGGATAAGAGGTAGTCTTATAAATCTCGAGATTAAAAACTCGACGCTATTCACATGCTAAGTTTCTGTGTCATGCTGGGTTCGCAACTGGAGCAAACGCTGAAAATATGCGTTTATCTCGGAAAGTGTTTTTCATTAGCGAAAACAAAAACAAAAGCTAGATTTTATAGTATGGTCCCGTCGTGTTCTATAAGCGTGGATCCCCACTTTTGACATTCTGCCGTAACCGTGTATCCTTACCGTAAAATACACGCGTGACTGTGGTTCCGTACAGTACAAACAACCGTGACAATTTATAAAATAAATATAAATATATAATAGCTTTATAAATAATCAACCTTCAACATTTTCAACATTCTTCATATTTCTGACAAAGCAAAGCTTTTCACTTAGGAAGAGTATTTTGGATACCTTTATTTTAAATGGTCCAGGAAATGTCACACTGTACTTTGTCCGAACTAGCGTAAAAAGCACCGTGTCTTGTACGGAGCCACGGTCACGGTAACAGTCACGGCTGAATGTCACAAGTATGGACCTACGCTAATAATCATTGTTTGTAAACAATGATAGTATATGCGTATATGCTATATGCAGTGGCATCAGTGTCAATATCAATACAAATTTCATCCCATTTGTCTATTCATGAGGTGAAAAATTATTAGTCGAAGATTATGTAAAAGCGTCAGTAAATTGTGTAATTCGTTCGTTTTTGCTTACGCTTTGGTCGATGCTGGCCAAAGTACTTGCGGCTTTACTGAAAGTAGCTAAAGGGTGCGGTTTTTATTCCCGCATCGAGACGTTTGCGGATCTACAAATATTTGATGCATGTCTGAGTGTCGGCAAATATCTATATCTAATGTTTGGTGTTCCGAGTAAATTGGTTGGTCGTAGAGTCTTTCAGGTTGAAATTTTATCGAACAGAGCACAAACGTGCATCAAAGTGCATTTACTACTCCAAAGGCAAAAGTCAAACTAAAATGTACAGTGAATTTCGTTTCGGCACATGCGTGATCAAAACAAACAGGTTTAATTTTTCAGCCATAAATAAACTTATTAAAGTTAACTTCTTTATAAAAAGCAGATGAAATTGTTCATCAAATGAAGTGACTGCTTTATTTAGTAGTTACCAGGATAATAAACAGTTGTTCTGTTTGCAGTATAATTGGTGTGGGGTAAGCTCAGTTCACACACGAACTCCTCAGGGTTGGTCACGTCATCGTCGTGGACCACCGCTTTCGTCTCCACCGTGTACAACCCCCACGAGTCCATGGTTATTTCCGTAACTGCTTGTTTCAGCGGCTTTCTGAAATGTTAGAAAGGTTTATTTTTCGAGAATTGGAATTGGAATTGCGACTGTTCGCGACTAATTGTTCAAAAATATTTCGTTTGATATTTATATAGGTTTTTGTGTGCACTATTTATTTTATTTTACCTACACGTTTATATATCAGGTTTCTATCCCGTGTAAGGTAAATAAAATAAAATGTTTTGACTTTGAATGGCACATGATGGTATAATTTTCTTTGGATAAAAAGTCTGATCAAATAGGGATAGGTACTTGCCTACAAAATTAGAAATAATATCAAAGCATTTTGTATTTTCTGTTTACCTCACTCAATATAAATGTTAATCTAGCTTGGTCACTCTAATAGCATAAAAGCTATTTTGTCGTTCTATTTTCTAGTAAGTATTGTAAATGTAGGTTACAGCCAAAAACTTTAAAGGTGTATCCAGTATTCACTTTAACTACTTTATTCTTGTAATCTGTTTTTAGGTGGTTTTATCTAATAAAAAAATCTAAAAACAAAACTCTGGCTTTGTTTCTACAAATCAGTGCCTTCTTATGGCGTGGAAGAATTAAAATCAGACTTTTACACATAAATACGGATTTTAAACTTACCCCTGTGACAATATCCTCATAATAGGCCTCGGGTAGAGCTCCTCGGCGAAGCATATTAGTGTCACCAGGAACACGTACCGTTTCTCCTGAATGAAATGGAAGCTCTTACCTCGACCTGTTTCCATGAAAACCTCTAATGAGTCGAGTGATATTATAAGTTTGAAGCTACGAAAATCGTTTTACACAGACTGTCGAAAACATAATCTAGCAAACTTTGTTCAAACTCAACCCGTAGTATCTACTTGATCTAAATAGGCACCTAGGCACTGTTTTTATTGTGTACTAAAATTAAGTATAAAACTTTATTAACTAAAATCACAAGGTCGATATTGTGTATATTAAACAGTAAATAGGTGAATTAAACTTTAAAATATCTAGCACAGGCCTGAATTTAAGAGATCCGCCGGCGGCGGCTGGAATATTTTGGCTGAAAAATATAGTTAGAGTTAGTGTTATTCTTGACTGAGGAATAATATTAGCCTAACAGCGCGCTGACCGCTGATCGCCTTCAAATGGACAGTTATAGACAAAACAACATGAAAAGTAGGCGATAAAGGTAGCGAAAAATCTTTTATGTCTGGAAGTGCTAATGCAAAAGATATTAGTTTTCACAAAGTATACTTATGAAAACGTAGCACTTAGAAGACCTAGCGTAATGATATCACAAACATAACTTCACTTGGGTACTTATTTCCCATTGGGATCCCGTTGGGGAGTGGACATGCGACAAAGCGCCAACTCAACTGTCAGAGAGTAGTTCGCAGATATTTTGTTTGTAAAATGTAAAATATTATAAAATGTTGTGATCTCTAGCGTGTATCTGCTTACATTATCTTATAAGTATTTTTTTACGTAGCGGATTTTAGTATGAGTCCCTTTGTACCTACCTATACAGTATTCAATGAAGGAAATTGAATGAAGCAATAAAAGTATGGGGCGTATTTTTTTATGAATCTAATGTACTAATTAGTGTTCGACACACAGTCGCGTTGATGAAAACAGTAGTATGGCTCTTTGTCCGACCTTACTTACTGTAAACGAGCATGGGACGTGTCTCGCGGTCCTCCTCCATGAAAGTGGACACGACGCAAGTGTAGTTTCCGCTCAAATCTGTCGTCGGTCGCAATATTTTTATAGCCCTATACGCTTGTAGAGGCTCGTCTGTAAAACAAAACATGTGGTAGATACAATATTTGCGATAGGGGCTCAAGCGAGCACAAGTATTTTTTCTCTCAACGACACAAAACAATCTGACTGACTCAAAGAAAGTCTGATAAAAGTATTTATAAGGGAAGGAATTTTCAAAATGTAACCTCGGAAAGGGTGCTGAGATTTCAAAGTTTGTGAGAAAATAACTACATTATTATCTTATACCTTTAAACGAGCAATTCTTGTATATATATATATATATCCTAATCTGAATCTCGGAAACGGCTCCAACGATTTTCATGAAATTTAGTATGCAGAGGGTTTCGGGGGTGGTAAATCGATCTAGCTAGGTTTCATTTTTAGAAAACGTCATTTACCCCAAAAAAACGAGCAAAGCTCGGTCACCCAGGTACTTAGTATTAGACGGGTATTTATCGCGTTAAAATATAAGGTAATTTAAACGCGATAAATACCCGTCTAATACTAATAATAATGTGTTCAGATCGCGTAAGTTTAAAAGTACATAAAATAACTACATACAAAAAATAGTAAATTAGCAAAATCTCACTAGAAAATAGCTTTTTTTGATCTCTTTTTACGAGCCGCTTTGCGAATATGAAACTGAATTTATTCAGTAGCTCGTTAGGCCAAGCATAGACTAAAAGACTAACTGGCAACAGAACAGAACAGACCGATTAGTCATATTTTTCTTATTAATTATCATGAAAATTTTTAACAAGTAGCCCACAAACCTATAGAAGGTACGAGTTGGTAGTATCAGTCGGGTTCATTTGCCCCGCGTTCCGTTGGGGATAGATTGAGTTCTCGCTACGCTACTGCAATTTATTGCAATACCTATCTAGTATCCATGTTTCTATTTTTTTCTATTTCATTATTGTGACGAGTTTTCTTCGCTTCTCTTTTTTATTTTAACCTATTTGTTTTTAGCAATATCTACTTTTATAGCTTTTTTCACATGAAATTAATTGATCGAATCAATCAAATGGAAAGTATTCTTTTATTTTCACTGTTGGTATCATTTATAAAATAAGTGAGTAATTGCTCTTTTTTCACGTATAGCATGTACTTATGTGAGAACGTTTTATCAATGTCCAATTAAAAAACGGGTTATTTGAATACACTCAGCAACTTACCAGAAATCCTATAGTTGAGCTCCACCTTTCCTTTTAAGAGACCGATGACCTGCGGCCGCATGGGTGGGATCCACTGGTGCACCAGCCCCGAAGATCCATTGAAGAACCACTTCATCACCAGGCCCTCCTTTGCTCCGAGAGGCTGGCTGGCTCCATACTCGCAGTCAAGGACCACAAAGTCAGTGCCCATTTCCACGAGAGCTGGTACCTCGATTCGTTTTATATTTACTGCTACGCATTCTATGGACAAGTCCTCAAGTACATGAACACTTAAAAACAAAACAATAAATAAAATACAACAACAAAAAAATATCCTTAAAAGAAAACGCGAGCGAAGTCGAGGGCAGAAGACAAGTTTAAAGCTTTTGGGGTATTACTTTTGAACTCAACATAATTAGCAATTACGTGTTCAGTAACCGTAGGTACAGAGTAAATTGGATACGAGGTTTGTAGTACAGAGACGAGGAAATCCGAGTTACCCCAGTTTCAAACATTAAATTATTTCACGGAATAATTTCAAACCGTTAATCACTTCTCTTATTTTATAAATTGGATTTCCGTGACTACGACTTAACGCCCCGGTAGCAGGCCAGACTGTCTGGCGGATCGTCTGGATAGAAACAGTTTTTTTTACAAAAGAAAAAATATAGAAAAGCTTATTGCCTCATGCGCTATAAAAGTATAGTTTCTTTAGAAGAACTGTACATACAGAGCCAGTACTTGGCCAAATAGTATCTAGCTACTCGTAAAAATTGTTATTCCAAATCAGCTCAACCTGTTACGATCTACGAAGCTGTGGCGATGCGACGTGACGTAAACCCCACATAAGTACATAAAATATAGGACAGTAAACTTTCTCGTACATCTACTTCAAATATTGTTAGAAAAGTTATTTTTGTCAAGAACTAACAAGTATATTTTTCATTCAGACTTGAATAGTACTAAATTATATTCTATCGGATAATCGGGTTGACTGCAAGGACTGACTCAAATTAATGGGTACAAGCAGCGCTGATCTAATAAAAGAGATTCGAATCCAAACCTATTTATTGCCTTTGTGGTAATACTGTGAGAACCTCGGAGTAGTAAAATTACAGTAATGAGCGCCGAACTGTTGCCTCTTGTCAAAATGTAAGCAGGTTTTTTAGTCTGCAGTACGAAAGTACGCCCGTAGAAAAATAATTGCCTACATTTCCAATGTTACTTTGCTTACTACTTATTAATATTTTCGCATAGAAACTCACAAGTGAATAAGATTAATGGTTGATGGTAATCTCTGATATGAGAAATTAACATTATATTATAATCAATAATGAATGCAAATTTGAATAAACCGCAGTTTACTAATTATGAAACTTGATTTTAATTAACCCTTATTAGTTAGTTATAGTGGCAATTTAAATAAAAAGCGATCGATCCCTGTAGATTTTCTATGAAAAATACTAAGTAAAAAAAAAGTGGCCGTTATTACGCGATAAGTACTCGTAAGTACCTATCTAGATATTCCTCCAACTCCGTCGAAAGAGAATAAGTTAATCTCTTTGTTTGCTGGAGCCGATTATTTTCCGCTGCAGGCTTTTGGACTCATTAGGTCGTATTTGTTTTTTGTCTGATCAGATTGAACTATTTTCAGCTTAGTAGTTCAGTTTTCAGTTGGCGGATGGATTATAAAATTTTCAACTTGCTTTGCCGGTTGGAACCATTTTAGTATGTCCATTCATCCTATAGTGTCATTAGTAAATCAGGGTGGTAAAAGGATTAATGTGTACCTTAGAGGCTCTTTTCGTGTACTACGATGAAAATCTTACCAAGTATAACCATATTTTTTTTTATTCTGACAAATTTCCCATCCATATAAATGGGAAAGTTACTCTGTTTGTTTGTTAACTTTCACGACTTAACGGTAGAACGGATATTAATTAAATGTGACATGCAGATATGATGTATGTTGGGGTGAATTGTTGGGGCAATTGTCTTTAAAAAACGAAATGTGGACGAAGTCAACAGATGGTCAATAATATTTCTGCAAAACCACTCTACTGTTATAACGAAACTAATAAATAAAATATAGATAAGATTCTTAAAGTTACTCGTAATCTCTCAATAGGTACATTAGGAATAGGTTTATGAATAATGTATTGTTGTCATGCAGAATACAGGAAAGTAGATCCACGCCTATATATATATATATACCTTTAAACGAGCAATCTATACCTATATAAGAGCTTAACCTGACTGACTGACTGACTGACTGACTGACTGACTGACTGACTGACTGACTGACTGATTTATCATCGCCCAGCCGAAACCGCTGAAGCTAGAAAGCTGAAATTTGAAAGGTGGTTTTCTTTTATAACAAAACCACCCACTAAGGCGGGATTTTTGGAAAACCCACCTCTAGGAGGGTGAAAAAGGGTGAAAACGTTAGTATGAAACTTTTTAACGCGTGGAGTGATTTTCATGAAACTTTGTTTGTGCACTGTAAATGCAAAATAAATGGACACGTGTTTCAGGATTTTTCAATATAACCATCAAAAAGGGGTCAAATGTGGGGTCAATTTTTGTATGGGAACTTTTTAACGGGTGGTGCGATTGGCCTGAAACTTTGTTTGTGTACTGTAAATGCAAAATAAATGAACACGTGTTTCAGGATTTTTCAATATAACCTTCAAAAAGGGGTCAAATATGAGGTCAATGTTTGTATGTGAACTTTTTAACGGGGGTGGTGCGAATGGTCTGAAACTTTGTTTGTGTACTGCAAATACAAAATGAACGAATACGTGTTTCAGGATATTTCGATATAACCTTGAAAAAGGAGTCAAATGTGGGGTCAATGTTTGTATGGGATCTTTTTAACCTGGTGCGATTGGTCTGAAACTTTGTTTCGTGTTTCAGGATTTTTCAATAAAACCTTTAAAAAAAAGGGGTCAAATGGGGGATCAATGTTTGTATGAGAACTTTTCAACGGGTGGTGCGATTGGTCTGAAACTTAATTTCGTGTTTTAGGATTTTTCAATATAACTTTTAAAAAGGGGGTCAAATGGGGGGGTCAATGTTTATATGAATTTTTTTTAACAGGTGGTGCGATTGGCCTCAAACTTTGTTTCCTGTTTCAGAATTTTTCAATATAACTCTAAAAAAGGGGTCAATGTTTGTATGGGATTTTTTTAACGGGTGGTGCGATTAGTCTGAAACTTTGTGTACTTACTACAAATACAAAATTAATGGACACGTGTTTCAGGATTTTTCAATATACCTAACCTTCAAAAAGGGGTCAAATGTGGGGTCAATGTTTTTATGAGTACTTTTTAAAGGGTGGTGCGATTGGTCTTAATTTTGGTTTGGATACTTTAAATGCAAAATAAATGGAAACGTATTCCTGGATATTTCAAAATAGCCCTCTAAAGAGGGTAAAATTGGGTGTCAAAGTTATTATGGGATTTTTTTATTAGTGTGATTTGTTTGAAACTCAGTTTAGTTAGATACCTACTTTAAGTGAACGAAGTCGCGGGCGGGACAGCTAGTTCTTGTATATATGTATATATATATAATCGGGATCTCGGAAACGGCTCCAACGATTTTCATGAAATTTCGTATGTAGGGGGTTTCGGGAGCGATGAATCGATCTAGCTAGGTTTTATTTTCCAAAAAACACGATTTACCAGAAAAAAAACCCGAGCAAAGCTCGGACATCCAGGTACCTACTTATCTTTATCAAGACACAGTAAAGCCCAGTTTACATTTGAGCTAGTCTATAACTGTAAATTGGGCTTTATTGTGTCTTGATAAGGATAAATATCGAAGATGAGAGGAATTACCAAAAAACTTTAAAATAAAGTTTTTTGGTAATAAATGAATTGTCAATAGGTATGACTTGAAAACAAGATTTAAGCTTTTAGACTAAAATCATACTTAGATAAACTATCTATCATTATGTTTGAGATTGCTATATAAAATACATAACTATGCAACAGTTGAGCTATATAAATTAAATTATATAAGGTTAATATTTTGTACGATGTTATTTTCTTCTGTGGCTATTCTCGTAGGCTTTCACTGGGATTGAAACCTCTCGATTGTTATTACATTCATCTGCATCGGATAACAATTTAGGCTGTAAAGTAGACTCTAAAACGTTCGAATAAAGATCATAATCGAATGAACACTATTAATTTGATAAATGGTTATGGCGGAACTTGAATTCCTTAATTCCTTGTTCCCTTTGTTTCACCGAATCGACGTTTTGAACATTTATGAGGTATTTTTTTTATTTATCCTGAAAAAAATACATAAATATACAGCATCAGGTAGATTATTTACTCACTTACAAATCTTATAAGACGCTGTTGAGCCTGGGGCTTAGTTTAAGATTGAGTAAGCTTCATCAGCATCTAGATATACTATCTAGATGTATCTCTGAGCTTAGTCATCCGTAGTAAAACTACGGGGCTAAAAATGCCAGTACATCAAATAATCATTTCTTTACATTATGTAAGCTTTACGCGTACTTGTAAGTACTTCACTCGAGGTAAACAAACCGCAATAAAAATACTTTATCATTATGATGATAATATGATGGAAATAGATCTATTGAACCGCTACCAACAGGAAATAAGGGGTCTGTATCGTTTGTAAAGCCCAATAGCTGTTCCGATTGATTGAGTTGAACAATATTATTTTTACAAAACCAGTGTCAATATTATTTTCGTATTTCTTAAACTTTCGCGACTATCACAAATTATTTATTAACTAAAATCTGTCTATTTCAAGTTTACAAGTCATCCCGTGATCAAAGTCGTTGCAATACCTACGAGATGTTGGAAAAATAATATTGTTACTGTCCTAAGTCAACCCGCAGATTTTTCGGTTTGGAAAAAAATAATGTGTTTTCACCAATACTACGGTTTGAATTGATCATAAATACAGCCTGAAATGGCTACACTTTTTTCATATACGAGTAGTACCGTATGAGCGAAATTGTGGACAGAAAACAATACCTACCTACACTTTGATGTGGATGTTGACAGTTGCTAATAGCAGTTTGCGATAATAAATTCAATAGAATTTCACTCTGCACTACACAATAACTCCAATTACGATAGTGGATATTTCAATATCTGCCAATTAGTACAGCCGGATTAATAATAGAAAAATATTCTGCCATATAACAAATTGAAAAAATGTTTTTTATGTCTATTACGTTTGTCATGAGCAATGTGACTGTTACTACGTTGGGTTTCGTCATATCTTATACCTTTAAACGAGCAATTCTTGTATATATACATATATATATATATCTCGGAAACAGCTCCAGCGATTTTCATGAAATTTAGTATGCAGAGGGTTTCGGGGGCGATAAATCGATCTAGCTAGGTTTCATTTTTGGAAAACGTCGTTTACCAATAAAAAAAACCGAGCAAAGCTCGGACACCCAGGTACTAAATTATTTAATACGCATGGGGATTTACCTTTGTATTTTTTTGTATAATCAGATACCTACCTACGTAGGTATTAGGTTCCTGTTGTTAAATTTTCATTGGTCTTATAAATAGACTACACAAGCATTTGGAAACTTAGACGTTTTTAAAACTGTATGGTTTTATATGAGTCCATAATCTAGCTCGCAAAATACTCGGCTGTTTGGGCCAAATGATAAGTGTTATTTTTTTAAATTATAAATTAAGTAAGTACCTACTTACCTATTATTTTTGCTTTCAAGAATTGATGAATATTAACTCAGATATCAAACAAACGATAAAAAAAACTACAAGCAGTAGGTACAAATCAAAACGGAACAACTATGTAGTTACAATCAAAATATACAGTGACGAGAAAATTATATACAATCGTAATTTTTGACACGCAACTCAAACAAAAAGCAAATAGCGCAACACAAAAGTTATAAAAACACGAAAAAGATCGATACAAACTTGAGCACAATATGAAGACCACGAATGTTGAATAATCCATGTTTCCTAGTTCATGACAACTTCACGTGTATCCTGAATATACTCGTACTTCACCGGGACGTGACTCTACATCCGCTCAAGTTTCTCCCGACTTGCCGACTGAAAACTTTACTTGATGCGTTTCAGAAATACTGGCGCATGCGTGAGCTGCCTGTTGAATTACTAAATTGTTGTAAAAGTTTTGTTACATCATAAAGGCTCGTAAGGCAGAATTGAAGTAAATAAAAAAGTAAGTTTTCGCGCATTTTAAGCAAAAGAAATCTTGCTCGTTCACACCTAAAAAAACGATAAAATACTAAATAATATATTTATGTCTATATTAACATATCCACCCAAAAGCCCCTTCTTTTTTTTACAAAGTCGTTAGAGCACGTTTTAATTTATAAATTAAATAAATCCCAGACTTTATTTTCTAATGGAAACTTCTGGCGAAACATTGACATTTTAATTTATTCCAAGCACGAGATGGCATCGTGTTTTTTAGCTTTGAGTTCTCGTTAGCTTACTTGGATAAACTAGACTAGATTTGACTAATTAAAATAAGATTTGGAAAATGTACGTAAAAAATATAAATACGCATATAATTTCACGAATAAATTACTAAAGACATTGGTAAAATTGTCATCGTAAGAAGTCAAATTAAGTTATGGCCTTCAAAATCAAAATCAAAATATGTTTATTTTCAATAGAATCACAGGGATCACTTTGAAACGTCTTACATACTAGGTGAGTCTAAGTGCCAGTTCCAGTCCTATCCCCAGTGCGAGAAGAACTGACAAGAAACTCGCTGGGCCCTAGCGCTTTTTTTGTATGATCCTTGTTAATTTTGTAAGGAATACCTAGCAGAGTTGGAGCTGATTCATCCCAAGCTTTTTTATCATCTAAGTACTCTGATATTTTATAGTAAGCTTTTCTAGACAGTTTCTGTTTAATTACATTTTTGAATTTTCCAATTGATAAATCAAGCATGTCACTTGGGATATTGTTATAGAAGCGTACACATTGCCCTTTAAAGGATTTACTTACTTTAGTGAGCCTAACCGTGGGAACAGCGAGTTTATTTTTAAGTCTAGTATTAACATTATGATTATCACTATTTTTCCTAAATAAATTAATGTTTTTGTGAACATACATCAAGTTTTCATATATATACTGACATGGCATTGTCATGATGTTTATTTCTTTAAACTTATCTCTAAGAGATTCTCTAGGACCCATGTTATCATCTTCACCATCAGACGCTGACGTTTCATACGAGAGAACATCAATAAAAATGCCACGCTGGTAGATATTTAAAGGCACAAAAAATCGTACACAGGCTAAGGGCGCCAACAAACAGACTTTACCGACACATTCAATTTCAGACGACCCGCGTGGTACCACGCCACGAGTACATGCGCGTTATTGGCACTTTACGACTGCGATCTATCGCATATATGGACGTAAAATGCAGCATAGTAGTGTTACTATGCTGCATTTTACTTGTTAGTACCTACCAACCGCGTAGTCAAACTGCATACGTGAGATTTTTCCGAGTTCATTGTGTCTATAACCTAAAAAGGAACGTTTGACTAATGCCTGGTTTACACGAGACTAATAAATATAAAAGCCAATAGAGACCACTCACTCTCACTATAACATGGGCCCGCTTCAGTATCTTCCCTAAGCCCACATGGGACACTAGGTAGTGTTGTAAATATAGCTTATACACAAAGCTAGCTTTGTTCTTGAGTTAGCGAGGAAGCTGATCATGGAATAGACACTTTTGCATTACAGTGAAAATTAAAAAAAAAACGTTGACATCCTGTTTTAACTTACCTTGCGTGCACACTCATTAAACGAGTCAACTAGATTTTGCTTTTTTGTGTGCATGCATGCATCCACTCTATATTTTTCGTACACTAGTTTCGTGTAACTCAAGCATAATATTTTCTTGCTAATACAATTCGGTGCTCTGTTGGTAAGACGCCAATGCTAATAACCTATCTTTGCAGAAAATAAATTGCTACGTATAGACAGAGAGCATTAGTGCAATGAGTTATATAAGATCATCCTTTTCCTAGATTGCGGTACCGTCTAGGGATGATTTATGCTGGGACGAGCCGGCTCAGACCTGGTTTGGCTCACTTAGAACAATGCTGAGGACACATTAGCCGCGGGAAAAGTTAACTTAGACTTTGTCTTTCGATGTGTTTTGTTCACTATAGTCTTATGAATCGACGCATTACATACAGTACACTGATGTACAGGCATGTAAATTTAGCTAAATTTAGGGACTTAGAAATTGCAATTTCTAAGTCCCATTGCTTGACAGTAGGTACTTATTTTGAGTTATAAAAGTTTATTATGTAGTTTGGAGAAATGTTTTTGTAAGGCTACGCTTTCATCTCCCGCTGCGTCAGTGAAAGGAAACTCCCTCCAACCATCTCGATGACGAAATGTTCAGGCTAAGTCCATCGTCGACTCGTCCGCAAAAATTTTGTTCACACGGACGATAAAACGTGGAAAAAAAATTTTGGTTGTCTACTCGGTTATGTGTGTAGATTTTTGGTTAGTTAGTCTATCTATTGTGTCAGATTTTATTAAATTATTCTACTTCATGGTCATCATATATATTCCATCCCTTAATATTCACGGTGTTGGCCCTCAATGATGCTCCCAAGAAAGTTAATTTTCTATTTATTCCTCCTTTGAATATTGAAAGAGGTTCGATGTTCTGCGGTTCCTGACCTCAGTGACCGCGTGGCAGGGTTGAAATACTACCCTCGGAGTCGGTTTTACCTAGTTTGACCTCCGGTTCATTGAAAGGAATATTATTTTGCAATAATAATACGGATGAATAGGTTAAGATAACTCTCGAAAATACGGAAATAAAGCAGCTGGAGAGTAACCCGGTTAAAACAAAAGTTACTACTTGTTGTGATGCTGTTAACTTCCTGTATCGTTAAACCTATTAGCCTTTGAACGAACTCTAGGAAACTGTATTATTGAAGTTTATTAATCTCAGGCTAAAAAGGCGGCGTTGTTTGCTGCCTCCTATCTCCAGAACGGGTGAACCGATTTTGATGCTGTTCGGATGAGATTACAAGCATAAACTGTTAATAGGATTTAGAATACAACGGCTGCTCTGATTGGTGGAATACTAAACATACATAGATGGGTGTTTTCAATTAAAAAAAATATTTCGCTCTTGGTTTGCAATTCTGTAAAACTAACCTTACGTAAGTTTTATTCAAGCAAGTTCAACCCTAGAACATTTGACGTACCTAGTTTACTTTTAATAACCAAATGCATTCGAGTGGTAGTTCAATAAAACGGACGCGGTCCACAATTTATGTCCGCATTAGAATGAGTAACGATGGTCAATAACTCGGTGGACGTTGCATTAGTTTTAACCAAAAGTTTGAAGCCGCTACCTGTATTTACCATTCAATTTTGCAATTTTCAGTTTCATGTTTCAGGGTTACGGGTGGGTTAAATGGTAGTTTAAGATAAAGGGCGCTCTTAAGTTTGATGAGAATAATTTTCTCAGTGGCTGGCTAATTGCAACCAACCATTAGGTACATACATTAACAGCTCGATAGTATTTATAAACTAATAGGTAGTAGTAATACATAAACGCGTAAATTATAGTTCCAACATTGCTCGATGTTAATTGCATGTTGAATTTAATGCTATAGCTTTACCTTCGATATCTTTCCATCGAAGGGTTGACTCGGCATTGATATTGCGTCTGGAAAATACTCAAAAATTTGTAAAATAGTATAGTCAAAACGGTAGCATCTACTAACTGACGTCTTAGGTATTTACATACTTGCTATGGCTCCTTAGTTAACTGAGGCCGCTGTCAACTTATCCCGCGGGATGAGTTGACCTAATGTATTTTTAAATCGGTCAACTCGTTCCGCTGTCAAAAAAAAAGAACAAAAAGGAATGTATTTTGAAATTTATGTACACACGTGAACAAACATCTTATCACGTGAAATAATTTGGTGTCTTTTGGAAGGTAGGTAGTTAAAAATATTCAAATAATTATTCCTCTGTAAAACACAATTTCACAAAAGTGCTTGAGATTTAAATATAAATAAAGTCCATAATAAATCGTGCAGCACGCAGATTGCTCGCCACGAAGGTTTTTTTACCACTTCGCTTTCAAGTAGGTGCTTGCTCAACTTACAAAATAAATAATTCATTGATCTCGTGAAAAACAGGTGATGGAAGGAAACAATTCAAGGAAACATTACAAAATAGGTTCCGATTAATAATAAATCGAGGCAAATAACTTGACCTCTTACCTTTGTAAAGATTTAAATTGAAATCATGAAACGAAATAGTATTTATTTCAAAAATCACAACACCCGACTGAAAGTAACTAAAAATAGGTTCTTACAACCGCCATGTTGGATTTTTTGTCATTTCTCTATATATCAACTTTTGTAATTCAGACTAATCTAACATCTCATCTGTAAAAAATTGTCCAGCCGTTTGGGCTCCAGCGACAGCGAAAGAAAATCGCATACATACGTACACCCCAAAAACATTACCCTCCTTCTTCGCAGTCGGATAAAAAGGTTCGTACCTCAACGCTTGTGGGAGAATAAAATGTTTAAATTCATGTTTTTTTCCCTTGTTTGGCCGCAATCTCCTGGACATTTATGTATTTAAGTAGGTTTAAACCAGTCTCAATAGAATCATGTAAGTATGCTGAATATTTTAAAATACAAAAAAAATCTAATCAAAAAAATCCTACATCCAGAAACGTACGAGTAAGTTAAAAAAAAATATCAAGACTTGTTGTAACGTGGAAGAAAAAGCGCTTTGAATGTGGCCTCTCGGTTGATTTAACCCTACACTTTTGACTGCATAAATTATGGTAATAACAGTCTTAGGGCACAATTTGTAGGCTCTAGTCTACAATTACTCGCTGGCTACCAGGCAGAACGTTTTATCGAGTCTTACACTGCTGGCCACCCTAACAAGACAATCGTAATATTTTGAAAGGTATAAATAAGTGTGGAACAGACAAAAATAGATAAGGATATTTAAATAAGTAGGTAAACAAAAATAAGACGTGGGACGTGGACCCTCCTTGAGATATCCCCAAAAGGATTTAAATAACTAGGGATTTAAGGAAATCTTTCTGCTAGACCTGGGAATTACAGTCGTGATCATTTTTCTCTTTTATTTTTCTTTTTATTTATTATTTTAATTTAAAAAGAAGTTTAACAGTATTTTTAAAATTTTCAAAAGCTGGCTTCAAATTACACAAATACTCCTCGATGTATAAATAACGATGTGGGTTGAAGGGTTGAGAGTTAAAAAAATTTAGATTCCTGTAGCAATTCGTAGCTACAATATATTATGTACAAAAACATTCATTTACACTCATAATATAAAGAGGTAAAGTTTGTTTGTTTGTATGTAAGAGGTTTTTTATGAAACTTCTCATCCGATTTCAACAATTCTTTCACTAATGTTTAGAATGAACTTTCTGAATCAACATATTTTATGTAGGTACTTCGTGGACGAAGCCGCGAGCGGAAGCTAGTTAATTTATAAAACATGTTTCTTGTTTGATGAGTTAACCGTTTGTACTGGTCCCGTAACTGCTATTGAATATATTGAATATAGTAACTTTTAATTGGATTTTACAAGTATTTCCTACTTCCAGTAACTATTAATGTAGGCATTTATTTAGAACATAATATCCCTTTTACAAATAAATATTATTTGCCAGCAAACAAGCATACGTCCCACCTAATAGTAAAGGTTATCGTAATCTATGGGTGCTTTGTAGTACCAGAGATAATACAAGCACGTTGCCGACGTTAGGCTTATTTATTTTGTACTAGCTTCCGCCCACGGCTTCGCCCGCATGGTACTTTGAAAAACAAAAACAAATCGATCCCACAAGAACCGTACATTTTCCGGGATAAAAAGTATATGTGCTATTCCAGACCATAATCTATATCTGTGCCAAATTTCATTTAGATCCGTTCAGCCGTTTGAGCGTGAAAGAGTAACAAACATCCAGACATCCAGACATCCAGACATCCTCACAAACTTTCGCGTTTATAATATTAGTAGGTACGTCAAATAAACAGAACGAGATGCACTCAGAAGTGAAAATATTTAGTCGATTGTGAAAGTAAGCTCGCACCCACCAAAGCCCACCCCTCCACCAAAGCAATGTAATATGGAGCTCGTAATGTAACACATGAATGGTCCAAAGACCTAAGGTAAGGGGCAAAAGGATTTTAAGTAAGTAGATTCTGCTTATAATTGATTGATTCAGGCGTGACTTTGCAGAAATTCAAATATATTGAAAAAAAAGACTTTTATTTACGGGCTTATTTACTGGAGCTGCACTAATCTGCATTGCGTTTAGTTCAATACATAATAGTTTAGCAAGATAATACAAGATTTTCGTCATCTCTTTCAATACATTTTGCTGTTTAAAATTACCCTTTTACGTACTGTTTGTTAGGGTAGGTAATACAATATTCTGCCAGCGGTTCTGCTCACAGGATATTATGGTGTCTACTGGTAATAAACAGAGCTATTTTTTCGTTTAATAAATCTACTACATAAATTTCCTGCAACTTTGTTAACGTAATATTATTTTCTTACACATACCTACCTACACAAGCGATGTACACAAGAGGTTGAACTACGTACCTAAAATATTTTTTTAGACACCGAAAGGTAAAACTAAATTATTATTGTATACAGTTTAAGTATTGATTCTAAGCAATGTTTCGAAATTCCCCACAAAGAGATTCAACTTGACACGTTTTCACAAACCCCCAGCGGCTATGGATGAAAGCGGTCTGGTCTATCGGGCGGTTGCCTCTGAAAAAAGTTTGAGGGCTTTAATTTAGCCAGCTGTTAATTCGTGCGCGACCGATTCAAAGCCAGTCGGCTATTATTAAAAGCGTAAATTGTCAAACAGATGTAGCGAACGACCCGCGCGGCCCGGCAGCAAAACGAACGGCCGAAGCCTGATTCTGTTGGTTTCAGATTTGTTACTTTCAATTGAGCTGTCATTTTACTAACCGTCATCAAAAGTGGCTTTACAACCTCAAACGTCGCTCTTATACTTAATATCAGTTTCGCGTGCAAAGGCCTCCTTGAGGTACTTTCAGTGAGCAATTAGCAATGACTAACAGGGTAAAGCGAGAAGTAGGTAGTTTTATTGTCAAGAAAATATGCCACTATCAAGCAGCTGATTAGCAGATTTATCTGAAATGAACAGAATACGCTTCCAGCGTGCAAACTCGGCTCTAGCAACGTTAAAACGCAATGAAAATTACGGAGCGCGCCGGCCTTTTGAACGCTTTGTAAAGTACGTAATACGTGATTGACATAAAATACACGTAAACTTACGTGCATTGATGTATTATAGTTATTATCGGAACACCTTCATGCTTAAGTAGGTACATTCTGCTATTTGGATGCGTAAATGGTATAGGTGTTGAAAAGAAATCATTTATTTTTATGTTACAGACAATGCATAGTAAAACAGTTAATCATACAGTATTTTCACACACTTATATTATGCAAGGTAGCTGATGCAGCACTGATTTTCAATGGCACAATAAATCAGCTTAAAGTATTATTAGTGTACGACTTTAATTGTAAAAGAAGGATCTTTGTATGAACTGCATTACCGGTGCCAAGTAGCAATCAATTTTACAATAGCCAATATAATCGAAATAATAATTAATGATCCCAAGAGAGTTCTTAAGATTCTGACAATTCATTGAAGCACTTAAACGCAAATGGATTTAAAAATCGCAAGTCAAGATGGGGCTCCATAAACCCGTTGAGATGTGTAGGTAGATAGTCATTATTCCTTACAATAGGCGCTGTTGTAACACCTCACTTTTAAAAATAGAGTTCATTTTACGAATCTTCAAAGTTCAAAACTGAAGGTTCTCAAAGCCGACTTGTGAATGGAAAAAGCATGTATCATGTAATTTGAAATAGGACAGTCCATCCTATGAGATACAGAACCATTCCCCTGGGCTATGAGCTGGAGGCTGCCGCGTTTAAAAGCCTCCTGAAAACGGTTTTTTCATAGCAAACCCTCGGGCTATATATCATCAGTTGGTTGTTAGACAAACACAACATTTGCGTAGTTCTTTTGTAAGTAGACTCTTTACGGGAAGTATGCAAGAAATTATGAAACAAATAATGTAGGTTCATTTAGAAACATCAAATGAGAGAATAACAACAAATACGAGTAGATTATTGCGTAGCTTGCTTATATTTCAGCAAATCAACTTAGTTTAGTAACATTCAACGCAGTCACACACTATATTAATACTTCCATAAAGAATATAGAATACCTTCTCCTTTGCCGATATTCTTGACGTAGGGATGGATTTTACAATAAGTAGACACCTGTAAGCCCGGTGCCAACTAATTAGCCTGATTTGAATAAGCCTTCGGTTCGCAGCTTCCATTAATTCAGTTTCGTTTCGAGAATTCACTGCTTTTGTATTTCAATGTAACAAAGGTGTACTCTCAGTATGAGGGAGCAAGCCATAGATACGCACTTTAAATTTTTAGCAAGTGTTACTAATGTTAATATTACTTTTGACAAAGCAAATTGAATTCACTTCACCTAGTCGTGAAAATGTGGATTGATATGACATGATAGACTATCTTCCTATTGCACAGTGTTCAGGTAGGTACATCAAACTTTGGACGACACCGTTTTGGATCAGGTCTCACTCACCTTCACCGCTTACAGTCATACTGATATGTTATCATCATCTTATTTCACGCTAAGTGGGATTGGCACAACATGTTTTCTTCTTCTGCTCACTCCTATCAGTCACCAACTCTGAATCTACTCCTCTTACATTCATATCATCTTTTACACACTCAAACCACTTCTTCTTCGGCGTTCCTCTACTTGCGCACACTTATACTCATAATTCTTTTGGTGACATGGTATATCATACTGATATGATAATTAGGAATAAATATATCTACGCAAGAACCATTTTAAAGATAGAAAAACGGTTTCCTTATAAAATCAAATCAAATCAAAGATATTTTACATTTATCTACTTTATAATATCACAGCCTTAAGAAATATTTGTACAAGCTATTTTAGGTGCTACAATCCCTTTTCACCGAGCCCGTATGGTGAATCTGCAGCAGTTGTGAGGTAGTAGTTTCCTGGAGTCCTGTTGAATAAAAATCTTTATATTTTATTTAATTCATTGCCAGTGTTTTTATTCATGTTTACCGAGCCGTGGTAATCAGAAAAATATTAGTAGCCAGCCAATGATATGAACTATCAGTTTATTTCTAATTTAATAAAATGTTTCAGAATCTCTTTCTTTTGTCACCGTAGCCGAGCAAAAAGTTTGTGGCAGATTTGTGGTTGTATCGGGTGATTTTTCATACTTACGCTTTTTCATCGCATACTCCAAGATCTAAAACTATTTCTCTTCTTTGCTTTTCGCTATATCTTTTCCAAATTCTGAAGTTTTTTGCATGGCTTCCAAGCAAACTACCGGGGTTCAATACCGCCTCAGTAAAGTACTTCCATGCTCGGTTGTGACTGCAGAATTCTAGAAAAAAATTAGGCTTTAAATTTTTAAACAGCAATCTCCATTGCCTTCTAGGAAAAACTATCGTATTATCATCATAAGCATATAGGACCATATTATAAAGTACGAGTATCTACAAATCTGTTAAAAAAATATTTTTAACCCCTACGAAAAAAGAGGGTTATAAGTTTAACGTGTCTGTGTGTGTATCTGTGTATTTGTATATCTGTCAGTGGCATCGTAACTCCCAAACGGATGAACAGATTTTCGTTTAGTTTTTTTTGAGTCATAGATAATTTTATCTCGAGTGTTCTTAGTGGCTTATTCCCAAAGTACTCCATTCTTTTGTTCAAAAAAGATAAGAATCTCGAACATTAGTTCCCAATCTAGTCATGTTTCATGAAAATCTAAAGTTTTTAAAATTTTTAATTTTGTATTATCTTAAAACACAAGCAAGCACAAAAAATTTAATCATAAAATTTGCTAACCTTCGTCAGAGTAACTAGCCGCATTTCTCGGACAGCCCGGTTGCAGAACAGGCCCAACTTTGAAATTAGGCCAGAAATCGACAAAACCAAGCTCTTTTTTGGTGCCATACTTGTTAGGATCTGTATGTATGACACATACAACACGGGCAGAAGTGGACCTTAGTCTGAGGAATGCAGGCTTCATATCAAACCCTATTGCCGGATCTAAACCTGTGATACTGGAAAACAACAATATTTTTTATTGTAATTTTTCACTCTTGGTAGAACAATGCAAACATAATATGATATATATAGATATATAGACCACTTACAAAATGTTTAAAAGCAGTTATTACCCGAACCAGTTAAATCTATCCCAATAAATGCACCGTTGCATCGCTTCCTTACAATATTCATAAAGAATGCACATTATTTTTGGACATTTGTGGTAGTTGCGGCTTTCTCAGTTTATACGAATTTATGTATTGTTTTTATGCGCATGACTTATTACAAGGACTGTAATTGTGCACTTTTGTATCCTTAATACTAAGGAACTTCCCGCGACTTTGTTCTCGCGTATGTTGTATTAATAAAAAACTTTCAAACGTCCCATTGAATTTCCAGTAAAGTGGTTTTTGGGTTCAATATCAACGTGTATCCATTTACTAAATTACATCGAAAACGCTTCAGGTATTATTACGTGTATTTTCACTTAGTTTACACATTTATTTAAAGAAATAGGTTCGGATCTAAATTAAAATAATTGAACCAACTTGATTTTGAACAATATTCAACCATGTAAACTTTCGCATTTCTAAAAGTACTTACTACAGCAAAAAGTTGTTTTATTTATGGTCACAGTGAAATATCAAAGTACGAAACTCACCAAGGCAATTGAATTCCTTTTTCTGACAATTTATTCCCAGCTATACCGACAACATGGGCTCCTAGAGAATGTCCTATCAAATGTGTTTTGTTCAGATTTAGTCCAGCTGCTGACATCCGCAACAGAGTCAGAGCGTAATCCGCACCTAGCTGAAATCAATATCATCGTAGCGTTTATTTGAGCTCGAAAAAAAAAATACAGAGCTTGGCGCAATCTTATATTTACATTGGCGATAGCAAAGAACTCATGTAATTCTCCGGTAGCAGGATATCTCGTTTTGCTCGAAGAACCTTGTTTGTGTAAAGGGATTAGCATGTTCCATTAGTATGAAGAGCTAGCTTTGCATCTGTCAAAGAGCTCCATTCCATATCCCGATTTAGGATTCGATGTGTATAGGTAGATAGTGGTATCTGACTATTCTGCTGCAGGATTAATCTGATGCAGTAACACCCTGTGTGAATAGAGGCCTCAATGGAGTTCACATAAAGTCCCTGTTATTTCAGCATTTGCCTTTGACATCGGCCGGCCACCGACATATCGGCTGTCGTTACCATTTGCCGTGAAAAAACTACGATAAAGTTAGAAAACACTAAATGGAGTTTTTAGATAATTTGATGGCGTCAATGCAAAGGTACCTACTTCACGTAGATTGAGTAGCTTTTCAAAGTTTTGCTGTTATAGGAAAGTTTTGTAAAAAAATACATACCTATACAAATTATACCTACAATATACAATAAGAGGATAAAGGTACCTGTATAGAATTAGGTAGAGCCCAGTTCATGTAAGAGTTTACTAAGCCTGGCAGTGCAGCGGCAGCAAGTTTTTCCCAATTTAGCAACGCTACATTGTACTGCCCTAGAGAGAGGTAAGTGGTCACCACGGCAGCTATTGCTGGTCCTTCAGGGTATCCTGAAAAAGGTAAGCTTATGTTAGATACACCATGGAAAAATAATTGCTTTTCGACGGGTTAGAAAGAGACATTTAGCTGTATAAACAGACTGCATGCGTGAAAGTTTATACTTCACGCAAGATAAGTATGCATTGTACGCAGGTGGTAAAACGAAAATCGTCCGGTCCAACACAGAAGTACCGGAACTGAACTTACCCGTAAATCCATGACAGAACATAATAGTCTTTCTGCTTTTGTCATACCATGACGTCGAAAAGATTTTTTCAGCCTCGTCTATAAACAATTCGGTGTAGTTTTCCATTGAGCTAAAATAGGAAACAAGATTTAACAAAAAAATATTTATGAAAAGTTTTGTTTTTACATTGAAAACATTAAATAGGTGCTTAATAACCTAAAAAATAAAAGCATTTCATTTAAAATCAAATCTAGATTCGAATAGGGCTAGATAAAATGAGTAATAGATGTACTACCTACATAATCACTGAGTATTCAATTGCGGACAAGCTGTTACCAGGGTTGGCAGTCTCAATGAAAACATTACCTTTCTCATAAAGATGTGTATTTATTTTGGTCCATATATCAAATGAATACTAAACTTACTTGTAATAAAATCGGATCTTTGCTTGGTTTTCATCATATCCGTACACTGAAAAAATAAATAGTAAATTATATAATATTTTATCTGAAGCGACGGCCGTCCCTGTTGAGGTAATGTATAAAAAACTTTGCACTCAATGTACCTAGGTACTGCTGGTGTCTTCTTTGTGGGGAGAACGAAGACTTCATCTAGGCACTCTTAATATAAAGTAGGCTTATACATATAGGTAATTGAATGATCTTCCACCATTTGTCGTCAATTTTATTTATATATGCTGGCCAATCATAGTCAACAGATAAGGTAGGTACCTACTTATTTACTGTACCTACTTATATTTATGTGTCTTAATAAGTTCATATCGTTCGGGTGTATTTGTTCTACAGCTAAGATTGGAGATTGTATAAAAATCTAGACAGAATACGAATGCTATCATTAAAACCAGTTTTAAGACAACTTTCACTGATGTATCAATTTTTTACCGAAAAATATTGACATCTGAGAAAGGTGACTGATCAGGATGATGCAACCCTAATTTTCCCTTTGAATCGTCAGCAGTCTAACGTTCACAAACGTTGTGTTTATGTGCAGGCTAATTGGCAGTAGTACCGATTTTACCGTTTATTGGTTTGTTCCTAGTTGCCCCTCTGTAACTCCTCTATTCAGTGGCCTATCTATTTCATATTACTACACGTTCGGGTCGATAGGGTTGGATACGACTTTCGCAATCCTAAACAAATTGAAAACACAACGATCACAAAAGAGTAAAGTAACATCCAAATAAAAATTTCATCCACGTACGAACACCTACATGCGGAATTGTATCGGGCGCAAAGCGATGGATGAGGTGTCGATCGCAACTTTTTGTATAGATATCGACCGTTACAGTGGCACATTCGGACAAAGGTGTATTTTCTAACTTGGCTTGGCTAACTTTTGATTTTGATACGCTCACACTACACTTCACAAGTCCGCGCAAACGTATTTTTGGTGTCAAATTAACTTTCCATTTGTGTATTTAACATTACCAAGCAGAATTTCTCCGAACACTCTTTTGGTCGCAATATGTCACAGAAAAAGCCCAGAACTGTTGGAATTGAGCCAATATTGAAAGAGAAAGTAGGGAACACTTTGTGAATAAGTTTATACTTCGCAATTGTAAAAACCCAACAATTTGCAATATTTAAACGGTACTTACCGGATCCGATAATTAATAAAAAAATGACGAAAACACTAGTGCACATTTTGGTGGTTTTTCACGAATTGTCCTTTGTGCTGCTGCGAACTGTTTTTATATAGGGGCTGGTATCAAATCGTCCTCAACTTACTGAACAATTATTACAGCTGTATACTCCTTGACATCATTAAATGAGATTACAATTTCGCCCTTCGCGCAATAAATCTTAGCGCCAATTAACACTAAATGACTAAGTTATCACTTGTGTGATAACTGAACTGTTGAACGTGACTTGGTATTTCAGTCATAACCTACCTGTTTGAGTTTGAAGAATGAAAGAATTTACTCCAAGGTGTGAAAACGTTTATCATCAGATAAGAGCCTACTTCCGTTTAATTGAAAACCTACTGTACCTATGTATATAAAACCATAAAGTCATACTTACTGACGAGAAAGCTGAAATTTGGATAGTACCTACTCTTTTGTTTGGATTTGAATTTGGGAGGTTGAAGTGTATCGCGAGAGTTATTTGTTTGTTTGTATGTAGGATGTAATCTCCGAAACTCCCTTCCGATTTCAAAAATTCTTTCACCAATGTGTTGAATGAATTTAGGATGAAAATAAGCTATGTTTGGTCCGTATCAGAAGGACAATCTAGCATAACACCCTTGTGGGATGAACGGTATAGTATATAGGTACCTACTACGCGGGCAAAGCCGCAGGCGGAAGCTAGACTCCAATAAAGATGTAGGTTCTTCACTGCAAGTAAAAATTTTGAATGACACACTAATCGACGATGCAGTTATTTTGAAAGTTAGAAAGAACATTCTCCTCTTTCAATACGAGGACCAAAATAATATCGAAAAGTCGTCCAATATATTAACCAGATTTGTATGAAAAAAATGTAAGAATAATGCGTGGGTGAAGACGTAGGCGTACCTATAGCTCATGTCGTAAATAAAAGTAATGCAAACATCCGCCTGAAAATACTCAGATTATCGTGACTTGGTAATTTAATCACAAGGACTTTTAATTTTATTGATCGCATTTTTCCGTAATTAATTATCTAAGAATAAACTTGACCTAGTAATTATCTAGATAAATGTTCTTTCTGTCTAGGTGAAATTTAGAGATATCAAATTCCTATCCTATCCTATGTAGGTAAATATATGAATGGGAATGTTTATGTTTTAACGTTCGAGGTAGTCATAACTACATATATTATTTTATTATTATTATTTTAGCCTGTGTTGTCCCACTGCAGGGCAAAGACCTCCCTCTCTTTTTTCCAGCTTTTTCTATCCTTGGCTGCAGTGGGCCAGTCTGGAAGATGCACATCCAACTCATCCCGCCATCTCCGTGGTGGTCTGCCGCGCGGTCGTCTTGCGTTAGGCACCCATTCGGTTGTGGTCTTTGCCCATAAGTCGTCCGACATGCGACAGACATGGCCAGCCCAATCCCATTTGAGCTGAGCAGATTTTATGCTGACGTCGCTTTGTCTGGGAACGCAGTTCTGTATTCCGTATTCGGTCTGTTAACCGAACACCTAGTATGCTGCGTTCCATAGCCCGTTGACAAACCTCGAGTTTGAACTTTTGCTGAGTTTTTAGCCATAACTATAAAGAAAAAAAAATATGATTACAACTGTAATCACCAGGCTTGGTAGATATCTCCTCAGATATCTAGTTAGGTACTTAGACTTTAATTTCAGACTGACCAAACTAGGAAAAAAATGCATTTATTTATCATCCTACCTTTATGATAGAGAGAGAAGGATAGGTACCTACCTAGGTTTTAGGTAACTCTTATTGACACCCTTCTTCTATTAGGTACCTATCACGTATAGGCGACCAAGAAATTGGTTTACCACTTTTGATGACATCTCCCAGTAACATAAATATTCGCTAAGGATTACTATGACAGATTCTGACGTAGCAGTTATTAATCTGTCAAGCGAAAATAGCCCTTGATGTTTTGTAAAATGAAATTCAGCCTTAGAGTGGTAAACCAATTTCTTGGTCGCCTATACATAAATCTTCCAATAAAACCAATTATTTTTTAACATACTATTTTATTTTATAATATTTTCAGTAATCATGTATGTAATAATTATTTTTGCTTACAATTCTTAATTTGGAATGGTAATACGTTTAGCTTAAAATTAATTTAAAATCATTTAAGCCGACACATAGATTATCCGGACATGCAAATATTGGTTGTGGAAAATAAGGAACATTGCAAAGAGTTAGATGAACGCGACTCTTTGGTTTGGTTGAAAATACATATTTCCTACCTCAGCTACAATCTACATAAAATTAAAAAGCGCTTTTGTGTAATCAGAAAACATAAGATTCGCTTAAGAAACCTTAAAATCAGCGTCAAATCCCATCAATCATAACATCTAACCGACAGACAACTCACTTAAAACTATGTTAATTTTTCATTATTAAAATTGTTATTTGTACAAATTAATTATGTTCCAACAACCGTGATAAACTATAATTAGATTACAATACATTATTACGAAAAGAAAACAATAATAAATATTCTTAACTACATTATCAGGTTTACTAAAACTAGAATTACCTATGAAATATCAGACAACAACCTGTTGTAACTTAAAAGCATACACAGGAAATATATATAACATACTCTGAAGCATTTTTCAATAAAGAAACAAACAAAAATTTGCAACACCAATGAACGAAAGTGGAAATGAATAGCAAAATAAATTATTCAAGCAAATAGGTAAGTGAAGGTTTTGTTTGGTGAAAAAGTAATAAAAAATTCAGATGAAGAACATAGTTAAGTAATAGAGAGAATAGATACCTACCAATAGCTATAAATGTAGGTCTCGGTTGATGTATAGATAAGTAAACAGGAGTAGTTACATAAGATTATCTTGAGGGTTATAGAAACGGACTTTTATTCATTGGTGTAGCACAGGTACATAAACACTTTCCTCCAAAATATAGCCTAATCAGATTAAACATTCGAGGCCAGATATCTTAGAAAAGCGGACTTACATTCTAACAGGGTAGTAACATCGATATTATATTTCAAGTATCCAGCAGTAGTAACAGAAATAGAATATAGACGTTAATCTACCACCTATTTATCAAATACTACGAGACTATTCGATATCATATTATATACTTGATTCAAATCGTAGAGCGTAACGTATGAGTAATATCACTTTAAGCTACGTTCTGTTTTGAAAGAGCAAACTTGTTTTCTACTTGAAAATGTTACTTTCAAGCTCATACAAATAAATAAGTTCATAATCAAAAGTGCTCAAAAGCACGAGCCACAGCTCAATAAACCATAGACAATCATGGTACCTTCCATAAGCCAACTGTAAAATGACAAATCCGGTTGGGTCCCACATTCCATAAAACTATGAATCCGGACCAGCAAGGGTACATCCGGCAAGAATAAAAAACGTCCGATCCTCTTCACATCATATTCGAGTCTCATCACGACTAGTACACTCAGACCGCGAACTTGACCGTTCAGTACTGACGGTCGTCGTATATGTAGATGGCCTCGCCGGCTGACTCCTTCAGCGGCGGAGGCGGCGGTGGGAATTCCAGCTCTCCAGGCCTGAAGAGCTTGGAGGCGTTAGGGGCGGGGGAGGCGGGGGCGGGGGAGCCGCTGCCGGGTGAGCCCCCTCCACGCCGCTTCACCCCCCCAGGAGATGCAGTCGTGCGGAACGATGATCTCCTCGCCAATCTGTGAGGAATTACAATATTTATAACTTACAACCTTTTCTCTTTAGTCTCAAAAGATGTAATTGGTAACGACGCACGCAGTGACAACATATAAAGGAAAATATATAGAGCCTGGCATATTTTCAAACAAACCTTGTAGCAACTTCTTCCGGGGTCTCCTCAATCTCAAGCACCCAGCTGACCGAGTCATGCTTCTCCACTACTCCTTTGACAGCGGGCAGCGGGGGGGTGTCCGGTGCGGGGGAGGAGGCGGGGGACGGGGGTGAGTCTGGCAGGGGGGAGGCAGACCTCTCGGAATCGCCGGACGACGTGCGTGTACGCATCGGTGGACGCTCTATGTACCCACCGCCGGCTAATAGGGACACCACCTAGTATACCACAAAATAAAGTAGAATTAGAGTATTGCTTAGTTTAGCAAATTACACACAAAAAGCCCGTTGAGCTGAAACAAAGCGAGTTTACTAAGCTTGCTAAGTAGTCATATAATTACGTAGTACCTGGATGACCGAGCTTTGCCCCTTTTTTTTTTGGGGTAAACTTCGTTTTCAAAAAATGAAACCTAGCTAGATCGATTTATCACCCCCGAAACCCTCTGCATACTAAATTTCATGAAAATCACTGGAGCCGTTTCCGAGATTCCAATTATATATATATATATATATATATACAAGAATTGCTCGTTTAAAGGTATAAGATTAAAAACTAAAAAGAAAACCGACTTCAAAGAAGCACTACGTAGAAAAAAAACACGCACATACTTAAAGCAAAATTATAACTTATATGGGTTTCTCATAGATGCCATTGTCAGAACTAGACCAAATTGAAATGAGACCACACGGGAAGCACCAGCTTTCAAATAAAAAAGAATTTTCATCAAAATCTGTTGACCCAGTCGAAAGCAAACATTAAAAAAAATACAGTCGATTGAGAATCTCCTCCTTTTTTGAAGTCGGTAAAAAAACTATGGTTACTTTCCAGGACGAGCTCTATCAAAAAGAACTCCTAATAAGAAAACTAGACCACGTAGCTTGTCTCTGTAAAAAATTATATAATCTTGCGTATATTGTCTATGCTCAAGCATGAGCTTTTCGAGAGTAAAATAGAATGTAAGGCTTACTTGAGATTTCTGCCGAAGCTTGTATCGTAGTTCCTCGTTGAGTGCCGCGAGGCGGGCCGCGTGGTCGCGGTCGCGCGCCGCCGCGTCCCGCAGCCGGCGGTTGTCGTCCCGCAGCCGGTCGGCATCCCGCTGGCGCGCCGCCGCCCGCTCCCGCAGCTCCTCGGCGGCGTGGCGCGCGGTCAGCGCCTCGCGCTCCGCCGCCGCGCGTCGCTCGCGCTCCAAGTTCAGCTCGGAACGCGTGTCTCGGAGTGTCACCATCTCGGCCTGCTTCAGCTCGATGACGGCTCGGAGTGATCTCACCTGGAGGCCGAGTGGAACGGGGTTCATTATAGAACTGGATTTTTGTGGGTTGCTTAGCAGGTAGAATGGATATACTGGAAACATTTTAACGATCTCTATATGAAAAAAACTAGGAACGTTTTTGATCAACCTAATTGTATTCATTTAAAAATTCTCATACTAAAGTAGCTACACACCAACCTTTACAAATCATATTAAGAGGGTTGTGAAGCTGTAAATTTTCAAACAAAAAGCAACAACGTTTCGCTCCTCATTTTCGGAAATGTTGTAGATACAACGAAATACTAGGCTTGTACGTTAACTTTTTTTATTTTAAAGAAATATTATAATATTATTAGCATATTAAGTATAATATCCATAACTCTTACATATATTTGGACTAAGTTAAAACGGGAGTAAAACGTTATCGCTGTTTGTATGAAAACTAACAGCTTCACAATCCTCTTAACAAATAACACAAATGATGCTGACGTTGCACACTCGTTGTTTTGAAACTGTATAAATCTACGTTAGTTTTAAAACAGTGTCAAATGTATTACATTTCTTATAAACTACCTTGATCCATAGATATTGCTCGAAAATTACGTAAGGAAAAACAAAACAATTAACAATAGGCATTTAATCCATTTCTCACCTCAGCGGCGAGCTCGTTAGCATCAGTGCTGAGCTCCTCGTTCGCACTCAATCTCAGCTCGCAATCTTCCGCCTCGCAGCAAACCGGGTCGCATGCGGCATCACACATGTTCCACGACTTGTCGCATGAGTTTTCGGTCGACTCGTCCTGGGACTTGTCGATCTCGGATCGTGCAGCCTCGAGTTGCGCACGCAGGGTGCGCTCGATCTCGCTGTGAGCGTGCAGTCGCGCCCGCGACTCGACCACTTCGTGTTTCAGGGACTCGATAGTATCCTAAAATTTAAAATAAAGTCGAAACTTAGTCAAGCTAAATGCATAATACAAAAAAATCAACGTCTCAATTTTATTACGACATGACCTTAGATAATGTTTGAAATCATCACCATCACTGATGATGATTTCATGGTACGTTTTTAGTTTTACCTACATAATGTGCACTATTTAAAGTTTAACGGAAAATTTAAATGTCTACATTAGCTTCAAGGTTAATTACGTTAATCAACATTAATTTCGGCTTTAGACAGTAGGTACCTTAAGCAATTGACTGGCTAATACGTTTTCTTTATTGTGTCCTCCGTGTTTGTTCCCGTAATGGTTAGTTTAGCGGGCCATGCTTATCGTATAGGTAATGTAGAAACCTACTACAGTGAGGCTACGTCACAATGATAAAACATAAAACATATGGTAGCAAAACAATAACCAAGCACTCATGCCAAACATTCATAATTATCTATATCGGGAATTCAAAATTGGTTCGAAGCCACCTTCAGAGCAAATAAGTGAATGTTTTTTATATTTAAAACAAGCAGCCGCGCGCAACTCCGCTCGCGTGGTACCCAAATAAAAAATAGCCTATGTTTATTCCAGGTACTTATTGAGTAGTACAAACATCCATCCATCCATTCAAACTTTCATATTTTTAGTATGATAGTAGGATCACAACGTCTCTCAATTCATAGAAATAGTCCTTTCACCTTACCTAGTAGTTCGATTATTAGTCCGTTTCCCAGAACTAATGAGACTTTTTAGTATCAGCAGTCCGGTTGGACACGTCAACCGGGTATAAGAGTCTCTTATATCAGTAGTTCGGTGTTCACGAATAACTTGTGCTTGTGATCGTCTTGCGTTTATATCTAAATATGTCGGTACCCTAAAGGAATTTCTAAATACTTGAAATGTTTTGAACTAACAGTAAAAAGGTCGCCTAACTTTATATTTACCTTGAGTCCCTTTATATCGTTGGCGAGGGCTGAGACCTCTTCGATGTGCGCGGCTTGTAGGCGCGCGTTCACCTCCTCCTTGGACGATACCTCCATCTCTAGCTCTGAGATCTTGCTCAGGCATTCGGCGACTGTCAAAAAGATGTTTTATCAGAATTAATAGAAATACTTTTTTAGACTTCTAAGACATATAAAAGAGTTTACCAAAGCACTAGGCTATAAAAAACCACGCACGACTGACCTTCATACTGCTGCTCACACTAGAGTTACGGTTCGGAAATAATTTGACTAACCACCATCCATCATAAAACAGGCTTTTGGTCCAAACAAGGCTTTACTCGGCTTATTCCCAAAGTACTCCACGTTTTGTTCCCAAAGTACTCCAAGAAATATTCTCAAACTACTCCACAAACAAAATATTGTTTTTTTAGTTAAATTCGACTCCACCCTACTGGTGTCCAAAAATAATTATCTCATACATTCGTTCTCAAACTCCTCCAAACATTTAATATTAGTCATCAGTACTCACTGGTATCGAGGTCTTTCTGGGCCCTCTGCTGGCGGTCCCTGTCGGCGCGGGCGGCTGTGGTGCGCTCTGCTGCCGCCACTCCGCGCCACCTCTCCGCCTCTATCCTCCATGAGCCACCGTTCAATGCATCCAACTGGAACAATAAGAACATTGAACTGCGGTTAGTTCTTAGTGCATACAGTATGAATGAGCCTTTAATCATCATCATTCTCAGCCTGTGTCTACCCACTGCTGGGTATAGGCGTCCTCCATTTTGTGTCATATAGGTCTTGATATGGCGGATCGTACCCAGGACATTCCCTCTATTCTCTCTATGTAATTTAACAACATAATGAGCCTTTCATACTCGTATAACAACATAATTTATAGTGAAACATAATAGTTGTTCGAGCATAAGTCGAGAACCGTTGATGTCATCTGTATGAATTTAAGTCGATAGATTTTACTTGAGAAGTGTGCTTATCGCTAATACAGGGTGTCCCAAAAAGTAGTGTCAAGCGAAAGTCCAGAGATAGGATACCCCAAGGAGTGTTCTATCTCTGGACTTTCGCTTGACACTACTTTTTGGGACACCCTGTATATCTAGTGTATGGTTTTTAGACGTCGACTTATGGTAGTATGTCGCATTACATAAGTAATTTAATTTTAATATTAAATCATTATTGATAAGATATGCGGGAAAGCCTATCAAAGATATAAATATGCACCGTAAAAACTGTCTGTATGACACAATTATCTTGCCAAGAACGGAACGCTTATAAAGAACTTACTACTGTAACACATGCATCAATTGGCAATGCTTAGCCAAATAATTACGTCTTAATTCGTAGTTATTAACTATTTGTTTGTGGTTACATCATTACACAACAGTCCTGTAACAGTTGTTAGGCACTTGTGTAGAATGCAGTGATAATATTTAGGTAACATTGTTTATTTCATTTGGTATTGTTGTGTAAGTTAGAAACGCACTTGTGTAATAATTTTAGCGCTGTTTAAACATCGATAAAATGTGTATGTAATTACCGATTTGTGGCACTAGCATTACCCATTCCGATACCCACTTCAAGTACATAAACTATCTTAGCACATCAACGGATCGAATGCGTGTATTATTAAACTAGCTTCCGCCCACGTCTTCGCCCGTGTGGTACCATGAAAAACAAAAGCAAATCTATCCCGCGGGAACCGTATATTTTTTCGGGATAAAATGTACCTAGCCTATGTGTTCTTCCAGACTATAATCTATATCTGTGCTAAATTTCATCCAGATCCGTTCAGCCGTTTCAGCGTGAAAGAGTAACAAACATACATCCAGACATCCTGACATCCATACATCCACATATTCTTACAAACTTTCGCGTTTATAATATTAGTAGGAAGTAGGATATACTCACCCTGAACACAAGGTACTGGACTAAAACGCCCAGTGCCTCAACTCCCTTCGCCGCGTGCGCAAGAGCAGCGGTCTGCTCGTGTGGGGCCGGCAACGCGGGCAGCGGAGCGGGGAGCGCAGCGGCGAGCGGAGCGGTTGGCGTGCGTGTCGTTTGAGGCGTCTGCACCCGCTTGCCTCGGGGCCCGACCACAGCTGACACACGCGGCGGCTCTGCAACAATCAGAAAACATGTTAAAACATTTTGCACATAGAGCACTTAATTTCTAAAGTAAATTAATAAAAAAAAATGCTAACAGTAGAAAGTAGGTAACAAATAGCTAAATTATGCAGATATTGTATATTTGAAATCATAAAATATAAAACCCATAAAATTGCTGCGTTGTATTGTTTGTTTTACCTCAATAACAATAGTTTAATCTTATACCTTTAAACGAGCAGTTTTTGTATATATGTATATATGTATATATATATATATATATATATAATTGGAATCTCGGAAACGGCTCCAGCGATTTTCATGAAATTTAGTATGCAGAGGGTTTCGGGGATGATAAATCGATCTAGCTAGGTTTCATTTTTAGAAAACGTCATTTACCCCAAAAAAACGAGCACAGCTCGGTCACCCAGGTACTTTTAATAATAAGTCCAAAAAGGCTTATTTACTTCCTGAGGTGCAATGAAGAATATGTTAAAAATGAAACTTTCGAATGACGTTAGTTTAGCTAAACATGAATAATGATTCTAAGGGACTATGGGTACCTATAAGACGAAATAAAGGTACTTTAAAAAGGTTTCAGGTAAAAGTATTTAGTTTCGAAAACCAAGAGAAAAGTTTGCTAAGACAGACTAATTATGACTACCGTGTAAAATTATACCGTTTATCAGCAGATAACTCTTAATAGGAACAACATCAATGTAGATGTTCCCACGAGTGAAAGGGACATCCTCTACATGCCTTCAAAACAATAGGACAACAGAGAACTAATAAGTAGGTAGTCAGTATTCTCATGGTGGATTTTATCTGTAGGTATAATTTGAATAGCAATTAAGGAAAGTATTTTATTGTAAGATAAAAGTAGTTACATACATAAGTACATAATAGTTTTGAGAATATTACAAATGCAATTACTGAACTCGTGTTTGGTAAAGAGTAACTAACATGAAATACATACAGCGTTAAATTCAAAATCACTTATGAAAAGTTCACAGACACTCCGTTAGATAATAATTTACCTAGCGGAACGCCGAAGACTTCGCTCTCTAGAGAATGTGCGTAAGTTGTTTTTTTTTGCAATTTTAAATACCCACACTAAATACACTTAATACACACACAAATTGCTCGTTGTACTTAATTGTTTTTGTTGTACAAAAAAGTGTTCATTGATTATTTTAATAATGAAATCTCATAGAAGTCGAATTTCGGTCACACCTGAGTTACATTAGTTGGCTTTAGAAATGAAATCGTCTAAGTGAGATTTAGCCCCATATTCGCATAACAAATGGGCTATCAAAGAAAATTTTAAAAAGTCAGATTTTATTTTTTTATTTATGAACTTATACCTAAGCAGAGTTTCCTGTATCAGGGTTACATAAAAGTACAAGCCATCAAGACTTTCTAAATTTCGCCAACGTTACCTTGTTAAAGGCCCTTCCGACGGCCATAGGAAGTGAAATCATTGTTATGCGTGTTCACTTGTTTAGTTTATGGCCTGCATTATTACTTTCATATTTAAAAAATCGTATTCTAAAAACAAAAAAAAATCTTTGAATTTCACAATACTTAATGTAGTTAGAACTTGCAGATCAAAACATTCGTCCCGCATCGGGAATAAAACTCGCGCCGTATATCAGCTCGCATGCACGGTTTGTTGGAAAAAAATATTTTATCTTTTTTTTAATCAAAAATGGAACAGATGAAAAAGTAGATCTCTTTATAAATTGGATATCAGTTCCCACGCGGCCCATTGCCTGGGTTCCGCACCATTAGGGCTGCACCAACATTCGGGCCCACTTCCGCCATGTGATAATAATAAATTTCGGAAATTATAATTTTGTCATTAAGTGGGTTCAATGATCTAGCACCTAAATCTACATGGAATATTTTCTTATATTTTAGAAGTAGTCTCGCGTTATCATCCTTTTAAGGAAATGTATATACTTAAGCTATGAGTATAACATATAATATGTATACTATAAATTTACAGATAAGTCGGTGGATCCAAAAATGAATGAACCTAAACGTTTGTATGAACATTTAGTTAAAACTTTTGGACTTCACATGTTCAAGATTTACTTTCTTAGTAAATTTGAGTCGTGTAGAACTGAATTATCTTCAAGGAAGGGCGTTTAAGTTGAAAATTAAAAACTGTAAAAATTAGCAGGCATTTCACAACTCGGCTTCAAGCTCATTATGTGAGTACATCCAAATACAAAGTGCAGATGCGTGGAAGTGGAGTGGACTCATAAAGCACAATTATTGTGATGATGGCTCAATAGTAATTTTATGAATGGAGAGGGTCAGCCAACGAGCGGCGCGTGGGCATCAATTGAGCACGTTGAAATGAAACTTTAAATGATGAGTGTAGAAGGGCTGGCCTGTATGGAGCGTATTTTTTTTATTTTCACAAAACTAATTGAAACAGGTGCGTAAAAGATTTTAGCAACAGGAAAAAATGGTGCCAAAGCATGATCTCGACTGTAATCGTCTATGAGTTAGCAGGCTATAAAGTTATGTAATCTCAAATCAAAAACAATAACCTAACTTTTAACAAAAAGATTCCTCTTTGTATAGTAGGTTCATAATGTAGCCCTATAGAAACCGAAAGACGCCCACGCCAACAAATAGATGGCAAGGTAGCTCTGCCTCAATAACCAATGACTGTACAATTTGCAGGAACAATTCACAAATTACATAATGTCCCATTCAATCAACGGCATTCTCAAATACATTCTCAACTAGTAATGCTCAGATAAAGTATAGGTAGCCACTTACTATCAGATGGGCCGTATGCTAATTAGCCGCAGTTGCATAAAAAAATATATATTTAAATTATCTGTCAAAATAATCTCCTCTGTGGGACCAACCTTCACCATTCGCACCTCATGTTGTGTAGCGTGATAAAAAACGTTACAATGTCGTCAGATATCGTCTTTGCTGTTATATTTATGTTGCTTAATCCATTGACCGACATTAAACACAATAAAAAGATATCAACATTTATACTAAGCTACCTCATTCATCAATAGTATTCTGGGTTGTCCCATAACACTTGTAAGATGCCTATTTCTAAGGCAACATTAACTTTGATGTGGTCGTTAAAATCGTCAACGGCGTGTGGCAAAGCTGTTATTTCAATGACTTTGTCTTCGCCATAGATTAAGTGTTTGTATAGGGATGTACCTCAGGCTGTCTCCGAAATTGTATCGCAATTGTTCAGTGACACACGTGTAAGAATTGCACTCGTATTGCCGAATTACCCGTATGATGTATAGAATAAATGTCTTTGGTTTGCAATTTTGTGCAATAACATGCAACGAGCTTGCAGTTTTTGACACATAATCATTTTTAATTCACAACATTTAAAATTATGATTGCCCTTTATTAAAATATCCGTTATTGCTGAATTGTTTCGGGTATTAATCTTCCTTTTGGGATATAGAAACGAAGAAAGGAAGTTCATTCATTCATTCATTTATTCACTCCTGATAACGACTACGACATAGCCAACTCTGGTACATCCCTGGTTGTATTAATATTCTAGTTACAGACTTACAGAGTAGGCTAACGGGTCTCGGTGCCAGTCGTGTGGTGAATACTCCATGGTTTATTGGCTCAGTTAAGTGTTTAAGTAATCTGTAATTAAGTTCCGTTTCACTGCTTGTATAATCTATCGATCGTCACAATTCGTGCATTGACGAATTCAGAAAGTCCTGTGCCATAACATTTATGACATTGATATAAGATTCAAAATCGAATAATTTACCAGATTTTGTAAAGTAAAATAACTCTACGATGACTAGTACTCTAAAATGACTTGTAACTATATAACACACGCACGCGAGATAATTATAGACAAAGACATTTTTAGCTATGAATAACAAACATAACCAGGATAATTGATAGGTGTCGAACGTGGCCGAGATAACAACCTCTAAAATTGAAAAGTGGTAAACTCACGTATCATCATCCTACCCTTTTTCTCACGCTATATGGGGTCGGTACAACATACTTTTATCTTCTATTTCCCTCTATCATCTGCAATTTGAGTATACACAACTTTCTTACTCATATAATCTTTCACGCTCTCAAACTCAAACACACCCGTTGGTCAAAATGCCACCATCTAGAAGTTACTGAACTCCCCCATAAATGATATTTTTTGTAGTTGATCAGCCACTGAGCTGATGACCTGAGAAATGTTCCATAAATAGACGAGTACTGAATGTAAATACTTACCTACTGTAAAAGAGCTTTCAAGTTACACTAGCTATTCTTACAAGCTTCAACTTCAAGTCAATCAAAATTCAAGACATGTGACAACTTTGTTTTGTTTGGTCAGTTCATTGCTTCGTTAGGATATTATTACACAGCAGTTGAGTCACACTGGGCATCTTTGTTACTAAAGAATACTTAAACGTGCTAGGGTCTACCTTTTCATGAGGTACCTACAACAGCTTATCTGACCACTAGAATCTATTGCATTTTTCATTATTAATGTTGGCGAAGGTTAGTAATAAAAAAGTACTTTGAAGCTTGACTTCAAGAAAAAGATGACTGTCCATCCGTAACTGGCCGTTCCGGCTAGCAACGACTTGCAATAGTTCATTTACACTGTTATTTCTACTCGCTCTATTAATACATAATCCGCTCGTCTAGTGTGTAGTTGTGAGTTCACAAATCTAATTTTAGCTGTGTTTGTATGTATGTCAGGGGGCCGCGGAGTTGCCCGCCCGCCCTAGAAGGGTCATCTGCCCAAGCGATGCCGATGCTTTGATGACACTATTACGCGCCATCAAAATAAATGGCTGCTTTTATTTATTGGTGGCTGTATGATATGAATCAGATACATCTTTAGTTTTATAATGTTGTGCCGACTTCACGTAACATGGAAAAAAGGGCAGGAAGATTATGTTAATGACTAAGACAATAATTTATCACTATTTTAGTCTGACCTCATTAACATGTCGTATATCTTTTGTGTTTTGTACAGGTAATCTTTGTTTTAATACAATAGTTTACATAAAAAAACAGATATTTATTGCTCTTGCATAGATATTACAAATGATAATATTATTCCACGGATGAGACTGATTTGGTACTTTATGTAGATTTCATGGTTCTAGTCACGGACCCACAGTAGAATCATTCAATTGATAGAACAACACGAATGAGGTAAGCGACGATTGGTCTACAACAAAGGACCTCGGTACAAACACGGAGTTTTCCATGATTAAAATGGATATAACAATTGCCGAGTAATTTAAATACCTAAAGCTCAGTTTCCTTATCTTGATATAGAAATAACACGCGATGCATTGTTATTAGGTCGCTGTATTGCCTGTGAATATGCCTGAGGTGATCATGTACAGTCGCAGAATGAAAAGGATGACCAGTTTTCAAATAGATTCGTTTACGCGTTGCAAGCTCATGTCACCTTTTTAAACTGCGTACTAGACGAGAGTGTACTGAAAATTATGTTTAACTGTTTGACAACAAAGTTTAAATTCACTTAGACAAATGTTTTTTGACCTATGTCAGCAGAATAGATACGAGGGTGGATTGAAAAGTTCGCGGCCTAACAAAGAAAACAAAGTTAAATACCTACAAAAATAATTTTAATTGTTGACGCAGTCTTCAACTAGCTATATCTGCCGTCCTTAAGCTAAAATGCCGTTATCCAACATTCGGTCAAATTCGACTTTTTTATGCCATCGTAATCAGGAAAAAAAGCTCTATCGACCAATCTTACCAGAACTCAAATAGCTCTTATAGTTTTCGAGTTATGAAAAGTAAAAAATGCCGTTACCAGAATCAAAATTTACATCACTTCAATGCTTAAATGTTGTTAAGTGTTATGCTAAGCTTAAAAGCGGCTAATGGCTTTTAACTTTATTTTTATGTAAACAAAAATAGTAACTTAACTATTAATAACTTCAATAATACTAGGCTTGATTGCGGCAAAGTGACTTTAACTACAGTTATTTGCAGTTATATATTAATCGTGCTAAAATATAAATGGTTTTTCCCTTTTAATTCAAAAAGTGGATTTTGTATTTAACGGCATTCTACAGGGGTTTTTTTTAAGTTGGGAAAATTTTTTTTTTTTTTGCTTTCATATGTAAAGCTCATACTGTGTGCAATCTTTTCCATGGTAAATTTTTGGTCTATCATAATGAGATCACTCCTTTTTCGATGTTTTCCTCAATCATAGACGACGTAGACCGTCAAAACCTAGGGTCATCTTCGATGCTCTTTCGTCCACGATTAAATTCTACGACCCAACTTTTTTACAGTCGTATACAATGGAACGGATTCCCCTCATGTTGTTTCGATGTCATTGTGGATCTTTTTTTGAGTTATCTCATTTTAAACAAGGTATTTGATGACCGCACGTTCATAATTTTTTTCAATATTTTTATATTTTTTAGACAGTCTTTGTCTCGCTTAACTCTCTCTAACTTAAAAACCAGGAATACTATAACAACAAAATTTTGCATGATGACAGCCTATAAACATATCAATAAAATGAGGGTAATATAAAAAAATTATAACTACTATTTCTATGTGAGGCCGCGAACTTTTCAATCCACCCTAGTTATCAGATGGTTATCAAACAAATACCTACTGAGCAAGCAATAACAGATCTTAAAGTTGTCAACCTTTTCATTCCGCGACTGTACTTACAGGTAATAAACGTTTGTGTGCAATCAATTATAATCCTTCAACTGTACTTAAACGTTCATAGAAATTTTACATGTAGTTGCGACTTTAACACATTGCGTGCATTGCGTTATTACTATTACCATCATTTTTATTAGTGAATCAGAAAAAAATAAATATAGTTATAAGAAAGCCATTTTTATAACGAACTATATAACAATAACTAACTATAGACAGCTTATTTAATCACACAAAGAAATCATCACAAAAGACTTTTGCTCTTCTGCCGGTAAATCTGTCAACTTGTTTTGATGAGTCTCCAAGAAACTCATCAAGTCAGAAACAAAGCGAATAATAAAGGAAATAAGTGTATCAGAGGTTTTGGCACGTGTCTGAATATTATTTTATACCTACGAGTACATATATAATTATTCTTTGTATGCAGTTGTCTCATCAAAAGCGAGAACCTGAGCCTAAACTCAAGAAATAGACGATCAATGATTTAAAAATAAAAAAAATACCTGAGCTTTACTAACCAACTTACGGCTAATCCTTTTGATAAGTGGTCAGACTAACTTAATAAAATTAAGCAGTAAACTACTCATCTTCTTGAATTGGCCCATAATCGTCTTGCTTTCTTCACATGATATACCTAGCATTCCTTCTCGGATCGTAAATAATTAACTACTTTCCCATAAAATGAAGCTAATTTACTCATTGCAGTAAATCTAACTTTAATCTTGCTATTAATTTTGTCACATGACAAGGTATTTATAATCCTGGTGATGACGTGGCTTGCAATATGTATGTCCTCCCTTGCACTAAGTGACAAATTTTCCAATCTGTGATTGACAGCCAAATTCGAATCTACGAGGTTGAGTACTTTTGGCACCACTCTCGTAGCTAGCAGGACATTCAAAATAAAACTATCATCATCTGAACATGGCATAAATTATTACTTGGTGAGGTATTATTTCCCCTGCCATAGTTGTATAAAAAAATGGGCTACGGCAGAATAGATTTTACTACATTTATGTAAGAAGGTAGCTCATCACCCTATAGCAGCTTGGCAGCTTATTTGGATTTTTAGCAAAATATTCTTCTCCTTATCTGAAAGTGCACACAATATTGTCCTCAGCAGTCACACCTTGACTTTACAGCGAGATAACGTCACATTCTTCTCTATCAGTTTCAATTATTGCTACTGGCCACGGACCCGCGAGCTTGCAAACACGATCACAAACAGTAAAAATAAAGTTTGACCATACGTGTCTTACCGTCATAAAGTTTAGCAATATCCGGGCAACAAACAATGGGGTACCGCTGAAATATAACAATGACCTTAATATCATGAAGACAATCGTATCTTCAGCTCGCTCCCATACAAAGAGATACACGCTGTGTTTGACGCAACTTTCGCTGTTACTTAGTGTAGGACTTAGGATCTACTTATAGGCTAAATAAATAACCTTTTTTTCTATATAAAATACTTGTTTCAAACATAATTAATTATTTCATTATGTAACACTTGTCTCCGCTGATACTGGTGTCAGATTAAAGTGGCCAGAGATTCCGACGAGTTGTCTCAACTGATATCAGGATGAGTTTACAACGAAAAAATAATAAAAGTGTTTAGACACTGATCCCGGTTTTTATATCCGTTTTAACAAAAAATAATGTACTTATTTGCGAAACACGGATTTCAAGGGCAGGAGCAAAGGTTGTTTGATTTGCTAAAGTAAATGATGCAAATATAACAGAAGACGAAGGTGAAGTGGAAGTTAAAATAAACAACACTGAACGAAGCACGTTGTTTGTTTATCAACATATTATTTATTTACTTGTCACAGATTCGGCAATAGCAGAAGTTCCTAAATACTTTTGTCTTTTAGACCCTGTGCCAATTATTCGGTTTTTCGCAATTGTATAACTAACACACTGAAAACATTCAATTGAATAGAAATAATGGTTGTAAAAGATAACGACAATATCAGCAACCCACAAAGTAATCTGAGATTGCTCATACTCGTATTCTACATTGATATAATGTACGTTCTCTACCATATTCGACAAGAAGCCTACGTCTAACTTCTGAATGTGAAAACAACAGCTAAGTTTATGGGCTGTGTGGTTTCTAAACAATCGAAACGTCGCGGTGAGTAGGTATAAGTGCTAAACGAATAGGTAAGGTAGGTACGTGACCTCCAAACCTGTGACGAAAGGAGTTATTGTGTATGTTGGCAGATGTCCAATGCTAACATAAAAATTGAGCACCGAAAAGCTATCCAAATCATTTGCAGTCCTTGTCACAAAAATAATTAGATGAGCATAAAAATATATGAATTTCAAACGATACTAAATTGCAATATGTTATGTTTGCAATTTATAATTACACAAACTTAAATGTGAGTACCAATCTACGTATATATTTGACATAATGTTGATAAAAAGACCAGGCCCCTATTCAATAAACATTACAAGTCTACAAATTTGTAAAAAAGTGACAATATTGTCGAATTTTATGACAAGTGCTGTTTAATAAAACCTACAAATATGTAGAATCGTAAGAAAATTTTACAATTTTGTAAATTTTCCTCCAATAAATCGTATTTTTTTATTAAACAGAAACTTGTAGAATTGTAGCCGCTTACAATTAATTGTATTTTACAATTTGTAATGTTTATTGAATTTTCTACAAATTTGTAAAAAAGTGACAATATTGTTGAATTTTATGACAAGTGCTGTTTAATAAAACCTACAAATATGTAGAATTGTAAGAAAATTTTACAATTTTGTAAATTTTCCTCCAGTAAATCGTAATTTTTTATTAAACAGAAACTTGTGGAATTGTAGCCGCTTACAATTAATTGTATTTTACAATTTGTAATGTTTATTGAATAGGGGCCAGCACATAAAATCCAAATGTAAAAACTACATACATTAAAACAAAAATTGTATTTAGATAATTATATTCAAGAACACACGCACGTTTTGACTGGATATAATTCTTAGAACAGTCAAGCAGTTGAGACACAAGGTAAAAGAGGCGTGCACAAATAATGGCTCATGGTCCCAGACTTCTCAACATGCACCGTAAAACCGGAAAAATGTCTCAGACTTGGTCTGGTGACAATTATGTACCCTTGCCTTCATGTTATTTCCTTGAGTAATTATTATGTAGTTGACTTGGGGTTCGTGCAGTTGTCCAAGTAGAAGTAAATCCCATCAAAAACATAAATGTGAAATGAGAGCTAAGTTCAATAAGTATGTTTTACTTAGTCGTTGACTTCAGCGACAAAAGAAGTGAGATCTAAACGGGTGCCAAGTACAATGGTCAGTCCTGAAACTTATTTATAACAATATGAAATATTTTTAACAACTTTAAAATATCATTTCATCTTAAAACTTAGGATATTATATTGAAGCCTAAGGTCTAACTTGGCTAGTTCTCATATAGGAATTAACTACTTACTTACTATGTCCAATCGCTAGTTTCTACCAGCAATCCAAATTTTTAAAAAGAATAAAATAAAAACTTGCAAAGGCTATACCTAATATAATTTGTACTCTTAAGAAAACTAGCCAAGTAAGACCTTAGGCTTCAATATTATATCCTAAGTTTTAAGATGAAATGATATTTTAAAGTTGTTAAAAATATTTCATATTGTTATAAATAAGTTTCAGGACTGACCATTGTACTTGGCACCCGTTTAGATCTCACTTCTTTTGTCGCTGAAGTCAACGACTAAGTAAAACATACTTATTGAACTTGGCTCTCATTTCACATTTATGTTTTTGATGGGATATCATTACTTTTTGTACAGAACTTATTAGTAAATAAGTACTTATTCTTATATTATTACACTTATATAATCTACCTGCATAAACGGCTCAAACTATTGGCACATTGTAGGTATACATACTAAGCAGGTAGGTAGGTACTTGAGTAGGTACTTACTGAATAAGTATACCTACCTACTACCTATCCGACAAGCCGAGACACACTATAATCTAGGCCTGAATAGTTATCTAGCCATATCTACCTACCTGCATAGACTGCTCAAACTATTGGCACATTGTAGGTATACATACCTATAGTCATACTTACCTATCTGCTTAGACGGCTCAACTATTGGCACATTGTATACCTAGGTACCTAAGTAGATAGGTTAACCCGATAATAGTAGGTACTTACCGAGAGTAGATATTAGTCTAAACCTAAATACTTATCTAGTCATACTTACCTATCTACATAGACGGCTCAACTATTAGCACATTGTATACCTAGGTACCTAAGTAGATAGGTTAGCCCGATAATAATAGGTACTTACCGAGAGTACTTTATTAGTCTAAACCTAAATACTTATCTAGTCATACTTACCTATCTACATAGACGGCTCAACTATTAGCACATTGTATACCTAGGTACCTAAGTAGATAGGTAAGCCCGATAATAGTAGGTACTTACCGAGAGTGTACTACTTACCAATCCAAGACACTACTTCCACTCGTTATTATATTCACGTCAAGACCCTATTAAAATCCACATAATGACCGACTGTCATCTATTTAGATTGCTATTCTTATATTACAGGCGCTAGTAAGGGTTCCTAGGAGAATCAATTAATTGAAAAAGTACGATAAAAATAAAAAAAATTACAAGTTTCAGATTTTTTCCTTTGTATCCACCCCACTACCTACCTGTATGCCAAATTTGAACGTTCTAGGTCATCTAGAACTGGGTTATAATTAACGTCTATAGATCAGTCAGTGATAAAATTTTCCATAACCAGCCATTTTTGGACGTTAATATCTAAATAACCGTTTGAGGTCTGTTTATGAAATTCGGTGCACATATTTTACTCGCAAGTGGCAATAGATGAGCCAAATTTGACTTGTTTAGGTGAAATAGTTTTTGAGTTACGAGGGGGTGAAAAATCACCTAAATGGTTCCTGTAATATTACACTAGGCGCGCATCGCCCGTTCGCTTCGCTTGAACTTGGCTGACACGCTGCCGCGTGTCTAGATAATGTAAAGTCTCAATATTATGCAGGTGGTTTTAATATCATCTAAATTAGGACACCGATATTGTAGATGCAGGAATTTTTGAGACGGAACATCAGATAACAGTAACTGCAGGAACTGCATGGATGATAGATATTTTTCTAAGTCTAGAGAAAGGCACGAGTCATGGCAAGTTAAAGAAGGCTAGTGATGGTGATTATGAACATTAAATAAGCGTGAGAAACCGTATATAAATAAACCTTCCATTCAAGATTATTTATATAAGGAAGAAGACTCACAAAAAGTGTAGGTAGTAACACCTACAAGGCTGGTCACTGACCATTTAATAACCACCACGTCACCTCATATCGAGTAAAATGGTACACGTATGCATTAAACTCACATTTGTGGTGAATGCTCTACTTACGATTCCAATAATGCAAAGTAGGCTTATTATATTGTGCTACTGTTATTTCAAATTGCATAGCATTACAAGCTTGGTTTAATAAAATTATTACTCAGTACTTCATTTTAACTTCAATAATTATGTTTCTTTTTCTGTCTAACTACGATAAGATTTCAAGCAAATACGAACTTTTAAACAATGGTGCGATTGGTATCGGTAATTTAATGCGGCGAAAAAAAATCATGGAAACGGCGCCCGAGCAAGGTCGAACGGATATTTTCAAGTTTAAAAACCTGGCATACGGCACTGACGGTAAAATAATGAATAGATGAGGCACGCATTTTGTGTGAAACTAAACCTATCAAGTAAGTGAAGGTAGAGTGTAGTGTTTGCTCAACTACAACGGGATATTATCAATGGATTTTTCCAATTCTACTAACTGAAAATGGGTGCACTGCACATTAGGTACACAATATTTGAACCTAGAGCCGTCACGTCAAAGATAATTTCTCATTGTACTTAAGTTTACCAGCCCGTGACTAGTACCCGAAAGTACGCAAAGGTTCAAGGTTCTGAATTTGCATTTTTCCCCTTTATATTGATTAGGGGTGCAATTGTACTTCGTACATAGGTACAAAACATATTTAATGTATTAAACCTTCTTTAAACATACTGTTAGCGACTCAGACTATCTACCTACTTTATGAAACAGGCAAAACTAATACGTTCGATTTTATATATATATTTTTGTTTGGAGATTAGGGTACTTGTTTAATACTTGTTTAATTCCCTAATTCTACCCTCAGAATAAGATTTTGTTTTGTAAAATGATGAGGGTAATTTCGTGTTAAAAGGAGTCTACGGCCATATTTCATGCGATGTGCCACGAAAAGTGTAATAAAATAATTTTGAAGTCAATCGTGCGTTGTTTTCGTTTTAAACATTATCCACCTAGGCTACAAAGTCCTACGAGCCGGATTTATGTTTAAAACACCACCCGCGCCGCGTGAAATGGTGAATACTCGAGGTTCACTGCAGCGAGAACGTGCTCGCCACGAGGCGGACAACCGCACCCAGGATGGTGACTTGCCACAAAAGAATCTGCAACTCCAAGATCTTATGCCTTCGACTTCGAAAACTACAGAAGAACAAAATAGTGAAGTGATCAAGCATCCTATTTTGAGCCGTGCAGCGATGCCGGCTAGCAGTATCAAGTCGGAACAACCGCCGCCACCGCCCCACGTGTCACACAAAGACGACCGCCGGAGCTTGAAATCTAAAAAAGGTTCCACTACTTCGATGCGGGCGAAACGGCAGCAACTTATCCTGGAAGCAGAAAGGCAAAAGGCGCAAATTCGCATGGAACTCATAAATAAAAAGCTAGATGCCGATCTAGCTAGCCTAGACGAAGAATACAGTTCACACGAGGGATCCGAAAGCCGTAGTCGTGTTGAAGAATGGATGGAGCGTAGCTATCAGGAGCTGAACAAAGGCCTGCCTGCCCCCGCACATGGCATCGATTCGGGTGAGCAGTGCCTACAGTCTGGACCGCCGGCACGTACGCCCCCGGCCGGGGCCCAGCCCGCGCCGCGCCCGGCGCTGGCCGCCGCCGCCAGCACAGAAGGTACAGTTCAGATGCTCGCCAGCGCGTTGAGAGATCTCGCCGCCGCTTCCACCAGTCACGCGCCGAACGCGAACCTACTCAGCCGCATGTGCACGCCCCGGGAGCTCCCAGAGTTCTCCGGCGACCCTTTGGAATGGCTGCAGTTTAAACACGCGTTCGATGAGTCTACGGAACTGTGCAGTTTCACAACGAAAGAAAATATGTGGAGACTGAGGAAATGTTTGCGTGGAGCTGCCAAAGAAGCCGTCTCAGCTCTGCTTATAAGTGCATCATCTCCTGAAACCATAATGTCAACATTGAAGTTGAGGTTTGGTAATCCTGAGTACATCTTATCGAAGCTTGTGCACGACGTTAAAAAGTTACAGCCATTGTCTCAAGATTACCACAAAGAAATTGTGTCCTTCTCGGTCAAAATACAGAACTTCGTAGAAGCTGTGCGTGCCGTCGGCCGAGAAGAGTACCTACGAGGTACGAGTACTGTGTCGGTAATATTATCGAAACTACCTACGGTCCTATTGTCAAAATGGACGGATTACAGTTTCGTACCGATAACAGAAGGCAAGAAATCACGACTGGTATTATTATCAGATTTCTTGAAGGAAGAAGCTGTAAAAGTTTCTACTACGTCAAATACCTACTATGTGCCTGCGCGCAGCGATAACCATAAGAATAAGAATAGCGAGTACAATCAACATCGCTCACAAACAGTATTGATGCACACAGATGAACAAGAAGTCACTAAGTGTCTATTTTGCAAGACAAGTGCGCATTCTAAGATAACAGCCTGCAATAAATTTAAAAAGGCTCTTCGCAAACTTCGGTGGAGTTTTGTGAAACGCAGTGGGCTATGTTTCAAATGCCTACTTTCACGTCACGACCGTGACACCTGCCCAGCCCCAGTCTGTGACAAGGATGGATGCGGCCGGGCGCATCACCCACTACTCCACTACCCCACGGCACCCGAGCGGCGCGCTGAGTCGCAGCCTGCGCCGGCGGCCGCGTCGCAGGAGCGGCAGCCGCCGCCGGCGCCGCCTGCGCCGCCTGCGCCGGCGCCTGTCAACGCCGTCTCCGGAGCAGATATAGTGTCGAATATAAATACGGACGAAAGTGAGTGCAAAGTGTTATTGAAAGTCGTGCCTATACGTATACATAGCGTTAACGGTGTCATAAACTCTAGCGCACTACTCGACGACGGGTCTACTATTTCGTTGATAAGCGATGAACTAGCGAAGCGCGCGGGTTTGCGCGGCAGGCCTGAGGTGATTCGAGTGCGCGGTGCCTTCGATGATGAACTGTCTTGCGAAGCGACTGTCACGAACGTGAACCTTTCTGGTGTGGACAATAAGATTTATTCAATTAGAGCTCGCACTGTAAAGAACTTAAATTTACCTGTGCATAGTATGTCGGTTGTTGATTGCGATAGGTATAAAAGTCTGTCAGATTGTGAATTTTTGTGTTCCACTGATTTAAAACCTGAAATGTTAATCGGTCAGGATAATTATCACCTGTTAATACCTATAAAAGTTAATCCAGGTAGTCAGTTTGAGCCGTGCGCAACACTCACTCCCCTAGGTTGGTGTGTCCATGGTAAGTGGCACGTGCCGCGGAGCATCCCCAGGTGCGCGCCCGCAGCCCACGCGACTCTGCACATGACGGGTGCGAAGCCCGAGCCCGCTCCCTCGCCGCTCACACCGCTTCAGACAGACCAGCAGCTTCAAGATCTCCATGATGAAGTGAGGCGTTTCTTCGCCTTGGACTCGATGGGAATATGTGGTAAGCCTCGTCATAATAAAAACGACTTACTTGCTGTAGCCAAGCTGGAGAAGACTGCTGAACTCATCGCTGGTCGCTGGTGGGTAGGGTTGCCGTGGAGGAATGAAGACTGCCGAATGCCGGACTCCTATCAGACAGCCCTGAAAAGGCTGGAAAGTATAGAGAGGAAGATGGAAAAGGACCAAGGTTTCTCTGAAAGGTATCGAGACAGGATTAAACATTTATTAGATAATGATTTTGCTAGGGAACTGACAGATACTAGTACTACTGCGAAAACTTGGTACTTACCGCACTTTGGGATCGATAATCCCAACAAGAAGAAGCTGCGACTAGTTTTTGACTCGGCTGCGAAGGTAAATGGTCTATGTCTCAATGACTATTTACATACAGGTCCAGACTTACTGCCATCACTGCTTGGCATAATGCTGCGCTTTAGGGAACATTTAATTGCAGTAACAGGTGACATTCAAGATTTCTTTCTCAGGGTCAAAGTTCAGCCGGCCGACCAGCACGCGTTTAGGTTTTTGTGGAGAAACAGCCCTACTGAAAAGGTAAAAACTTACATAATGACTTCACTCATATTCGGCGCGAACTGTTCTCCATTCGTCAGCCAGTTCATAAAGAACAAAAATGCTGAGCGCTTCGAGTGTTCACTGCCCGAGGCTGTGCATGCTATACGTAAGTCGCACTATATAGATGACTATATAGACAGCGTGCTAGATGAAACGAACGCTACAGAAATGGTAAGAAACGTTTGTACTATCCACCAACAGGGCGGATTCCAGATTCGCAACTGGACAAGCAACAGCATTCAGGTGTTGAACTCTGTACCTCAAAAGAGTTTAGGTACAGCCGCGTTCAAATTCAAAATGGATAATCAGTTTGAAGGTGAGCGCACACTTGGTCTAATATGGTTCCCCGGTACGGACGAACTAGGTTTCGACGTATCACTTAAGAAAATTCCCGAAAGTATAATTCAAGGTATGGAAATACCTACGAAGCGCATAATGCTTCAAGTCGTTATGTCGATATTCGATGTTTTTGGGTTTTTAACTCCATTTACTATACAGGGTCGCATAATGCTACAAAATACATGGCAGCTACATATTGGCTGGGATGACATCGTACCTACCGATATCTACGAGAAATGGTGTAACTGGATCGATAGGCTAAAGGAAATAGATCGCATACGCATACCTAGGTGCTACCACATGACTGCGCGTGGTCCACCCCCCGCTCACCGGCCTTCTCCGCAGCCCGGTCCCAGCGCGTCATCAGATGCGCATACGACAACAGCTGTGAGTTTACCGCCCTGTTATAGCTACCTACAGTTACATGTTTATAGCGATGCCTCGTCTAAAGCTATGAGCGCCGTAGCGTATTGGCGCTGGGTAGATAACAATGTTATTCATGTTGCATTTATAGCTAGTAAGTGCAGAGTGGTACCTGTGAAACCGCTGACGATACCTCGTGCGGAACTACAGGCTGCGCTGCTAGCTGCGAGATTGGCAAGTACTATTATGAAAGAACATAAGCTACCAGTCGAGCGACGAGTATTTTGGTGCGATTCTACCATCCGGCAGGTCGACGTGAAGACCAGGACAGGTACTTGGCGGCGCTCAGCGGCACGAGTCGCTTCTATATCAATGGGTGATGAGTGCTGACTCAGCACTAGGGGGGAGTGTTAGCGACTCAGACTATCTACCTACTTTATGAAACAGGCAAAACTAATACGTTCGATTTTATATATATATTTTTGTTTGGAGATTAGGGTACTTGTTTAATACTTGTTTAATTCCCTAATTCTACCCTCAGAATAAGATTTTGTTTTGTAAAATGATGAGGGTAATTTCGTGTTAAAAGGAGTCTACGGCCATATTTCATGCGATGTGCCACGAAAAGTGTAATAAAATAATTTTGAAGTCAATCGTGCGTTGTTTTCGTTTTAAACATTATCCACCTAGGCTACACATACTTTGTGCTGTACGGTTATAAAGAAAAAAAACATGTCTAGGACTAAATTATGTCAAGTGATCTTAATGATGATTGAAGTTCTTCGGTCAAGAGTCTTGACATTTGTGATTGGTCGACAATATCAATAATCATTCAAGAAAAAAGGTCTTGTGGTCTTATGTAACAAATGATTCTCTGCCAGCAAATAAAAATCACTTTGGTATAATTTGTATGATTTGCATGTTTGCTTGCGTTAGCGTTTGCAATGTTGCCTAAATGGAACGATATTATTTTATTTTTTTACATTCCTATATGTTCATGCATGTGCCAACGTATTCTGATACTTAATAAGTACCTTCCTATGTACTTATAAACATAAAAACATCGTTATTTTATAAACAATTTTCTTTGGGACTTTTAAAACCAACTAATTGTTGGTTTTAAAAGTCCCAAAAAAAATTGAAAAATAGGTCAGGGCACAATGTATTATGGAAAATGCATGTTTATCAGTACCTATTTCCTTACCTGCGCATACTGGCTAAGTAGTTACTTATAGCACTTTTTACGTTTTTTTTTTCACCACCATATAATACGACCCGGATGATAGGCATTGATCTAAGAGATCCTTTGCTTACCTACTTAAAGACTACTAAACAAGTAGGTGTGGGACCAACTCACCTTTCCCGTCCAAAAACATAGTGCTCAAAATCCACTAGGCATAGCTCATATTGCACTTCCTCCTCCGCACTTGTGCACTTCACCTATGCGTACATCCATCGCACCAGCGGCCAATTTGCCAAACAACGTAAAACGAAACGTAAATAGAAACGTCGGGACTGAGAACGTGCGTTCGGAGTCACGTAGCGTGTTGGACTGACGTGACGACTGCGGGATTTGAATGTCTTCTTCACTCATGCTTCTTGTGAAGAAGCGACAACTATCATATAACGAGACACAATCTCAGAAATGAGGTTAAATTACGAGTAACTTCTTAATAGTATTTAGAACTTTGTGTTTTACAAGAGCTACTCTAAGTTTTAAATTCAGTACTCAAGATCAACAAATTGAAATATTACAGAACTTTAGATCCAGGTGGCATTTAATCAAGAATTCCAATTAAACATTAGGAAGTACTAGAATGGACACAACTACTTGGCTAACTTGTATGGGCTTGTGTAACACACGTCGAACAAGACAGAAAAATCTGTTCCTATTAAGAATGTGGAACTGCACCCAGTGCAATGTTCCATACGTGATGTGTATCGGTAACTTGTGCAGAACTTTTCCCTTTTGAACGAGTCAACGCGCCGACAACTGCAACTTGTTGCAAAGAAAGTTGAGTGAGACACCTGACTTACACTTTTATATTACGCACATCAGCGTGTAATTTTAATGCTACTTTTGGAAAATATACTTCGCACAAAACTGTACCGTTTACCCTGCTACACTGTTTTTTTGTAACGTTACTTTACGGTGAGTGAAACCCGTATGTTTTTGGAATTAAATAAACGTCGTTTACTTTGATTTAGTATCTTTATTACGGGCGTAGTAATGCAAGAATTTCTCTGTAATAAAAAACTCAATGCGGACGGATAACTACCTGCGTGCGTTCACAAAACACTACGCGCAACTCATGAGTAAGTTTCATTTCCCGATGAGGATTCACAGCGAGCTTGACTTTCATTGAAAATACTGTAATTGTACATTGTGAACTGTAAAAATAGTTCACTAAGCATCAAAACCTTGGCGAGCCACATCCATAGATTGAACTTACGTCATTTTGACTACGCAAATACACTTAAACCGTACCCACGCATGTTGTGTAGCGAATAAACAACTGGAGGTAGGAAAGTACAGTGATAAACGATAAAAAGATAAGGCTCATCCTTAACATGGATTAGATAATTTTGAACTGCCAGAACCCATGATCTAGGGCCTAGATCATGGGTTCTGGCAGTTCAAAATTGATAGATTCTAGGCTAATAAAATGGGCTAAAGCACCTATTACTTTTAAAAGTCCACATAGTCCAAACTGTACACTATATTCTATTTAAAAGTTTCAAATATGATTTTGTTTATCCTATTCTCTACTATCTATTAGTATTTCCCAGATATTTCCAATGTCTCGGCTTGCAGTCTTTATTAGTATGATGAAAAGTTGGGTTCAATTTACCTCACACCGCAGGCAAAATTACTTATATAGAATCCTTCACCTTTGACTTCAATATATCCTGCTCATTTGCACATAATACAATTATCTGTAGTTAATTTAATCAAATTATGATTGCCTGAACTCCGCACCGGAAAGGATAATAAAGTCATTTTAATGTTAAGGTTCCGGTACAGCAGCGACAGGTAAAGCTGTGCCTAGTCGCTGTAACTCAGTTGCCTGGTCATGGCCAAGTCATAAAATAGAGCAAATCAAGGGCCCATTCGTAGAATAACTCCACAACTCTACAGTCTTTCTCACAGACTGATCCTACGTACGTAACGTATGCAACTCATTATGACATCTGGATTCTTGAATTTTTAAACTGAAACTATACATACCCTGATCTTGCGTTGCGAATGATAAGTGTTTCAAGTTGTACGAAAATCAAAATACATTGCATACGTTGCGTACGTCGGTTTAGTCTGAGCGGCACCTTTATAATCGCAGATTTAAAACGTTCACTGAACGGGGCTAGCTGTCAAGAAACTCCATTGTATTCTAGGAGAACAATCAACGTATTCTTCGGCCGGTTGCGTGTTTTTAAATAGGTACGGTCGAAATAGTAAACGACAATTAACGCATAATACATAAGCCACTGTTTACCAACATTTACTAGTCGGTCAACGACTGATTAGTGCCTACTGTATGAATGAATGAAAACATTATAAAATAATCGAAAAGATTATTGTACAATGCTTTCTTCTTACACAAGCTGTTTATTTTATGAGTATAATACATAATTGCACATCATTACAAAGTTATCGTTGAAATACCACATAAACAAGACGTCCAATGAAATAACAGTTTAAAAAATAAACTTTAGATATGAAATAAAGAGGCAATGGCAATAACTCGTCTATATGTTGGTGAGAAATGGCCGTCTAGCATCAACAATCGTAGCGGAAACTACTTGTGACGTGGCAAGAATACTTCAATAAGTGCATCCGTTAGTTCCGCATACTATCACAAACATATCAAACCTCCTTGCCAATCAATATCTTACTCTATGGAACTTATCTTAAGATTGAGAGAGTTAAGCAATGTTTACGAATGATAACGGCAACGGTAGCAGTATTGTTAATGCAGCCAGTTTTTGCTCGAACGTGAAATGCGATGAAAGTATTATTTTATTCTCATATGATTGTGATGCCGTACAGAGTAGATTATGACTTCTAGGATTTCATAGGATACTTTATATAAGACTAGCTTCCGCCCGCGATTTTGCCAGCGAGGTACCTTCATAAAATATAGCAAAATATATTTATTTATTTATTTTCAAAGTTTATTACTGATACAATGACAAGACTGATATTAATATACATAATAAGTGCAAACGATGACTTGTCGATTGACACTGGTAAAATTATCTTTGTAAAGAACGATCCCTTAAATGAAGAAGAAGAAATACACTTCTGTTCAGTTACAAGTGTCATCCTTACTATTGAACCTTAGCCACAAAAGCCCGGCTTGTAATTAACAGTCACAGAAGCTAACTGTGCGGGCCCTGTAGGACGGACTCTCACCACAATGGTTTTTGTGTGTCACTGGAGCGTGAAGATGTGATACGTATAGTGTCTATGCAAAGTACGAGCAATTCATGAAGATCGATCTGTATGGGGAAGTAGAGACAAATGTCAAAGTAACTACAATTTCCTCTATCCATCTCTATCTAGTTTTCGACTTCGCCTTACAGACTTGATAAATTATCCTGTAGATAGCTGTATACGAGTACCTATTCCGGTAGATAGCTGTTTACTTTTCTTTCTTCTACTTTTTTAGTCTACATTTGAAATCCAGTTGCAGCTTGTATTGCCTAAAATGTTTAGCAAATATGATGCGGTCTCGGTACGCTGCGTCTTAACAAGTACTTATACCATACATATGCATGGCTTGGAAAACTCAACTTTCTTTATACTCGAGTTATGGTTTCTTATGAAACGGCTAACGCCAACTAAAAATTCAAATTACCTGAGAATTCCGAAAACAAATTTGCTTTCAGAGGAATTGCTCAAAGTAGGTGTTTTAGGCACTAGGCACTAGGAAAACGTCCTTGTAAGTGACTTCAGTGATTAAGAAGGATCATACAAAAAAGCGCTAGGACCGAGACGAGTTTCTTGCCTGTTCTTCTCGTACTTGGGTTAGGTTGGAATTGGCACATAGATTCACCTAGCATGTAAGACGTTTCAAAGTGATCCTTGTGATTGTACTGAATAAATATTTTTCAATTTCAATTTCAATTTCAATTTCAACTTTTTTACTCATAATAAATATTGCAAGTCTGTGCGTCTCTTTCTCGAAGACACTGGCGCTATTTGACGGTTACTACCTAACGAGAAACCGTACTTTCAGAATGCTTATTAGAATCTCTCAGTTGCCACCTCTATACGCACCAGTGCGTGCAAGTTTGTGATATTATGAATAGGATTGTTGACGATAATTAATTCAGCAGTAATTAGCACTTGCTCGTATATAAAATGACACGAGAACCCCTAATTTTCTGTTTAATTGTTAGATAAAGAAAATCTACCTTGGTGGTGAGAATATTATGCAAAAGTTTCCATGCACCATAAAGATTAGAGATTAGATACAAATTCAAAATAATTATAATAATGTTTCTGAAGTCAATGAAATCATCATTGGGCTGGAACCCTTATCCTGCGTGGTCCCAACTGTGGGAACATTAGAAGACTAAACATTGAATTCGCAGTCACAATCCAATGACTGCAAAAAATACTTACTTACATAGAAGCCTTAGATCACTTAAGATAGAAGCATAAAAGAATGGACGAACCAGAAAAGGTCAAATTTATAAAAAAAAGTAAGGTCTAACGAATCATAGTTACCTACCGGCACAGAAAAGGACAAAAATCTTTTGAAAGGGTGAAGATAAAGAGCTGCTTATTGACTGGAACTAAGAGTTGCCGACCAACGGCCGGCGGCGGTGACGTTAGCTATCCACCGCACTATGCTAATGATTAGAAATTATCAAGGCAACGACCTATTCTATGCTAAACAGACGCTACTGATATGTCATTCCCATGGCTGATAAGATAAGCTATGAAGCTAATTACGCCGCTAGTACGAGAACAATAGCACCATGTGAATTTAAACTTTGTTCGAAATTCAGATATTTTTTCATGAATTTATTCAAGGTAAATTAAAATACACAAGTACCTAAGTGCATTGTAATAATTATTTATCCGGCTTAAAGTATAAAACAAATGTACTTCTGACACTAAGCCAAAAAAAATAATGCATTTTCACTTCTATTATCCTAGAATATTCTTATAAACAAAAAACAGGCACTCAATTGAATTTTTCGAACAGATGCCAACATTTTCGTACAAATATTGGACACTATAATTTATTTAATTAGTTGAGTACCGCAAGCTAATAGCTACTTAGCAATCATCATCATTGGCCGGTGAGCGGAGAAAGTGAAGAAGAATTAGAAAGAGCAGATAAACTGACAGTTTATTACTACAAAGTAATTACAAGACACCATGCTCACTTGATGCGCGTGCAATTAATTTCTATGTTGAAAACGTCAATGAAAAGGTTTATGATACTGCGTGAAGTATTACATAATGCCTGATTTACACAAGGCGAGTAACTCGGTAGACAGTGCTTGTCGGTTCTGTCAATTATCAGTAACTGGTTGATAATTTAGCTAGGTGAAATATAATATCTACAAGTGAAATATTTATTAGAATAGGTTCAGCAATTCTTAACAATTAAACACACAGACATAAAAAACTTTATAATATGCGTCTACCTACACATAGATTTATGTTAGGCTTAGTGCTTGTGTAACAAGCAGGGTCGTAAACGATCATGAAACTTTTGTCTTGAATTTAGAATCCGCATCACCGTGCCAGTCACTCGCAGCGCCACAGAAGTATTGACTAGTAAGTGTACCCACACAAACATAGCATGGGTACGCCCATCTTGTAAGGCACTTGAAATTCTAAACACAGTATGGTTTATGTGCTAGGAGACGTAGTACAGTATCAATATTTATAAGTAGGTAAAGTATGTAACAACACATGCTTGAACCTACCAACAAAAGGGAAGAGGTAATCAACATGCGCTCTCATCATATTACTAGAAGCATCCTTATTATAAGTATCTCTTGACTGTATTTTAAATAAAAACAAAGGACAATCTCTTTAAAAACAAAATCCTTTCATGAAATAGGAGTTTCCAAATCGTAAGAAAATAATATAACACTACACGAAAATGAAGTCATAGACAATTCACAAAACTAACCGATGTGACTTCAGGCAGCCTGTTTTGAAAGCTTATCTATACTACCTACAACAGTTGTTTCTAATTAAAATTAATAAAGTAATTACTTCAAAAATAACAGTAAAGCGATCGCTACTTCCCATGATGTAAACCTTTTATCTCGATGAACGTTTGGCAAAGAGTTCATAATTTGGCAAGGGACCAGCGATACCTGAACCGAGCTTTGATATGAATCATTTCGTATCTATAGAAAATAACAAGGATAAAGAACAGGCCCAAAATTTTTTGGCTGGCTGTGTATGAACACCCTGGATTCAAAATTTATGCAAATCAAAAATTAACATTTAACTCACTAAACCCAAATCCCAAATCACAACAATCTAATTCAATCTTCAAAATGTCATTATGTAATCTAAATGTCAATTTTAAATTTCGAACTAAAAAATACAAAATAAAACGATAGAATCACGCGTAGGTGACGTCATGATATCATCGGACACAGATTTACCACAAATGTTTTGTTCAAGTTTGCTAGGTGGCCAAACAAATTAAGTTCCTTGATGTGGTTAACGTTAAAGTTACAATTCCAACAAATCTGACCAATTTTGAAACGTGTTTGATCTTTCGTTCTTGCTGAAATCTTACTCTTGCGTCAGATCTACCACAGCATCGGAAATATTCTTAGTACAACGTGAAAACATCCTACTATTAGTTACACTTTATCGGTAAATATGCTGCAAGCTCGGGTTTCTTAAGAGAAAGACTAACATATAACGGCCGTAACACAGCGTAAACCGCAAGTTTAGTGTTTAAAACGTCAGTTACTTAGTCAAAAAATAGAGAATTGTCCTATACCATGTCACAAAATCACCGTCATATGAAGGCTACCGGTTTTAGAAAACTTCAGTTTAGAAATGCGTAGGTATAGTTAATCGCCTTTTCTTTACACATGCACATATAATTCGTACTTTATTTGACGTTCTCCAAAATACGAAACCGTTTTACGAGTTGTATTCGTTTTTATCGCAAACATTGGGTTCTGTTCTAAGGCATTATTCTTGTGGGTTCAATAAGTACAGCTAAGTTTAGACTATGGCCCTTTTCACATGTATAAGTTTACCGTTAGGCTGTCGTAACACCATGTCACGTAAAGTTAGGAACCAATGTATGAGTAACTACGAGAGCCTTCAAGCGTAAATCACTTTTATTTATGTTTATCACGGCGTAGAGCCGTTTACACAGCAGTCATGGACATGTGCGAAGGTTGCGAGTTCCTTTCGATTTTCAGTAACAAATACATTGAGTTATGGTAGTGAATGAGACCCATTATGGCCGGGCGTTTGTATACATCCGTCGGGAAACGTGCTCCGGCGTCGATTCTAAATTATTGTGGCTTGAATGTCAGAAACTCTACTCAAGAGGTATCTAAGAAACTTACTTATTTAGATATTCTACACCCTAGAACCACCCTACACTAATTAAAATCATATACATATACATATATCTTAGTAAGTACCTATTTATAATGAGACAAACATAATGCTACGATGTATAAACATTAAAAATAAATATTTAGATATTATTTCGGTTTAGTAACTAATCGAACCTTGATCACTCCCGTCGTTCGACTAATCCAAAGCGCATCCAATTCAAAAAAAAGTTGCCGTATAAAAAACAAAATGTGCGGTGCATTTTACACTTCGTGTCCCCACTCATCGTTATTGGCGAGTGACGCCTGATCGGTGTTACCATTGCTTCATATTACTCATCTCTTCGCTCATCTCAGAGTTATGTAGATTAGCGGGGCCTTAGCCTGCGTTGAGAACCATGCCAATAGACGTGCTCATTAAACAACCGTGGTATACCGGGCTTTTGTTGTTTCGAAACTTGATGTTATAAATAAAGAACTCATTAAGCCCTTTCCACACGCGTTTCTCATTAATCTAGCGTTAGTGGTATTTTACAGCAAGTAATCGACTACGATCGAGAAAGAATAACGTTTTACCGATCCTATTTATTTTTAAATCACGTTATTTTAGGAAGCGACACACACTATTTGCGCAGTTATCGCTTTCACTATTTTTAACTGGGATAAATAAAACCTGTACATTTTGCACTGCTTAAAAAAGCACACTAAACAAAGTCGTACGCATTATACCTGTGCCGTATTAAAGGCGTACCTATATAAAATCACGGGCAGGCAGAGATCACGGATCTCCACTTGCTACTATCCTAACATACTTCTTTAGCTTTATTCACTGTCATTAAATTCTTCATATGTAAGTGCACACTGTTGTAAATACAGGAATGTAAGTAAATCAACCCTTTTTACCAAGAATTATTCATCAATCCTTTGTCCCCCAAAATAGTTAACTGCATTATACTACGAGAACAACCATAAACCTTATTTAGCATGCAAGCAAAACTGGGGCGTAGCATACAAATGCACCAAGTCAGTGTATAAAAAGTTCTGTTTCCGATACAAAACTGCCACTTCTCCACGACTGTTCTGACTGTTCTCAGAACTAATGAAAGGTGGGTGCAGAAATAAACGACAGTCGGACGGAACCGCGCGTCAGTCCTAACTGACGGACTGCTGATCGATTTGGGTGACATTGAAAAAACGTCAGTTTCTTTGAGGATATCCGTTTGAAGAAGTTCGTTTCCTATTATGAGCCAAAAATCCAAAAATCTGTCGATAGATGGGCTTTTAGATTTAGCATTTTTGGGCACGGAAAGAGCACCCTTCGTTTTCGCAATGTTGGAGCACATTGAGACACCAGTGTGGTGAAAAGAGTACAGAGGGTTCTTTAAGACGCACTAGTTCGGAAAAACTGGTGATTCTATTGTGATGTTATAAGTATATTATAAAGTAAATGTCTAGATTAATTCGATGTAGGTAAAGATTCAATGTCTAAGAAAGCGAAGCATCAACAACTTCACAACAATGTAGGTATTCTAATCGAAAGTTGAGAGCCCCAACTATGGTGTGAGTTTATTCGTTTTAGAAGAATAATTTTATATTATCAATGCACGAGGAGATTGCATTGGCGAAATGCCTTGCACGTTCTGCCAAAAATAATTTGGTCTTATTATAATTGGCTAGCAAATGAGCGTTCTAAAAAAAGACGAATAAAATAAATAAATGGATAACTAGCATTAAACAGACTTATTAAATTACTCATGACCTTATCCAAACGCAGCTTGTTCGTACAGTTTTCTAATGTAAGTATGATCCCATCAAAAACATAAATGTGAAATGAGAGCCAAGTTCAATAAGTATGTTTTAGTCGTTGACTTCAGCGACAAAAGAAGTGAGATCTAAAAGGGTGCCAAGTACAATGGTCAGTCCTGAAACTTATTTATAACAATATGAAATATTTTTAACAACTTTAAAATATCATTTAATCTCATAACTTAGGATATTATATTGCTTAGCCTCGCCCGTTCGCTTGAACTTGGCTTGACACGCTGCCGCGTGTCTAGATAAAATGTTAGAGGAAACTAATAGTGTAGCTCAACACTGACAACAGCTCATCTAAGCAAGCTATTTCAGTCCAATCCATCGCATTCACAAACCAGAAGTATACTAGAGCAGTCAAAATATCTTTTGGTGAGTTTAAATCAAGCAATAACCAGATATAAGCAGTAATAAGCAAACTTCCTACCGCACCAAAAGGAAACGGTTCGAAAAACTTTCTTTTGATCTTGCAAGCGTAAACGTCACGTCGTTGCCATGCAAACCAGAATTGCCGTTCCAAAGGTTCAAGGTGGGTGTATTTTCTAAAAAAAGATTATAAGCGCGGCTGTAACTCTATTCTTGGCCAATTTGTCATATCGAAACGTCCAGGGCCGGCACGCAGACTTCAAACCCGGCTTCCGCCCGCCGTAAAATCGGCCGTGTGTGGAGCCGCCCTTGCTAACATTGTAAACAAACTATAAACAAATGAAATGCCAAACATAGTCTTGCTAACTTTATAGGGTATACAATATATACTCGTCCACAATTGGCAAAGGAAAACCAAAATTAGTTTTTAAAGAAGACATGAGTTTGATCATAACTTTTATTAAAAAGGTCTGATTCTTTGTCGTACCTACAGTATTGTTATACACTTCGATTAATACATAACCTACCACGTTTTTGGATCAAAAAATTAAATAAGTCAATACCTATGACATTGAATGTGCAATTCATACTGTTGACACCATATTCAATTGGAATTGATCGTACAGAAGTATCCCAGACTTTATGAACTTTCACTCTAGCAACAACAATCAGTATTAGTTAACAAAATAGGGCTTTATTCACTAAAATCAGAAGGATCATTTTGATTCGCCTGTTGTTTAATAATATCAACTATGGGCTCGGCTGTATCATTAAAGAGCAATACAGCTTCATCTGTCTCCGTCAATTAGTATTAGTACGCAGCACGACTGTTCTGTTGAAATTAATGCACACTAAGAAAGCTGAAAAACAAGGACTTATGTGTTACTCAACCTATGTTTACTCCGTTGACTCAAGGGCTAAAGTTAGGTCATGAGAATTATAAGAATACTAAACGATTTAAGCCACTGTTTGCTGAACACTTAGGTAATAGATATGGTTAGGTATTAATTTTCAGCAATATTGACCAGAAATAACTCAAAATATCGGTTTCGTAAACTTAATTCACCTGAGCTAATTTACCTTGGTGTATTAAATACACTTTTAGTAAACTTTAAGCACCTTATCCAAGATTGAAGTCATATTACAAAAGTGTATGGCAATATTAGTCAAAGAGATTTAACTAATCCTCAGCTGAAATGTTAAAATCAAAAGTGTCAATTGTGACACTGTGTCCCAGTTTATTTTGTCCGAGTCGTCAGCAACCCGAAAAATCAGTACCTTCATACAAAGTAAGTACTTCAAAAAAACGGGAGTGTTTCTACTTATTCAACAGACTATCAAACCTAAACTATAAATACCTAGAATGATGTATAAAACTATAATAAAAAGGGCTGCTACAGACTGGTTGTAAACGATTTATCTGTCATCAACTAAGCCAAATAAACTCAACAATTACTGGATCTAGCACTTTTCCTAACATTAGGTTAATTTGGTGTTTACAACCTGTCAGTTAATCACGACCATCGGTTACCGAAATGTTGGTTAATGGGCCTTCAAATTAGTTTGCCCTAAGATAAAGTAATACACAACTCAAGGTTCCTTTAGCTATGTAGGTAGTACTTATTATACCTTAATTTACTTACAATGCCGACGCGACGTTTTGTGCGTAAGAAAGCTTTAAAAAAACATATTTTATGTCTGTTTTCCCTCGTTTTTATCACGTACTTAATTAATGTAAAGCTATGAACATCAAGTTGCGTAGCACTGTACAGTGCAGGGCAACAAACTGTTGATGAAATAATAAAAAGTAGTTTCGCCTCCGGCTGCTTAGCATCTGACGCGTTATTACATAATGATATTAAATGTAAATGTAACCGCGTTACCTTTGCATATGTTACGTATGTACTTACGCACCGATTTGGAATCGATTTCGATCACAACTCAAGCACGCATTTCTTATTGTATCGATTCTACTGTGAAAACATCACATCGCGTCGTATCATCGTCGAAGTGCAAAAGAATGCAATAATATTTAGTAAAAATAGATATTATAATAAAACTAAGAAAACATTCTTCGTGTTGTCCTATGCATATTTAAATATACTTACCTATAAGTAAATGACCATATTTTTCTCATTGTCCGGGTGATCCGGTTAGCATATAAGATCAATGTTATGAAATTATTGTATTGTCATCGGTCCTGGTATGTGCAAATTTTTTAGTCCATCGAAAGTCTTGAATATGGTGAAAATTACGTTACATAGATAGATAAAAGTGAAGCTCATATAAAGCGTGTAAAAAGTGGTCCCTATTTAGTTATTTTATTGAGTACACAATGTATTGAAAGTTAGGTTTTGCAGTGACTTGTAAAATTATAGAATTATCGTAAATGCAGACTAATAGGTATTAATTCAATTAATTTGATCGCGTTAAGAACTCGTGCTAAGAGAACTGAAGATTTATTGCAACGCGATGTAGATTAACAGCTTAGGAGCTTATTTCTCAATGCAAAATGTAGGTGTATAATTTCAACAGTGTACGCGTATACTTCGATACCCTAGACTGTATATATTTTTATCAACAATACAACTGTCACCAGAGCTACATATTCTAGTCTTTAACCAAAATTACATAATAAAAGTATCACGATATAAAAATATTCATTAGTCACAAATATTCAGAGAAAAATAAAATATTTGAACTCCGGCCCCCCGTAACAAGCATTTACAAATCGAATAATATTGACCAACAACGGGAATTGAACTCGCATTACCCAACGCCCACCGCACAGTAATTTATTTTAAACTTAATTTACAGAACCATGCAAAAACATTGTATCCACCTTTAGCGATGCAGTGGGTTATTCTCATCACTAGCTAATATACCTCTAATGGGTTTTCGGCACTTGAAAACTAGCCAGAAACGATAAAATGCGCATCTGGCCACTCGCGCCCGTCTGATTTGATATATCGCTATACTTTAATATTAATTCTGGTGCCAAAATGAAATCATATTTCCTATCCGTCGAAGAGAAACTGGATTATATTATTCTGTGACATCCTGGCAATTGGCTTAAATAAATCTCTAAAATCAATCATACATTCAAAACCTATTCAGCACGCATCGTTTGCCAAACACAAATAAATTTCACTCATCGCGTATCTGAAATGTCTACAAAGAAACAATGGTCTATTGAGGTTTATTACGCGTGTAGCGTTTACGGTTTTCAAACTATCCAGAATATATTCAAACTTGGCGTGCGATATAGATTTAGTCTAGCCATGATGCTATTGGCCCAGCTGTTCACCGATTCAGGACCGCAGATTCCTGCTTTGTTAAATCACTGTTGAAGACACAATAATGCTACAAAGATGAAGCTACACGATATGTAATCTTATCATTCAATCATATCGTGCATGATCTTCTACCGTATCGTTCACGCGTGTGTTTATAAACGAACGTTTGTATTAGTTGTGCAATCTCTCACTGAAGGACTAGGCAGCTGATCCACGGATCACTCCTCGGCCACCAACCAACGTAGTCGAGTAGGCTTCAACTGTTGCTAAACATTTCCAATAACTTCTGTGTGAGAACTGGGCTTTTTTATAAAAAAAAGTTACAGCACAGTCTGCGCGTTCAAACGAACCAAAGATAACAAGCAATCTTCTTTTCAGAGTGTATTTTCCAAAAAATTTAAACATCAGCAGGGTTAGTTTTGTGAAAAAATAACATAAGTACAACAAATTAGTATGTAGTGCAACGAGTAGGAATCAATTTATACATGGTATCGTATACCTACCTATGTAAATTAATAAGCTGGAAGTTTAGACTTTAATGACGTCGCACCTACATTATGCATGAGGAAGTGAAATCTGCTAGTTTAATGCGTCAAGAACAAAGAAAGTAAATTGCATACATAAATTAAAGATGTCTCGATAAAACTCTTTTTATACCAATACGCAAATACTTTACAGCTTTTTGTAATATTTATTGACACGATATCTGCCTCCTAGCAAAAGCACTATTAAGAGCATTTCTCTACGGAACTGAAGACAGTTGTGTTTGGCCAAACACAAAAATCGACACAAAGTCGTCACTTTGACTTCTCTTCCATAAGTATAACCAAAACAAAATTACCACCAGTATAACAGTACCAAAAAAACATTTGACACTGACAAAATTGATCTCTGAGACAGATGTCATAAAAAAAAAAGAAGAAAGAGAACGCTGTCTACGGTGGTCATGCTCTAGCTAGGGGGTAGAACCAAAACGTAGTGATTATATTCTTTTTGGTAGAACCAGTGATCTGTTATAGCTATGAGTAGAACACGTTGAGCACAAAACGTCTTGTTTCAATCACTAAAATACCAAGATACAAAATACCGCACAAAAGTATTATAAAACGCTTATAATACCTTCCGACGTAATTATACGAACATAAAGATTCACATAAAGGAAGTGTTTGAAGTTTAGAGTGGAAAAAATGCATTAATTGGTGACGTGGCTATAACGAGCAGGAGACGAAGAACTCCCGAAATGGATGTAAAACTACACTCGCGCGGTTCAAAGCACAAGTGCTAATGGGCGAACTCGATATTTTACTTGCGTGAACTTTCTGTAATTAGCTAATGTAGTCTAATTTAACTAGTTATTTAATCGTGATGAGAAATATTTATTGGGACTTGGTTGAAGTTTAGGGTTTAATGTTTCATCACTAGCATCAAACCTATGACAAAAGACGATTGTTTTCATTGAATATGCCTCCCACGAAATGCCAGTCAACGTTAAAGTTTTATATCCATTTACTGCTTCACTCATTTGATATCGGCCCTTCATGGTGTAATTGGGCTATCATAAAATACTTTTCCACACCGTCCGTATTAAATTGATTTGCAAATCCGCAATATTAGATACAAACTTATGACTAAAGTCATGTCGCCAAACATGCAATTTAATAAATGGAAGATGGACAGTGCCAAGATTATGCAATGAGGTTAGGACCTCCTCTTTGCAACACTCTAAGTATTGCATAATTATAATTTTCTAATATTCACTAAAATACGCTCAAAAATATTGATTTCAAAACATCTCAATCTCAGTTGCCAGACGAAACTAAAAACTTCCACGAACAATAAAGAATGAAGGAAGCAATAAATTTGATATGGGAGTGTCAATCCCGTCCCGGCGGGATTCCCGGAGATACGCTTTGACTCGCTCGAGGGCGGACACCGTGATGAAAGGTGGACTGGAAGAATTACTATTTTAATTTGAATTATCCAATAATACTAATTGGGTTAGAATAACTGGATATGTTTGACAGAGCCATCGAGTTCTTGTGAATCACGATACTTTCCTATGAAGTGGCTACGGTGATGATGATCGTAAAAAATCTCCTAGGCGAGCGTTAAACTATGATATTGGTAATTAATGCATTAATCGCTATAACACGGCCGCTATGACGGTTATTGATTCTTTGGAAACTAAAGTTTAAAACTCTTAAGTCTAAACAAACGTTGCCTCGTAGATATGATATTTTTACCTTAGTTTTACAAATTTCACAGAGACTTCTAATTATCATGACAGATGTTGCTATTTGTTATTAAATTATGATTGACGTTGTATACATTGAATAAACGCTTGATTTTTTAATTTTGTCAAAAATCGTCTACTCGTTTTAATTTTCATAAAGGCCCTATCATCAATTACTTACATATTAATTTATTTTATATGTCCCAGCTAATGTGATTATTTGCTAAAAGGTCACATTAATGATTGCCTAATTTTTCAGAACCCTCCCACACCAAGGCTCGGAACAAAACTTTCTTTCGCCGAAAGAATCAGCAATCAGAACCCACACAGAGTTTATCGACACAAAATACCGGTTCCATAATGCAACACAAGCGGAAATTTCGGAGCTTTGATTCGTTATATCATATGCAAAAACCTATGCAAATTATGCACACGTAAATATGCAAAATCTTGATAACTGTAGGCATAAAATACTATTTAGCTTAGAAGCTGTAATAACTGAAGCAACTTTCTTTTTTATGATTTTTTTAATACAATGATCTTCATCCTACCTTTTTCACATTTGCAGTTACGGTGCAAATCTCGAGAGAGTTTCTATAGACATGTAATAACTATCCACGTCGTCGCTTTCACAAGTTTGCTGTAATTCTCGCCAAGTTGCTGTTAGTTCTTTGTGTTTTCCGCACAATTTGCGCATTGCGAAACGCGGCCATTGATAACTGGAGGTAATACAGCAACGTCTTTATCAATAGCCTAAAAAACTGGTTTCGTTATTTCGAACACGTTAGTACCTAGATGATAATTAATTATAATTTATTTGTAACTTAGATCCAAAATACAGTCGTGATCATGTTTAGTTTTCATATGGATCCAATAAAAGTGTGAAACGTGAGTTATTCACACTTATTAAGACGAAATAGTCCACGGTGAGTGAATTGAGTGTCAAAACTCGAAATTCCTATAGAAAAGTAACCTAGCTAGGTATAGGTGGGTACTTTACTTTAAAATTTAATACTATCGGTATTTTATTGCCGCTAAATTATGACGATAACCTATTGTGTCATTAGCCGGATCTAGGTCTCCGGAAGTAAAGGTTATGTAAAAATTTGAATATTTGATGAAAAATGCACAACAAAGAGGAAATAATACCACCCACATCGAACACAGCATAGTTTATAAATGGCAATGCACATCCGTTGTCCGACAGCACTCTAATCCATTAGTGCCAATAATGCATGCTCTTGTAAATCTAAAGGTTAAATGAGTGCATTTACAGCCATCATAATGATATGTGCAATTGAACATGTCTTGCAAACATTATACCTACATACTATTATATAAATCAGGTAAGTACCTAAAGTTCAGGTTGAATGAGTACCTAGTACAAGAATAATTGTTTTGCTTGATTTCTACTAATTATAGTTTTTTAATCATGTAGTCACCAAGTACCTACTATCTACATCTAGGTATATAAAGGCTCGTTTCGCTTGCCTAGTTATCCTAGATAGTTCGATTGTTTTTTTTGTCTGAAAAATATGGTATTTACTCACTTACAGTATTATCGAAACGCCAACTCTTTTGATTTGAATCGATTAAAAGATAAATATTGACTTTCGAACTGAGAAGCGTTGAGTTGCAAAAACTTTTCTATTTTCTATAAAATACAACATAAAGTATTGCAAACAAGAAACAGTATGAAAGTAGGTTCACGTCAATTGAAGACATGAATGTGCTGAGCAAGAAACAGCCACAAGCACCCACGTGGAACGGAAATGAAGTCTAGACCGAATTTTTGTACACATTTTCTCTTGTGGTCATAACTGAGACAGACTTCTCCATATTACAAATAAGGATAAAAATGTTCAGTCTCGTCAAACTTGCAGTAATCTAAGTCATCGATGCGTGAGTATAGCTAGTAGGTAAGTACTCACCTTACTTAATTGGGTGTTTCTCAATGACCCCCGGTTGGATGCCTCGGCTCGAACAAGGCCCGGACTTACCAAAGAGTGAAAAAGGAGAAACCTTACCTCCATCCTTTATGGTCCTTTGGTATCCATTGAGAGTTCCCCACTGGTTCTTAAAGTCTTCACTGCAGATATTGAGCTCACTCGAAAATACTTTTTGGCTACTCAATTTCTTTTGATTTTTTGAATCCGAATGGAATAACGACACGAATTTGTGCAGCGGACCCATCGTCAAAAACAAAACGATCACGTAGTTTTAAAAATATTACAAAGGGATGAATGAATACGTCAGCAGAGCTGATAGAGCACAATAGAAAACGGCCTGACGTCAAGTCAGTTAAGTACCAACATTTACATTTTATATAAATTAATTTATTTCGCTTGTTAATTATGCTGACGGTAAAACGCGAGTGGCAGGCAATTGCCTTAACAGTTCGGTCGCTTGTGACAGTGCTGCGCTCTTTTACCTATTGCCCGTGCGCGGCGCTTTCAAAGTTGTGGAGGAACCGAACCTCTCCAGCAAGTCGCACGCTTCAACAACTACCTTCGATTGTTCGTATAAATAAGTAACTATTCGGAATTCACAAATGTATTTCATAAATAATGTAACTTAGAAAATTATAATTATGAAAATAAGCCTGGTGGTTCACCTCATCGATATAATGTAGGTATTAGGTACTCACTAAAGTTTCACCTACTCAAATCTTTTACCTATTTTTGCAAAAAAGAAGAGTTTGAGAAACCCTACCGGTTTATATGCTTACATAATATTATGCATTAGGTATCTAGTAAGTACCTACCTACATATATAATTGTTTTTCATAAACAAATCTTATCAGTCAGTCCATCTTTGCACCACACTGGTAGGTTATGAGATGGTTTGCATTGCATTCGTGCAATAACTAATTAGTTTCTCAGTGTGAACTCCATACAATTTTGAACAATCGTTTCGAAATAGCCTTTTTCAGTGTTCTTATATAAACTCACATAGGTACACCTACTTACGAATATGTAAGTACACTACGTAAGGTAATATGGTGAGATTTTTTTGTACGATATTTTACAGAATTCCTGTTCATTGTGCTTCTAGATTCTTGAAGCGTTACAGTCAACCAGGCACATTATCAATTACCTATTAACCTACCCAATAATCTAGTACCTAAGTAGGTACTGTGTGTTCATAGGTAGGTAACATGCATAGTTCCACAACCGCACGCACTGCTTGCATCGTTCACGGGTAGGTTAGCTGCAGTACCTACCTAAGCAGTAGTAAATGCTCTAAGCCTCTAAGGTCTACCTAAAGTACCTACCTAGTTGGTAAGTAGTACTTACAAAACGAACAACTGAATTCATTTAAAATAATTGACACCGCCATCTTTTGGTGCACCAAAATACAAACTTAACACTTAGCAGCTAACATAAAAATTCATGCGACCTACAGACAGTTTGGTGCTGACTCGCTGTTAGCGTAATAAGTAAACAAAACGCTAGAGGGCAGCACTTGTATTGAACCAAAAAGAGGCCACTAGATGGCAGCACCCACTTGAAAAGAGTTTATTTTTTTCATGAACATAGTAGATGTTAGTAGGTACATACAAAAGGGCTTACCTTTAGTGGTAGGCAAGGTGGTAGGTCGCTGAGCTGGAACGCGGTGCGGGGGAGGCTTTCGTGGTGATGGCGGAGGTGCGATGGAGTTATTACGGGCTCGCACAGCCACAGGTGAAGAAGATAGCTTCTGAACGACGCCATTCTTTTTCGCTGGAAAGAAAAATGCACATGACTCTCTTACCGTGATATAAATAATTTTAAAATAATCAATGACCTAATTTTGTTAGGTTTAGTTTAAAAATTATTTTAGGCCTACTTACCTACTTGTTTTTAAATCAACATTCTTGCGATTCGGATAATCAAACATTTAGCTATTCTAGTATCCAGTGGCGGCGCCGAAGATTATTTTTTACCTAAGCTAAAACATTGATCACAGAACGTTCCATTCACTACTCCTCGCTGTGTCCAATGAAATACTTAACGGTACCTACTAAATGCGCGCTGGGAATAATTAACATGGAATTATTTTACCCTGATGGAACGCACTTATTTATGCAAGCCACGTAAAATAAGTCTACTAATGAGAAGACCGTTCGTACATTATTTCGTACTGAGTAAACCAAACCGTCGTAGAAAGTACTTACCTCATTTTAGTTATAGTTTTTAGTTTCAGATTTGTTATTGTACCTACGCCGATTTAGCTTTAAACCCGACTAGGTTGGCTGGTAGAAGAGTACTGTTATCTACTTCCAATCCTAGAACGTAACCTGTGTCTATTATTGCGCATTTTACCATTTACTTTCCTAAATGGTTTGAAGTGAAAGGCCTTGATTGCCAGTCGTTACACATGGCCCATAAGCTGGCGTTTACACAATAATGGCTTACATTTTCTTTTCATTTTCTATAATAATATAAATTTTACTGTTTCGATGTTGAACTGGACTATAAACTTTCTCTAAGTTCTCAGAATGTAAACCTATATTGCTAAAATGTTCAAGCTAAACAATTTAATTTGAACATCAGTAGTTTTTTAAAGTATTTTTATTCTTAACGCAATAACATGAAATATTTTGTTTGAAGAAATACTTAGTAGGTACCTACTTAGCAATATCTTTACACTACCTAAGTATACAGACAGAACAGATTTTAAGATGAATCTATAGGTAGGTACAATCGTAGAAATTAATCAAAATGCGATAGTTACTATTACCTAGTACCTAACAATATTCTCAGAACACAACAAAGGCACAATGGTTGAATGGGTGACTCACTCTGCGTAGGCGGGGGCTGGGGCGGCGTGGCTGGAGGGCGGGCGGGGGTGCTCGGCGTTGGGGCGCTCTCCCGCTTTTTGCCGTTTCCTTGAAAGAGGAAAAGTGGAACTGAATGATTTTCATACAGATTTATAATAACCTAAGTGAATTGAGAGTTTGTAACCAGTCGAGTAAAACGCACGTATGTAGGCACTTACTACTATTGGTATACTAAGTGACTAATAAATTGTCCGTTGGCGAACCCAAGAGTCAAAGATGCCGGAATTATAGGCAAATTTCTGCGCATCTATGTTACGTGGTTCACCAGCAGACAACTTACAAGTATTAGTCGCATCGTCGCATACTATACACAGTTCACGAAGCTATGTCAGTCAGTACCTCTTAATTTACATAATTTTCTTAGGGTTTTTATATTACAGCACAACATCTTCATTATCTCAGCCTCGATCTGATGCCGTGGGAACCTCAAGACTGAACTAAAGATAACAAAAAATGCAAGGAGATATTTTATCGCGTTATCGCTCGGCTTGTTTGCCGTCACAATGATACATAAACGTATCAGCTATGCAGTGAACTGGAGAAAACTGCCTTGATTTTTTTAGCACTTTGAACTTTTATTGTTGTTTTAATATCATTTTAACCGGAAAACAAAAAGTATTTATTAATTATTTAGGTATGTATATACTCGTAGGTATATAATATTTTGTGTCGGACGGACTAGTGATACCAAGATCTTGCAGTCTGTTTGGTTAGTTCTATCTTTGTCAACTTTCCTTGCCATTACAATTTGTTGATTTGTTATTTAGCTCAATTACCTACTCTATTATCTAGTAGACCAAATGCTCCTAGATATATACATAAGCAGTACTCTATACTACAGTACTGTCCATGAAGTGCGTATTGTATTGCTTATTCCCACAGTCACAGTGGATACGGCGAAACTATAGTAAATAAATAATAGTTCTTTGGAGGCTTTTAGACCCCTAAATATGTACTTAACTAGAAATCTAAGACCTACATAATATCCTGGGGATTGTTATAACAGTGTCTTGTTTTTTAGATATTTGTAAAGTAAGTTTTAGAGACAAAGTTTACAAACCTTACACTAGGAAGTATTGCTTTGTGCTGTCGGTGGTTACAGCTATGAAACATCCGCCAAATATGAAACTTACGTAAAAAGTACCCTCATTACTTGCCAAATTACTGACACCAACCACAATGGCTTCCCATTAATGGTGATGATTATGATGAATGAGATACAATCACGTTTTTCTAACACGAGGAAACACTCAATTCATTCTATATTTAATTTGGGTATCACGTCATTTATTTTTTACCATTGATACAAAGTCATTGGTAACCAAATAAAGCATAGAGATCATGCTAGTTACTAGAAACATTTCAAATTACTCACTATTGTCTGTAAAAGTTATCCAGACAATGTTATATATTTGAGACGAAACGACTATGTACGATTATAATATTATAGTACCTAAGCGCAATATTAAAAGAAATATACAAGAATAATAAAGCAGTCGTTAAACTAGAGCGCAAAGGAGAACCGTTTCCGATTGAGAGGGGTGTGAGACAAGGAGACCCAATATCGCCAAACTTGTTCACGGCTTTGCTCGAACATATCTTCAGAAAGCTAGACTGGTCAAATATTGGTATTAACATAAACGGTGAATATCTTAGTAACCTACGATTTGCAGATGATATTGTGTTGCTGACAGAAACCCACAAAGATCTGGAATACATGCTAAACACCCTAAATGAGGAAAGTAAAAAATGTGGACTGGAAATGAATGCGAGCAAGACTTTTGTAATGACAAACGGAGAGAAAATCCCTGTTATAGTCCAATCTATACGCATAGATTATGTTGAAGAATATCTATATTTAGGACAAAACATCTCATTTGAAGACCCTACGTCCCGGGAAGTAGAAAGACGTATAAAGAAAGCTTGGAATAAATACTGGTCGCTCAAAGAAGTTTTCAAATCACAAATCCCCATCAAACTGAAAAAGAAAGCAATGGATACCATAGTTCTACCGACTCTACTCTACGGATGTCAAACTTGGGCACTTACTAAAAATATAATGCATAAAATACACGTTTTCCAAAGGGCGGCAGAGAGGAGCATGCTGGGACTAAGGCTTAAAGATAGGAAAAGAAACAGCGAAATACGAAGAATAACTAAAATAATTGACGCCGCAGAACTAGCATGTAAACTAAAATGGAAGTGGGCTGGACACATATCACGCACTACGGACGGAAGATGGAGTGAAAGAGTTCTACACTGGTTCCCCAGAAATGTAATACGCCCGCGAGGAAGACCAAAGCGCCGATGGCGCGACGATATAATGAGTATAGCTGGCGCTACCTGGACACGGCTAGCCCAGCGGAGAAGCGACTGGAAAGGGTTGGAGGAGGCCTTGGCCCACAAATGGGCTCCCCATAATAAAGAAAATAAATAACTTTATAGACAAGCAAACTATTAATTTATGTGATTTTATGATATTTATGTTAAATTTGTAATCAAGTGTTTTTGGGAATAAATGGCTTTATTATTATTATTATAAGCACAATTTTATAGGTAAGCACATGAATGTTTGCAAGCATGTCATTGAACTAACAACCTTTGGAACTAACTGTTTCGAAGAAAATAAACAAATTCATAAACCAGCCATCTTTTACAAGGTCAGATTTTTCACCCGCAATTACAACCTTACAGAAAATAAACGGTTGCAACTCGTAAATCATTTCAACTTGAAAACCTAATAGCATTTTCCCGACATAATGGCCTCTCGTAGTGAATCATTTCTTTTGCCAATTCGTTTTAAGAAATCCTATGTTATAATGTACGAACCTACCTTATACCTTTTTTATTGAAACGGTTGTTTGAGATTGTAAAAAAATATGACTTTTAAACTTTATAATTCAAATAGGTACCTAGGTAAATAAGTACACTAATTTTAATAATACATTTAATAATAATTTTTAATAATAATATTGTCCAAAGTACAAATAAAATAAAGTAGGTTAGGTGTCAATGATACAACTTCTTCTTCTTATCGTGACAACAGCTCTTTCGAACCGGTGTGGTGAAAGGATTAAAGTGTGCCTCAGAGGCTCTTAAATGTACAATGATTGATACTAAGCAACTCACCTCTGGCACCAAAGGACCCGAACCTCTCTCTATTCACAGCTATTTTATACTTCTTGTCGCTAGGCACCGGCAGTTTGGACGGATACTTCTCGGAGCTGCTCCTATTGAGTTTCTCTTTAGACCCGTGCGCTCCCATCTTTACTCTCTTCATATATTTCAGGACATTTTAGAATAAGACCATTTCAACACTAGTTAGGAACTTTGATTTTTTATCACTGTTTTTCTAAGTCACATCACTATTATATTTATGCTATACCGTAACATAAGTTCTGTTTTTCATCGTATTTTTTTTTCAACATTTAACTAACCTACCTGTTGAGATAATCATTATTATTAACTTCTTTACGTTTCAAATGAGCTAACACGAAAAACACTCCTAAAGTTGTGTGGTGTCATAATTTTAGTTGTGATAAAAAAGTTTTGCGTAACTACAGCATTCACACTCAGAAAGTGTCTGGTTCTTAAGTATTCTTGGTCGAACAATTTCAGCAAGATTATTAAAAAATTCTTTGAAGTAATAAAACCCAAACCGAACATTGTAAGGCAAATAGTAAAGTCCCTATAGTATTCACAACCTAAGTATCATAAACTCACACGTGTTCACGGCGCAGTCAACAAAGCCCATTCGCTGATATAATTATTGCAACGCTGATTCTATTTCTGTAGGCGACTCATTGCAACCACCAGTCTGAAACGACCCCCTTCCATATCCACTCTTATTTTACAGATCTCCGATTTCAAATAGGACGAATAAAGAGAGAGCTCTTTAAAAATTGGAGATTAACGTGTTACTCTTTTTTCAAAAGGTTTGTTTCATTCAGTGTAATATTATTACAAGAAATGACATGCCATTTGTTTAAATCATTTGCTCACTAAAACCGACATCGCTTTGATGAAGCACTTTAGTCATTATGTTCAAGTGTGAAAACAGATAATAAGTACAAAGTAAAATTACCCCACTTCTAAATTTTTTTTTAAAATAAATATTCCTTTATTTTTAGTATCTTACTGAGTTATCTGATATGATTGAAATCGGCCTAAAGACGCCTGAACTGTAAACACATAGGAAGCAAACGCATCAGAGAAACGTTGCAGTCAATCGACGGTTTCATTTCCGGTGGGAGATGGCTTTTCCGTGACTCCGGTAAAAATAACGCGTCTCCATGAAAATTAAGTGGTTATAAAATGGAATATTTATTTTATGGATTTAGCAAAACGTCAAATACGATTAATAAAAAAGTGTTTGAAAAATTGCGACAGTCGTATGACGTCCGTTATATCACAGTTTTTTTTACTTTATCTTTATTTACTACCTTTATTCGCTTTGCGAATATTAAACTAATACAACAATACCTACAACAAAACCAAATTTTAAGCATTTCACATCTTAAAAACACTAAATATTATATTACGTATTATTTAAAGCATTTTGGACTATGGCTAAATCATTTTTGTTCAATCATTTTGTTGCAAATCACTAACATTGTTATATTTTCACATTTTATATAATGACAGGACATTGATCGGAGGTGAATTTTAGTAAGTATAAGGTTTTATAAGTAAGGGTAATTCATTATACTTTTAAAACCTAAAATTGTTAAAAAATTAAGAAATACATATAAAATAGCCCCGTGAGAGACTGAATGTCTGGGCCGATTAAATAAATTACACGCAACACTACCTCGTTCAATAAATGTGGCGGCACACCAAGAGACTGATATCCATCATGTCCATAAAAGGGAACACGTAAATCGATCAATACGCAAGAGCCGACGCGACATTGAAACTTGTATTGAAATAAGTACCGCACTTTGCACAAACCAATTTCAAAACTAAGATAGTGACTCTACAGAGAACTTCAAGCTCGGAACCTACGCTATAAGTAGTTTATAAAGGTACAATTACCTCTATAAAACTTAAGTTAACGAACAGTTAGCAAGATGAGTATTTTATTTTTTTGTTTTATCACTTTTTATCTATTCAATATGGCCAGTGTGTCGCTATCTTTACTAAACCAATAAGATTGTATCACTCAACAGATCCTTAAATAAAGAGGAACAAGATCTGAGCCCGAGTTTGGCTCTTATATTATTAGCTCGACGCTAATTGATCCCGATTTAGATCTTCGAACATAATTCATCAAATTAACGAAAGTGCTGCACTGATTTGGAACACATTAGTGTCTATTTTTGTATCGTCTGTTGAGTTATTAAGTAAAATAATTAAAATATGAATAATGTTTTTAATATTGTGTATTGTTGATAATGTTCAATAAAAATAACTGGATAGAAAAGAAAAAAAATATAATATAGCTAATATAAGCTACCTATCAATGAATAATGTTCCTAATACTCGTATACCTACTCAATATAACGTCTAGGACCTGTAAATACAAACTAACGCTTGGGTAAATTGAAGTAAATGATGGAAACGAAAACAAAAAAAGCAGTAATCCAAGTATTTATAGGTTGTTTAGTCACTTGCTGAAACTTTAACTGAGCCTTTAGCACCAGTTTAGACATTTTAAAATACGAGCAGGTCAGCTAGGTATTGACATAATTTTTAAGTCAAAATTAATCATTGTACCTTTCATAAATATTGGTAACCTGAATCTTATAGAGTTATAACCTAGTCAAGACACAAACGAGTGAATATACTTATTAATTCTTAAGTTTTTGATACAAATAATAAAACCATGTCATTAGGATTCTGATGTCAATATTTTGGTATTACCAAGGAACTCGCTAGCCATTCAATAACGTCTGCACCGGTGCTAAGAGTTTGTACATTTATGCTGAAACAGAATCTGAAGATAGTATTCCCCGAGGCTGCTATTCTTGTGAGCATTGCTTTCAGGGTTAAATAACTTAAGCTCGGGCTGTCCTTTACGATGTGCGCGTATTTTAAATGTTACAGTATGTATATTTAGCTCATGGAGATAAATGATTTCTAGCGGTGCGCTGTCCGAACCAAATATAAATAAAGCAGGTTGACATTTTGTTTCGTATCTTTTTGTTTACAAACTCTCTGGTGAATTTTTATTTAGTTTTGAATCGTCCGTCGTGAGGAATGAATACATAGTACTCATACTTACGTACCTAGCCAATAGTCGAATAACATAATTTTTACTCATGTTAAAGCCTTAGTTATTTGTAAATTCACTACCGAAAAAATCATAATCAATGTACTTACCTAAAACTGTTTTCTAGAATTACGTTTCGCTTTCCAGATTTATTAAGTAAGTTCATAAGATTTTACCTTTAGTTTTTACATGCATTAGTTTGCGGTTAGATGGCGCTGCTATGTTACCCACAAATATTATTTATTTTTGCGTGTGTACGCTCACGGTCACCTCTTCACGCGCTCACGTCCACCAGCCGTAAATAAACATACAAAAGACCATGTTATTAGTTGAAATTATTTCTGATTACTAAGTTTTGTTAGAGCCAACAGCGCGTGACAGATTACAGACTTCGCAACGAGATGCATGAGGGCGTGGAGTTTGGCGGGGCCTTTATTATGAAACTTTTTGACAATCTAATCTCTCCTTACGTGTATGAAGGCCTTTGAAAATATCTTCAGTTGTGAAACGTTAGTAATAAAGACATCATAACTATTCATGGCATTGCTCGATAGAATAAATAAATAAATAATGCTGGACAATCCACACAGCATCATCTAGCCCCAAAGTAAGCTACTCAAAGCTTACTTAAGAATGCACCTTATTTCAATACAAGTAGCTCTACCAAAAATGAAACCGTTTACAATGATAAGTAGGCTTGTAAATTATGTCTTGTAAGTATAATTTATTCTTCGAACCGTGCTTCGGTTGCAAATAAACTACGCAACCAATTTTCAGCGGAGGTTTCAATAGATGCATCGATGTAAAATATATAAAATATTTACGTAATTGGCTAACCGCCTATCCAGGCACTGCCTGTTACTGTATCTTGGACAAACAAAAAATTCATAAAATATTTTTAAGAGTGGTTATTCGGTAAAGGGTGCACTAAGAAAATTTATTTTTTACAAACACAAAATCAAGTTTTGCGGTGTATTTTATAAGTATATGCACACAATACACACCACTAGGTATGCAAGTAGGTGTCACAGTTAACAAGCACAAAACTTTATGTCATATTGTTTTCACTAGTACATCACAACTGCAAAAGAATCCAACTACCCTACCACCTTCTCACCCCACCTAATCTACTCGTAATACGAAACTACCTACAGAAAAAATAAGTTGGATTCTTTTTAAAAGTCGCAATAATTTAGGCATGCATCTGTGGCGTGATAATTATTTTAACAATCAGCATGAAGAATTTCATACGAGTGTCGAAAGGGAGTTACCGTCAGGATGATGATAAACATTTAATGACACGAAACAATAATTGTAGAAGCAAGCTTACGAACTGTTTCGCCGCATCTAAATGAGTTCGCGGTCTCGAAAATGAATGCTAATTAGGCATTAACATAACATAATGTAACATTTTGCATTATGTTTACTCAAAACCTAAATACATAATTTAATTGTGGAAATATCTATTTGTGGTGTGGTGTGGTCATTGTCAATGAACATTTTCAATAATATATTATTTAATTTATTTGAAATTTAGCTTGTAGTTCTTATTCAGAAACCCGATACCTGGCCTGACCACTCTCGTGAGTTCAAACATGTGTTTCCCCGATAATCGATACTTTTGCGCATATTACGTGCTATGATAGCTCTGTAAACCTATATAAAAGTACTTACTGACTATGCTTTAGCGTTAGTTTTACCTACATAAAAAGATATCGAAGTCATACCTGCAGGCAGGTAAGTGTACGCTGAAAAATGCGCAAACTAATATTTTTTTTCTTGGGCAGACAAAATATAGCGTTCACCGCTCATCGATAATTTTGATAGCGCATCACTAACGATTGTGGACAGTCGATCAGCGCGTGTTGATGAACCTTAATTTTGAAACCAAAGTGATTATGAAATTTAATGCGAAAATCAATTGAAGTGAAATCAGTATGTACCTACCTACCCGGTTGATTATGATGCAACCACGATGCAATCAACGTCAATCGTTACGGAAAAGAGGCGGAAAGACAATTCAACGCTGGCTAAGCTCAATGTAGCTACTAATATGTCTGCATCACCGGTAACCTTAGCTACATCTGACGAGTTTCTTCCACTTTATTTCTAGAATTACTTACTAACTAACAAACGTGGATACGTACTTTGCCAAAAAAGGAAATACTCATAACAAGAAGCTTCTCATAATTTTGTTGACAGAATCATTATGCATACAAAACATTTACCTACTAAAGCACCAAAATTCAAATAGCTGGTAGCTAACACATCGACTAAAATAGCCATGAAGATGATCACATTGAGACAATATAATCTGATGTTATTGACATGCTTCAGTAACACTAATTCAGAATATATTTTATTACCTACGGCTTACTAAAAGAAATACTCAGATCTACCGTTCAAGACCTACAGGTTTTTGTACATAACATGTTATCTAAATATTATGACATATTTAAAGTGAACGCATCCAATACTTTGAAAAGTATGTAAGTACATAGATTAATTCATCAAAGGCAAAGTATAATAACTAACATATGCATTCCACAAAGACGGACTATGACGGGTACTATTCCAAGGTTAGTATATTTTACAACTATTTCCATTAGACTAAAAGCTGAATGGTCAGACAACTTCACCATTATATGCACCAACGTCACAGAAAAGGTTCACGCTCCAAATATTTCTAAAAATACACTAAACGACCTCAATCCTATGACTTAGGGACTCACCCATGAAAGAATGGACGAGTGGCTCCGAAGCGGATGCGACCCGTCCTGCGCAACGATATTGAAACAACTACTCCAATGACATAAGTTCAGGTATTGCCTATTGTAAATATACCTATCAATCCAGTTTTCAGCCTCGCTGGTAAATAGGACAGAAAATCCAACCAAGCGAATCAAACACGGAGTGCTCTCAAATATTATTTACTATCAATAAACTATTAGGTAAGTATCTTAAACTATCTAAACCTATCTTGGAATTTGGGTTTATGGTAGTCGTTTGAAATATGTTTGGGATACGCAGAATGATAAATTGACTCGTTCTATTTTTCAAGGTATAGGTGAACCTTACAAAAGTTATGTTCTTTATTTCCTAGAGGTATTTATCGACTGTTTTACAATGATTAATTACCTTACATTATATAATAAAAAACTCATTGCATTATA